>CM070096.1:11828457-12428457 GCA_036178185.1 Liparis tanakae
AGTTAGTGTAGAAAGAGCTCCAGATTCAACAGTATATATATCGGTGCACCTGCAACACACTGTTGCCAGCGTCCTGTCATTTCGCTGACTCATCCAATCAGCAAGGAACACTGAGACGTGATAGTGCTGCACGAGAAAAGAGACTTGGCAGATCTACGCTGACTTACTTTATCCCTAAAAAAAAGACGCACGAGTACAAGCTGACGCACTCACCAATTATTTTGTCAAAACAAAGAGTCTAAATCTAGCTCCTGCAGTGATTCCACTACTAATGTATTACCACCAGAACAATACACCTTATTTAACAATTCTTGCACATCACACACAAACTTCCACCTTTCATCTTTGGCTTTTGTTCATCCATTACACACACACACACACACACACACACACACACACACACACACACACACACACACACACACACACATTGTAACCCAAATGCTACAGCGTTCTCTATATGCAATCCATGACAAACAACTGTTGCTACTTACAGAGATGGAAAGCAAACAGATGGCACAAGAAACCCGCTGAGAGTCCAGTGCAAGTCTGTTTGAAATTCAAATTGCTGAACTGGTGGTTATCTCTTTACAGGTGGGAGTAGGCCTGCTTTATGAGCGTTTGGCTTCCAATGTGATCAGGAAATATGCGATGGGGGCGATGTGTGATCACACTTCCAGTTTCGGTTCCCTACCTTGGCAGCCACCGAAGAGCTGGGCTTCTCCAGGAGATCCCACAGCTTCTTCCTCTTGTCTGGGCAGCAGGTGTTGTCAAACTCTATCTCTCCCTCCCTCTCCCTCATTGTCTCGGCCTCCCTCCGAAGCTCCTCGTTCATCTGCTCTTTTTTCTGGTGGTAACGGGCCTGGCAACAGGACTCCAGGTAGATCTCGTCAATCCCCCAGTAGTCCAACTCCTGGCCGAAAGAAAGGGCGCACATCTCCTCCATCATGTGTAGTTTGCCCGTGCGGTAAAAGTTCAGAATGGAGGTGAAGGCCCCCGGGTGCCGGTCGAAGAAGTATTCGTTTTCGTTCAGGCTGTAGTCGTCGCAGACTTCAATCAGGGACTCGTGGGTGTTGCAGTCTCGAAGCTTGCCGAGCCGGGTCCTGGGTAGCCTGTCCAGGGTCCGCCAAAGGACTTCGTGGTTCAGACCCCCAACGTTAAGGCGGACTCTACGGGAGCGGGCTTTGTTGCGGATGATGTCTATGGGCTCTGGGGGCAGGGAGGGAGCCGTTTGGATGTTGGTGGGCTTGAGCCCTGCTGGTCCAAGCTTCTCGGCCATGGTGATGGAGAAGGAGACTTATTGGGGAAGATGTCTCAGGACGACAAATAAAAAATGAAAATAGAAGGAAAAAAAGGTCAAAAAGTATTTAACTATGTTGGATCCTCTTTAGGCAAGTCCCTCCATGGCTGAGAACACAAAAGAGACAGTTTGTGAGATGACTCAATGTTCTTTTTTATTTTGTGTGAAGCAAGACACAAGTCAGCTCTTTTCAAGAGGAACTAAGACATTGATAGGTTCCTTTAAATTGTCAGTCAAAAAATAGTAGCTGTACAGTGTGTTATTTATCCCTTTCGTCACATTTCTAAGAAAGCGGAATCAATGATCCTGTTTTAACTGTCGATATGGCTGCTTTGATTTGCTCTCCACTCTCCAGCAGTGTTGGGGTTGTCGTCAGGCAATGAACATCAGTAATAGATGGGACTCAATGTTAGGTCAGGAAGCCAATGAACTGAAAGAGCCTCTAAATTCATTCATGTGTTCTTAAAGGCAGCAGTGTGTGTGACAGTTATTTCTGGAGTCTTATTTAACTTAATTAATATTTCCCCTTGCCATATCTAGTTAATTATAATCAAATTGTCTAACAAATAAAACCACTTGCAAATGAACAAATTCACTCTGTATTTATTATATTTAACAGGATGATTCAAATGCCCCTCACACTTGGATAAGTCCTCAATAATACATACAAATGTGTAAACATTATAATCTTCAATCATTTATTGAGACAGCTCGGTTCCCATTTTAATTAGGAGTAGGGCTCCACATTGTACATCATTGAGATTTTTTTGAATGGAACAGTTTTACTTACATGTGCCAAAAATTAGGCACACAAAAAAGAGACAATTTGACCAACACATTGGGCTAAAAAGAGTAGATATAGGGAGGGCATAAAGCAACATCACATTGAGAAGCTGTATGGCTTGACTTGTTCTGCAGTCCCATAAATTCAAAAGCACTGCAGCCTGTTACGTTACAGCGTATTTACATTTCAGGAGGATTTTTACAAATCCAGCACGTAACTGAGTCGACACTCGAGTTCGGCTCTCCACTCTGCTCAAAGTCTCCGAATAATTAGGGGAAAGCACACACTGTCGAGGATAAAGAGCCTCTCTCACCTTGCCGAGATAAACCACCTTTTGCATGCAAAGTCCTGTTGTTCCTGTGGGAGTAGAGGATGAAACGGGAGCCGGGATGCCCCTCTGGTCAAGCGGCCGTGATGGAAGAGAGCACTCCGCGGATGCCGCGCAGAGAACGCGCGTCCCACATTGTCTTGCAAATGAGTATATGAGAAGAATGAAAAAAAGAGAAGAAGAAGCCAAAAAGAAGCTTGAATATCTTCTTCTACAAATAATCACCGGGACAGAAGCAGCTCTGTGTCGCCATCAGAACACTGTGGAAAGAGTCCCGCTTTCATCCAAAAGCTCGCAGCGTGCGCAGAGGACTGGCTCACCGAATCACTGCGCCGCAGACGTCGTGCGCGCAAAAAGCCAAGCGGGAAGGAACGGGATAAGCGAACTGCGGAGGGTCCCGCGGTACACTACACGAGCAGGAGCAGAGTGGTGCGCGCGGGCTACGCAACATCCTCGAGGTGGAAACCTACATTCAACTGGGTGGCGCGGCATATTCCATAACCCAGCTACACGAAACCAGCGCGGCACGTATCGAGATGTGCGACTTGTGGGAGCAACAGGGACGCAAACAGAGTTGATTAAGAGATGTCATAACATTAGGCTGTTGCTACAAACACACAGACACTCACACAAACACACACACGCACGCACAAAACCCACCCCCTCCCTCCCCCACCACACACTGGGTATAAAGTGATGGCTGAAAATGGTTTTAGGTGCACACTCTGCCACAGGCTACTTTTAGTGTAATGACCATGAAGTGTCATGTTGCCTCTGATGGTAAATGCACATTAGAGCCCGGGCTGAACTATACGCAGGGCTGTGCAGCAGAATGTCTTCTAAAAACTGACAGAACATAATATTAAATATTAATTATTTACATTGCTTCCCCCCCCCCCCCCCACCCCCCCCCCCCCACACACACACACATTTAGGCTGCTCTCACAAACTCGCAGCCACTACAAGTAAGACAGCTAAGACCACCTGAAGCCAGAGGATGACCGTTTGTCTTGTCAACAATAAGCTCACACAGATGCACCTTATTGCCTTATCAAACCCCATCAAATCTACAGTATCAATATACTGATCTTCATGCACCCCCTCATCTTAAATGAATACATAGATATATTAAATTATGTATCCCTTATTATATCTTAGATCTCTACCTGCACCGCTGGACTGTTGTCTCTTCTCTCTCTCTCCCCCCTTCACTCTAATAGTTCATTTGAATGGAGTTCAATACAGCAACATTTCCTTGTAGAGCTTATGTGTCAGGTGGAAATTTCCCCTTAGCCAAGCGTTTTCTTTCCAGAAATTTGATTACACACCGCAGACTTGTAATTGATTTCTTTGCCATGTTCCTTCCTCCCAGTGATCAATAATGCAGCATTGACTAACCGGAGCCTCTGTTGCACCTCGACTGTGTCCTAACTGTGTGTGCACTGTTGTTTGAAGGTCAGAGGCCTTGGCACTGTCCGGATGTTACAAGTGGATCTGCAGATATGCAGATATATAGAATCCCACACCACATGTATGGCCATCACATATGGACCCGTTGAATCATTTAAACATGACTTCAGGACAGTGGAGCACATACAAGCTCTTTGCCATGCAAATTTGATTTGAATATGAATATGGGTTTACTTAGAGGAGTTGTGTGAGAATATGAATCCAAGAAGCAACACTTGAAAGTAGATTTTTGTTGTTGTTGCAGCAGCACAATGTTAAAAGATGAATTTCCCCCATCAATGTGACATATTTGACAGGTCTCTGGACTACCTTTAAGTAGTGAGGCATCTCAATGACCCCGTATTGACCGACGGAAATTATTCTCTTGATGACAATAAAACTCCCTAAGGTAGTTGTAAATTACAGAGGGTGTTGAGAAATAATTAAGAGCAATTGACTGTGTCCCCTGTCATTGATTATTATCAAACTGGCAGCCAATCAGCCACCCTATGAGTCACAATGTGTGGGGTTGCAGTGATGCGGTTGCAACATAATCAGCAGAGCAGGATTGTGCACCACGGCAAATGTGTTGTGTGGAGTAATGTCATACTTTGCGCAGGAGATGCCTCTAGCTCTACTAACACCATCTGCATGCACGGGTACACCGGGGAGATGAAGCCAGCCAGGATTCCTCCATGTGGGTGGAATAACTCTAGCTAGCAGCTTGATATCTGTAATTACTAACTTTCTATATAGAAATGTTTTGATGCACTGCAGGTTACCAAAGATTACAAATTGTTGTTTTTTTCCCCGAGGGTGCATGGAGATTTCCTTGTTTCTTTTTCTTTTTTATTCCTGTGAACTATGTGTGCTTGTGTGGGTTGATGTCATAGCAACCCGAATTGTAGCATCATGCTCAAATACCTTGGGCAATGGAGTCAGATAGACTTGCAAGCTATAGCTGATAGTCGACTGTTTATTCAATTAACCTTTGCTGTATGAGAATATATCATTCTGATAACCCCCTGACAGTGATAATGGAGACTACACTCTATGCAGGAGATGAATACAGGTCATCGTGCGCGAGAAGACAAAGGAGAGCCAGGAAGAACTCAAAGGTGAGGAGGAGCTGACCTAACAGCAGCATCCGGCTTTCCTCTTTTCAATGTCGCCATCCATCCCAGTCCAAAAAGGGTGGACTGACTATGCCGGCTGCCTCATCCCTGGGCCGTCACTGCCTGCTGTATTTTTCTCTTTTCAATTTGTCATCAAATGTGTCCACTACATCATCCAAACAACACCGCGGACACACTTGCACCCCACAGCTCCTGCCTCTGACGCTGTCATAGGAGAGGCACAGCATCATCTGTTCGGAACGCCTTCGTAGTGAGATACACTTGCTACTGTATTTTTGCTTTTAGATGTATCGGGCTCTTTGTGCCAGGTACGGTATTGCACGAAAAATATACTGAATGGGTTTTTCTTTCCAAAGGTTGAGCGGATTTACGCTAAAGCAAGACACGTCGCCTTTAATGTGTAATGCCTTTGTGTGCGGTGAAAGAGGCTGAGAGAGAAAGGATCGTGGCAGTGATTTACTGTGAGCTTGTTTGCAGCAAGGGGCGAGCAAATGTCAGAATCATTTAAATTATAATAATACACATTCAATCAATGTGGGACACTTTTCTATTGATAGAAAGCTGCAGTACATTTGAATACTTGTAAAGAAGAACAAAAGGACATTGGTGGGCAAGGTTACAAATGCAAGCATGCATTCTCTTCCCCTCTGCTGCCTGCCGCCACTGCAGGGTGTTTTATAACATAATCTTTCAAAGGTGTCATTTAATATTCTGTTAACCTCAAAGTTGGGGAAAGCCCATGACTGAGCTCAATGTGAGGCCACCAACGGTGAGCTTGAAGACTTTGTAAGTATGCCATCGCTCACTACAGTGTGTTCAAATGTGTGTGTGTGTGTGTGTGTGTGTGTGTGTGTTTGTGTTTGTGACATTGTCTGTGCGGCCTTGGGTTTTTTGTCAATAAGTGGGAGGAAGTGTGGCGTAGCAGCAGCCTGTTCATTCTCTATTTTTAGCTGCGGGCCGTGTCAAGGTCCGCTCAACCACCCACCCACCGTGGGTAGAAGTGGCCTTAATATAATGGTCTTCCATAAACCTGAGTCATTGATCTTTTTCAACTCTTCATTCATCCCGCAAAACACACTTGTTTACTTCATGTGCTGCCATCATCATGTGTCAAAACACAACACAATGAACACAATTTGGTATTTTTTTTTCGCAAAATAGTATGCTCCATGTATGCTCCATGTCTTATCGGCCGGTACAATGTAACCTTACATTCACTCAATCCTGGTTCAAATCGACTCGAGGACCTTTGCTATATGTGATGGTACACACTATATTGTCCTGGAAATCAATCAAAAGAGGCAACAATTCCTTCAAAAAATCTTTAGAATACAAATATTCTCTGTTTTCTTAATGTGCACGTGTCCATGGTGCTCTGGCCGGAGACTTCTACTGGAGAAAACAAACATGATTGATTACCCCTTCGTCCTGCTGGTTATGTTTGCATAATACATCCAGGGTCATGGATCACTAATTGAATGAGTGTTATTTTGTTCTTATATTTTTATTGGAATCTCTTCTGGTCAGTTGTTCTAGCAGTCAGGCTGTCCAGCACAGCGAAGCATGCAGACTGCTCTAGGCAAACACACACACACACACACACAAACACACACATGCTTTACTCTGTGTTGACCACAGCATCAGTTTTTTAAATACAGGCTGGCACAACTTCAGTGTAACCTCCACATTCCAGGAGCGTGTGCCATACTCATCAGCATTCATCAGTGTGAAGGATGCTGCCTTTGCGGTGTAGACAAGATGCTCAGAGCTGCACCCCAACCCAAAGTGCTGGTGGCAGCATGAAAAGGTGAATATGATGTACTTGGTCTAATTGCTATGAAAACACCCAGGTTGGCAATTTGACCCGCTACTAATGTCATGAGCTGTCCTTTGAGAGTACGTGTGTATGTAGTCAGGCCAGGTGGGGCACCTATAGCGCACCCCAGTGATCACTGCATGTTGTTCATTGAAATGGGAGATGGAGAGGAGAGACCATCGTATACATAGCAATAAATTCATTAGTGGTTTAACTGATATATTAGCTGGTTTTGAGCTGGACAATGTAGTTTGTTTAGTCTGAATTTGACCGGTGCCATTGTTATGGTTGTTTTCGTCCAATACACAACACCCTACTTGTGGTAATAAAAGTATCTTACATGATTGATTTCTCAACGCAGAGTAAATGGTATTACTTTTCACTTTATTGCAGCACAAAGGAAGAAAAACTGTTTTTCATTATATAGTTCAGTGTTGTCAAGTCATTACTGTCAACCTTCTCTTTGTTTGGCATCTTTACCGGGAAAAGCCAATTACCAAAATACATCTGCCTCCACACTGGCCTGTTAATTTATGCAGACCATTTCTTTAAATCACTTGTGCTGATGTAGCACAAAGGTTGCCTTGTTCATGTTGCCATAAGTCACAGTGTTGCATTGATACTGTTGTCAGTCGTGTAATTGGGTCCACAGGTAGTGGTAGGATGTTATAAGTCCCTCTGTGCAATAATGTGAAAGATGAATCATTTGGACAGGGAACCAAAACCTACCCGCTGCGGGGACGGATGGTGTGATGCGGAAACACTTTCCTCTTCTCACAAATGGAAATGTGGAAAGATGGAGGTCGATTTAAATTCCAACGTAATGCCGACTGTGTTTGTAACTTGTCTCATCTTTAAAACTAACATAACAGCATAGACTTAATTAACTAAATCCAAACTGTTAATAATCATGAGGTTATTCCAACATAAACAAGCAATGATGCAGATGTCTTTTTAGAATACTTACCACATTTTGCATAAAATATTATGCCCCCGTGTTATATTTATACTCACTACTAAACAGCAAATGTATTACAAGTTTAATTACTTAGCCTTTTGGGGAGTGTTGAATAATTTGCTAGCTGAAAACAAAATGTTATTTCTCGCGTGGGACAAAGTTTAATGACAAAGAGAAAAGTTAATCGACTCAAGGGCCCAAACATATACAAAATTTACTTTTTAATATATTTTGTGCACACCTGCATTCTTCATTTATCATCATTCATTTACTTGATCAATGCCTCATTTCCCGATCAATGCATCCATGTTTGCTTTCTGTGTCCTGCTGTGAACAGACCAATGGATGACAAATGTTTTCAGATAGGGATAACTATTGACGTGAGATGTGATCCTGTTGCTGTTGTTTCATACACACGTGGGTCCTTTGTCTTGTTGAGGTTAGGTCATGTTTGTTCCTCTTCAGCCACATCCCAATAACTCAGACTTGTAGTTGCAGTTCCCCACCTGTCCACCAGATGCCCTAAACACTTTTACTGGGTTCTCTTCATTCACTTGCTCCTGTCTTTTAAAAAAAATATTTATTTTGATGGTCTGTTTTCAAACCCATAATTTACATTCCCCCTGTATTTCTTTAAGAGTGTGGTCTTTTATTTTGAGAGCATGACTTACCAATTTAAAGTTTAGATTGTGTAATGTTTTCCTTTAAAAGCCTGTCCTTCGCACACAAACAGCCCTTCCTCGCTTTTGGATTTGCTTTCTCTGACGCGGTTAAAGGACCTTTTCGTATAGCACAGTATTTCCTGATTCGGCTAAAATGACCCTGATGTCGTACTGATTCAGAAATATATCTTCCCCGGCTACTGCCTCCTAAGATGCAAAGTACTGAAACAACACCGTCTATGGTCACAACAATCCTGTCTAAAAACGTCAAAAAATGTGGATGCTGTTTTACAAAAAATACACAGTAAATTGATGAGAGCCAGTCACGCTTACAGACCGCTGTCTGGAGCAGTAGATTGGTGCTTTTATTTATCTTTTGACGGATGTTTTTTTTAAACAAAGGTCTTTTCTAAAATGTAAAGAAACCTGTGGTTCTCTGTTTTTTTGGAATTAAAGAGCTCGACGAGCGCCTGCAGGCGTAGCTCGCTTGGCAGAAGGCCAGTCCCACTCAGACCGGCTACACAGCAGCAGCAGCGGCGAGGCAAAAAGCAGAGAGCAGTGAGACGTGGGTCGAGACCCTAAACTGACTGCAACTAATAGCGGTACGGATCGCATTCAGCAGTCTACCCTCATTGAGAATATTGTCTGTCATATTTCACAATTTCACTATGATTTAAGGGGAGCTAATCCATAAAGTAACTGTAGTATATGAAGTAAACATTGGTCTCATGAACACAAACAATTGTATGCTCTATTAGTTGTGTTTCCCCACAGCAAAATTTATTGCGTCAACAGTTTTATATTGTATACTACATATCGCAGTGATCAGACGTGGAGATCAGAGCTATCTAAACATGGTTGGCGGTTTTGAACACAGCCCTGTATGTTCCCCTGTTGCCCGTTCTTCACCTGTCTGTCTGTCTGCCTGCTTGTCTGACCCTCAATGGACTTGTGAGCCTTTTCTGGACTTTCTTCCTGTTTTGGCGCCTGCCTGCCGCACCATTCTGTTAGCTTTGTCCCAATATTTCCCATTCCTATATCCCATTGAACTTTCTCTGCCTGTCTGGATCTGATTCCTGCACTCTGCTGCCCGAGTCACCACCATGACAGTTTTGAGATCGGCAGATGGCGTTGCTCCAAACCTCTTCGCTAACTGGACTCGGTCTGTGTGCATGACACGAGGATATTAGCATTTTCCAATTTGTCAAGTCACTACACATTCAGCAATCCAATGTACACAATTGATATGTTCAATCACGACCAGTGTCCGGTGGTGATATGATATGATTTCATCTTGCTTGTCAAGGTTATTGGGCTTCATACTAACTGCTGGAGATGTCAAGGCTCTTGATGGTACAGCTATCTGGAAGGGACTTCTAATTTAAACCAGTCTATAAAAGAGGTCACTCGGGCTGGTCCTGATTTCCGTCCTTGACAGTAGGTGATCCCCTCAATGTGTCCCACAGTGATGGATTCGTTCAACATTTGGTACCGGGGACCAAGTCTGGATTACCAAGGGTAAGATGTACTGCATGTCAACTGGTTTGTGCCATATTTATTTACAATGTGTTCGGAGGTGTGCGCCACTAAAACACATTATCAACTGACATGATAGGAGCATCAAGGTGGCTTTATTCCCTGGTATTTAATCAAAGACACATTTAGTTGTACATGCAGTCATTATATTAGTATTAGTATTTAGTTTTTAGTATTTTGTTTTGTGTTTTATATTTATTTTCATTGATGCTCTGATGTGCACCGCTGCTGTGATTTTTTTAATTTCCCCACTGTGGGACAAATAAAGCAATATCATATCATATCATCATATATCATTCTGTAATAATATTTTGAATCAAACTGTACCACAACACATGTGGGGCCAGGCAGTATTCTGGTATTTCTATAAAAAAACTGTGCACATTACATACTAATAAGTCTCTTTTAATAAACAAAAGAAGAACTACACTTGCCTTAGATGGACATTTAAAAGCTATTTCTTTATCTCTTCAAGAATGGTTTCCTTTTTATGTTTTTTTTACAATTTGTGCCCTGACTCCCAAAAGCCAGATTGTGGCCGTCTATCATTGCACACAGAAACATACAAAGATGCTTCAATCTTCTGGAACATGGTGCAAATAAAATACGGATTCAATGAAGTCATCTGTCATGCTGGTGACATGTCTTCTCATTTAAAAACAGATGTGTCAACCTGACAGCTCACGTCTGTGAAGACACAATGTGAATACGCTTCGCTTGCCTTTGACTACATAATGACAGTTAATGTGTTGTTATCTTTGTGTGGGACATGTCCCGGGTTTTACACACAGTACTTTATGGCTTGGTACTTCAAGACACTTAAGCGTAAGATCAAGTCAATAACGTTTTCCCTGCCTTTGTAAATCTGAGACATGCTCTATGAAGGGCTGTCTTACTTTATTTGATTTGAATACTTATAGACAAGTGCCATGGTCCCTCTCGATAACACAACCATGATTCTCACAATTGATTGGTCTTAAGATGATTTACGGGATTTTCTTTTATTCAATTCAGTTTATTTTATAAAGCCCATTATCACAATTTACGAAATTAGCCCCAGAGGGCTTTACAATCTGTGCACATACGACATCCCTGACCTTTGACTTCACATGGGATCAGGAAAAACTCCCAAGAAATAGTGGATCCCTCTGCCCGGATGGACAGAAGCAGTAGATGTCATGTGTACAGATGAACAGCGTTACAGTGTTCCAACACATTCAATGAGTATAACAGAATGTATGAATCATTCGTGGTAGGCATGGACCACAATCCAGACCTCCACAACCCATGAAACAGAAAAAGGTAAAAAAAAAAAAGTGTGCCCCCGATTGATTTTTTACAACAATTACAAATCTCACACTTCCATGTCCCAAACTGACGAGGCAGGCTGAATGAATCCCGTCTAAGATCAAGACTTCCTTCCCCTCATCCATCACGCCTGGCAACCCTGTTCAGCTCAACATGCCCTCCACCCAGCACGGCGGCCGAGACCTTGTCCACAAGTCGTGATGAGAAGTATCAAAATGAGTTATTGCTGTCACCATCAAAGAGAACCCCTAAGGACAGGTGGCGGCTCTCGGATCGTTGTACCCACATTAACCTTCCTGTGGAGGGATCGACTGTAGGCTTACTTTCACAAGGGACTTGATGTCATTGTTCTAAGAACAAAAACACTTTCTACTTTCTGAGGGCTCAAATAGAGTCTTGGGTTTAGTATCTCCTGAGATGGGAAAGCCCTTCCGGACTTGGCAGATAAACGGGCAGGGAATGAAGCCCTCAAAAGAAACGTCGGACAGGCTCTTTTCGGAGGTGAGGACATTATTCCACAGGGGGCTCAGTAACTCACACCTGAGGGAAAGGTTAGTGCGCTGCTGAACTCCGTCCATTTAATCACTGTGATGAAGGCAGAGGCAATTAACTTAATACAGTTTCATTAGTTGAGCAGGATTCAATTAATGTTTCATTGTTATTCCTGGTTACTGGCAGGCCCGCCACCGGGTGGTGACTTGGATGTGGTTCCCAATATAAAGTATTTGACAGACACATGTACTCAGCCAATGAACACAAGTCACTTGAGAGGAGCAAGTGATCTGTTTCCTCACTGATTATAAAAGTCATTAATAAATTAAAATTGTTGTGACATTAATCAGGCTTTATAGTCACTTTTACATTTCACAAAACACTTCATATGACTTCAACCTCCATGCTGTGACGATACATGAATGCCATCTCTCTACCGACTTGTGTTCATACAGCACAGTGACTATTATGTCAAGGATCGGAATTACATATTCTTCAATCATGCATTAGACACAAATTGTGACCTTTCAACACATCACAATTTCAATGCTTGAAATCAAAAGTAAGGATCTCCACTTTTCCTTTCAGTGTTACACATTCTCAATGTAACAGTTTGATCCCAAATACACATTGGAACAGCGTTTTCTGGCCCAATCTAATTTGCCGTCAAGGTTGATTGTGTGCTTTCTGTGCATTGTTGGAACACTATTGAACGCTGTCCGTTTTAATGACTGCATTCATCAGGATAAGCTTTCAGTCATTTGAAATACAGCTTGAGTGCAATGTGTTTAATTGTCTGCTCTCTTGGTATTTTATTGAACTAATTTATTCTGAATGTTACCCCTAGAGGGTATGAGGCCATCTGTTGAACACTGCCAGCTTGACCCTGTCCGATAGCAGATATGTTTACAGCCAGGTTACGGTTCAGGGTTTAAAAATACACATTACACTGCGGTCGGCAAGCGTGGACGTATATAACTGATCGTAAACTGCGAAGCTACTGAATACACATTAGATCATCATTTATTATCTCGATCTCGGTGTCCTAAACTTAACATAGGGTTTCCGGTAATCAGTAATTGGCAGAGTGCAGGAAGAGATGCTGAGATAACAGTGGAACACCTAATAGAAGAAGATAGAGCAACATTTGTGCAATGCCAATGCATAAATTATCGTATTCTTTTTACTGCAAGGTCAGCGCTGACGCTCGGCTTCTCCAGGGAAGCCTCCGCCAACACATATGAGCTCACACACGCACACACACACACACACACACACACACACACACACACACACACACACACACACACACACTTTCAGATACACACTGGTCAAAATGGCAGGCGCCCCACCAACACATGCATTGCTGACATTGTCTTCCACAAAAAAGCATCTTATGAGAGCATGCACTTGGAGCGCACAATGCACATGCATGCAGTGTACAAGTGTACGGAGAAGAGATGCATTGGTGCATGACAACACATATACACACTGAGCCCAGTGTTATAATGAGTACAGACCGTTACAGTGAATTCTCGTGACCTGAGCATGTGGAAAGCTGTTTGCTGAGGAAGAGGAGGAGGTTTAGGGGTGAACATGGCTCTCAGAAAATACATTGGAGTGACCACACAGAGAGACAGTCAATTTAAAATGCAGTGACAAAGTACTTTTCCAGTGCTGGCTTATCTCAATCTTTCTGGCACAACATTTAATGTACAACTTCACTAACCTCCCACATATCTGAAGGTGACACATGGGGTAAGATGGAAGGATAGTCTAAGCCTCTGCCTTGGCTGTACTGTCCTGGACTGTATGTACTTTACAGTACACGTGAGCTCACATAAATATCCCCCAAATAAATTGAAAAAGGATAGAGGAGGATTAAACCTTAACGGATTATTTATTGTGTGCTGGGCAGACATGCTGGGAGTTATTTATTTATCAACCATCAAAAACATTCATGAGTCTGTCTCAGCAGTATGCTCCAAACAAGAGGACATAAATCTACAAGTGTAGCCTCACTCCTGTCCCCTCTCTCCGCTGAGCTGCCTACACCCCGCCATCTCCACCTCACTATCTTTCACTGTAACTCTTCTCCCTCTCATTTCTCATTTTCCAGTGGCCCTCACCTGAGTAAGTGCCTTCGCTTATAAAGATTTGCCATCAATTTTGAATTCATCAGCCCTGATTGGATTTGATGGGAGGGGTGGGGGTGGGGGGGGCTCTCAAACTGAAAAATGTAACACATTTAAAAACTAATGTCTTTGATACAGCAATTATGAGGAAAGAAGTATGATAGTGTGTGATCACAAGGTAGAAAAGATGAATAAGAGTTGCCACAGTTTTCTGGATGATGCTGCTCTCCAAGGATATTCAAACATTTTTTAGATAAGCATTTCCTCTCTTTATAATTCAACAGCCTGCCTCTCTAGGCACAGTGTGGCGTTTGTGAATGGTTTGAACTGTCCCCCAGCACGTGTTTCAGTCAGACCTTTGTGCTGTCTCCACAAGGTGGTGTCATGCTCATTAACTATATGAATCAGCTCATGTTTACGCCCTCTTACTGATGTTACCTTTTCATTTCCCACATCTCCTCCACTCGCTAAATAGTGTAAAGTAGAGCTGTAATTACCTCTGATTTAACAACAACATTTAAGAAAGCCTTTTTTCAGACAGCACCCTGCTGTGTGAAGAGCCCATTGTGATGGTACAACACCGTTTACTGCTAAGAGCAGTTCAGTGAAGTGAGACGGGGAAGCCCACCACCACTCATTACCACAGTTTGGAAGGTATCGGCCCATTGAGCCGGCTGTCTTGACCTTCAAAACAATGGTTGCAGTGGACTGGAGACAGTTCATTATCCACAATGCCTGTCAGGTCACTAAAGCTCGCATCTGCAAATAAGGGCAAGAAAACAGGGCATCTTGGAGCGGGGAGAGCTTGACTCTCATCTCTATTTCCTTTCTGTCCTTTTTTTCCTTCATCCGATTAGCCTTCCAAACTCTACTCTCTTCATTCCTCTCTCCCTGTACTACTGTGACTGTCAATTGCTTTAAAAATAAATCAGCGTTTCACTTATAGATTAGCTGCCCCTGTTATTCCCAGCTGTGTGCAAAAAAGAAAATCAATGCTTACGCAACACAATTATAAGTAAGCCGATTTTGCCCACAATGACACGTTGCCCTGGTGGTCAGCTGCGTTTGCCCAGTCATAACCCCCTTGGTGTCAGGGTTAACAAGCTTAGTCTGGGCCAAGCAAGTGTAACTAACCGTGACTCTTGTTTACTATTCCACAACCACTGTTGGGACCCGGGGCCTTGAGCTATTGACATTGCTCCGTCTTTATGTGACCATATATACACTTTGCCCAAGCTAGTTGTTCTAAGATGACCACAGCTCTCTATCTTACACTGTAGGGGGGTGTAAGTACGTGTTACACTGTTATCTTCACATTAACTTTCCATCTCATAGTTTCCACTCGCTTTCAAACAGTGGCAGATACAGAATGCTGTTGATAGCTGGGTATTGAAAAATAAGGACCTCTTTAGCTTTTATGTACATGAAGTTATAGGGAAAAACTGGTGTACCGGTAATTAATGTAACTCATTTCAACATCCATCCAGCCCTGGCAGACAGAGAGAACACAAGATTATTACTTTGAGTTGAAGGTGTGGATTACTGGTATGTTAACGTTGTATGCAGCAGAATCTGCGAGCTGCAGGCCTCACAAAACGCGTATCTTTGTAAAAACATCATTCTTGCGCGCAGAGCTCTAACAGGAAGTAGTTTGTAACGTCAATCACGCAAAAGTGGAAGTTCTGAATATTAAATTGTAAAGTACAGTGACGTCCACAAAGCTCATTGCTTTGATTAATTGTACCATGCTACACATTTACACATTACTTATGTCTCCACTAGCTGTCTTAGGATTTATTGATGGAGTTTGATAGTAACTAATTACTACTTACTCACTCTTAAGAATGTAAGAGTAGCCGGTGCAGCCCATACAGGTTGTTTATGGACAGTTGCTCCCCTGAACATATAGTTTGCTTTTATTGATCGTTATCTAACAATGTAGGCTTACTGTTTGTCGCTGAACCTATAAGCCAATACGGAGGAAAGGACTCCTCAAGTCAACCGTTGAAATGTAAATTCAGTTTTAACGACAGGAACAGGGCACGCGGCAGATGGAGGATTAAAAGTCGGCTCAGGGGAAGTGGTCCTCCAGGTACGTCAGGGGATGGAGCAGAGGTAATCACGTGAAGTGCATTGCTTCCCAGAAGCAGCTGAGGCACACATCCTTCTCTTATTCAGTCCAAGTCTGGAGCTATTGCTGCTCTGTGTGAAAATCATACTGTGTATTAATATTTATCACAACAGTATTAATGTATAGCTGCAAAATTAACTGTAAACATGTTTCTTACAAATTTATAAAAGCTGTAGCTGCAGCTATGCACTCAGCTCAGTGTGTACTGATGGACCGTTAGCTGATAGCCAACCAAACCATCCACACAAATAAAACTGAAAAAAACTATTTCCCCCCCTGAGCCTGACTTGGGCCGGTTAGTAGTAGATGTTAGCGATCAGCAATCAATCCGTGGCAGTATGCTAGCAAATAAATAAAAGGTGTTATGAGAACGTGTTAGTCACTTCCACCACAAGAGGCCATTGAACATTCAGCCATATATCAGCACCCAATATATTATACAGTTTGCTGCTGCAGTATGCAAGATTAGCCATGGACAGACACAGAGATGCACACACACACACACTCACATACTCACATCAACCGATCTCATTATCTCCTGGCGGAAGATAATAACGATTGTGTGAGGGAATGGCTTTACAAATGGAGCAGATGGGTGTAGCTGGAGTGGGATAGCGACGATGCTGCCGCTGACCTGACAAGCAGCAGCAGCCTGTGTAGCTCATAATTATTTTTCCAGTTTGACCTGTGTGAATCCACACGGATAATCACAAGCACCAGGATGAAGGGTTTAGACCTCAGAGGGGTCCAGCAGTCCTGATGCTCACGGTAGTCTCAAGACAATCCAGTGGAGCTCGCCTTCGCCAGCCGGGGCTCCGTAGAGATAGAAAACAAAGAACAGAGAGCGAAGAGCAAGTGATATAAATGATACTAAACGTGTTCGTGTCCCGAAGGAAGGGGCCATCATCTCTCTATCCTCTAGTTCTCATGTCCAATACAGCTCTGACCGCTTAGCCTCTCATGCACACATCATTGCTCTTCCTCTTCCTCTTGCTCTTGTTCTTCAGCAGTTTGATTCAGAAAAAGCTTCCAACGCACAGCAGTAATTGAGAGGACAAGTCAAACACCAGTTCTCAGACACTCTGTATTTTTCATAGTGGGACAGTGCTTATTGGAGGCAATAATTAAAGTTTAAAAGGCAAACAATGAAATATATAAATATATTTTTAAAATAAAGATAACATAGCTGTATACATACAAAATAGAAAAGGAAACAATATTGAAGGAAATAACTGATAGTGGTGACACACATTAGAAAAATACATAACAATCATATTTAATGATTTATTTATTGATTTCACATTTTCCGCCAACATTTATTGTTTTATTTAACATTATTTAACATACGGTTAACATGTATGTTTACATTTTCATTTTGTTTGTATTTACCTTGACGCCTTCAGGCCCCCGCCCCACACACGTGTGTGTTCACATGTTATGAGGACTTTCATGAATCTGTGATAAGTAAAGATATTAACAGGCTGCTTAGAAGTGCTGATTTACATTGGATACAACATGTTATTAAATATGCACAGAGGAAATTACAACACTAGACACACTTAGTCCTCACATTATGAAGTTATCCATTATGGTTTTGAATTACAATGAACACAATTAAGAACATTTGTTACATGGATTTTGATGTCTCAAGGTGTGAGAAACTAAACAAAATTAAAATCACAGACATTTATAACTAATTTAGTATTATGGGGACTATTGTTATTGTTATTTAGGTCAATATTGTGAATGTTTAATGAGGACATGGATACATATAAGCATCATACATTATTTCCTTTCAAGGGAGGAAATGTGTCTCAGTGGCATGACTCCAAATCTCAATGAAGCCTGAAAAGCATGCCTTGAGCTCCTAATTATATGCTTAGAAATAATCTAATCCACAGTATGACTAATGAGATTTACTATGCAAACATATTTATGCTGAAATTTGCTTCGTCGAGTTCAGAGTGATTTACAATGTGTAATAAACTTGTCACTGTCAGGCAGGAAAATGACTGAAACGGGCATAAACTTCATAAAAAGTTGTGTCACTTGACATTGGTGTCATGGAGGGGAAGTGATGTTTTGTTTGAATATAATTCAATGAAAACATGTTAAAGTCAAACATGCTGGCCATCTTTGCAGCAGGTGACGAATAAAGTGTCAAAAAGCATCTTTAGGCCGTGTGCACGGTCCCCAAGGGCGCCGGCACTCTTAAGAGGTAACCTCATTTATAAGTCATGGAACACCAACACACTGCCACATGTTGGCAGCACCGCACCCCCCCACCCCAACACCACTTAGGCTGCTGTGAACTTCTGATTGACAGCTCTACGGGAAAAGCACTCTGCATATTGCTGTTCTCAGCCACTTGTATGTGCAGCAACACGTCAACCTGTCTATTTCACACTTTGTAAAGCAATAAGAGGGTTTCTACTGCCAGCAAGCTGTAAATAACTCTCACGGCTGACGTGGAAGTTAACAAATGTTCCTCTTTGTTGGCTGAGGATGTTCCGTTGCCAAAAAATATTAATTGTGGTATCTAATGCACGGGTGAGAATGTGGGGAAGCTTGTGCGAAATGACATATTTTATGCAGTATGCTCTCTGTAAAATGCCATGAATGTATAATTTAGTCTTCCAGCACCGGAGCTATCGGTAACCGACTCGTCAGCAGTTGCGGGTCGACAGGTGCAGTGGGCAGGTGCAGTTGCCGCCACTTCTCTGCAAAACACACACATCAGCCTCCATGTCCTAACCTCGCACGCCAGAGTAGTCAAATCCTATTGTCATTACATAGACACCACATATACAGGAGCAAGTCAGTCCCTGAGTCCTCATCACTCATTCTTTATCCTCTCTTACATCTACGCCTTTGTGCGTTAAACCATCCATGGCATATTTACAAAATAAACAAGGCCATATATTTTTATATTATCTGATCCAGCCTGATCCAGGCAGCTCATTAAGCTCAGCTAATACTCGCTTTGTGACACGAGCTCCGCTTCTGCTGCATTTATTGCAAAAAAAGCTTGGTCAATAACACATCTAAGAGATAACCTGTGAGAACAATAACCAGGCAAATATTGGGTCTGAGCTATAAGACCTTTGCCAATTTACCTGGTGACATTTATTGTGATGGACAACCAAAGTTCTTTCGTAAAATTTGAAAATTGTTAGCCTGCTTATAAATTAGTTAATTAATTATAGTGTAGCTGCTATAAGCCAGACCTGCCATGAAAGGTTAGGACACCACCATTGTGATAACAACTCATCTGTGCATTTCACAGGAATCCATCTGGTTGTGGTTCAGGAATTTTACTAACGTTTGAAAATGTCAACCGCACAGTCGTGAGAGAAGAAGCCAGGGCTTCATCAGGTTTTCATGCCCTGTGGAACATGCATCTCTGTTCCCATATTTGGTGTAATCATTTCACATATTTGAAGTGACATTCTCAAAACTTACTTAAAAAACAAAACAAGATATTAAATGTAGAATGCTGGCATGTCTGCTATGATGTACACTTTGTGTAGTCAGAGACCAGTCTACAATCTCAGATGATACTTATTCCAATTATGAAAATCCTGGTAGAAATATTAGTGTAATCTTTAGTTAATGATATACATCATCTGATAATCCTGGTTGATAAAGATTCCTTTAGGAATAAACTTTAATCCCCACCATAATAAGGAGGTCTTAATAGTCGTCTCTTTATTCTAATTTGCCACTCACGGCCGGTACACTGAATAGTTTGATAAATGGTTTATGTTCTGTGCAGCTGGGTGGTAAAGGCTCTGTGCTTTGTTTAAAATGTCAGAGGGTGTTTCTAATACAAACATCAAGTGCAGCCCTGCAAACCTGAAATGATTGGCGGAGGCACATTTGGACATGCCTACTTGCTCTGGTTGCTTGAGTGGGGAAGAAAAAGTTAAGAAAAAGAACCATTTGCACCATTATTGCGTTAGAGGTTTAAGAAATCAAATAGCTTTCTCCAGATACTTATTGTCCTCTCATATTACTGCAAAACACGAGCTTGCCTTCTTGTCCATGAAAACATCAGGAGAGTCATTTGATCAAAAGGGGCAGCGTCTTGCCTGCATTAGGAGGCAGACTGGCTAGAAGCTCGTCCACCACACTCTTTCAGGCTTCATTGCAGTCGTGAGGAGAACATCCTGATTGCCCAGCTCATCACACACATACAGTAAGTACCATTTCTACATTGTCTTTAATGTTTGGACTTTACTGCGTATTTGTCAGAAACTATAAGGGGGAATGAAGATATTGGGGATATTTTGGATGCTGAAAAATGTATTCAGTGTGGAAAGAAATGTTTTAAAACTTTATTGCTGGTGTTTCACTTACAATGAATTTAAAACTTTTGAGCTGGTGGTTCACTTACCATGTTTTTGATGTAGTTGGATCAGAATCATTGTGCAGTGTCAAATCCAACAAGTGTTCACTTGGAGCGCAGCTTAAACTTCCTCATTAAATATGCTCTCTATTCCTTTGAGTTAATCATTTATCAAGTTGATTATATTTCATCAGCACTATTTTATCTTCAATGTACATTATCTTATAGTCCAGTGAAACAATTTAAACTAAATGTGTAGTTATTTTGCTGCAAATAATATGTTTATTATTAACCTCTGACTTATCATTATAGATATTCTAAGGTAAATAAGGTAGTTCATTTTTAAATTCAATTAGCAAACATTTACCCTATGTAAAAATTGTACCGTATAATGTTAAATATAAACATTGGGAGACTAAACAAGGGATGCAAATATCTTGCATGCAGTGATGTTGTTGTTACAATTATTTCTATGACTTACTGGTGGCCATTAGTGCACTTCCTGTACACTTGGTAAACTAATGACTGGCAGACTCGGTCCCAAAAAAAAACCCACTTAATTATTGCTGCTACTTGGAAACAATGACAATGGTGCCATATATATATTGGGTTATTATCAAATCAGAATAAATTTAGGCTGCATTGTGGGAACTATGAAGTTAAATCTGGATTAAAGAAGAGGTGAAGTGAGCTCCAGACTAATGGTGCAGTTGAAGCTGTCATTGTGAGTCGTTAATTACGTTACATTGTGGTCAAGACTTAAGAAAGCCTGATCAAAGCAGCACTAAAATATTGATGGCTCATAATGGACACAATAACTTAGGTATCGTGTTACACATATGGGGGAACTACATTGTATTGCATTTCTGGATCTTCGCAGAAAAGCGACATCTGTAATGTGTGTAACATCTGTATAATTAGTCCATACAGTGTGGGAAACTATGCAGCTCATAATTCAATTAAATTCAATTCAGTTTATTTGTATAGCCCAGTTTCACAAATTACAAATTTGTGTACAGAAGGACAGATTTAGAGTTAAAATACATTCAAGGAATCTGACAGAGTTTATCAATAGTTCATATTTAGGCATATTCCACGATGGAGAGTTTGGAGACCTCCCGAGTGGAGGAGTGGGCGGAGTCCCAGCAGGGCAGCGGCACAGCTGGTGGCAGGAACTCACGACCCAGACCATCGATGGTCCATCAGCAGATGGAATCTATGCCGTCTCATAGGGTCCGATGACCCCATGAGACGTGAAGTCAGAAGGACTCCGGGGAGAAGCAGAGTTAGTCATGTGTGATGGAGAGATGAAGATTCATCCATAGGAGAAAGAAAAGAGGAGAGAGGTGCTCAGTGCATCCTAAACATCCCCAGCAGCTATAAGCCTATACCAGCATATCCAGGGGCTGGACCAGGGCAAACCTGATTCAGCCCTGACTATAAGCTCTGTCAAAGAGGAAAGTCTTCAGTCTACTCTTGAATGTGGTGACTGTGTCTGCCTCCCGGACTGAAGGTGGAAGCTCGTTCCATAAAAGAGGAGCTAATTGGTGGGAGTTCCCTGACCATATGTTCGAGAAAGAGCTTCACTTCTACTTTATACTTATTTTTTCTTATTTACTGGTCAGAGGAATCTATTACTAATATGCAAAGCTGCCTGAGGAGAAGTTCATTAAATTGATCACCATGGTGATCACTGTTCATTGAGGTTAGATTTATTTATTGATCCCTCATCTGGAGAGAGTCATTCTTCTCACCTTAAAGGAGTCAGAAAAAGAGCAGACCCCGTTACAGCAGGACCTCCGTCCAGGTGAACTGACCCCTGCAATACTTCTGAAATGTTTCATGTCAATAACAGAGATCTACTTTGAATCAAGTGTGCGATGGAAACCAAATATAATGTCCACAAAATGACTCCCATCCTTGTGGGCTAGAGCTGCTGTTTTGCCCGGAGAAACAACTCCAATCAGTCACACTATCCACCAAAGGAATGCCGCTGCTTAAGGTCGAGGGCATTTCCAATGAGAATTCTCCATCGTTATTTGCCCACCAAAAATGTCATTTGTTGTTTGGCCTTTATGTTGACTGAGGGTCTTGTACGATACAATTACAAGGCCTCTCTCAATCCCGCTTGCCCAGGATCACTCAAGGACACCTGGGACTCAAACAAGCTGCCCCCCAGCTGTGAAGAACTTAATTGCTTTTTTCAACAGAAGGGCTTTAACCTCCAAACGGTACGCAGATCTGAATATCCTTCCGGGTAAAGACAAAGTCATCTGTGTCCATATCCCTCATGGCGAGAGGAGCCAATAGCTTGAGGCGTTATCTGCCCTCACGCTCACATACCACTCTGTGCTCCTCGAACTTGTGAAGCAGGTTGTATGGACTCAGTTGTCGAAACCGCAGTGGCTTTGATTTATTATGTTGGTGTTTTGCTCTTGCATGCAAACAGATATTCGCATCCTTGAGTGTGTGTGGGGTGTGTGTTGTGTTTGTCGTTGTCTCCAGACGCGTGTCATCACCGCCACCCTTCATGTCTCCACTGAGTGTCGTATGAGTGATGAACTTCGGCAGGGAGGTGATCCGACAGACCAGTTATTATACATATGTGATAGAGGATGAAGATGCAGCCCTGGCAAGACTAAATGTATTCGAGGTGAGGCTGTCACCAAATTGTATAACTTTCTTTGATTTTACACAAAAAAGCATTTTTAGATGTAGGTTCTCTCCTCCCAAGCAAACTATAAAATGAGGAGTGTTTATGTAAGCCCTCATATATAATCCCAACCCTGTGAAACCTTAAAGAAAGGCATTGTGAAGAGCTGGATAGAGCCCGGATGACAACTCAAGTGTTGTGTAACGATGTTACGTGGGTTGCAGTACTTAAACTGGCCTGAACATTGAACAAATAGACGTGTCATATCTGAATCACTAGAGCAGAAACAAGACACTGATAGCTCTAATGCCTGTTAGCGTCAATGACATGAATTCTCACTATCGTGTAATCTTAGTTTGCCTGAGACACAGACTAATGGACAAGATGGATCTTATCTTCTCCCTCCTGTTATATTACTTCCTACATTACTGTGTAGCTGGCTGAGAAGGGGGACCTGGTTCTCTTGGAGAACATGGTGATTAAGAGCCCAGAGGTCTTGAGCGAGAAAGATGAATGTGGGGCTGGTCCCCTTCATCATGCCGCCGCAGGGGACCACGTCAACCTCGTCCAATTCATCACTAACATCTTAGACTCACAGGGTAAGCACGCCCTCGATCATCTATCACAAGTTCCTCTCCAGCAAAGGTGAAGTATGTTTACTGTAAATCACAGGAATTGTTTTGTGTAAGTTATAAAGTAAATAAAGCAGTATGTTTGAAAGTTACATACAGAGTACTGTGTCTAAGTTTACGGTATCTTCATGCAGCCTTATGTCTTTACATGTGTGTGTGTGTGTGTGATTGGGGTATATTTGCATGTGCTTTCCAGACCTGAACAGCTGTGATGTGCAGGGCAATGTGCCACTACACTGGGCAGTGGAGAAAGGCATGGCAGGGAGCTGCCAGGCTCTTCTGGACCTGGGGGCCGACCCCAACATCCTGAACAAGGCCCTCCTGTCCCCTCTGCACCTGGCGGTCTGCCTGGGACACAACAACCTGGTGGAGGTGAGGAGGCACACGGTGCCTGCTTGGACACATTGGACTCGATGATCTGGTGTGTAACAATAAACCCAGAACAAAAGTATTAAAACGTTATGTAAGATTAAAAAAAGGGTTTAAAATAGAAACAAAATCTTAGAATATGTGAAGAAAAACATATTTTTCTCCCAATGGAATGGTTAAAAAAGAGAATAACACTGAAGAGGGCATTGTTTTTTATGAAATAAAAATATGATTCACCACCCCTTCACACCCAAAAAATGTAACGACTTATCCAGTGAATTCCTCTATTATTTTTATACTATTTGTTTTAGCATCCAGACTTAACAACAACAACGACAGCATGTTCAGCCTGCTGCTGTCTGGCAAGCAGGACAAGAGGATCCTTTTTTTTAAGGATGCAGGACCCTTCAACTCCACCTAATCCTCTACATGTCATTTGTTGTTGTCTTTTCTTATGTAAAGGCTCTACAACTGCATTTTGTTGTCCAACCCTGTGTTGTATAGTGCCAATAACACATTTTGATAATATAAATATGGTATGTGATGGTCATATCATCCCATCACGTTTTTCAAAGCTGGAAAACATTTTATTTTGAGCAGCGCTGCTTTCTAAATTCAACTGTTTATATGTTTGACAAAACCGGACTAAACCGTCAACTTCGGTCATCCCGACCCGGCTGCTGTGCACAGCCTGACACCGTTGAGGACATAAACCGGATGGAACTCACTGGTATGTTTTTACCTCGACCCCCCTGCAGCTGCTGCTGTCCAACAGTACTACAGATTGCAATCTTCAGGGAGACCTTGGGAACACCCCATTGATCCTGGCCTGCTCCATTAATAACTTTGAGGCCCTCAACATATTGGTATGTACAAGAGCGATGCATTCAGACTGATGTCTTCCTGCACTACGCAGGAGAGAACAACTTTCCTTCTGCACAGAACAGATTAGGTAGCTGACTGGCAGCCCTCTGCAGCTTTGTCTCTGACAAAGACTTGTCTCTTGTTTGTCTTCCTCTCCGTCCATTCTCCGACCTGTCAAAGATAACGCATGGCAAAGCGCGGCTCTGCCAACAGAACAAGCTTGGCCATTTCCCCGTGCACGCAGCTGCCTTCGCAGGTGCAAAGAAAGCCATGGAAGTGATCCTGAAGGCCGGTATGACACAAAGATTGATCCATCATCAAAAGTTTAAACTGCTGACAATACAGAAAATGTTTTTTACAAGGCCAAACGGCCCATTTAACTGTGAGATAAGAAGAGTTTACCTCAGCCCCAGGAGACATTTAGCAGAATGAGCTTCTTTGTACACAAGCCAGATGCCACAGTGTGTTTATTCACAGTGGGAGGTCTGCTTGGCAACTCTGGTGTTGTTGGAAAAAGATTTAGTCAGAGCAAAACATATTTATGACATTTCTGGGATTACCCAGCAAGTGAATTAAGGGAGTTTCACATGTGTGTGCTGTTTAGGAATTTTAACATCATGAATAGAAACAACTACTTACAACATCCTTCCACTAAAAGTAACAAAGAACCGAAATATTAAAGTAAAAGACAGAGGGCAAAAAACAAAGGACATTGCAATTGAAATGACCACAAATATTATTATTATGCATTCTTATTTTTGAAGGTTGTATTTCTGGAAAAATACCTAAATAAAATATTAAGTATAAAAATAAATTTAAAAAAAGAAATGACCACAAATAAACTTATAGCATGAACTAATAATCCTTCATTGTGAACCTTTTATGTATTCAGTGCATCATTCACAATGAAACGTTGATTCTGGCAGGAGAGAAGTCTGGCCACCAGGTTGAAGATCACATCAACTATTTAGACAAGTCCAAGAGCAGTCCCCTCCATCTGGCTGTGCGTGGCGGGAATGACGATACCATCGGTTACTGCATTGATACTGGGGCCAGAGTTGACCAGCAACAGGTAAAACAAACACAGAGAAACCTGTAAATCTCTGCGGTGTGTGAATCCGTGGTTTTCAGAAACCTTTTGGTTCCATTCATTTGATTGTCACCACAGTTTTGTTCATACAACTCTGGCTCACATTGTCATAAACGTGTAAAAACCGGCCGATTACTAATGTGTTCCATCTGTCAGCTGCATAAGCGTTGTCAGATTTGCATTGTGTAGTAATCCAGATCTCATTTGGCTGCACCTGTGAAGTATTTCCCTGGCACAGAATCTCTGCACTGTCAGATCATGTCAGTCGTAACGCGTCCATCTGGGAGTGATCGTTCTGTCTAGCTCTGGGGTCGTGGCCAGATCGAAAGCAGGAATAAAGAGTACAGTAATAGCTCCGGTTGGATGAATTGATAAAAATTACCTCCACTCACACTTTGGGGATGAGATAACCAGGACTGGCCTCCTCTACCAGTCCTTGTTATCTCATTAAAGGCTTGTGTTACAGCCGCCTGTGTCTAGCCCAGTAAGTCTGGGAGATACTTACTTACCAAATGTAACACTGAGGAATATGTATGTGTGTGTGTGTGTGTGTGTGCGTGTGTGTGTGTGTGTGTGTGTGTGTGTGTGTGTGTGTGTGTGTAAGTGTCCATGCAAATTCCTGTGTGTGTTTTCATGTTCTGCTCTCTAACTCAGTGTGTTGTGGTGTCTCTCTACTCTATGGAGCAGACATGATTCTGTTTGCTGAGCGTATGAATATTTATGATATTTATTCATATTTTATTGCTCATAATTAAACCATGTCTGACACTGTACAGAATGACAAGTCCACGCCACTTCATTTGGCCTGCACGCAGGGAGCTACTGAGGTAGTCAAACTGATGTTGGCCTCCTTTGACCAAGTGGAAGATGTCATCAACCTACCTGATGGGGCGTGTCAGACCCCTCTACACAGGTGGGCGCACACTTTGGAACATTTTATTTGCATTAACCTTCTTCGTGGGATTCTTTATTTGGTCTTTATTGTTGAGATTAAACGTTTCATTAAGACTCAAATGAATAGTAGGCATGTAACTCTACTTATTTGCTTTGTTGTTGATTCGAGGGGTTGGTATGGGTGGGACTATTTCTTGTACGGTTGCAGTGACTGTCTAGAGACTTGTCATTAGTGTCATGTTGCCAGGAACCAAATACAATTCCATTGGGTTAATTTGGCACTTATTCCCCCGTAAAACCACAAGTTGACACTTATACTTTTGTTTTATGTATAGATTAAACATACAAGATATATCATGTTAATTAGTGAGCTTTAGATGTGATGGAAGATGGGTTTTAAGACCTTTAGACAGAGCCTTATCTTCACTCTTACTAAGCTAACTAAGCTAAACTAATCTGATGCCAGCTGTGCTGTGTTCATAAATACTTTGTATAGTTAAGATTTGTTCATTTACCTATACGCATTTAATTATACTATTTATAGATGAGCCTCTTTAAAATGTACACTACTGTGTTCATGCAGATGTTTAATATCTATGGTTACGATCTCAAATGCTTGGTCATGCTGTGTACAGATTCATTCAACTGCATAATATCAACACTATGACAGAGAAGAAAAAGAGAAACACAAACAGGAAACTCTCGAGTGGCTTACAGACTAATGAGCTTTAATTTGGAGCAATAACAACGATTTCAGTACATAACAACAATATGCTTCCCACATTGATTTGATCTAAAAAGACATTTGTGTTTGGCAGAGACCACAGCGTATGAATAAGACCCGATACACGGACATGAGGAGCATTCGGAGTATACTGCAGAATATCACCCAAATACCAGAAATTAGTTATCAAACTTCATCTAAGTGAGCAATTAGAATCCAGGAGATTTAAAGATCCACCGAGGACAATCTGGTTGTTATATCATCCTCTGACTAAGCAGAATTAGATTTAGATTGTCCTTAACTCACATCTGACAGTATTGTTAAAACCGCGACTCCCAAAGACACGTGATGTATGGCTGATTTACAAAAACTGTGTTTACTTTTCCAGGGCTACAATATTTGACCACACAGAGCTGGCAGAGTACCTAATTTCTTTGGTAAATAAGGCACACACAAACACACACAAGAACACACCCAACAGCTGTTATGCACATGACACTCCCCACATCTATCAGGGACTGGGTTATTAATCTCCTGCCATAAAGCAAACTGCATTGTGTTTCCATCTACTATACTGAGGGCTGTCTTCATTGTTTTTTCGAGTCCACTCAGAGATTGGATCATTCTGTGATCATACATTGTAATAATTAGCAATTTCGACAACACCTCTTGACTCAGTAAATGTTAAAGGTGCTACGCATTGCTTTTAGACCATCTGTCACCATCTGCTGCACCGTTTTAATATAACTGTGTTGCTAAGAAAAGGGGGGGAAAGTTTATCTCCTGTCAACGTGTTCTGTAAACAAACACTGGCTGCAACAGGTAATAACATTATCCACACTGAGCATGTTTACTTTTTAAATCTCAAAATGGTCTGCAGAGATCATCTGGCACCGAACACCAGCTAATTGCTTCGAGATGGTGGCTCGGCTTGCTGTTTGGTTTTAATATGCCAGAAAATCCAATCAAGCAGGGACAGCGATGACTATTAGCCTCTTAAATGTGGTGTTCAAATTTTTTTTAAATAATTGTTGTGTATTTAAGTCATCTCATATTTTTTATTTTTCTTTAAATACAATATTGCTTTTTGCCTCCTCCCCTGTCTGATCTGAAATCAAAATTGTAAAACGTATAATTTAGAGCTTGTTTAGCTGAAGTGGCTGTTGCTATGCCAACCAAGCTTTGATCAGCTCTACCTAGCAAATGAATGAAGCTATATTGTAGCTGCTTGAGTCGCCTCTGCATGATGGTTGAGTGTTTCCACCAAACTTTAACTGATTATTAAATGAAGGTTCTTGGGGTTTCTTAATGAAATTCGTAACTTAACTGATAACAATAGTGTATGGTGCGCTCCTTTGCTTCGGTGGGATCATTATAGGGGGTAGCGGGGTAAGTCTAACTTACTTTGGGTCGGACAAACACACTGTTTAATCAATTCTTAATATTTTTATTTATAAATTTCTTCCCCCATGGTTGCTGAGTTTAAAACTCTTTAAAATCAATATTTAAACTGTATCTAATGTCCATTCCATTTAATTACCCATAATACTTGTGCATGTACCCTACCACACATTTCATGTTACAGATATGATCTGACATTATGAGAAATATAGGGAGCTTTATTTGATCAGTAAAAAGCACCTCCCTCCTGGTTTGCACTATACAACAATGCCCACGCATGCAAACACATGCAATGTATCATTTAATATAGAAGCAGCTCACTTTTCTGTGGTCTCATTTGTTATGAGAGTTAGATCTCATTTGTAATTGCGGCAATGTGTGTTACATTTAATGTGGTATTTAATGAGGTCATAAGATTTTAGTACATTCTCTTCTCAGGGTGCAGACCTGAACAGTATTGATTGCAAAGGAAAATCTCCCTTGCTACTGGCTACGAGCTGCGGGTCATGGAGATCTGTGGCTTTGCTGCTGTCAAAAGGTGAGCTGCTGCACTGTACTTCATCACCAGCGGTAATCATGTCATTTGTGAAATGCCTGATGATGCAGATGCACTCACATGCACATGTTTATGTCTTGTAGGGGCAAGTGTGAACGTGAAAGACAGATGTGGTTGTAACTTCCTTCACCTGGTCATTCTTCAGCCCAAGGGTCTGCAAAACCTCCCAGAAGAAGTTCTGCAGGTCCAATAATGAAGCTTGTTTGTGACTCATCAAATGCACGGCATGCTGCTTGGACAAAGATGTCATTAGGCTCGAATTTGATTATTACAATGTCCTCAATCAATTTGCCTTGAGCATGCATTTAAGGATTGCCAATAAAGTGCATTATACTATTACTAAGCCAGATGATCCTTTAAAACATTGTAAGCATTACAAAAAAGCCATAATGATGCTTCCAAAATGAGCCACAGAGGAAGGCTGATATATTTACCCTTCATAGTCTCTCTATGCATCTTTGTTAAAATATTATTCATATCATTTCAGCATACGTGTGTGTACGTGTGATCCGCTGTGAAGCATGACTGCCGCAGCTACTAAAGTCTTTTGTGTTAATGCTTTGCTTAATAGACACATTGTTATACATTAGAATGTGTGAACATATGAATGTGTCTGTAACGTGTCTAACCGTAGAACGGCAGCGTGACGGCGCTGCTGAGCTGTGAGGATCAAGAGGGCTGCACCCCTCTCCACTACGCGTGCAGACTGGGAAGCCACAGCTCAGTGAAGAACATGGTGGGCCTCTCGGGGCAGCTCGGCCTCGCTTGCAAGTCGAAGGACAAGAAGTCGGTCCTGCACTTTGCTGCTCAGTGAGTTCGATTGTTCCCGGCGGGCAAGCCTTCCCATCCCATTGAACTAAACGAAACTGATTAGACGGGATTTTCACTCAAAGTCGCTCCGAGTTTGCAAATTTTATCAAAGAAGCGTCAGAAGTGTCACTGCAGCTGACCTTGGCCAGTGTGAGATGTGGTTCACATACTAGGCTTTTATCATGAGTCTTCTAAGTTAATTTAAGCTTTAGAGCATTCAATTAGCAGAAAAGCTGCGCACTTCGGAGCATTTATTTTCTACACATCAGAGAAGGTTATTATTAGAAAGGAAAACTAGCGACACATCTTTGTTGTCTGAAAGTCATTCCAGTAGTTATTTTGTAAAAAGTGTTATGTATTGATCAATATCACAAAAGTATAAAAGATGAATCAGAAAATGGATCTTAAGAGGACTGTGACTCACAATTTTCCTCAGGCCGAGGCTGTTGTCTCTGTATTTGAACAACAGTGGACAGATGAAAAATAAACCAGGTGCCTCCTAACCGCTCAGTTGTTTTAATCCTGTTAGCAGTGTGTGTGTGCTCAAAAGCTTTCCACTTATTAAATAGCATACTGTCACAGTAACTGTCACAAGAATAGATTTCCATTAGCGAGGCATGCCTGAAGAAATTTCACTAATAGTGTGAAATGAGTGGACATTCTACATTATTGTTATTGATTTTTCCATCATGTACACATATATTATTCGAGCTGGAGGACAAATAAAGGCCATGCTATATGATATCATAGCACCGACACTGCTGACCTTCTTAAAAGGTTCGGAGACAAAGAAAGATCATTGCAATATATCCCTTCTGTTTATGTCCCCCTGGCTATTTGCAGCATTCCTTAGTCATTAACACTACTGGCTCACTTGTACCTATATCTTACCTACAGATGCATGTCCTGTAACAGCCATCTTAAGTGTCTTTGAGCAAGATCTCTGGCTTCACTGTACTTTGGGCCTAGCACAGAAAGCATTTTAATTTCAGAGATCAACGGATCTTAACGGTGAAAAAAGACATTGTCCACAACCCACTGCTTCTGCTCGTCCCTCTCTTCTTCTCAGGTACGGGCGCGTGAATACATGCCAGCAATTATTGGAGACCCTCACAGACTCTCGTCTGCTAAACGAAGGTGACGAGCAAGGCCTGACTCCGCTCCATTTGGCCTCCAAAGAGGGGCACACCAAGGTGGTAAAGCTGCTGCTGCGCAAAGGAGCGCTCTTTCACAGGTAAACGTGTGTGCTGGGAGAGCTGAACATACAAAAAGCTCAAAAGTATATATACTGCACATGCAAAAGTCCAGCAACATGTGTATAACCAAGAGAGGGACTGTAGTCAGTGACAGTGTTGCTGGTGCATTGAACCGCTCAGATTCCTTTATTTCCTCTACAGTCGGTGAAGATATCCCTACTCTGCTTCTTGTTTACAGTGATTACAAGGGCTGGAGTTGTCTGCACCACGCTGCATCTGAAGGATACACACAGACTATGGAGATTCTCCTGTCGACCAATCCCAAGTTGCTGGATAAAATAGATGAGGATGGGGTATGTATTATTATAAATCCAAACGGTTTATCATCAACCAAATCCGTATTTCATTTTCCTCCTATTTGTGAGGCAAAAAGGCCTATTTATGCAAATCGTAAATAGTTTGATAATTGATAGTACTGAATATTCAATGATAAATGCAGAGCACTGTCTCCTGTTGTGTACTCCTGTACCAGAACACGGCCCTCCACGTGGCAGCAAGAGAGGGACATGTGGCTGCAGTCTTGCTCATGCTGTCCCGCGGAGCAGAGCTCACCTTGAACAAGAACGACACCTCCTTCCTCCATGAAGCTATACAAAATGGGAAAAAAGATGTGGTCAATGCTGTAATTGACACTGACAGGTATGTTATAAATACAAATAGCTCTTAAATTACATTAAAGGTTCAGCTTGAAACAACTTTTATACTGCAGGTGTTTAATGTGCGTCTTTTGTCATTCAATTCTGGGTGTATGGTGTAGATTTACTACCACTTGGTAGAGTGTTACATTCTAAACAGGTTGTAGTGACCTTGAAGCTGCAGTTAGTTTTGTTCTAATATTTTGAAATTGTTCTGCCGTTTCTCTCACGACGTGTCAAATCAACTGTCAAATGTGCTGAATCCAGATTCTGTTACTGGATTGCCTTTCGGTCGCCTCAAATGTTTTCAGAAACATATTTTATTAGAGGCAACTGTTTAGCTGTAAAATGAGAACGTTTTCTCTGGGCGGTGGCAGGACCTGGTTTTCAACTAAGACAAAGAGGCAGAGTCTCCTTGTCTTAGTATACAAAAGAAAGCTTTCTGATTGCTTTGTGTTTTCTTTCTTCCAGATTTGAACAGGCTGTGACATTCACATTTAACTCATCCCAGAGAAATCCCATACTAGAAATGATTGAGTATCTGCCTGAGACCTACAAGGTTTGCCACTGAAAAAAATAAAAATCTAGTTTTTGTAAGAATGTGTAACACCATGAGATATTTACTCTGTTTTTCTACTTTCTTCAATAGCACCTATTGGACAGCTGTGTGAAGGAATCTGGTGATGATCAGAACAGTCCTGACTATTATGTAACACACCTACCAAACACAAAATATAAAACACCTCTGTAGTGTATATTGTATGAAGAATTTGCTATGCAAAACAAATGAATTGTATTTATATGTTTCAGATTGAATACAATTTCCTCTGGCTCCAAGCTCCACTTGCAATAAGGATGTTAACTAAGAAGACCAAGAGCATTCTGCCACTAGCTGCACTCAACGTAAGGAACTTTTATTTTGTTCTCATAAATAATTTCGGTAGAGCAGAATTCAAATCCTCTACTCCCACATGATTGATAAGAAATAAAGTTCCCTTGTAATCACGCATACCCCTTTAATGAGGCTGTATGTATAATGTATGTATATATATATATATATATATATATATATATATATATGCTTTCATAGACTGTATTGGTTATTGATTGTGAGCAGTGGCTGTATCAGTGGGCCACGTCCTAGACAAGGCCCCGTCAAAAAAAAAAAAAACATTTACTGATTTTGCTTTCTGATGACATTTGCAAAGCATGGGAAGTGCGGCACTTGCTTTCAGTTAGAGGGTCTGGGCCAATCTGTCACTGCCTTGATCTTCTCTGGGTCGGCCCTTACCCGCCCACTCTCAATGATGTAACCCAAAAAGCCAGGCAGGGAACTCGCATTTCTCTGCTTTGATGAAGATTCTCCAAAGGTTTCGGGAGGACCTGGTGGGCGTGGAAGACACGGTGGAACATATTCTGGGAGAAAATAAGAATGTTGTGAAGGCAAAAATAAATAAAAAGATGTAGGGATTCTCTTAGCACGTTGTGAGCCAAGACTTGAAAAACAGCGTGGGCGTTAGTGAGGCCGAAAGGCATTACCAGGTACTCAAAATGTCCAAGTGGAGTGCTGAAAGCAGTCTTCCATTCCTCCCCTTCTCTGACTCTGACCAGGTTCTAGGCGTTCCTGAGGTCCAGTTCGTGAAAACTGTAGCATCTTGGAGAGGCTCAAAAGGCTTAAGTTTACTTGTTTTGTTACGCTAATATTGTTTAATTAAACAATAAAGGGAGTGGTTATTCTTGAAAACAAAAAAGAATCCAGCTCTAACTGGGATGAGGATGATGTATTTCCCCATGGCCTCTTTCTTAGGACGGGAGGAGCGCCTGGGAGAAGATCTATGGCTCAGTTGTAAGGGTGGTGTGTAGGCAATGAGAGGACTAAGTCCTTACTAAACACTGTCCCTAGATCTTGGTACTCAGCTGGGATGGCGGACAGGTCAGGGGGCTGAGGTCTGGTGGATTCATCCTGCCAACCAGTCAATGTGTGGGTTGTAGAACCTTGACCAGGGAGGAATGGCCCAGCAGCAGGGAGATAAAGACTAAATCCCTTCCTCTCAACAGCCCCAACATATATTGTTCCTTGGAAACGTTGGAGGGGAAGGTCAACGGCCACTGGCTAAAAACCAGAGAACACCGGACAAGGAAACCTCGACACCTACCCAGGTCTTCGGGTTCAGGGTCTGGAACATAGGACTCTCTAAACGGTGTGAACACTTCTGGGAGCAGAGCTAGAGAGGGCTGGAGGCTTGCTGTGCAGGATTGGCTGATGGAGGCAACTGAGGTTAACAGAGAAACTTTATTTGTTAATTCTGAGATTTGGTCTACCACTGACCTTTCATTGTCGAATAGGGTCTGGAGAGGATGATGTTTTCTGAGTAGAGCTCCTTGGCTGGAAAGCATTTTTGTGATGGTGGGCTCCTGCACATGGTGGGTCCACATGGTCAGATCGTTCTGTCATGGTGGACCAAAAAGCAAGGACACGCAATCATATTTATTACAAGGCCATAAATGGAATAGGTGTGGGATCCGTGATGGCGTCCTCTGCAGGCTGGTGGCTAGTTGGGGTGGCTAGGCAGTACTCCATGAGAGTTCTGGGGGAGCAGAGAGGCTGTGGCTAGGAAAGCGCAAGTCTACAGACAAAAACATATTACAAATCCAAGAGGCCATAGTAGTCGTTCCGGGAATGTGAACTGACGATGTGGGGAGGAGTTGAGGGAGAACTGAGGTAGCTATGCTTTGGGGCTGGATGAGGGAATGGGCTTCATGTGTGTGGAAGGTGGTTGATTGGAAGCAGGAAGGGGAAAGGAAAGCCAAGCACGGGCACACACACACACAAACACACACACACACACACAGGAAAAAAAGGGAACCATGGCAGTGGCATTGTATTATAGGATTTATTACCGAACCACTAACAATCTCATATATCACCAAATGTTGGAAACACTCTTCTATATCATGTCATCCTACGGTACATCATGCCGGTGACTCCACAAGGTGCACATACTTTTAAATCGGTTATGCTGTAGCCGTCGGGCTGTCCTTTTCCGAAAATGTGCCATTAACAGGAAGCTCTTACTCCTTCTACAGGCGATGGTGCAGTACAACCGCATTGAACTCCTCAACCACCCTGTCTGCAAAAAGTACCTCGCAATGAAGTGGTGCGTATGTGATGCGTACATATCAGAACATTTCGCGTTCTGATATGTTGCAACTTTATAGACCACAGAAAAAAAACAATTCATCTGAATGCAACAAATACAAAAGCGTGGTTTACTTTGACCGTTTCTCTTCTAGTGTTAAAACCCGTCTTTGTTTTGTTCCACAGGTCTGCATATGGGAGCATAGCTCATGTGCTGAACATTTTCATGTACCTGTTAGGGCTGCTGCCCCTCACTCACCTGATCGTGAATCTGAGGCCCGCTCTGAACAAAACTGACACGGGCGAGCACATAATCACCATGGTGCCAGTATCTTTCTTTGAGGTACTATTGACATGGATAATAAGTATTAATTAAGTTTAACCTCTGTTTTAGCATATGTGTCATCATGTGTAAAAATGTTCCAAACACATCAACCTTTCTCATGATGATTCAATCTTTATAATAAAGTAAATCTCAATATCTTTCATTCTTTTCAGCAAAGTGTGGACTTGTCCTTCTGCATGGTAATGGTCTTGGTCATGAACGTCTACTATGTGGGGAAGGAATTGGTGCAGATATCACAACAGGTAATGTTAAGCAAGTGTTATTACCTCACATGAAGTGTGCACTCATAAATCTGCTCAGCACCAGTCTGTGTGGACACATTAGCAATCAGGTGTAATGGATGAGCAGGGTCACTGTCAGGCGGTCACCTCTACACTTTACTACCCTCGTATTCATCAGACCAGAAACACTGTCACATCACATCAGATGTTTGGGAATATAATATGTTGTTTGCACGATTGTTTGAAGAGACCAACATAGATGTATATGCTTGTCCTTTTAGGAGGAGGACAGGTGGACTTTAGGGGGAGATAGCTGGTCAACAATACATGTCACATACACCATCTGGAAGCTGGGTAGCAGAAGATTAATAGTTTTCTTCTTTTCTTGTCATTACAAGCGCTGGCAATACTTCAAGGATTATTCCAACCAGGCTGACTGGTTTTGCGCAATCTTCTGTCTTCTCTACATAATTCCCACCATCCTCAATTTAGACGGTTCATTACACTGGCAAGCAGGGGCCGTGGCAGTTTTAGGCTCCTGGATTGTATTTCTTCTCTATCTCCAGAGGTACTGTTCACTCTGATGTAATAACGACACTTCAACGTAATGGATTTTTTAATGATACATGGAGGCCACTAACTGTTCTGATCTTCTGTTTCTCCAGGTTTGAGGGTGTTGGCATCTATGTTGTGATGTTTTGGGAGATCATGAGGACCCTTGTCCGCATTGTGATGCTGTTCGTCTACTTGGTGTTAGCATTCGGTTTGGCGTTTTATGCTCTGATGCTAAACCAGGTAGGGGAAGAAAGCTATAACCAACATTTCTTCAGACTAAAAGTTGAATTTTCTGTTACTTCTTTTCAACGAAACTCTGCTTTGTGCTTTTAAACCTGTGCTCAAGCTTTTGGTTAACTCTCATAAAAATGAATAGCAAAAGCTAACTGGCTGCTGGCCTTCATATTCACAGTACAGACACGAGAATGGTATCAATTTTGCAAATGCACATATTCCCCCAAATGTTAAAGTATTTATTTCAACCGATGTTAGCATTAAAGAACATGGCCCAAAATCATCCTTTGTTTATCATGAGCACAAAAAGTTAATTCAAAGGGTAATTCACAAGACTGGAGAATCTGGGCCTGGACCAAAGCGTTTGAGAGACTGACCAAAGGACTAAATAAATAACTGATAACACCATCTGCAGGCCTCACTGTCATAAATTAAACCCATTTGTTAGACATGTTTTGTCCCCAGCACATTTCTCTGTAATTTACTGCGTGTTTGTGACGTGCCTTTGATGTCATGTGACATATGATTGTATATGTGTATATGATTACTTGCCACCACTGAAATTGAACACAAGGGAGATATTTTATAGAAACATAAATGAGGCTTTTAATGCATGTTTCATGAAAGATTTTTTATACAGTGTTTAACTGTGATATATAACCTGGTACTCTTTTATTTGCCTTTAGAAAGAGTTTGTGAGCCTGCCGCTCTCTGTGATGCAAACGTTTGTGATGATGGTCGGGGAGCTGAACTACCAAACCAACTTCCTGGATGCTTATCTGAACCATGAACTTCCTTTTGGCCTCCTGACTTACTTCATTTTTGTGACATTTGTCATGCTCATGCCAATATTACTGGTGAACCTGATGGTAAGTATGATCTGACGGCCTGTTTCGTCCATTCGTAATGACTTCTCACAGACATCTATCTCTTACAAAAAACTACCAGTTGCTTCTTTTAAATAGCAGAACGAATGAGCAGGTTTTCATTAGTTTTGTGTGTGTGTGTGTTGTAGATTGGTCTAGCTGTTGGAGACATTGCTGAAGTACAAAGAAATGCAGCTCTCAAAAGAATTGGCATGCAGGTAAGTGTTGAGCCAACCTGTTTCTCAAGGTTTCTTTTAATGTACGTTGCATTTTTAAAACGTTACAGTTATCTTTTATCCTGTTTGTTTGTGTTTGCTCAGTCTGCCATAACCTGATAAATAACAACACCCAAGCATAGCGTATGGTGTTATGGTATTTTGTCCTTGAGGCTGTTGTACAAATAGACTTTGTAACATAGACATGTAAAATAAGATTATGTTCATGAGGGTGTTATAAGAAGTGGACGTAATCACCGTGACGTCCACTGGTTTGTGAGCAAATAAAACCTAATTATATATATATATATATATATATATATATATATATATATATATATATATATATAAAAATAATAATTACTCATATGTCAACACCATGACAAACTGTAGAGTGAACACATCTTTTTTAAAGTTATAATTGTGGTAGATATATTTAAGAATATAAGTAATGATATTTGTTTAGCCTAAGAATATCCGACCTTTAGGTCCAACAGAGCTAGTCAATAAGAGGTTATTGTACACAGCTGGCAAAGAATCTCCATTTCTGACCCCAGATTGAGCTGCACACCACTCTGGAAGCCAAGCTGCCTTATTGGTTCATGGAACGAGTGGACAAGCTCTCCCTTGTCATCTACCCTAATCGCCGCTGCTCAAGGGTATACTTAATACCTGTCTCAGTCTGATACTGTACAACATAGTGATTTGTAACTAACGTCAGATCCCTTTCTGGATCCTTTCTGCCTGTTAACAGAACTGTATTAAGAAGTTATTTATCGGTGAGGATGACCCAAATGATATCTGGAATCGACTGCTGAACAAACCAAAGAACTGCCCTTTGTTGGAGAAGGAGCTCAGAAAGCAGAAGGCTAGGTAAAGCGCTCACGGTTACGATTTAACAGTCACATTTATATTCCCTGGAATCATAAACTGTATTTACAACTGAGATGATGGAAATGTTACTCAAAATACATTCATCTACCAAAAGGAATGCAACAATTACGATATATTTACAGGGTATGTTAAACAGTTTTTGATGCATGAGTGGCCCCTAGTGGTTATATAGAAATACAGACTGTGACCAGGTCACAGAAAGATACACTTCACTGCATAACTATAATAAGCACAAGGAGCCACTCGGCAATATTGCCTGATTATTAATCCATTAAATGTTAAATGAAGACTATCTCTGAGCCACATCTCTGATGTGTTGTCCTCAGGATGAAGGAGATGTCGAGCAGTATGGAGAAGCAGCACAACCTCCTGAAGCTCATCATCCAGAAGATGGAGATCACCTCAGAAGCCGACGAGTCCGATGGCCCCGTTACCGCCAAAAGCAACATGTGGCCGAGCTTGAGTCAGCAGAAGCCAAGTGGACATGGCACGTCTCTGTGGGTCCCACTGATGAAGGCCATCGAGTCCAAGAAGAATTAAAGAGGATGGGATCTTATATAGAAAGAGGAAAGCTCTTATCATAGCAACAACTATAACATTTGACGTAGTTACTTATCACAACATTTTAAAGGTATTGATGTATCTGGTATAAGTATGTGACTACTTAACTATTGTAACAGTTAATTTAATTTAAAGTTGAGATGCCTTAACTATTGTGGGGTTTGATACTGAATAGTTTTGGTATGGCATTGTTGTAGATGTTTTTATTGTAGTCTGAAACAGTAAGTTTCACTCGTGATCCACTGATGAACAAATGTATTAAGTCATCCGGTGGTGTGTATGCAGTGTTGCCATGTTTCTATCATGCACACAGTGTAGCTGTTTTTTAAATGTTGTGATGTGTCTTCATGTGCAAGGAATGCGAAACGTAAGTAAAAGTTTTCTCTATAAAAACTTAAATTGTGTTAAATTGTGATCCCCGAATGTAAAGCTGCAATAAGAGCAGAGGGCACTTCCCACGTGTGGATGCATTTCTGTTACTTCAGGAAAGTTTTCGGTGGGGGATGTTTTATTTATGTATAACACATTTAGAGACAACACATCACAATGGTTTACGGATTATGGCTCTGATTTGTGCACTGCCTTCTTCACTAGTGCCACACACACAAACAATCACACATACAAGCTTTGGGCCTCAGTGGCGATTACGTGGATCATAGCAGGTTGGGAGAGAAACAGAGAGGCCTCTGACATCATGCGCTTGCACCTGTCCCTCTGCTTCTCCAGCTTAGGACCCTGATAGAGGTCACGACCCCTGAGAGTCTTTGCTGATAGACAAATGTTAGTTCCCCTTTAAGTCAAGTTTTAAGTAATATTTATTACTGTTAGCCCTGAATTTGATTATTCCTAGGGCAAATACAATAACCCTGTAACCATCAATTACACTGATGTTTGGGACAATGTTTTCAGCTTTTACTTGAAAGAGCAGAAATGACTAATGAGCCCAATTGTTTTATCTCAACCTGCTCCACGCTGATAGTGAATGAAGCAGCTGCTTGAGATCTGTGTCACATTAGCCAACACCTTTTTGTGTATTAAATACAAAATAAAAAGATGACCGCTTATGAGTGAGCAGTAAATCCAACAGCAGATTCCCTGAGCTTGAACTTATAAGTTTATCATTCGTCGTTCACCTCGCTGACGGACAAAGTGACAGAGGATGAGACGGCAGGTTGTCTCAGCAGCACAAGCAGGAAGTTAAGATATCAGCCTCTTGACATAAAGAAAGATAAGCTAAGTGTCCCTTTAAGTCCCAGCTGATTTCAGGTCTCCTTTCTTTTTGAGGGACGCATAAGAATCTGTCCTTTGGTTAGGGAGAATTCCCGATAATTCGAAATTGGAGCAGTGGAACACCGCAGAACACTTTAAAATCACATTGACTATGCATTTTGACACTTAAAAATTGAATTAGAACATCATTACGAACAAGTATAACATGTTTTGAAAATGTATGGTGGTTCAATGAAGTGATACTGGAGCCTGTTGGGGAACAGAACAGCATTCAGCTCAGAGCACAGCGTACTAGTTTTTCTCTCTCTTAGTGATCCTGGCATGGCCAACTCCCAAAATTAAGCATGCATCTCAGCTACAGTTAGGTATTTCTTGGCAGTCTTGCTATTGTCATAAAAAAAAATCCAAATTTCACACATATTATGTTGAGTAACCTGGGATTTTCTAGGAATATTTGCCAGAGCAAAGGAGCTTCCTGTAAGTACGGTATGGACACAGCACTTTCCATTTAATCAGATAAATCCTGCTCCCACTTCTCCAAACACTTCAAAGCTTGATTGGCATTGTTTGAACATAGTGTATAATGTCCTTAATGTATTTTTTAGAGGTTTCCAAATCCCAAACACTATAACCGATAATTTGCCTGAAGGGTTGAGCACAAAAGGAATAGTTATTTCTCAGAACCCTTCCATGCAGTATATCTTTACGGAGATATTCTGCAATCTTGTCGCTTCAGAGGCCCAAAGCAACCTCAGTCTTCTCTTTGCCCCACTGCTAGCGCCTAGCGTCCTAGCAGATGGATGCTCTTGCTCTCAGAAAAGTTTGGAGGACATAAAACAAAGGCAGAAATAGGCAAGTAAAAAAGAACTTGGGATACTATGGGAATGAAGATGGTGCCTCCTCGCCTCTGCCACACCCTCGTCATGCCAACGCTCCAGATGTCATGGGAACCGATAACAGCTGGTGCTGGTGCACGTAGGATGCGTGTGAAAGGTTGCCCCAGCTGCAGAAACCTAATCCCTCTGTGAAACTAGCAAAGGATTAGAGACTTTTGATAAGGTCCTCAAAACATTTCTATTACCGAAGCACATCTGTGGAACCGACAGAGTTGGGGAACGTTTACTATATATCTGCATTTCCAAATGTTACATAGAGTTGTGTGTATTATAATCAGAGAAGTTGTGTTTTTTTTCTGTATTAAAAATTTAAAACATATAAGATGGAGAATGTCTGTGTGGTGAAATCAACTCTCAGACAACCACAGAGTGGCCTTTCCATACATGTCATTTCATCTCCCAGTAGATTTACCAATAAATAGCAAATCATTTCAAGGGTTTGATGTTATTATCAGGCTGCAGATGAGCTATACATGTGTCTTTGACAGTCCACATGAGGAGACATAGTTGTGGTCTCACTGAGGTCATATTGGCTCAGAGGAAAAGGGGAGGAGAAATGTTCAGGAAAAACTGTAGCGATGCCAAATCCAGGACACTTAAAGTAGCAAAGCAGGGAGGCATGTTCCAGTTTTAGAGACATCTGAAAGTTTCAGACTTGACCTCCAGCAGTTGCTATTGTTGCATTGTCAAGTGAGAACAAGTTGCATTGTGACGAAATGGGAGTTTAAGTGGTGATTCTTTTTTCTTCTTTTTTCTTTTTTACTTCCAACCTTTTCCAAAAAAATTCAAAAGTTGTTTTGAGAATCTACATTTTCAGTAACTGCTGTCCTTAAAGTGCGACTCGTGTCACAGGTGGATTGGCAATGTCCACTGGCTCTGCTGCAAGCGATGCTGAGGACTATGAGATGTGCCACAGAAGGACCGCCAGCTCGGTGGAGAGGAACGAGCGGAAGCTTTCCTGCTACAACCCCGACCGGTACTCAGATGAGGAGTTGGAGGAGGATGCCAAGGAGGAGAGGACCAAGCACGAGCGCAAACTCTCCAGGGCAGAGCAGAAGGAAGCGCGACAGTCGCAGAGGAACGCTGCCAACTCCAGGGAGAGGGCGCGGATGAGAGTGCTGAGCAAAGCGTTCTCCAGGCTGAAGACCAGCCTGCCCTGGGTACCAGCGGACACCAAACTGTCCAAATTGGACACGCTTCGACTCGCCTCGAGCTACATCTCTCACCTGAGACAGATTCTGCATGACGACCGATTCGAGAACAGATTTGTACACCCAGTCAACCTGGTATGATGCTGTCGGTTTGTTTTAAAGTGAAGTCTCACTGTGTATGAGGACATTAACACCTCTGTATTTGTGTTTACATTTGTAGAGAGAACACCATTATGTTGGATGTGTGTCTTTGGTGCTTAACCATGTTGTCTATCTGCTTCAACAGACCTGGCCATTTATGGTGACAGGCCGATCTGAGGACAGCCAAGACATCTCACCCACTGTGAGACTGTGTGGAGCAACTGCATAGGACTCCCTCCTCCAAGCAGCAGCTCTGGTTCTGACAATATGAAACCACCCTGTCCATCGTTGGGAGGCTGCCAGTCGCTCAGTCTCCCCCTCAATGTCCTGAGCTATGACTTTGAACTCAAATCCAACTCAAACTTTAATACGCTGAGGATCGTGTCATTCAGCATGTCAGAACGATAAAGACTACAAGTTGTTTTCAGCTATGTAGTTTCTTGTGTGCATTCTTGTTGGTGTTATTAACTGGTCTGAGAGTGCAACATCCCCTCTCAACTCAAAATGCTGTCTGTTACTTTGACCTGACTTCATTGCAATTAGGAAGTTAACTTGTAGCAGGATTCTTCTATATTATGTATTCAGTATTTATTGCGTTTGTGATATGATTGACTATTTTATATATTTGTATTTCAGATAAAAATAAAAATAATACTTATAGTGGCTGTCTTCTGTCCCTGTGTTACATCAAATCAAACATCATTCTTAATCCTTGAGAAATTTCTTTTTTTATTTCCGTTATTGAAACCGAGCATGTTACTAACAATACACAGTAAGCAAATCCAAGAATCTGGATGGTTTGAATATAGAGTCTGTGAGATGGATTTAGTGGTGGATGCAGCACACTCATAAACTGTGAGTAGGAGAAAGTCTGATGTTTGTCATGTATGCATGCAACCAAACGTACATTTTGGAAAGAAGACAATTTTTATATGTGAGTAGAAAACAGTGTGGCTTGGTTTCAACCAATAAGACAATTACATAAAGCCAAATAATAATAAAAATATACAATCTTGTGAGGTTTTGTTTATACAGATAATATGTAACTACTCTACATTGAGATGACATCTTTTATCTGAGAAATCAAAGTCATCAGACGAAATGCATTGTTCATATTTCAGTCAAAACAAAAACTTCACAAAGCATTGGTCAAAAGTTCAGGAGTGATCTCTTGATCTACGAGTCCTTTTATTCAGTTAAAATCACCCCAAAATGAGGTGAGTACAGATGGATAGAGACCCAGGCCCCCGGGGGCGGTGATGGCACAGACTGACAAAGTGCTTGAGATGAAGAAAGAGACGCAGAGAGTAGATAGAGGAAGAGTTTTCATCGGGTCCGGGTAGAGTCGCAGCTGTTGCCTTGTTGGTGAGTTTCCCAGAACTCTGAACTGCTCTCCTGGGAGAGCTGGACCCGGACAGCTAATGAGCTGCCTTCTCACACTCAGCCGGCCTCTGTTCTCGCTCCGGCCACTCCGAACGGAGGAAGACCGACTTGTGCATCTTGACTGCACTGAAAATGAGGTGCCATTCATCATAATATGGCATGTCAACAACATGATCATGTTATTGTGCTGGCTTGGGCCTCGTCCACTGAGCTCACTTCTCTATGAGTGAAACGCTTGTATTTTACCAATCAAACAACAAGTGTGTGTGTGTGTTGGAATACGAGAAGGCTGGCTGGAGCAGCAAAGTGCTGCTCAAATGAAATTGGGCCACTGCAGCAGGTCTCGATGAAGCTCAGCCAGTTTGTCATGTTACATGAGGGACATCTGGTGGGGAGGAATGTGAACAACAAGTACCATGGTACTCCTAGCATTTAGCTGAGCGCACACACAAACATGTAAAAACCCACACGGTGGTCAGTTAACCTTTCCTAATGTTGAAATCATTTTCCAGAGAAGATATCAAATACAGCCTTTTAATGGAGAATTTAAGACTACACTCGAAATATTTTGTTGAACATGCTTTTTTATTAAGTTACAACTAAACTCCTCTCTGTGCAGTAGCCTACTTGATGTCTAAATGCAAATAACTGTTTATAAAATGTAGTGTGTTAAAGTGTAATACATAAAGTGTGTTAAAGTGTAATACATAAAGTGTATTTATAAAGCATAAATACACTTTTAGTAGATATTTTTGCAATACAAAGTCAGAAAAAAAATATTAAAATGATACTGTTTCCAATTGTTTTAAGATTTCTCTTTCAGTCTAATTTCCTTGATGCTATGCAGCAATCTGATTGTTCTGAATGATGTCAAGATGTCAACACTAATTACTAGGAGGCTTCCAATCATTAGCAGCATTTGTAAATGTTTCAAGAAAAAACAAACATGTTTTCTGGGTCAACTAGAAAACAGGGTGATAAGTAGTAAGCTGCTGAATATGGAGAAATGAAGGGGCATTTTTGACAGGTCGCTGTAGGAAACTCACAGGTGTAAGTGATAACGTTAACGACAGCTGAATGCAGCAGTTTCAGCATGCAGCTATCGTTAATGTGATAAGTAACACCTGTCCATCCTACTGCAACAAGTTACAGTGTTGACTGTGAAAAAGCCTTATGGAACTTAACAGATTGGGTTTTTAAATGATGTTGAGTAAACAACTGTTGATGTTTGCAGGACAAGGACAATACTAGCAAGAGTTTTGAAATGACAGGCATTTAGGTCATGGGACAGGGATATCGTATGTGTGCAGATTTGTGATTCTGGACTATACAAAATAACTGTAATATAATATAATAAAGTGCATGAAAACCTTTTAAACAGTTGAAGTGTCACACTAATGCTCTAAAGCTCATCTCTTTAGTTTAAAAGTTTTTTTGGAGTACATGTTTCTGTGGCCTCAAACATACACTACTATATCTATAATTGTCCAGCAGAGCGCAGCATATCTTCACAATGGTCATTTTCCGACATTGGATGTTTGGATTTGGGAGACTTCAGCAGTAAATCCATTTTTCAATTTTTTTTTCATGTATGTTCACCAAACATAGATTGTTAAATTACGATTTTTTATGTTATGCATGTAAATGAGAAGATAACATCAGTACATTTGACTTTTTTCTCCTTTTGTACTTTGCTCACAGAAAAATTGTTTTGTTTGAGCATCATTAATCTTTTCGCATCTTGTTTCTTCTTCTTCTTTTTTTTAAAGATATTTAATTGATTCAGGTGGAACACATAGCTTTGAAAACAAAATTGCATCATCAGCCATTAAGGCTCAGCATAATCCAACTTTTGTTTCCTCATCTTTTTTTTGTACGACTGAAACATGTTTCGTTTGTAGAAGAATTTCCATGAACAGGAAGGAACTGTAGGTCCAAAGCCAAGATCGGGGGGGGGGGGGTTCAGAGAGGCTGTCTGCAAGCACTAACTTTAGGCCTTCCAGCCTGCAGGAATCCCAACTGGGCGCTTTGAGCTTTCCAATTCCACTTTTGGCATGTTTGTTATTCAATATCCAGGTCACTCAATACCACTAATGAGAAAAGGGATATGTAAATCCTAAAGTATTTCACATTTGCCTAATCTATACACTTCCTTGTGGTGAATGTAGTTCCTCTGCTACATCCAGTCTTTGTTTAGAACATGCATTATTTCCAGGTATGAACATTTTGATCCCTGAACCTGAACTGTTATCCTAAAACATACATTTAAGGCAACAGCTGGGCTGTTGCTTTTCTACACATTGCCTTGAATATAATTATTACTGTAGGATAATTGTGCATGGATGTTTTGGTCAAATGAATAGCTCTATCCACTCTCACTTAGTGTTGCAGATGTCTCAGGAATCGGCCCATGAATTGAGGAACCACACATTTGAGAAGGTAAGACTTGCTCTGAAATCCAAATATGCGTTATGTCTGTGCAATTGCATCTGTGACATTGTTTAATTTTTTCAAAAACATTTTATGACAACGCAAATATGTTTTATTGATTTTCACAGTTTTTATCCCACCAGGGAAGAGGATTCACATGTATCAGGGCAATTACAGAAAACACAAACATTTTAACTTGTTGTTGTTATGGGGCGAGAAACCTTTTTGAAATGAAATTAATATTCTCACTAATAAAACTAATAAAAAACTAAATTGTGTTAATAAGTCTGGCAACAACAAATCCCACGGAAAGACCAAATCTGTCACACTTTCTCAAATACTAAAGATTTTAATCTTATTTTTATACTACAATTTAAATATTATTTCCTAAAACAGCTGTGCATTGTGATTGTTTGGCAAATGTCACATAGTTAATTTTAGTGTTGCACTGGTATATTTCTGGGTGCAGAAATACATAAATTAAAGTGCCCATGTTCATCTAATGTCGGAATATGTCACTGCTGTGTGAAACAGTGCAGGTAACAACAACAACAACAACAACAACAACAACAACAACAACAGAGGACCATGGCACAGAGGAATAATCCAGATCAGTCTCTGGCTACACAGACCATTCTTGTTAGTTTAGTTATTTTTATTGGATTTCATGACAATAAGAAAAATATGGAGCATCACCCTTATCTTTATAGGACACAATTATGTCAATGTAAACCCGCAAGTCAAGTATAAAGATACCCCAAAATCAAATGTCATGCTGCTTTGTCCAGGATATTGGTAATTTGCTGTATTGTGTATGCCCTCTGGTGAGTAAGTGTGACAGAGACAGAGAGAGAGAGAGAGACAGAGAGAGATGGAGAGAGAGAGAGAGACAGAGAGAGGGGGCGCAGGCAGGGAGAGAGAGATCTGACTTCCTGTTACTCTGTGGAGATGACACACTCTTCTGTTAGATAGGTGATTGGGTTACAGTGCGGGACTGGCAGCCTCCTCTCAGGAGAGAATGGAGGCTCTTTGTGGCTGGATGAGCTGGACACTCTGAAATGAAAGGTTGAGCCAAACGTGGGGGGAAAAAGACGAGACGCAATAGACGTGAAGGGAAGATGCATATATTGGTGAGGAATGGTAAGGCGGGCGGTAGGAGGGGAAGGTTGGCAAAGCAACACTTTCGGCCTCGTCCTCCACTGTGAGACGTCACTGAGCTGCTGAGGCGCTGTTCTGGTTCCAGAGCGGCTGCCAAAGGAGGTTCAGAAGAAACAGATATTTGTGTTTGTTCTCAGGGCTCGTGGAGCTGTTGCAGTCCTGTTTACAAGAGCTGGGCGTTGGCCCCCCCGACCTATTATCTTGTCCTCGCCTTTTCTTTCTCTCTCACAAAGAGATTAACACCACCAGGTTCTTCCAACGGGCTTGTTTTACAATCTGCATCGTGGCACTGTACAAATAAAAAGATTTGTGAAAGATTTTCATATTGATGTTCAATGTGATTTTATGGAGGGGAACATTAAAGTCTGTGCATTTAAAATGTCTTCTTTTGCTTTAATCATTTTTATTTTGATGATGAGAACTAATGAAATACAAATTGCATAATTAACATTGGCTGGGAATTTGAAATATCAAAAAATTTAAAAGCCGAAAATCAATAGAAATGAAACTATTGACAAACTTTTATTATATAGTCCTGTGACAATAATGAGGTCAACATATTTTGTTTTGAGACATGGTTTTACGCTGCTAAATGGCGTTCACAGTCTGAGTTGGCGCTAACCTGGCTCTATAGTCCCCTCCGGTGGCATATTCTCCCCGAGTTCATCTTCTGACATTACAAAGACGGCCACAACCTGACAATGGAGATAATATTTTCCCTTCACAATGGCTCCCAGTCTCTGCTCTGGGCGAAGGCTCAGCGGCTGTAAGTAGTCTGGGTTTTCCCATCCCTGTCAGAGAGTGTCCCAGCCCAGTGGAGAAATGAGTCCCAGGTTGCTTAAAGGCCCAACCTGTCAGCGGTCCAGAGGGATTAGCCATTCACAGCCTCCATATTGTTCTCCAGGCCACAATGGGCTGCATGGGGCCTGGCCCTTTGTCATCAACTCTGTTGTGAATTTCTGGTGGGGCAACAAAAGTGTAACACACCTGCAACTATGGATTAGAACTTCTTTCAACCCACTTTTTTTTCTTCCTCTTGTCCTTTTCTGACACATTGCCCATGGCAGTGTTGTCCACATCAAACGTGATCTTTCAGACACAAAATAGGCTTTCCTGGTCAGCACCCGGAGCAGAGGTGGAGAAAAAAATACAGAACATTAATTTACTTAAAGAAAGAAGAAAAAACAAAACAGTATATATATATATTATTGTTGTCATGTGTTTAGACACCTTCCCAGGGATTTAATACAATGTTTTTAGTTTGCTAGTTCTGTATTTGTATGTGGACATAATTGTTTTACAGGAGAGGATCACTCCATCAGGCTGTACCAAATAAATGTCAAGAAGGGAACATCCATCCAGGCAACAGTCTTAATTAGACATCCCTGCATGACCTTTAACCTTCTGGAGAAAATGTTCTGTCAAGGTTCTCTGATGGCCACAATCTGCAACCAAATCCCAAATCCAACCTTTTTTCTAAGAGGCTTGAACTTTTCGTGACCACATCGGAAATCAAAGTGATTTCACGGTTATCGTGTAGAACGTGATGTCCTAAAGAATCTCGCTGGAAGAGAGAAATGTATTGCGCTACGGTCTCTTTTCTTGTTTCTCTGAAGAATGTGCAGTCTGCACAGGTGCAACTAAATACCGTGGTTCTTTTACATTTGGTTTGTTTAAATCGTTTTGTGTTTGCAGTGATATGTGTCTGTTGCTTCACAAAGACTTCCTCCGTCTTGACGATATTTCCAATGTTCACACATCAAACTCCTTGGAAAGAAATGACCCATTACTCAATTTTATGTTTTTAATGAATGGGTCTAATTCCAACTGCAGCATAACTTAACTCCGCCATTAACATATTTAAAATTGTGGAAAACACACACACACACACACACACATTTCCAACACAATTAAAATCAATCAAAATACATTACAAGGACGTTTTTGTAAAATGAATCAACTATATTATCGTGGCTTCCAATCATTAGCAGAATTTGTAACTGTTTCAAGAAAAAAAAAACATGTTTTCTGGGTCAACTAGACAACAGGGTGATAAGTAGTAAGCTGCTGAATATGGAGAAATGAAGGGGCATTTTTGACAGGTCGCTGTAGGAAACTCACAGGTGTAAGTGATAACGTTAACGACAGCTGAATGCAGCAGCTTCAGCATGCAGCTATCGTTAATGTGAAAAGTATAAGTATCTCATTAATAAAATAATAATACTGCTACTACGAGTCCTACTACTCCTACTACTCCTCCTACTACTACTACTACTACTACTACTACTACCAATAATAATAATAATAATAATAGTATTATTAATCTGAAGAAAAAGAACAACAACTTTATATATGTATATGTATATATACATATTTGCATATATTTTATTTTATTTTGTATTTTATATCTAACTTGTATAGTTTATGCGCACTTGTTCTTCTTTCTTATATGTATATTTTTATTGTGTTTTAGTTTAATGTTTATTGGTGCTACTTTGTTCGCAAATTTCCCCTTGGGGATTAAAAAAAGTATAATTCTATTCTATTCTATTCTTTAAGACCAGTGGCTACATGAACCCAAACACATCTCACACAGTTAGACCAAGCGTAGCACACCTTCAAAACAACATCAAAAAAGAAATCCATCCACCTGCTTGGACTATTCTGAGTCAGTAGATTCCCCCCACACCAAACTATCCCTTCAGGGCAACAGTTAGAGACCTTCAATCAGGAATCATATCTTCAGGATTAGTTTTATGGTGCATCCAATTGCAAATTGCTGAAGAGGGGATTGTCATTACGGCACATGATGGTCTCTTCGGGCTAACCTCAGGGTCACCATCATACAACGAGACACAGCTGACAGCGACACTCAGGCCAGTTAACGCTGTTTGATGGATCACCTGTGCGTGTAAGCGTGCAAGTGTGCGTGCAGGTTTGTGTGTGTGTGTGTGTGTGTGAGAGAGATGTGTGTGTCCCCCTGGAGAGCCTCTATGGCCGGATGGTGTATCAGATGGCGCGTTAATTACTCAGCCTTCAAAAGGGGGCTGTCCTGGGCAGAAGTGAGTGGTGGGCTGATGGCTGTGTGGTGGTCAGGGAGGCTGCCCGTGGGGAAAAGGCGTGGAGATGAGTGGCACATGTGGAGCTCTCCACGCATCCAGTGATCACACCGACATGCAAGCACTCACACAGGTGAACAATCAGGTTAGACTCGTAAGGAAATACAAGGCTGCACCTTTAACTTTCTTCATATCTCTTAAATCAGATGTGTCAGTGGCACCGTCAGCAAAAGTTTACTTATGAAACACCTTTTTTTTTTTAAACCAAGCAGATGTGTATTTAGACACCCAACAGATACATGGCCATGTTAGCCTTTAGCCTTAATGTACTGTTCTACAGAGGGACATGTGTAACTCTTTAATGCTTTAATGTAACGGCTCCACTGTGGTCATTGGCAAGTCGCTAACTGTGTCTGTCTGGTGTTTGGTGCTTGGCAGGTAGAGCAAAGTAGGACCTTAAAGCTTTCAAAACAAAAAGCTGCCACTGAGCTGCCTGATAACGACACTTTGAGGGCGATGAATGGATCAAAATATGGAAGGTCAAGAAAACCACAATAATTAGCTCTCTAAATATTCAATAGGCATGGCTCCTTCTAAATTGTCATTTGATCCTTATCGTAAAAATATTGATGGAATCCACTTTAAAACTCCAAATGTCTTTTATTTAGCTGTTTGTGTGTTTGCTTGTTCAAATGTATGGTAGCTGTTTTTCTGTAAAAGGACAGTCTAGATTCTAGAAGGACTCCGGCCTTCGACCCCACCTGACCCTAACCCTCCCCCCGCACACACACACACACACACACACACACACAGTTCCCAAAGCCCTCTCAGACCCCCTTCTTCTGTCCATTAGATCAAAGCTCGCTGGGGGTTGAGAGGGACCTGACCCGTGGGAGAGGCGGAGGACCCTGCTGTTTGGCTAGTCGGCGGTGTGGAAAGATACAAACAGGCAGCTCCAAGGACAGCCAGAGAGCCCTCCCCCGGACTGATGGCGTCCCAAATCCATGGAGGTTTCTCAAGGCCATGCATGACAGAGGAGGTTGTTTGTTCTGTCATCATAGAAAGACATAGTCACACACACTTGAAAAGACACACGCACTGTTTCTCCCACTGTCTCTTCCTTCCCCTCTGCATCACTGGGATAATCTCTCTCTCTCTCGTCCTCCTTCACTACATCGCAGACACGCTCGGTCTGTTTCAGTGGCTTTCTCTCTTTTACGGCCACATGGTTACAATGCATTTTTCACCCATCATCTTTTGCCCACTGTCTGGGCCTGCAACACTGATTTATCTGTGCCTCACAATGGAGACACAAATAAAATCAGGGTGACTGCTCTGCTGTCCTTTATACATTGTGATGGAGCTGAATAACAGTATAATATATGTGAAATTCATCAAACTTAAACAAATAGATGCAGTTCAAATGCATACATTGACCTGTCTAATCTTCCTATATTGACTTTTTTAATGAAATATAATTGCTACAATAATCAGGCATTGGGAACCATACAAGATGTAAGAAAATACAGTCCATTTCATCCTCGGAGAATTATAGATGAGAGCTGTGTGTGCCTCTGCCAGATTGAGTGACCTGCAGTATTTCATTTCATCACACTGAATAACAGCTCATCAGCCAAACACTAGTAATTGCTTCATCTGCTTCCAGTGAAAAGATCCATCTGATTTTGTGGCAAACTATATTAAAAAATGTAAACTTTATATGATTATAATTAGTTTAGTTTATAATTAGCATTTTTTCTTTAGCTTATTTTTTTTCTTTTCTGTTTTGCGTAGACAATCTTGTATGTTTTTTGTTTCTCACCTCGTCATGCGTCTCTCTTCCACTGTGAATATTCCGCCTGCCGGCGTCCTGAGCCTGTGGCGTTGATTAATCTGCGTGATAATGAAGACACGCCACAAACCCTGGTGGGTGTGTAATCACCATAATCATTTAATAATTATGTTGTATTCATAAGGAGTGTCTGTTTCATAATCTGTTTACTCACTTGATTAGATGTAATCACTTCTCGGTAATACAAAGTTGTTTTAAAAAATAAATAATTACTTGTAGATCTTGTTATTTTTTTATATTCCTTTTTCCTTTATAAATTGTCTATAATATGACGATTTGCGCCTTTTATTGCGTAAAAAGAAAACTAAATAATATCTAATGTCAACAATCATTGACTTGTGTTTCACCATCTCGCTGAGCTGAGAACCATTAAATGCAGTTTTGTGGCATGAAATTTCCTTTGAAATCCCAGAGACACCTGATGCTTGTTTGAGCTACTCCATGCGTCTCAGACAAGCCTCCTCCAGGTTTTTATTAAGCACCGTGCAATTTCAGACCCCGTGTTCCCCTCTCTGCTCCCTCTGCCTCTGGTGTGCAACAAAATCACACACTGTAGTACCACTCATTGACTTCCCCACTCTTCCCCGTCTCTTCTTTTTCGTTTACAAGGTGACAAAGCTCGCCGCGGTGTCTCAGTGCAGCTGGCATCCCCAGTAAACGGAGGACTCCCATGTGATCTATCTGCATGGCGCTCATGTTATCTCCAGTGAGGGCATTTAAAGCTCTATGTCTTTTCCACATGGCTCAGACTAGTTTAATTACCCCCGCCTCAGCTGTGGCTGTGAACGCCCACCACTCTGGTTTCCTATGTGGGAACCGGGGTGGAGGAGGACAGGGGCCCTGCTGCATGTCCACTCATACTATATGAACTTAATATACATTTATGTATATTAAGTTCATAACAATATGTTTGAAAGAACAACACTTTTTGGAATATCAAGCTGTACTCTTTTGTATTAATTGAATATAGCCTGCATGCACATCTTTCTTCCACATTTTTATCTCCTTGTATGATCTTTACTTTTTTAAATGTTTTAATATTTAATGGATTTTGCTTTAAGCATACAGTATCTAATTTTCGAGCAAATTACAACTAATAGATTTGGACAAAACATCTGAAAGAAAAGTTATGCATACATCTTCTTGCATGCAGCTGTATAGCTATTCATATACATTGCTGTGTTATTCTTTCAATATTATGCTTACATTCTAATTTAATTTGGCCCTTAGTTCTTTGTAGTTGCATTAAGACACTCAAAGACACCACCTCATTTGGTCACATAATGGTCAGCCCTATCTACCGTTCTGAATTATATATATTTCAAATGTGCCAAATTCGTTTAGTTTTTTTAACCTTAAACATCTACTTTAAATATTCTGCGATGATATACGCACTGGATCACAACCATTTGGGCTTGTGACTCTTATATTCAAGTAAAGTCATAACCCTTTTCTCAGGCATTGAAAATTTGTGTGAGTTTATTTTTAATAGCTTTTAGAGGCCAGAGGTCAAACTATTCAGTGTTTTACAAGACAAAAACATCAAAGACAAACATCCTAAACAATGACATAACCTTATGAGCAAAGTCAACTTTTGTTGTCTCTCCCTGACTTGCTATATCTCACGACTCTCACATGTATCTATCTTCATCTAGTTTATTGAATTGTTTCATTTACTAGGTCAGGATCGTTGCCTGAAACACACAAACACAAATACGTACACGTTAAGTACAAAAGCGAGAGAATACATTTTAGAAACACAGAATGCTGTTTGCCGAACAGAAACCTCCCAGTGTTGTGTTCATACGATACTGCAGGCTTGGCCTGTGTCAGGGCTTCTCTGGCGCTCAGCAGTATGAGAAGGTGAGACCCCCTAATAGGATCAGCCAGTATGACCTTTTCACTCCTCGCCTCTCTCTCCTTCACTGCCCTCCCCTCACCCCGGTCGCCCTCCCCCTCCATTCCCTCCTGGCACCGTTGGCGCTGGGTGGCACCCAAGAGCCACTCGGCCGGCGGGTAGGGTTACATCAGCCGAGGCCTCGGCTCACATGTTTAAACAATTTCCTCCGTCCTTTGTGAAATTATGCAAATATTTTAGTCCAGTTTCCTCGAGTCTGGAACACCAATTAAAAGTGTCTGTTTGGTTTTCATGACAGCTGTTGAGGAGGCTTGCAGACAGTCAGGCCTTGCGCTTGAGGTGAAGGGCTCCCACCAAGCAGCCGTCACAGATGAGGTGAGATTTGTGCATAAAAAGAGGGGGAAATGTTGGCAGGAAGAGTTTGAAAAATGAAGTTTTTGAGATGAGGAGGTGATGCTGACAATTTAAGGAGAAAATAAAACACAATGATGACAACAAGCACTGAGAGAGATTCCTAATTCCCAGAGCTAACTTAGGTTGTAGAAGAATAACAGACGCTTGCCTGTGTTGATTTCAAGGAAACCTCCCGTGTGTGGCTTTCAACCCAACGACGGAATGGAGGCTTATCAATCTGCCTTGATGACGGTCCAACACCGCTCCTCAAGCAGCAGGTAAGGCCATATCTGCTGTTACAGCCATGTAAAAGCACAGAGGTCAAAAACCTTTACCAGGCCTGCTGCTGGGAGTACTGGCTTCTTCTGTGTTTCTAATCAGTCCCCCACCAATGCTGTCTGACTTATTTTTATTCCATCTCTGTAAAGACTAACCGCTGGTCATGTCCTTCACAGGAAAATGTGATCTAAGGTCTAAAAGGCTATCAAGTCGACTCTTCCTCACTGAAAGTCCATCGTTGCTTTTAAAGACTTGCTGGCTCCAGAGATTCTCCTCCATGCTGAAGAATTTGATCCAGGGGATTGAGCTGTCTGGATAAATGTTCACTGAGCTCTATGAGGGGAATGGATCGAGGTCACGGCACTAAACCATCTCCTTCAGTTCAAAGGTGGGCATGAACGCCAGTCCCGAAGACAGATTCATCTTGGTCAGTGGAAAACCTCTTGAAAGGAGGGCATGTAATCGCAATGTGGAGCGTGACAGACCCTATCGTTATTAAATGGTATTGTTAAGGAAATAGGAGAGAGGTCAAATTTGATGCAAGCCACCTTATTGTGACATTTGAGACACAGCCTTCACTGATGGTGGTGATAGATATAGGGTCAGCGTTGATGACTGATCCATCACAATAAATAAAATGTCATTTGGAGATAAAAGGCTATTTTATATTTGTCATGCAGACAGGACTTTTTAAAATATCCTCTCTAAAATTTTCAAACTTTATATCAATGCTATACAAAATGTTTTGCTTGGGTTATTGTTCATCTGTTGAAATGTTGGAGTTGTATCTAATATTTTAAAAGCAAAAAGCAAGGCAAGGTATATGAAACATGTTTAGATTAAAGCTACTCTATGAAATGTCAAAGCTGGTTTACACATGTTTGTGTTTCAATCCATGTCACAACCAAAGTGTAAAAACGGAACCAGGTATGTGACTCAGAGAGGTCACTTTCTCCTGGACAAGAACTAGTCCGGCACAGAACCACAACTCCTTGTTCTTACACTCAAAAGACATGATGCGTCTCAAAGAGTGATCTTCAGAGGGACTAGTGGGCGTATGTTATTACCTTTGGACAGAGCAACGCTAGCTAGGTGTTTGTGCTAAGTTAAGCTAACTGGCTGCCAGCTGTAGCGTTATATTTAGGCCACACAAGCAGAAGAGTGATATGGATCTTCTCTTAGTAACTCTCATTGAGCAAGTGATACTTTGACCAATATGTGTTGCTATTAATTTAAAGTTTTAACTATTTAGTTGATAACTAAGAAGAGTAGATAACTTTCTTGAAGTTCCTCTGAGATGATCTCACTTCTTGCAGCTCTTTCTTGTCATTTACTGTCCTTCAGTAGCTTAATTGCTACCCTTTGTTTGAAATGTTCTTCATCTGACTCTTCACTCCGTCCATCTCACTCACTTCATCATTTCGTCCCTCTCTTCCCCTCCATTTCCAAACTCTGCGCTCCATGGTGTCTCCCAGAGATCTTAGTGTGGCCCTGATTTTTTTGCTCCAGGTGGTCTGCAGCCAGCCACCTGTGTTGTCTTTGTGGCGCTGTCATCTGTCTCCGGGCAGGCTTTGTGGGGTTGCCGGTGTGAGGACAGGCCGGGCGAGCACCGATGATGGAGATAGCGCTTTCTGCTGCTGCTTCTCCCAGACTCTCACAGGACTCCGGTGTTGCCGGACACAAGGAGTAATGTTTACACCCTCATCCAGTCACAGAGATAAATCCTGGGAAAAGGTTTTACCGCTCTCCATGACTAAATGTTTGTTGAATCTTGCCTGCACTGTAAGGTGGAACATGTTAACAGAGGCAGACGAGCTAGCAGAGAAGAGAGGAACCTTGACTAATAGTATAATGAATGTGAACCAATGCAAACAGCAGGTGTCAAACACAAGGCCCGCTGGCCAAATCTGGCCCGCCGCATCATTTTATGTGGCCCTTGACGGCTTGAAAGACCTGTGAGCCCCTTTTTTTAAAGAAGTTGCAAAACAATTTCCCATGCTTTTATTTTGAAGGTTTCACATTAAATGAATTCATGTTGTAATATAAGAGACATTTTCTTATGTACAATATTTCTACACTCAAATAAACAATAATCAAATGCAAAGAGAGTTACTTAACAATGTGTTCGAGGAGTTTATTTAGGGTTTCTGGCCCTTTAAGAGGGCAGCCATGACGCTGATAAGGCCCATGGTGAAAATGAGTTTGACACCCCTGCTCTATACGTTTTCTATATCGACCACACAAAATTACAACAAAACCATAAAGCAATCAAATCTCATCCAGAAGCAGGGAATACAATCCACTGCATATATAGTTAAAGACTCAATGTGTCACATACGTAGTCAGCTCCAAACTAATGCATTTTTCTTAATCTCCACTTGAGGGAAACATTATGCAGCCGGTCTAACTCACAGTTTGGAACAAAGACAAACATGCTGAGAACGAGCTACTGCAGGTTTTAAAAAGATGTAAAGGCACATTTTTGTTGCATTGTTTACATTATTATATTTTTTTCCTCAAGAGCACAGCTTCTATTGAGAAGATTGGTTATTTGATCATTTAATATTCTTCCTGGACAAAATTACTTAAATACAGCCCGCATGTTGAGTTCATTATCTTAATAGTTACAGATTCATCTTCTAACAACTGCCTATTAATTAACAGGTAATTATTGACTATTTTAGCTATGCACATTTGTTTTAAGAAGTTATTTTAGGAGTTTCTTTTGATATTGAAAATAAAAAAAAATTAAACTCTCTTGAGTAAAATAATTCATAGTTTTAATGTGGCATATATTATGTAAATCTACTATAAAGAAAAGTATAGCGAGTACAAAGTAGCATTGCATCAAACTACGGTGAGATATTCTAAAGGAAGGATTTCAAAGAAAACATTCAATAAATAAACAAAATTATATTGATGACTGTTTGGAAGTCACAATTTCAGCACTTCTTTATTTACCATTACACCAGTGGATATGCTCAACATCCCAGGATACCGCTCCATATTCAGAGTTTTATTTACTCCTCATCCGGAGGGGAGAGTGTTGATAAATGACGGCGCTGCGCCCTGGGACTCTCCTGTTTAAGGAGCGCGGAGGCGATTTATGAGCGCGCTCTCGCAGGCTTCACTGTGATTAATCGACGCCGTCCTCCACGGCCACAGGCAGGACGGGGGCAGCCGGCCCTCCACTGTTTGGATAGGCAGATAACATCAAAGCAGCCTGCTGCTTGTGTTAAGAAAATACTGCATTCTGGGTCAGCGCAAATGAATCCAGGAGGAGCTGGAAACTGTTTTTAATGGCATTCCCATCGATATATTATCACTCTGCAGAGCTCGAGCGCGGAGGTCACAAATGACATTTGCAAATGTCTTTGTTCTATAACCCCAGAGCTTCCTTCAGGCTGGGGTTGGCGTTGATGATTTGTTTATGTTGGGCTACACTTATGAATGAGGGGGATCACAGGATGAGTGTGTTGTCAGTGAGAGTTGACGCTAATAACTGATATTAATTACCTTTAATTACTGAGACATGAATAAGTCATTTTCCAGAAATTAACTCGTAGTTGAAAGTTTAGACTTATACTCGAAACCTCCACACAAGTTCATACCAATTTGTTCCCAGTGAGTAGTCGAATGTGTTAGCCTCTGAGATATTTACCTTTTCCACACCTGCACCATTGATCAGCGGTCACCCTGATGAGCCGGTCGCTTCAGGGCTGACACGGCTGCTCTATTCATCTCTCTTCACGAGTGACCCGCTCACCACCAGGCCCCTCTTGTCTCATGTCAGACTCAAAAAACAAAAGGTTGTCCTCAGGGACATGACACTCAAATGTTGAGATGATGGTGTATGTGGCTGAATGTGTGTCCATACTGCAGTTCATCCAGTGCAAATTCACAAATAATTGTAACTCTCCGAAGGCCCCGATAGATCTCTTCTGTTAAAGCGTGCAACAAAGTAAAGCAGTCATGGCCAAAAGCGCCTTTTTTCTTATCTCATTTACACATCAAAATAGTTTCTCTGCTTTCCCATTGTGAGAGCAACATACTCCAAGCCAACTGGGAATCACCGGGCGAATTTCCGCTCTTTATTTCCTAGCTCCGACTGCTTCCCGTGGCTCCTAAAAGGATACCAATTTAGCTGAATTCAGGCTGAGTTGAAAGGCACACTGTTACCTGTCCGCTGGGGTAGAACCTCTGCGGTGGCTGCCCTTTCCCATGCTTCCACTACGGGACCTCGACCACAGGCAGACAGAGGGGACACCTGTTCCCTCTGAGAGATTGGCCAGCATCTGTAATCTTAGCGTCGGCCCTGCCCATTGAGAGCGGGCAGCGCTGTAAGGGCCCCGCGCCGTGATGGAGCGTAGGAAACCTGAGGAGAGAGCAGGAAACGGGATGCCAATAGCCTGATGAATCTGGTGCAATTTGCCAAAACACAGTGCCTCCCTCCCCAAGACGATTACCCACACTTGCAATAGAAAAGCCATTGTCTGGTATGAGTCTCCACTTATCTGTGTATTCTTTATCGTAAAGCAGAGACACAATGGTATGCCTGTGCTGCACTGAAGGACAAGGTTTAGTGCAAAAGGGAAACGGTGAAATTAAATGCAGCCATTGGTGTAAATCAGCACATTTATAGTCTAGTACGAACACTTTTGGCTTCTTCTGGAAATACCGTTGACTCAAAATTATAAATTATTGGTGACAAAACACTTTCAAATGTAACACTCTCTGAACTATTTGCATGTTTTTTGGCTCTGCTGTGCCACTATTCACCTCCTAAAGAAACAAAAGAGCAGAGAAGTTGATTTGAGGTCAAAGAAGGGGTTCACGCCTGCACATTAAACACGATCACTTTTAAAACGTGGTTTAACGGTGGCGTCTGAGAGACGAAGGTGATAACCGGTCAATGTTTTCCACCCCTCATGCATGTTTAACCCGAAGCCAGTCCCACCACATTTTACAGAGAATGGCTGCTGAGCATCTTGCCCGAAAAAAAACAAAAAAAACAGCCAAATGCCGAGAGGATTGTGGGTCACAAGGGCAAACACAGAGTTTATCCAAGAGGTTTCCGAATGAGCCCCTCAATGAGCCTCATATCTCCCTCTTCACACCATACATCAGCCTTCCCTGCTGATGGGGAGTCACCTTCCCCATACCACCTTTGATGTTCTGAAAAACCCCAAGCACATTTTGTGACCACTGTGGTGCAACCTCATTGAGGCCTGCCGTTGACTCTGATTTATAAGATTGTTTTAATTCTCCCAACTTTTTATGGTTCTCTCCTCACGTCCGTTATTGTAACATCACACAAAGTGCACCCTTGCTGTTATGCTGGAGCGGCATAAGTTATGGCGTAAAGATGTCAAGCGCCTCAGGCCTCAACTATGCAGAAGATAGACATTGTGAGACAGGATGGCCACCGAGGGGCCGTTTACTGAGGCCCAGGTCAACGTCTTTCTGCTGCCTCCAGAAGCCGGGGGAAATAACCAGCAGCTCTGGCGTAGGGAGCGAGCCCAGATGCAATCTTCAAAGTTTCCCTCATTCCACTTTCATTATCAAACATATGGGCAATAAGAATGCTTTATATGATGGTCAGAAAAGTGAAGGAGGAGAACCTGGAGGCCGAATGATTTACACAACAGCATAGGTTTTAAGCTACAGGATGCCATTTTTTTTCAATGTGCATCTCCTGGATAAAGCTGTTGGCCTACTGGTGGATGTTTCCTGTGGTGCAGGCTCTCCGGTTGATTTGAGGAGAGATTACATTAAAGTAAGACTTTTTCTAATGATGTTGGTGACATTTTGTCTGAAAGTGAGTGGAAAAAAAGAGCGCTTACATAATCTTTTAGGGTCTTGCCGCTTTTTACTATAAATACGCCGTCAAGTTGGACCAGTTACTCAGTGTGGTCTCTGAAAAGCCCAATCACATGTGGAAAGCAGGTCTGTGTTGTTCAAAGTCCTGGGTGACAGCTTAATGTAGCTTCCTAATTTATTCCCCCACTCATCCATTGACTCAGGGCCGAGGGGAAACAAAAATCTCTTTAGAAGCAATAGAGGAGGGCATGTTATTGGGGACAGTCCGTTAAGCTGTCCTCACCTTTCCACCTGACCTGCGCTTGCTTGAGATGTTTTCTAGCTGAGGCATCCTTCCTGCCGGGGAAGCAGAGCGGTGATTAATGGCCCAACATGTCAAGAGGGAAATTATTGATCTTGAGAATCAGACGGGAGGGAGGAGTGGTGGAGAGGCACTGGAGGAATGAAGAGAGAAGGTAAGAGAGAGAGAGAGAGAGAGAGGACTGATACAGAAAGGAAGGAGGTGGCTGTACTCAGGACCGGGAATCTGAAGTCAGCCTTTTCCACCTTACGGAAAACTGATGCCTTTTATCAGAGTTTTAAAACATAATCAATTCTGCTGTGGTGGAGGAAGTATTCAGATCTTGTAATATGAAAAATACCCCTTTACAAGTAAAGGAAGGATTATCAGAATTTGTTTTACTTAAAGTGTCAAAAGTAAATGTACCTAAAATATTAAAATGGTTAAAATATAGATATAATGTATATTACAAATATTAGTTTATTTGATGTATTGTTATGTATTTTGATCTTTGATAAAAAAATAGTTTAAAGGTTCAACATTTCCGTCTGAATTATAATGGAGTATAGGAGTTTAGGAGAATGTAGAATGAAATGCCTTCAATGTAAATAACCTCAAGTTTGTATAAGTACAAGAGCCTAGAATAAATGTATTAACATTCCACCTCTGAGAGTCAGGATGGGAAGTTGTGATACAGCTTCCCTTCTTTTAACGCCCGGGCCAATCAGCTGGTCTGGGATTCTCCCACTGCTCCCAGTGGACAGGCTGGGCCGACGTTAGGCCATTTAGTCTTTTCCTTTTGTAAACAGAGCCGGCAGTGATGGTTGCTCTCCAGCAGAACGAGGGGGGATGGAGCAGAGGAGGGGCTCTAATAGGATAACTCCCCCATTAACCCAGGGGAGCTGCCTCTCAGAGATGCTATCTGTCCGAGCACACGTCTCTATCATGCCTACCACACTGTCGCCATGCAACTGTAATAGCCAAACTCCAGGAGAGGCAGAAGCTATCTATCGCTCAATCGGACAACATGGACGTAAAAATCTGCCGCATGGAGAGGACAGAGGATAAGGGAATAGAGTTAGCGATATTGTTAATCTTGAACATTATAAATAAAGAGGCACAGTAGTATAGGTGGTAATAGACTGCAGACTTTCTGGGTTTACATCATTCTAATATTCACTGTTTACACTACAAACATCTGCACGGAGCTGCCGAGCACTTAAGAAATTGTGCCTCTAACAGGCATAACGTACACTTGTTTTCCTAAAGTCAACATCATCTCCATGTTGAGTGTATTTTTTAAAAGGTAACTGACAGTGCCCATAAAACGTCAAGTGATGCCATTCTAGCCCCCCATACAAAATATGATGTAATCAGCGTCTAATTTGGTGTGTTTACTCTTCGCTCGCATACAGTGCAGCTCCTTTTTGCCAGACTGCAAAAAAAGGGGGATATTTTGATTACAGGGAGAGAGAGAAAGAACACAGAAATACTTTTCAAATGCCAGATTATCAGCAAACAAATACTGTAAGACGTATATATTTGTATTTGAATGAATCAGACGTCTTCGATGTTGTACTATTTTTAATTTAATAAGTCCGTTCCTCTTTTGTTTACTGGAAATGTATAAGAAAGAGTGTCTCCGGACACCTAGAGTGGATAACCATATGCTGTCACAGTAGACCAGACGTGCCTCATATCGAGAGCTCTGTTGACCTGGGAATTGTGTGGGAGGTGGAGAGCGGGGGTGGACGGGGCACCGGGGACTTGTGAGAGTTTCAAGAGGTACAAATCAAGGATTTAACTACCGGAGCCCTCTCTCCTACTCACATGTATAGGCCAGTGTTCCACTGTGTTTGTTATTGTGTGCTCTTTTGGCAGCTCACAAATAACATCCATAGCGCACAGAAGAAGAGCGTAATCAGAAAGCGCCGGGCCGGGTGGTGGAGAAGATGTTGCCTGAATCGTGAGTGAGAATCGGTATGAGAGACGGACAAACAGCGATAGGTAGAGACAGATATTTTGCAGCATTGCCGTTGGTCTTTATTGGGCCACACATTAAATCCAAGGCAGATGTTCATTCCTTTTGACCAAACCACCTCAGCTGTCGCTTCCCTTGTTTCCTCCAGCCTCCAATTATTTCTCAAAACTAAACCAACTATCAGTAAACATGTAGACTCCTCAAATGGGAAACCCCTTTCGGGTTCTGACACAGAGCCACTGCTAGCGCGCTAGTTTGGGGGAAGTGTTATTATGGTTTATCTTGCCAGCAGTTCTCCCTCATCATGAAACAAACCCACTATCCTGTCAAACAACTGTTGCCTTCTTGGGGAAGCACATTGTCATTTGCTCTGTGGAAGTCTTGCTTGTGGTTGAATGTTACTACCGCAGAAAGGAGTCAGTTTGGAAATTAGCAATGCAACCAAACTAAATAAAACATGTTTCCTTTGTGGTTCAAAGTGGACTTAAAATATGCAGCGGTGAGGGTGAGGGAGACTTTATACCTAACGTGACCTTGCAGTGATCGAATGTGTCATCCTAGACTACGGCGTGTGTGCATCGATGGCGCTCGCATGTATTTGGCAGCAGGCTGAAGCCGTTAGATTAGAGGTGAACCTAAAATTCATACAGCAAAACCTTCACAAATCCATTTCTAGTTCATTTATTCATGGAAGATAGAACTTGCTCCCTTCCATTACTGTGATTGCATCTCTGGCTGTATGAAAATGTAACATTTTGAGTGTGCTGCATATTTAGCTCTTGCTTGCCCTAATGGTGCCCAATCAGTTCCACCAGGTCCGTTCCAATGGGGTAGGCGGCGTCCACCCTGATTACACTTGAATTGTGGGTATTTCCTGCCTCTAAGCCTAGCATATGGATTGAGTAAGGCAGTGGCTGAGGGACTACCGTTTCTCTCCACTACATCTTCATTTCTTTCTCCCTCGCTTTTTTTTCAAACGGAAAAGCAAAATACTTTTGTTTCTTCTGGCTCTGCTGTCAAATTACTGAGCTGGTCTTTGGCTCAGTGTCTGCTTGCATGTAGCCAAGGAACATCCCATGAGACAAGTGTGGCGAAATGCAGTTTAATCCACATGATCACAATTGCTCTGCGGACTCAACCACACCTATTGCTGACCTGTTGCTATGAGGCAAACGCATTTTTACTCAGTGTGTCTTTTCCACTTTAGGATGTAGACGTTTTCTATATATTCAAGTACCGGTGAAGTTATATGTGTTATGATTAAGGCGGTTCCACCAGATGGGCTGCGGCCTGTTTCTTATGGCAGTGGTCACTTTATCTTCATTAAAGAAACTGCAGGGTGGATGCTTTACAAATGCAATAAGTCATTTTCCCCTTCCAAAATAAAATTATTTCATCATCCTGAAATACAACCTTTGAGTAGAGAATGCCGTGATAGCACCTGTAAGTGACAATGCAATCATAAGTGCTTTTTCTTTTAAATACCTCGAACTAGCATTATTTTTGATATGTATAATGTTTTTATGAGCAATTTCTCTTGGCCTGAATGTCTACCAGTAATTGTATTATTACATTAAACCACAGATATGTAAGGCAACCCTGGCAGAAAATGGTGTCAGTGAGTGATATTAAAGACGTTGCTTGCGTATGGCCGTTCAGTAGAATCATATTATATCCAAGAAGAGCCAATAAGGTAACTCGTCTCCAGTACTCTTCATGACATTTTTAACCTTCACACATTATTCTCTCCAAAAGCAATTTTCTATTATGGGCCCAAAGCATGCTGGTATGTTGATAATTTAAAAAAAGATATCTCCTGCAATGGTCTATTTGATAAAACATGAAGAAAACTGCCAACTTTGCCAAAGTTTAGAAGATGCCTGATGTATTTAAAGACATATTCCCATAAACCATCCTGACTGAATTAAAGGTGAAGAAGAGGTCTCACATTCATTGCCAGTGTTCTTCATGACATATTCAAAAGAATCCACACGTACCGAGTAATTGTACTGAGCAGTTTTGGAGGACTACAAATTTCCCATACTTTATCCGATCCCCCGGGACCGGGGCTTCATACGTTCTCTTTGTGGGGGATTTTGGCATTTGATGCCGGTGGTTGTATGTTTGTATTAAACATTTTTTGGAATACGCGGCTCATTATTTTGTGCTCCACTCTCAAACACTGGCCGTACTTCCTCTCCTACATAACCGCTGATAAAGGAAAGATTGAGCCGCATTTTTCATGGTTTCACATACCTGCAGGGGTATTTGATTTGGCAACTGGTCAGCCTTCACCTCGAGGCCGTGCACCACAAGAGCAATGAATCAAAGTATTTGAGTTGTTATTGTATTTGCATACTTGGGCAGATGTCTAGCCAGTCAAACATATAAATGCCCACATATTAATTACAAAAGGCCGCACTGGGTTGTATCCATTCACATTTTATGTAATAATAAGAACTTATATCTGGTTCTTATATTATCTCTTCATGATATCAGGGCTTGTGGCTTTGCGTTGCCATCTAATTGTTTAACAAGGGACAATCTGAACATAAACAAATGGGCACCCCCCCCTTTCCCCACACCAAAATGTAAAACAAAAATGTAAAACCTCCTTTAAACTCCAACAAACGATGAGTACAAGAATGTTTGCACCCTGCTGATGTGCCACCGTACAAGTTACTTAATACTTACCAACTTTGCTTCTGAGTATTGGACTTCAATGGTGCTTCTCTACAGGGGCCAATAAACCCATATAAAATATATATCAAACTCATGTTTTTAGTTTGACTCCTTATAAAATGCATTGCTTAAATTGTCCGTGATTGTCATTCAGTGATTCATGTAAACCACATAAAAGGCTGCATAATGGGAAATTGGAGGGAACTCATATCCCTTGATATGTGTCCTCAGCTGTTTGGAAAAGCTTCTTTTTTTTGGTCATGCTTCCCTCTCCGACTCCCACTGCTCTTCTTCCGTGGCTAACAAAAGAGATAGTGTGACACCTCCTAAATTACTGGCGTACACTGATTGATTGACTTGTTGTTGGCCTGCCATGACCACTGGAATGCACCTTGTGTGAAGGGTGCCTCCAACAAACACACTGGTGCATACCTCCTCAGGTTACCTGGGCGGCACACCAGGTATTATAAATCTCATCGAGTGATAGAAAGAAAAAAAACAGGGTAAAGAAGAATATTTTTTTATTTGAATAGAAATATTGCCTCCTTTCTTTCTTATATCAAAGAAAATGTGTTCTTTTCACTAGGTGTGGGTTATTTCTCGATGTGTGTAATGTGATAGGAGACTAATGCAAAACACCTGAACCCCAAAATGAAATTGAGGCATATAATGTAATAAAGTGCATTGTCTGATTGGTTATGGTAATTCTTCATTTAGCCACAATAACCTTAAGCTCAGCTGCCTCAAATCCAGTAAAAGCACTTGAAACAGATGTGGCTGGGAGGGTCCAGAAAGATCTGGAGGTACCACCAAAAACCTGGGCCACAAAAGGAGTGTCTTTGTGCACTGAAAGCATCACTGCATTGTTATGTTCTACCGTATGGCATGAATAAAAAATGATAGAGGTGCTGAGAATAAAAAGCATCTGACATTTTTAGCGTGACAGTTCCGCCGTTCCCGTGTTTAAGTGGCGGTGGGAGCTTTGTGGCGCTAGGCAGAGATCTCCTCCTGTTAAGCACACATCCTGTAGGCTTTGTCCCCTGGCAGTGACCTGATCCAGCCAGAGGAAGCAACCAATCAGGAAAATATTAGATCACGCTCTCTGGAAAAAATTAATAAATTCTCTCAAGTCTGCCTCACCTCTACGTTACTGAACCCTGACAAGACTTGCACAAGACTTGCACTTTATGTGCGTTCATCCGAGCGACTCCATTAAACTCCCCCCTCTGCAGGTTCAAATGATCTATGGGCATCATGATACGCTTGTGGAAGGTGTTGTGTTCCTTGCTGCCGATGTCCAGACAAGGGTGGTCTGTGCAACCGGATCCTTTGACATCACGGAGAACATGAAAACATGAAACATAGTTATTGATCACAACTCCGCACTAATCAAATAGCACCCTGGTTTGTTTGAAGTTAAAAATGGTTACAGTGGGTGTTTACCTTTGCACTTCAGGACCCTTCCAGCCGCACCCCTCTCAAACATACACAGACAGAAGTGTTATTTGTATTGTTAAATTTACATTAAGTCCATTTTAATTGCATCAAGCCACTAAGCAGATCTTACAATAATGGGCCTGACAGAGAAAATTGCAATCATCCGTGAAGAGCCTGTGGCGGTGTAATGGACAAACCTGATTAATTTAATCTTGTTGCACTCCATTATAGCTGCACTTTATCATTTCAACAGATGGAGCACCAAGAAATTAAAAAATGCTCTCAAGGATATGTGGCACTTTCCATCCACTCGAACCCCTTTATCGTAAGGTGTGTGGGCTGCTGTGTTGAAATGAAGGCCTGGACTGGAACCTTTGGATGAGTGCATTTTCCAACCCAAATGAGATTACGTGAACAGTCAATTGATGCAACAAATCATCAGAATTGTCTTGTGATGTATTGCTGAAGGTTGTTAAGGACTGTCCATCCAATCATGTTGTCCAATGAGTTCATATTATCAAAGGAGTAGAAGGACAATTGCTTTAACATGTGGAGGCTATTTGTGCAAGCATGCATGTTGCATTCATTTAACTGTTTCATATATAAGCTGCTATTTTCACACATAAACTGTTTTTAAAGTGCTTGAAGATCACTTTCCTGATTTATACCCAGTTGTGTGCTACAAAGTGATCTTTAATTGTTTAATAGTCAATGTAAAGTTGTCCACAATTAAGGAATAAAAACAAGCTGTATTTTTTTAAATACCACCAAGTTTTACAAGCGCTTTGCCCTCTTTTTGACTTGTTTATTCACTTGCAGGAAGAAGAGGAAGTTGTATCAGAAATCCCGGATATAATCCCAACCTCTTTTTTTGTTTTTTGGCCTGACCTCTCCATTTGATGCATTATTTCCTGTTTGCATATTTATCAGCTGTGAGCAGTTCAAATATGACATGTTCCACTAATTTTTTAAATATTTTAAGAGGCCTGAAAGAATAGGAATAAGAAACTCTTGCATACTGAACATTATTCAACACTATTAATGGTTGCATAGATATTTGGGAATCTCCAAAGCCTTTTAAATGGTAATAACTGAGTGACTGACTAATGTTCACAATTAAACTAAATTATTCCAAAACAAGCCTTGTCTAAACTCAGCATATTAGCGGAGTTAAACAAATATACAGTCAAAATACATGTTGTTGCCAGGTACTATCAGCCCGTGATGGGCAGCGGTGTGTGTAAAGTGTCCCTCGTGCCCGCTCCATTTGATGCCGGTGGGGAGCGCGCGCGCACAGACACTTGCGGATGTATCTTAACAATTCAGTGTAACGGGTGAATGTGGTTATGGACGCAGAGAGTTGTGCATGCACTGACAGTGGCGGTGACACAACAAGGTAGGAAAGGTTCGCAATTCTGTGCTTTCCTGTTAGTTTCCACTCAGTTGCCTCGCGCGGTCACTTCACAGCGTGGCATTTCCAATGTGGGCGGGGCTAGCCGCAGAAGTCAGAAAGCTTGCGGTATGAATGGTGTTACTTGTGGCCCTGGCAGAGTATCCCTCCGCCGTGATACGTTACCGCTTGGTAAATGAATGCTTTCATTTGACAAACATCTTAAACTTAACTCAGTTTATTTATTTTAGTTAGTGATATATGTGTATATATAGTTTTAGTTAGCTTTTGTAAAACCTTGTAATAACGTGTTTATTCTTCCTGAGGGTAATTTACTTCGGTGTATTCTGTGCATTACCTAGTTAGTAATTAGCCACCTAGCTACATAATCAACATTGTTTAAAAGTTGTATGCTGCATAATTCAGTTGCATCAAAACAAACATTTTGTTTATCATACAGTAGAGCAGTAGAGCAACGAATGCACTCGCATTGTGCAGAGTAGTTTACAACATGGGTTATCTGACATGAGCCTTCAACGGCATAAGACAAACATGCTTTTACTGCAAGAATAGGTCGATGAAGGTAACAGTTCACATTCACATTCATCAACATGTCATTTGCCTTAAGTTAACAGCAGTTGCACTTAAGCTTTACCCTCATTTATTCTGCTCCAGGCTGCTGTCAATTTTCTTTCTAATTATTTCCTTTTTTACTGTGCACCACACTTGACAGTGATGGATAGCAGGTGGACACTTTCTCCTCAGTTAGTGTATGTTGGATTGACTCAAGCATGCATGGTGTTCTTCCCTCAGACCAAAGGACCTTGGAAAGATTGTGTTCCCCTCTGCTTTTCCCATTCCAAAACGATACAGTTTGTCTTCATTTTCCTCTGACTCGTTTTCATGCTGTATAGCCGAAGCACATCATCAAGACAGAAGTGTATGTTGTATCAAAGTCATGCCGTCAGGATTACAGTCCAGGTTGCGGACGCAGGCCTTGTACCAGTGCACAGGTACGAGTAAGCGTCAACTGTGCAGAGATGGTGGTTTCCTGATTGGATGTTTTCCTTTGTCTCACAGAACCGAGTTGTCAAATACCAGTAGTCCTTCAGTGCCGAAATGTCACTTTAAGAAGCTGCCGTATTTATGCACCTGGTTAAATGTTTTGATGAGGTCGCTGCTGATTATTGGCTCCCTTCCGTCTAGAGGTCATGTATGGGTCCATGGGAGCACAGACCATGTGGTGCTTTAATCACAATGGTAGAAAAGTGGAACACAGGGGACGTTTGCTTTGTCTGGTTGACTCGTGATGTTGGTAGTCAGACGGCTGTTCATGGTACGTGAGCCAAATTGTGTATTATTGTACTTTCAGTGCCTGATCACATCAAATCCTCACATTTGGAAGTCTGGACTTGTGGTCATTACATTTAATTTTTTTTTTTATTTTCTCAGGGTGATCTCACATCCTCTGAATGGATATTTCTTTTAATGAACATCTTTATTGACACTGTGGACTATCTTGATTTCTTTTTGCTGCATGTTTGTATTATCAGTCACCGGCCTGAGGTGGAGCAGCTGTGACCTAAGGATTCAAGTTCAGAAATTAATTTCTTTTTTTTAAAGTGTGGTAGCGCAGCAGGAGTACTGCAATGTATCATGTCTGCCACAATGAGCAGAACAAGTTGTATTCACACGTGTACCAGATTCCCTATACACTGTACATGTGCTTCACGTTTTCTTTAAGACTTGACTTCAGAGGAGAGTTCTTCAGTCTGTTCTCCTTACTTTTGAAGTTACATGCTCCTCCAATTACTGGGGCCATGCAGTCTCCCCTATGGTGTCCTTGGACAGCTCTTTGAGTGCCTGAAAATGTTGCGGACCATTAATTCTAGATTGTCTTCATCTGTTTGCATAATTTCCCCTCCGTAACCATTTCCCTCCCCCTTTTTCACAGTCTGTGCTAACATGGTTTTTTTTCTCGTCTATGAATGTTTGAGTCTTCAAGAGATTTCAATTTCAACTTTGACATTAGCCTGTTTTATAGCACAGCGCCTGTCAGCTGTGTACTGTACACAGCATGTGTATTTTACAGCCGCTGTGATGAATTGAAACTCTTCACCTGCCAGCAGATAGGTATTCAACAATTTATTTTATGCTTTTATTAAACTTTTTGTTAACACATATAAAGATGTAAACAAAGCAGAGCAGTCTGTAAACAGAAAATATATGTTTTTTTGTAGAAGAAACAAAAAAAGAAAGTGGTTATTTTCTTTAACCTTCTGCATTTTCTTCATTTTTCAGTTAGACTAATTTGCTGTCAGGCAAGAGGTTGTTTTTGCAACTCAGGCAGACTCCAGAAATTAATTTATCCAAATAACCAAGTCCTCCTGGGCCATGGAGGTTGGGACACTGAAATGGCCCTGCTAGGCAGAGCTGCCTTTTGATGTCTGGAATGTTTTGGCTGACTTAGAGCAGGCGACTGGAGTGGAGGGATCATTTTCACTGACCCTTGGGATTTTTAACCATTTTCATATACTGAGAACAAAACAAAGTAAAGGAAAAATGCCTGAGCTGATTTGCATTGACTTTGCTATCAAAAACCAAAAGGGAAAAATGAAGTGAGACTGATTTAGGAGTTCTTTAATTCAGGACATAAAGTGTGAGCTATGCTGTTGTCACGACATCATGCACGCTGAGTTTCCAAATTGTTGCTATTATAGGCTTGGCTTTTTGGCCTATATTTGAAAAAAATCTGCAATATAATAAAAATGTCCTTCATTAAAGCACTGAGTGCTAATTAGGTGGTCATTTGGACTGCGGGCAAAGTAAATACAAGGCCCATCCTAATAATACAAACACTCTGATTGTACACTTTCATTATATAAAAGCCCTGATTAGTCGCACTCACTGTTGCTATATCATTTGTTATATCCAATATGAAAGAATTACCACAGTAGTTGCATTAATAAAATGAATTCCTATCAGACTAAATGCAATGCCTTTATTAAACACGCCTGAGGAAAGGGAAGTGCAGAAAACCAGGCGGTCTTGAGTAACGGGGCACTTGAGTTTCCAGTGTAATAAATAATTCACAGGTCCTGTGTGATGAGCTGCTGAGGACAGAAATCCCTAATGACAGCTTTTTATAACCTATGACTCAGCTGGCCATTATGCTTCTGACATCCTGACACAGAGCACATTCTCCCTGCATGCTCAGTGCTCACTCCTCTCTCACTCTGCACTGCTTCGCCTCCTGCGTTGACAAAAAGGAGTTGTATTACAAAGTACTATATACAGTCTCTTAATGAAGGAAATTGAATCGAAAACATTTAAATTGAATTATTGCATGTTTAGTCTTTTTGTTCTTTTTCATTAGGGATGCAACTAACAATTATTGTTATTATCAATTAATCTCCCATTAATTTTCATTATTAATCGGTTGATCTATAAAATAGAAGAAAATACTGAAAATGTTCATCCCTGTTTCTCAAAATTCCACATTAAAAGTCTTATTTTTTCTGTCTTAAATTTAAACAAGATACAAAACAGAAAAGTGAAAAACACATTTTCTCAAACACTTGCATAACATTTTTTAATTAATTGACTATATTTCAATTGATTGACTTATCGATTAGTTGCCTAATCTTGCTCTACAACTCATCCATGCTGTACAAGTATAACGTGTGTTCCTGAAGTCTATCTAACTGCTAAATGTTTCTATTTTCTTGTCTTTTTCTTGTCTTTTCTTTTTTCCTATACACATATCTCTTCACAGAAATGATTTATCATCATCTCCACATCTTTTTTGTGTGTAGTTTGTAGAAGTAGTTGCCAAGTGTAAAAACAAGTTGCAGTGTGTTTGTTTGGAAGCATGGGACAAGTTTGCTCTCAAAATGTGTTATAGCTTATCTGCGGTTACTAATTTCTCTCTATTGTCGTTTCCTGCGCAGGAGGGATTGTGCTAACCTAACGCCCGCTGCTACTGCAGCGCATGTGTGAGGTAAGAGACTGAATAATTGAGTTTCTCCAGTCTGCTTAAGGCCTGCGACTGATCAAGTGTTACCGAGTTTGATTGGCATAATGGCACCATACCCCCCCAGGTAAGGTCAGTCCGAGCAACATCTGGGTCTATTACGCATTATGCAACTCCCAGTATGAAAGGCAAGGCCTCATATGGTATTGGTTGATATCATTATTGTTATCATTTCCAAACCCCAGCTCACTAAGAATAGGTGGTTAATTTTAGATGTAAAAAAAGATCCAATTACGCAGGCCTCTGCTGGTGGTTGTCCCCAGAGTTAGTGCAAGGAAATAAATCTGGTGGCCTTGATTAAGTACCTGACAATAGAGTTAGCACAGCACCAGTGGTTTATAGTAATACAGCGGACATGGGCAATTAGGCCCCCCGAGTAATTTACAGTACCGCTTGCAGGGGCAGACCTGGTATGAGCTTGGGACCACCTGAGTAACAAATTAGAATTGGTACAGGCAAGCAGAGAAGCATCTCGAGGACTTCCAAATACAGCAAAGCAATCAAAGATTATAAAAAGCCTGACGCCTATTTCAAATGTGTTCTGATTTTGTTCTTGTGAAAGAAATAACACATGGCTCGGGGTTTCTCATCCGTAATTTTCTGCAGAATGAATGATCACTTCTATACGTTGTTGATCTTTTTACGTCAGCCTGTGCGCCGCTGCCACCTATTAATTATGAAATACTGTAGGTCTTGCCCATTTCATTTTACTACCTCTTCCTGCTGAACTCGGTGTGAAAGGCTGCTGTTTTTAAAAAGGTGTATTAAAGTAAGAGTGGGGAACGTTCCCCCGGCAACCTCTCTCTCCGGCATTATGTCATCAGAGTCAAAAAGGCACGGCTGAAGAAAAATAGCTTGTTTCACACATGATCGACACCTTAACGCATGGAGCAAACAGAGCACGGCATACGGCTTATTCTCTCCACACACATTCATACATCCATACAGTAGGCTTATTATGATCCTTAAATGGACCTAATGTGGTATTTAACAGTTTAGAGAGATATGTCTAGAATCCTAAAATGAAATGAAATGCTAGATTATCCTTTTTTATATATAATATTTTACACACAGCAAGTTTCTCACAATACTTTCTTAGTATTTCAACGTCATTAAAACTGAAAATACTTTCACCATTGTGTGAACGATAACAGTGATGAACAGTGCCCTCTTCTGCCTGCCTCTGCCGTGTTGCTCTCAGATTGAAACATGACTTCAGGTCTCGCTGTAGTTTACACCGTGTGGACACTGATGCTCTGTGTCCGAGGCTTATCAGCCTCTTGTAGGCCATCTACTGGACTAAGTGGCAGGACCCCTGGAATAACTCTGACCACCTTTATCCCCACTGTCAGCACGTAGGCCTTAGTGGGAGCTGATTCCATCAAGGCCACCGCAGTGCGCTGGTTGCTCTGCTCTGCATGATGGACCACTGCTGGGCCGCTTTCCTCAGGAAGCCTCTAAAGTTTAACATGCGCCTGTCCGGTGCAGTTTCTTCCCGTGGAGCTCCTGATGGGTGTTAGCACTGCCTCTTAATTGTTTTTGTGGTCACACATCAAATTTAAATTATAATCTTAAAAAAATGGAAATCCTTTTTTCTTACAATTAATATAATTGATAGTCCTTTATTATTCATATTTCCAGCCAGGGTGTAGCATTTCAGGGGATTTCACAGCAGAAATAAAATATAATATTGATAACTATGTTTTCATTGGTTTATAATTGCCTGAAACTAAGAATTATCGTTCTGTTGTTAGTTTTGGAGCGGGTTCTCTTCACAGAGTCCCCTGTGCTGCACGGCCATGCCGGTCACATTTTGTTGACTTGACCTGAGGGCCACCGTAGTTCTCAGATGCACCGGTGAAATTGCGGGAACATGACCCCTTTAGAGTGCAAAAGCGTGGTAACACCAGCCAACTTCCGATGCTCCTAAAGTAGTGTTATTATGGTAAGGACGGCCTCTGAGCGAGGCAAACAGCGTTTCCACGATTTGGCACTTGGTGGCTCAGGTTACCAAAGTCTGGAAAGGGAGAATTGAAAGGAGGAGTTTTCAATTGGTCGCAATCTGCAGCCACGCTGCCCGATGCCCCCGATCCTACACACTGCCCCTTCACACATTTATTGCTATTTTAACTCTTTTATTGTCAGTCAGAGTAAGCAAACTGCTACGAGGCTGTGGATGCAGTTCCATCTATTTTTGTGTGCGTCATTCATTCATGACAAACACCCTGCAAATAGGGAGAACGGCTAATTGGCATAAACTCCAATGATGTAAGCAGCACCACACCACAGCTGTGTGAGGTCCGACGATGCTTGCACAGCTATTTTAGAGCTCCGGTCCAAAATAAATACTGTATACTTGTGCTACACCTGCAATGCAACTGAGTCGTGAAGACAGACAGCGTGAGCAGCAGAACATTTTGTTTTTTTCCCTTGACAGTGAAAGGATTAGTTTTGTTGAGCTCAGCAATTATATCCGTGACCCCCCTGTCAAAATTAATACAGGAGCAATTATTAATATATGAAACCTGACTTTCCCGAGATGATTATATTTTCTATTTTGATAGATTGTGTAAGTGAGCATTGCAAAGAACGTTTTAATCTTTTATTTTTTTATTTTTACAGCTGCTTTGTAAAAGATGAGAAATAAAATCCTTGAAAGAGCTTCTAATTATGAGAGCTGTTGCCATTCCCCCAATAAGGAAACGTTCTCCAGGTTATTTCTACTATGCAAGCGTGAACTCCTTGCTGGACTACTGCAACAATATTTAGCATTTCTGCTACTGATGTTTAATCTGTCATTAGCCTTTAGGTGACACGGAGAGGCATCCGTCCTCATCGTGTGTTAGCCAATCAGAGGCCGGTTGAGTGACAGGCACAGAACAGCACATCCCTTATGTAAACCCTTCCTCTACCACCACGAAATTAGAGTGGCTGTTGCTACACGCCGCCACCTCCTGCTTCTACACAAATGAGAAAGTAAGCGCTCCGGTTCAGAAGTTCACATTTTGGATGCGTGCCGGAACTACTTAAGGCGGTGACGTTTTTTCAGAGGAACAGGTGGTCAGAGTGACATAATTCTGGCTCACTTTTAAGATCCTTAGAAATTAGGCTCTGCTGCGCTGCCAGAAGTGTTATTACTCTGTCAATATGTATAAGCACGAGTTCATCTGACTTCTTACTAATGTAATCTGAGAAAAATACAGAGCCAACATGAAGATACTGACATAAATACTTCTTTACACCTGCTCCTGTAATTGATATATTTAATCAACTGTTCTACACAAAAACAAATCACATACATATGCTCCCATCTTTGACATGTCTCAAGGCTTGGCTTGCTATTTATTCTCATACACTGTCAACTACTGGCACGTATGCGTTCGAGTGGAATGCCGTTCAGAATGCTGAAAATATATTTAGTTCTCGCCAACAGACAGCAAAAGGCACCAGTGGGTCTAGCCCCGGTGTGAGAACAGTTATTTCTGTCGCAGTATGGACTTTCAATTACAATAATCCGCTGCTTGACTCTTTCAAGAACATCAGGGCCGATTAACTATGTATACACATCAATGTGAAACCTATAGTACGTATCATAAATGCACACAGCTTCATTTGGAGGTAGTTTTGGATATTATAATTTACTGTTTTCTGCCTTCACCCACAGCTGATTTGTTAACTATCTCGCAAGGAAACAGGAAATGCAATGTAGAGTTTCTACTTGCATTCAGTTTGATACGTAATAATTGCATGTAAGAGTTACTACATGTGCAGTACCAGTTTGTCACATCTTAGTTATTATGAGTTACTTTAAGCCCATTAATAGGTAGGTGCTTATGGGCAGTGGAAATACCCCACAGCTGCAGTCTGGCTGTTGCTCCGCGTGTGATCCTCCTGTCAGACCCTCAGAAAACACTCAGACTTCCCTCCCATGCAGGCACAGCCTCCATTGCAGCCATGCAGACATGTGTCGTGCAAACATTCTGGCGGCATAATTAATCCAATATCCTGCTTTCCCTCTCAATTGTATAAATATACACTATTGTTGACAGTGCATTTGATTATGATAAAGTTGATCATGCAGTTATGCAGTGCTGTAGAATTAATTAATTTAAGCTATTTCTATTATTGTTGGCAATTAGGTTCACTAAACATTGAGCACGGTGTTGTGTGTGGGAAACCCTGTGAGGTCTGTGTTTATATTTGGTGGAGGTTTTACCTAAAGCTGGGCAAATCTCATGGCAAAGCCATGTGATTCAAAAGGGATGAACAGAGAACAATGGCCAGATAAGTGAATTACCTACCAGGTAGGAACACACAAGGCCTGTGTCCTGAAGCTAGGCAACTGGCAGGCCCTCTGTTTGTATTAGGAAACAGTCGAGCAGCTCCTGCAAACACTACTTATCCTGTTTAATTCCTGCAAAGTTGTCATACATGTCTGTTTTTCTTGACCTATACAAACAGTAGAGGGTAGTGTGAATTGTCATTGAGTGGTTAAGTGGAGGCTTCTCTGGAGGGGCAAGTAATTGGTGGTGAGAATCATGTCAACACTTGTGAACCTTAAGTTGACAACGTTGTATTGTTTATTTGGATAACAGAGTTGACATATGAAGAAAAGGCTTGTCTCCATCTACCAAATTATATTGTTTAATGTCAATATTCAGTCTGTCTTCTTTTTTTAACTTATTCACTGCGAGCCAAACAATTCATCAAGTCTATTTAATCAGGCATTAAGTTTATTATGATTAAGAAAATAATTGTACAAATGAAATGAAAATCGGTTAACTAATTAAACCCATAAAAAAAGACATTTAAGAAATGTTAAATTAAAATGTAGGCACTTAATGGCTAATGTGACATTATATATCAGACTTTCTTTCATTCATTTGTTTAACTTTATTGGATACCTGTCACTTCGACAGTCGGTTCAGTATTTGATAAACTGATTTGATGAACTGATCCACTGAACATAGTATATGTGAGAATGCTATTTGTCAGAAATTGCTTTGACTTGGCTGAGCACTAATGGATTTAAAATGAAACACACAAATATGGATGACAATTACAACATTTGTGCACACTCTATGTGTGTCTTACAGCATCTATGCCCTCAGCTTTGGAACAAAATCCATTTGGGTTGAAATAAATAATAAAAAAGAGATTTCTAAGTAATATCGCTGATCTGCTGCCATGAATGAACAATACCTTTGCCGTCTCTCAGTACTCAAACTTTTTAAATGTCCTGGAGGAGTTCTTGTTCGAGTCCCAAACCCACTGAGATCTCTAATGAAGGCTTTACCTTCCAGGCAAGCATATTTCTCCCAATGACAGTAATTTACATATGATGTATTTAGAGAAGAAGAGGGCAGGCTAATTCTATTTAGAGATTTTCCTTTGTTTTAGGAGTCATTAGCAGCTAGCTCAAATCTAATTTTTACAATTTCATCAGGCCATCTTGGAAAGCCTCTGTGAGCTCATCAGAGAGGAGCATTTATTGCTAAGTGTTCTCTATTGCATTAGCACACAATAAAGCGTCCAGGGACGGCTACAGACGTTTATGTGGAATCCAGTTAACACTCCGCCAATTCGTTTTTTATTGGGACACAATCAATTTTTATTCATTTTAAAGCCAGAATGCTTTCTTACATTGTGTGCCTACCCCCAGCTTATTATACCCTAAACTAATTACTCAGTTGTTTAATGCAAAATGCTAATGTTTATGTTAAAGATTTCCTCTTTGAAATGAAGGCAGGACGCTCATATACATAATGACAGATTTGCTACATTCTAATACAAGTCTGTCACATATGTTCTTTGTTATCACAAAAGCATAATAATGGCATTCATTTAATTTGCAGAAGTCTGGCAATAACAGCAGCCTGAGTAATAACACGTCATGTGGCATATTGTAGAGAGGGCTAACATAATGCAGCTCTCGAGAGTTTGTTAAGTTAATACTAAAGTACCTATTATGGATATGTTCATTTTATATATTACTGTTCTGAAAATTGTAAGCCTCTATTTATTTCGGTGCTTGTGTGAATAGCCATGAAGTCGATCTCTGTGTGGTGGGAAAGCAGCTGAAGACGTCTCAATGTGAGCTCGATGGGCGCATCTTCACCGCTGTGAGATAATTAGAGTGCTTAAGTGCTCCTGGAGACGAGACGGACCCAGATACCCTCTTCCTCTTCGGCCCTCCTCTCATTCACCAAGAAGTATTTAATGGTTCCCATTCGACTCCGATATCATTTATTGTTTGGTGTCAGATGCACCTTGTACCCTTCACCGTTTGCAGAAGCATGTTGGCCCTGAACTGGAAGAATGTAGGCGACAGACAAAAAGTCCTACATCTTCGCTTGACCCTTCGACCTCCAGCCCACCGCTGTTTTCCCATCAGTGAAATGCTCAGGCATCCTCTCTTCGGTATTGCATTTCAAAATGCGCAAACAAAGAATATTCATAGCTGCGGCCTCAAATGACAGTCAGTGACATTGCTCGGCGGACAGTAAACGTGCACGCGCTTCCTTTCATGTGTGCGGGCTTTCCGTGTGTGCGTGCAGACATTTTTCTATTCCAGTTTTGGGATTTGTCCTGCAGTGGGCTCTGGAATGCTTTCAACATATTGATGAGATGACAAGTTATCATTGATCTGTTCTTACTTAGTGGGATCCATTAAATAATGTATGGGCTCCTGTGCATTACCAGTGCACTCTCCTGTCCTCGGCCCATTAGAGGAGTAGGGCATGGGGCCCTAGTGGCTCCAGGCCCTCTGAGGTCCTTGGGCTTTCATTTAATTAAATTATCCTATAATGAAAACGCCTATAATGAGATTAATTTTAATTATTTATCGGCGGACGATTTGAAGGAGAGGCGGCATTAATAATGCACGAAAGGGCTAAACATTTTTTTCAATTCATCACCTTTTCCTTTTGTCAAAGGTGCAATTTATTAAGTGCTCTGCAGCTGCTACAGGGGTGATGCGGTGGAGATATGGACCAGGCCCTGAGGTCAGTCTGGAGTGCTTGACTGTCATTTGATAATGTGCATTATTTTTGCTAAATTAGCGTCACCGCAAACCATTTGGGTATTATACATTCCCTGGTGTGCTTCCATACATTCAGTCACGCTTTAGTTTTCGTAGAAGACTTGTCCACTTTGTTAAAAGTGAGCATGTCACAGTTTGGGCATTTATAATGTCCTCTCCAGTTTCATGAATTTTATATTAATACCTAAAGGCAGAGAAGTAATCAAAATTCTGCCTGTATACCTCCGTCAGGTTGGCTTCATGATTCCCCCTGTGTGAGCACATTAGAAGACTTTGGTGGCGGGCCAACAGAATAGGGGAAGATTGTCGAATGTCACACAGTGTGAAGCTGTAATTAGCTGGCATGGAAACGTGCTTATTTGAGTTCCCGGGCAAGAAAGATAACAGTACAGTTGAGGTATGTAAGCTGATACATTGTTGAAAACAATTACCTTTTGTGATTTAAATGAGCACATTTCACGTCACCCAAACGTTTGTATCAACTGACAGAAACATATAGGCTGGTAGAGAAGTGGCCGAGGGCAGGAGTCAAGAATGTCATTGGGATGGTGAGCCGAGTGCATTTATCAGGCCTTCATCAATAGTTGATTAATAATTCAGACAGAGTCAGTGGCTTCTTTAGGGCAGGGTTTCAGCTAGCTTGTAATTTTGTAAATTGCATTCTCATCATGCAATGGATGGGCCAAGAGAGCTCTGAGAGTCACAGCTGTGCATGTCGGTAGGCCTACAGGCTTTTAGTAAGGATGCGTTTGATCCAGATGTGGTGGAGTTGTATACTGGTACCGACAACACATGCAGAAACAAAGGACCTCCAAAGTGGCTACAGAGAAACAATATAAAGACCGTTAGAAGCACCTTGCTTGACAAATAAACTTAATATTTATGCTTTGGATGTGCACAAATAATACAAAGCTGCCACAGATCAAGAGATAAACATACATTTCTGTCATGCGGAAAAACTATATTTTTAATTCTGAGAGTTCTGGACACAATTTTCATCAAATGGATTCCTTGCTTTCCAATTGACTACAGAGTTAACAATATTATCAATGCCAAAGCAGAAATCAATATTCAGATAGTGGCTTTCTGTTAAACCACCGGTCCCGACCGTTGGCAGATCTCCACCAGATACTTCCCACTGGCTACCAGGAAACAAAGGCATTTCTTTCCATTGTGAGTTGTTCAAGGTGCCTTGGCCAAGGTGCAGCATTAGCAGAACAGTCCGTGGCCAGTGAATGAGCAAACCTTCAATTACCCCAAGCCAGCTCCCAGATAACTCCTATTCAACTAAATGGGCCCTCTAATTGCCCAGACCAGTATTACCTGTTCTGTGTCCAAAAGTGCGCTATTCTTCCACATTGTTTCCAAGGCAACTGGAAGTTTTTGTGACCTATAAAAAGTTGCTACTCCTGTAACTGATCCGAGGCTCGGCGGTTGTTTGTTTCCATGGCAGGCTGCAGAGCTATTTATAGGTCTATCTAGCTGGTACGAGTAGGCACAGAAAGCATTACCAACAATTTGATTCATTCAGAAGAGACAAAACCTCTTGCGCTTTGATATACTTAAAGTCTACCCAAGAGTTATCCGGATGTTTTGAGAACAAAAAACACCTGGGGCTTCAGCAATTGAGTCACAATGTAAAGTGGAAGAAGGCTTCACACTCTTCTCTCCTGTTTCCTCGCTGCCTGCTCTCCCCCTCGATGCAAAAGCGGATCTTCGTAACTAAGCGTAATGTTTGTTTTGGAGTCGGAGGCGATGCCCGGATAACCAGAATTTCTTTGTTTTGGTTTCATTCGTGTTTTTAGCAAAGCCGTATGGAGCTGCTGGTATTGATGAGTCATGTGTTCATCATCAGAGGTCCTTGGTAGTTCATCACGTCTTCCCTCACTTTGTGAGGTTGATCAGGAAACCCTCCATATGAAAGAGATAATGTATCGCTGATTCACAGGGTTGAAGAGCCGTATTACTTATCAAAGGTGTCTCGAACAGAGTTCAAGAAAAGATCTCCCTGCAGGCATTTGGCAGCTGCATCAAACGTGCCTCCAATTTAAAAATCTGTCTCTAATGTTTCGTGGACATACAGTATCTTGTCATATCATTACTTCTATTTTCCCAGTAAGAAAACCTCCGTGTCCACAGAAGTTTTTATGAGGCGAGGCAATAGATGGAATGAGATGGACTTTTAAAAGAGGTCAGATACCAATAGGAATCTATTTAGTTTATGGACTAGAAACATTAACTTAAGTAACAATCAATCTCTCCTGTCTTTACAGCTTTTAAATGCACGTACATCTGACCTGTCAATACATTTCCAGCACCTTGCTCACTCTTAACACCACTGTTGTGGTTATTCACCTACCTAAGTCCTTTTGTTACTTCAGTAATGCACCTTCAGTAATGTTGCTCTGCAACAACTATTACAATAAAAGAAGATTAAATATTTCGAGAAAAACACTTCTAGCAGTGGATTGATTTATGGAAAGGACACAATAGAGTTATAATCTGACTGGTCAGTGTTGTGGAGAAGGTCATGTTATGTTTTTTATCACTTCCATTTCGTTTTTGTTGATAATAATCTCATCACATTCTAGTGTCATTAACAACTGTTGTGTTTTCTATAGCTCTAGGTCTTACATTGAAACAAAGCAATATTTTACCACTATGTGGGTTACTGCAAAAAAAACACGTAAACTATTGGACTCCCTAAAATAGCTTAAGCGCGTCTAGCTCGATGAGATACAACATATTTCAAGTACAAAGGGAGAGTGTGCTGTCAGGAGTGCATTACAAATTCCATTTCCTCATAGAGGAAGTCACCTTTTAGCAGGGCCACTGCTCTTCTAAACACATCAAGAGGAAACTAACATGGAAAGTTGGAATATCATTTAGTCCAGTCGGTTCTATTGATGTCTTTCACAATGATATGTTTGTCCAAATGAACTGCATTGGGAAGCTGCAGAGTCTTTGGTCTCAGGAAAGTGGACTGGCATTACAATTAGACAGAGAGAATGGATGTTTACTTTCAATGAATTACTGCTGTATTTGTTATTTCCTCCTGGTTTATAACCCACTGTTAGTGGCTTCCTCACTTGGACGATGCAGTCTTTGTTTTCTAATTTGTAAAGTAACTCGGACAGCGCTTCCTGCTCATTGGATATTGATAGTGTAGCAGGAGTGCTCGAGTAAAAACAATAAATGAAAGGCTGTCTCCGTTACTCATGACGACTGCAGCGACAAGTTCCAGACACATGCACAGAAGTCACCAAGAGGTACTTTAGGGTTAAGTATTAGCATATACGTCAGCACTCTCCTCGCATAGTCTTAAACTGTGATTAGCCCATTGGTTATTTTGGAACTTCTTGTCATGCTCCAAGTCCCTCTGATATGATTGGAGGCACCCACTGGTTCAGCAAGCTGCAAATAGTTCACACTGTCCGCAAGGCTGTGAAAAATTGTGCAGCTCAGCATGTTTCCTGCCGTTCTATAAAACGAGTGACATTTGGTGCCTAGTTAATCTGAGCTTCGGTGCACATGCAGAAGGAGGCGGCGGACACAGATAAGCCCAGCTGTTAAGTCTGTCCAGGAGTTTAAAATTACTGAAAACGGGTGTCCAATGGGAATGCCCATTCATCGCTGTAAATAACCCTGCTGTGGTAGCTTGCGCTCGCCTCTTAGTGAACAAATGCGGATGTAGGTTAAATATAAGTTATTTTTCCGGTCTGTAGTATTTTTTAATTTTTTTGTGTAGGGATAGATATCTGATTGCTAATACCTCAGGCTTAAATAGTCTTGTACAAGCTCTTTTATTGTTTTTTATTATTCCTTTGGCACAGACGGTATCAGAACTTGAATGTGGAAGCATTTTCTTTTAGTGAGACGAGCCACTGCCTCGGAGAGAACAGCCTCTTGTGTAACTGTATTTAGTCTCTAAGCAGAATGGCACAGACGCAATCTAAGTGGCTTTCATCTGGCCAATTCAAACAGACGTTTGACCCCAGTCATTTGCCTAATGTGTTTTTGTTATGTGGACTCCTGGCTTCACAAATGTCACAGTGGCTGGACTAGTGGGGGTTAGGTGAGTGACTCAGGGGGTTGGGAGTTGGGGGGGTACAGGAACAGCCAGTCAGCCTGAGGGGTTTGGGTTGCAAGGCAGAAGTTGAGTCTATAACCTCTGCATTTGTACTCCAACCCATTGGGAGTTGGTGGTGTGGAAATCACAAGTTCCCAGTGACGACCAGCCCCTCCTGCCTCATGGGTCAGGCCCACTGCAAGGCTGCTGATGAGCGCCGTGGCCTCCTGGCACTGTGCTGACCTGGGCCCAACTGGGCAGGCAGCTGTAGAGGAGACGGGGAGTGCCACATTTCTGGCTGCCTGGGTTGCGCAAGTCAGAAGCCGTCCTAGACAGTTGGGGCTGCCCTGACAAATGCTGCCATTAGAGGGGTGCTGAATTTATTACCAAACATATTGGTATTTCAGGGTGCAGCTGACTTAGATTTAGTGCGGTCGCTGACAAGGCTCTGCATTTAAACCGAGAATTCACACCGAATTCACACCCTCCATCCCTCATACCACCTATAACAATCATCATATCTGCTCAACTTCATTCCTGAACAGTTGTATTTGCAATCAAAGTAAGCCTCAAGTTTTCAGCTATGAAACTAGAGAATGGAGGCAGAAGATGGCTGGTTTCAATTTCCAGGAATCAACTGCAACAGATTTAGTTTGTTTGCAAATTGTCAAATTGCAGTACAGCTTTGAGGGAAAAGAGCAGGCACATAGATACATAGATACTGTTGTATTATCTATCCAGTGAGCCAGCCTGTTTTCGAGAATACAACTTGTTTTTATCATTTCAAAATGCACCAGTGAAGTGAAGCTTCATCCAACGCTGAATTCATTGCACTTGAAAGGCCTTAGAAAGCCTGTATTCCTGTGTGTGTTATGCACTGAAACATACAATATGAAAGCGTTGTGGTTTTGTTCAAACAAACATTCAATTTGGTGAGTCTGACACACTAATGACGGTGACGAAAGCAGCTGAACATAAAAAGAATGAAACAAACCAAAAACTACCAGAATTTCTAAATGAAGCACATTTCAAAATGTGTATTTTATCACATATTTAGTTCACTTATATTAGATGATTGCCCTGGCAAGTCAAATTAATTTATAGAATGTCCATATAGTGTCAGTATTTTTTTTAAATATTGATATTCAGCTCTGTTGTAAATCAAGTAAATCATTCAAATTATAATATTGTAAGGCTCTAATCTGTTCTATTTAGTGAATTTATATGTATTTATTTCCTCTCAAAGCTCAATGCTTGCTCAGTATTTATCACACATGCCAAGCTGATAACCAGAACACTACAGTTGCTGTTACTTAAGATGACGACATCATCTGGGGCTCCAAAGTAATTATAAACCTTGCTGACAAGGTTTTAAATATATATAATATGCAACTGTGTGCTCTTCTTTTTTTCTCAAACATTTTGATGAGAGAGTTCAGGAGAAATGTTCTGGTTTCAAAACAACTCCAATGCCAGTAGCAGCTCAGCGTGTGATGTGGTTCTTCACTTAAACAAAAAGTGTACTTATACGTGTATCGGCCCGTGATGGCGTATGAATGAGGAGAGAAAATACAAAAATAAGGGTCTGCCATCATGGAGGTGCAGATTTCTTAAATCTCTTATTGATACTAAAATCAAATAATATGCATAATAAAATATATGAATGAATTATTGTGTATGGGACTTATTGAGCTGAATTTACTCTTATTATTCTCTTTATCATTTAACAGGCGATATATTTTAAGTGTAATGCCCGCGGCGATACTTCCAGCCATAGTGATGTCTCACTCTGAGTAATAGGTCTCTAAAGTCTGCTTGTTTGGCTTGTTTGGGGCCATTGGAGAGCAATAAAGTGTCTGTCTGAGGATTTCCATGGTCCTCATAGACTTTCTCCAGGTGTGACTTGGTCATAAAGTCAAACGTGTCTCTCGTGGTATATGTTTGGATAAATGTGTCCGCTGAGTGTTCCTTAATCAAACAGTGCTCAGCATGCACAGGGTTTCTTAACAATACAATACATTACTTGTGTACGGTTTTGAAGTTCTGTGCTTATTAAGTGTGCTTCCTATATTTTACACAAACAGATATTTTTCTTCGTTGTGTTGTCCACGGAGCCAATAGCTACACGGTAAGGTGCCCCTGTTGAATTGAAGTTCCTGCCGTCCACTGAGGTTAACCGTTTCATTTGTTCCTTTCTTTTGGAGGAAGAAAGCTCCACTGTATCTTCATGTCGAGGTCTGCCGTGTTTACTTTGATCGCTGCTCCTCGGTGAGGCGAGCTAACCTGATGTTTGTTTATCAGGAATTCTGGCTTCACTTGAAACTTTCATTCACCACTTGAAAGCACTTGACTTGCTACTAATTTACCTTGAGGGACTTCAAAATGATCTGTCTGCACTCTGAAACCCTTTTTTGTGGTGGCAACTTGTCATCATCAAAGTTTTCTTTTGAGCTTAATGAAAGCCTGGTAGCTAGATGGGTTAATGTTATATTGTGTGTACTTGAATACAGCATGTAGAAAGACATCTTAAACTAAAGGTAACATGTTGTTTTAGCCTTAAAATGAAGATGTTGGTTGCTTTTTGTTTTTGCTTTGATTGCCATGGTTGTTATGTAGCGGTGCGAGTTGCTTTTAGGTTTGTGCTCATGGGAAAACACAAGCAGAGGGAACCGAAGAAGAATGGAATCGCATTGAAAATGATCTTGACTTTCCCTTGGTCATCAGTGCTGCTTTACCAAGGATATGTCACTCTGTGCAGCTCGGTTATTTTTAACAGGAAACTATGCTCATTGAATCAGCCAGGAATATCCCGTACCTAGCACTTACAGAGCTCTTTGACAAATTGCCATCCAGCAAACTTAATGTCCCACTTGTGTCAGGGGCATGGCTGGAGGACGGGAGGGTTGTGTAGTTAAGAGTTTTTGTGTTTTCTCCTTAGTCAATAGGTGAACACTTCTACTAGTAATGCCTGAGTAAACATATAAAAACTGTTATTTTATCCCAAGTTATCCCGAGTTCAGGTTTCCTTTCTTGGGGGAAGGTTTGGCGTGTACTGCTCTGCTGAGACTAATGTCAAAAAAGGAACGTGATCCCCTCAATGTGTGACATTGTATAAACACTGTAGTAGTTCTACCCAAACAAATTTACAACATATGCATATGAAAATATTGCAACTGTGTCACCAGGGTGTTAGCATGTTGTTTCATCTGCTCCATTTGATCCCTTGTCACAGCGTTCCTGTACCTTTCAATCTGTTTATGTATTCTTTGTCAAGATAAGCAAACTGGCTTCCCCGAGATGTTCCCCTTTGTGGACCAACAGAGGAACAACTCACAGCAGTTTGAGGATCTCCAACTTTCCAAGCACTCGGATTCCAGTTAGACGCACATCAACCATCCATTCCTTATCTTAAGAACAGAATCAGCCATTTGGACGTGAGTCTATTTTCATGTGTGTGAGAAGCTGAGTGGATAACCTGTTGGCACCGGAGGACAGTGCCGATCTCTCTTCACTCTAAATTGCAGGCAGGCATCCCCGCAGCCCCACATGAGGACCATTGAGTCCCATCAAGATAATCCCCAATAAAGAACGGCTTCGCATTTAATCTTAGCCCACTTCTCAAATTTCTCACTTGATATAGTTTTTGGCAAGTGACGTTTTCGAGCTGATGTCAGTCGAACAGTATCAGTGCATCTTTTGTTAAGCTTTCATTTAGCAGAGGCTGTATATGTGTTTTTAGTGTGGCAAAACATGTTTTTATATTGTTGCTATGCATCTAATGATGTTTTTACATGTTGAACATACCTTAGTGTCCCTTATAATGTCATATTTTATTACATATAACATGTGTAAAGGCATCGTTCTCAAAAGCTTGACACATTAAAAGTTGAACCTGCATTTTTCATGGGATTGTTTTTAACAGCCTTTCATTGAATACTGTGGAACATGGAAATAGTATCACCCGACATCCCCAGTAAAACTGCTGGGTTGATTGGAGCTTTGATTCAAAACGCACCAAACAGCACTGCATGCAGGAGAGTACGAGGAAAATCTGAGACATAAACAACTCTGGATAATTATACTGTGCAATTTGAAAATAACTCACTTGCAAAATTACATCTCAAACTAATTCTGTACAGCTGCTTATTGAAATAGAGAGTGACAGAGTAAATGCAGTAACTCAATTGGCATGTGTACCCCTCCGCTATTAGAAATAGTTACTTGAGAGTCCCCAAGCATCTATTACTCAATCGAGTTATCAGGAACCGGTTCAATGTGCAATATATTTCATGCTTCGATATTGAAACGTGAGCCTGTGTATTTACCTGTGGGCAGTCGGTTTGGAAGAGGAAGTGGCGCTTGCATTTCCAGAACGTCCACATCATCACTGCAGTGTATTTAAATCAGGAGCCGTGCAGCTCCGGTCTATTTCGGTCGTCTCCTTGTTGACGACTGCTGCAGAGGTTGCTGTTGACCTGCTTTCAGTCCGGGTTGGGAACTCCTGAGATCGTCACGTAGAAAGTGACTCATTTATCATTTATTTTTAAGTTAGTCACTTTAGTGTGAGCAAAAATAAATATCAATCCGGTCTTTTAGCTTCTTTTTTATATCTTATTATCACCCACTGACAAGGAGCGCATGCATAGGCCGACCGCCACCACACTACTATTATTCTCGTCGTGGGTGTTCTTCTTCTCTCACCACCTCTTTACCATAGTAAATGTATGGTTTCCATTTTTCAGTATTACAGTTGGTATTTCACTCACATTTTTATTATGTGTAAATTAAACAATATTTAAATGGTCTATTGACCTCTCAGCTGCTCATTACACAGACCTGATATTCACGAGCGGTCGTGACATTGAAGTAAAAACTGCACGAGCCTCATCACCAGCTTGAATAAATCACCCGTTTGAGCTCATCAGTTTGCGCATGGCCTTGTGTATTATAGCGGCTTCGCACAGTTGAAATAATAACCTGGAGCAGACAGAAGGCAGTCATTACCTTGCACACAGACGTGGTGTGTATGTGTTGACGGAGGACTTCCACTAGACTGCCGTGGAGACGGACAGAGCCGAGCCGCTCGGCCGCTGTTAAACCTCCCATCAGCTTCCCATCACCTAAGCCAATGACCTAAGCCCTTGTTTACCCTCAGAAGTCCCTCTATGACAAAGAGAAATCCTGCAGCGACCTAAGACTCACAAGAGACCAAAAAATGTGGTTTGTGATGGGGAAGAAAAAAAGAGCATAACAAAAACAGGAGAAGAAAGGGGGTCGGGCTGGGGGGAGAAGAAAAGTGTGGGCCCTTGGGGTGTGTGAGCGGAGCCTGGTGTTCCAGTGGACAGGCAGGGCGCTGGAGAGAGCTGCCATTTCATTGTCTTAGACTCCACTGATACAATCTGAAGAGGGCTGTATTGCTTAAAGCTGTGAGTGAATGACATGTGGGGAGCTGGTGTGAGGCGCAGCTCCCCCGCGCCTCCTCCAGACCCAAAGTCTTCCTGTGAGAGAGCACCGAGCAACTTTTCTGCTTTTTCAAACAGCAGCAGCAGCAGCCTCCCTCTCCCTCCCTCATTCACTGCCTTTCTCCCTCCCTCCCCTCGCTCACTCTCTCACTCTCTCTCTTTTTTTCCCCTCTTCCTCAGACACTCACTAGTCACTGCCTGAAGCAGTAATCGGACAACTCTCTTTCTCACTAGGACCGGGTCTCCTGAGATACGGCACGGGGCTCCATGGGTTCCAACACCTAAAATGAAAAAGAAAAAAGTAGTCTTGTAGTTTACATTTATTGTGCTACAGATTCTACCAACACTCTTTCAGAAGGTGTGCTGTCGGTTCTTCTGGACTGAACGATCTCTCTGTAGAAGATTTTTTTTTTAAAGAAGCTGTAAGAAGGGATAAACACACAAGGATTCAACCATAATTGTAGTGAGTATGGCTTTAATTTGTATGTGATGTTTGATATGTCAGTTTACTGACTGTCTTTCTGTTCTTCACAAATGTTGGGGGTATTTCAGGGTGTGTGTGTGTGTGTGTGTGTGTGTGTGTGTGTACGAAATTATGTCCTTTATTTGGCACATTTGCATCAGCATTTTATTTAAAGTATAAATGTCAATTAATGTATTCATATCAACAGAACAACAGGAGTTACAATTTAATTTCTGCACTTGTCATTAATTTGTGCAATTTAAAACAGCCTCTAGTGCACCTTTTATTATTCTAAGAATTGTAATACTTTTGAGCTGTACAAAAATGCCCAACGGTGGTAATAATATCAAGCAGAGAGGAAGGCTTCAATCTTCACAGGTCAAATGTAATTTACTGACAAAAACATAAATAACAAAAAATAAAAATTGCTGTTGATGAATTTTAATTTCAGTGAAAGTAAATGCATCTCAAATATGTCAATTTATTAATGCAATAAGATGTCATTTAAATAACAATTCATAGTATTTTACAGTGTGTTAAAATAATTGTTGAAAATGTCACTATACGTTCTGTTTTCATAATACATACAGATTTAGTCCAATAGCTTTATTAATTTAATGTTCCAATTTGTCTATAATTATAAAAAAACATTTCGTAAAAAATTGTCCTCTAACATTGCAATCATAAACATAACTACCATCACATTTTTCTCTGTGTATTTTAAAATGTCCCTTTTTAAATACGAATAAATTGTAGAAAGAGTAATATACTAGTTGCAAAAGTATCCAAACCTCCCCTTTGAAATATGGGATCTTCTTCTGCTTGGCCCAGTTCACATTTTTGATCAGGCTAGGAAAACATGCTGCTCCCTGCAGGAGTCCCTTTTTGACTGGCAGAACAAACAAAACCAACACAGTTAAAGCAGTTGACATCTAATGCCATCTGCTGAGGCCAGGAATGCTGCGAGGAGACCTGAGAGGCTCTCTGCGTCTGACCGAGACAACAGGCCTCGACTCCCGGCCGCACTGCTCGCCAGTATATCGCATGTAGTAAAGATGACTCACCCGCTGTAATCACTAGCCTCTCTAATTGAAGGATGTTCTGGTTTAATGTTCTGCGTATGATCACAGGCTTACATCACAAGTCGGGGGAATTATTGTGTGCGTGTAGGGCATTTCATCCCTCTCAAATTGTGCTTTTTTCCCCCCTCCCTCTTTCCTTTTTCATCCTCTTAATTCCTGTCATTTTCAAACACCACGCTTTGGAAAGGTGTGTGTCTGCAGATGAAAGAGAGGAAATAGAGAGGTTAGGCGAGTGAGCCAGGCTGGCTGCAGAGTGGCCTCCGCTCCGTGCAGACAAACATGACAGTGTGTGTGATCGCCTGCTGCAACCATTCACTCGCACAATAACCTTATTTATCCAATTAACAGATAATGAGCGGGCTGATTTGGACCTGTTTACTCTGTGTATTTGCTCTATGCGCAGGGAGCCATCAGGGTCTCTCCTCCTGGCTGTGGAGCTCCGTGCATGTGTAGCAGCAGTGTGTACAAGCAGGAGTGGTCGGCGGTGACGGTGGCATTGTTTGCCCAAGGCCTGATGCCTGCCGTATGGACGTGTCTAGCCAGCCGAGCCCTTGTCCTCTTCTCTCAGGGAGGAGATTGAAAATGGTGAAAGACACAGAGGGCTAATTGCTCGTGTCTCCCTGATGGAGCTATTAGTAAGAAAGGGCGCGAGAGAAAGAAGGAGGAAATAGGGGACCTCTTATTAAGTAACCCATTCTTGGTGATTAGTGGGCAGGGGTTGTTTACTAAATACTGCGGGGTGTTGTTTTGTTAACACGCCACTGTTTGGATCTGGAATATGTGGCTGAAAGAACAGGAAATTAGCTTTAGACATTTCTGTTGATTGCCAGTGCAGGTTCTCGTTCACTGATCCCCATTGGAGTGTGTGTTTGTAAATTGCAATATGTTTACGTTGCACAAGGTAACAAAGAAGCCTGCACATACATGATATTCAAAGGGATGGCACTGAAAATGTGGCTCCACAGAAGAACCTTCCTCTGATCATAAATCATTGAATTCCTCTTACAAAAAAAAACTAATGTTTTTCTGCAATGTTGCACTAAGCATTTCAAAAATGTCCTTTACCTCCTTACCTGTGGAGATGATAATTAACATCACCATCATAGACCACAGCTTCCGATTTTGAGAGAATAAGAATAACAAGCCAGAAGCATTAAAGTGATATAATCGTTAAGATTTGTCACTGGACTTTCTTTCATCTTTGTGTTGTAAAGCCTCTCGCGCTCTGCGGTGGTCACGGTGGTAGGCAGGTTGTGATAAAATGTGCACCTTAAATCTTGTTTGATGGCCCCTCAAAGGCAAACTGGCCTTCTGGAAATAATTTCGAAGGTTGAAGAGCACAGTATTAACAGACTTAACGTAGCTATTGAGTGAATTGCTGGAGCAGCATGTCAGATTGAACCAAATGAGAGAGACAAATTGCATATCAACACACAGCACACATCTTAATAATTAAGATTTTAATTACAGGCAAGTAAAACATTATACATTATGTTATAAACGCCATGTGCTTTTATAATGTGTTTGGCAAAAGTCTAAACCTTGTACCAAATACAGACCAGTACAGGTCATTCGCATAAACAAATGTTCACAGAATATAAAAACAATTATATTTTATTATATTTGATTTAAAAAATAAATTGTTTGAAACATGTTCAAATTAAGTTTTTTATTGATGCAATAATGCATTGAAACTAAATAGTTTTCTTCTGCCTCTCAGAAAACATGTTTAAAAAATTGCCCATATTGTTCAGAATCCAAACCATCATGTTATTTCAAATGTCCATATATTCTATGTAAATGTGCAAAGGCTGTCTTATCATAAATACTTTATTTCATAGGATGAAAAAACTCCACCCTATTTAATGTTGCATTTTCTGGCAGCCGTCATTTTTTGGGCCACGTATAGACACAAGTGAAGTGTAGCATTTTGTAAACTGTGCCTAATTCCACTCACATCTGTGTTCAATTGTTGTCTGCATCTACATTCTTTGAGAGTGGATTTATTTTTCCTGGGCCACCATGTGGATTCAGCTGACCAGCTTAAGTGGGGATTAGTTGTTTTAAAGTTAGATTTTGATTAAAGCATTGTTTTTCAAAAGTTGTAACTCACAACACATGGCTTACATAGAAATTAGACTATGCCCTAAAAAATGAATGTCAAGTCAGGATGACACAGAGGGGGGAGCACAGAAATAAACTAAACATATTCACTCGTATTTCTTTTTTTAAAGTCTTGTGTGATTATTTCTATTTCGAGTACCGTAAAATACTTTGAAACAAATCTGTTAAAAGTTTGCGAGAATAGTAACGAAATATGTAGCAACGGTGAATATATCGGCTTGGTGCCCGGTGAGGCGGCCTGCATGCTGAGCTGATCTATTCCAAAAGCTTGGCTGTGGCTGTGTTTACCTTTGGAGACGCAGGTCTTGAAATAAGTAAAGCGAAACAAAAGGGACGGCAAACAACCGCGAGTGAACCGTGTTGTGGCACTTCTTCTTCTTTTCTCCTCTTGATGACACTTCCAGCGCTTCATCTAGTCTGTTTGTTCTTGTTGGCTTCAAAGACCTGGCAGTTCAGGTTGAACTAAGAAGCACATCAAAGATGCTGAATGTAGACCCTTTTTTTTTCTTCCTTTTTTTTCGTGGAAACAATAAATATTTAGCAGCACAGAAGAAAGACTCGTGCTTTTAAATCCCCCCTCCCCCCCTCCCTTCTCCTCTTTCCATCTCCCCCCTCTGTCTCTTCACCTGGCCGGTTTCACCTGCTGGCAATGGCTGACACACCAGCATGGTAATGGTTTCATTGGCCTGAAGAGAAACCAGTCACCAAACACACACACACACACACACACACACACACACACACACACACATCGCTCCACCACAACGCATTCTCTCCACAACTCAGAGCTGTGGCAAAGTGTGTTTCTCTCGTAGTGTATGGTTTTACCTCCGTGGACTTTCTTTTTAATATATACTTCTGTGTTTTTTTTACATTCCCTCTGCATATTTTTAGTCTGGGGAAATGTCAGGAGGAGGCCCTGCTGTTGTCCGTAGCGTCTGAAGTGAGAATGAAATGCAACGGTTCTTTTCGCAAAGAAGAAGTCTGTACCATGAGCAGTGGGAGAGTAGGCATATTGTAAAGCTGGAATGGTATTCATGAAGGCTTTGCTTTGGTGTGAAGAGCAAAGCCTGTTGAAAAAAAAGAAGAAGAAAAAACTCATGCAGCTCAGGTTACCCCGGCTCATGTAAACAGGCAACCATTAAAAAATCATGCGAGGATTTTTTTGCAAAACGACCATTTTTCCTTTTTTCCTGACCATTTGAATACCGTTGACCTTTTTTGGACCCTGTATTCCCATGGTGGGCTGGAGTCAAGTCTAATATAGTGTTATAGTCATGCGAGTATATGGCTCTGCTTGATGTTCGGAGGGAGACGAGCAGAGCGGGAGTGGACAGAGCAAAATGTAACTGTCAGCTAAAGGAGAGTAATAGAGGCATTCGTAGCGTCATAGGAAACATATGTGGCTCCATATGCTCTCCGTGTTCTTGTTTCCAGTCTCCTTCATTGTCTGAGATGCACCACTGATCTGGGGGCCTCTAAAGTGCCCTGTGTGCGAGTGTGTGCATTTGTGTTTGTGTGTGTGTGTGTGCGCATTTGCACCACTGATCTGGGGGCCTCTGAAGTGGCCTTTGCATGTGTGTGTGTGTGTGTGTGTGTGTGCAGACATACAGACAGACGTGAGTTATGTGTCTCTATGTTCTCAAGAAAAATACATAAAAAAACAGACTAAAGAATGAGTTTTTGTGTCGCTACGGAGGAAGAAAAGATTGATGTAATGTCTGCGTGAGGCTCTATAGATATATATAGTTCTCGTTCTGCCTTTCTGTCCTTAGTGAACAGGCTGTGAAGGGAGGAAGTTGTGTGTGTCTGTGCTGTTGCATGGCCCCAGGCTGGGGCAAGCCCGGGGGAAGCAGCCCTGACGGTCATTAGGACCTGTCAGTATGCCGGGAGGGGGAGTGCTGATAAATTTCAGATAGTGTCAATTGCAGATGAAAGATCTGCTGAAGATGCTAGGGGTGTCACGCTCGACTGGCCTCTGCTCAACAAGTCCCATCTTCCCCTCAAGCAGCAGGCTACCTCAAGCAGGGGAGCGGGCAGGCTCTCCCACCCTCCGGTGCCCCTTAGCCCCGGCTCTCCCTCACCCTTCTGCCTACCTTCACCCCCCACAACCCCCCCATACACCCCTTCCTGCTTACCTTGGCTAAGCCGCTTTGCATGTTGATTGGGGGAGGGCTAATCCAGTTTGCAGCTGTCGTAGACCAATGATGAATCACCTTTCCGTCATTTGGCTGTGCTCCCCTTGCTCAGGGAGGAGGGAGGACCTGGAAGAGGAAACAACAGTGGAGTAGGGCTGCGGCTCGGAGAGAGAGACAATGTGCGCCTCTGTTCCCCCGCTAGCCCTCTCTTCCCATTCTGCTCCAGAATAACAATATTGTTTTCTCAGACAAGCCTTTTTGTGTCATGGATGGCTCTGGACTGTGACATTGAGCCGCAATAACAAGGAGTGTCATTGTTTCTGCTGCGGCAGGTGGAGGCAGAATAAAGAAAGGGAGTGTGGTTTGTGAGGACTCAAGCCATCTAGGTCCAGGTAAGAGCCCGGTTGAGCCGGTGCCAGCAGCATCAGAGACACTCGGCGAAACAACTGTCAACTTCTCTCAGCCGACTGTGTCGTCTGACTGGAGATCAGAAAGACTTCACAGCCATCAACTAATGAGTAAAAAGTTTGGGCAAAAGAGGAGAAAACCGGATTAGGTAGTGAGAAATATTGTTGATCCTTAATGTGCTGTAATTGTAAACTTGGAGGGTGGGATATTTTTAGGGTAGATGTAAATTAATATACTTCAGGGAAAAGCATAATGCAGCTTCCATTATGTGTGAAAAAGACAGTTTCAACCTTTAGTGTCATTGTTTATTTTTATTAGTACTGTTTTTTTTGTCACTTGAATCGTAGTCTATTTGATTTTTTCTAGAATGTTTATATATACATATATATATATATATATGTATATATAAATATATGTATATATGTATATATATACAAATAAATTAATATATATATATATATATACAAATATATGTATATACATATTTATTTATTTATTTATTTATTTATATATATGTATTTGTTCAATTAATTAAATTGGACTTAACCACAATAAGTGTGCCCCGCTGTACTGCAATGTATCATACTATCTTAACATAATAATATCATCCTAAATAGAGTGGATGCACATAATCAAATATCAGAATTGAATCTCTTTATCAGCCAAATCAGTGTGTGTTGTGCCATCTGATAGCATGCATAAGAATCAGAGTTTCTTAAGCATTTATCTTTGTGGCCTCCTGTAAAAGGCCAATGTTTATCGATGGCGGCGATACCCAGAACTCCGGATTATAATTGGAAATGTACAAAACCTATTGACCTAATTTCATTAACTTATTGTTGCAAGGAAAACAATGACAGAGACAAATGGGGTCTCCAGTTTGTGGCCGTAGTTTTCAAATCTCTTGTGCCTTCCGTCTTCTTCACTTGATCAAATCCTTTGAGTGCACAAATGAGGAGATAGAATAATGTTTTCAGTGGCGTGGTCTTTTGTATAAACACAGAAACAATTAAGGAGCTTGCCAGAGCAAACACATGCTTCATGAGCTTCTCATCTGCCTATCACTGAGGCATGGGCTCTTACAATCAAGCAGAGTGCTGCACTTTTAACAGGCACATTAACCATAGCCTCAAACCAGCAAACATCTGTTAACAGTCTGCCATACCACACAAAACGATAAACACTTAAGGCAATTTTTGCTTAAAGATACATCAGAGTAAATTGACAGTAAACACTTTGCGTTCACTTGGTGTAAAACGGTGACTTGTTGTAATGTGGGAAAACAGAAACTGCCATGTCAAGATGTTTACTATCCATTTCATAGCTCACAATTCCAATCTGTTTTTGCTTGTGCAAATGTGAGTGTGTGTGACACATTTTGGCTTTTATTTATCTTACATTTTCAAGTTAATTTGTTAATTTGGGGGTCGCACAAAAACATCAGTTTTGAAATTCAGTTGAATATATCACACCCTAGGTTGTCATGAGTTTGTAGTTAATCTTTTTGCAGTTTTTTAGACGTGGCTTTCATGGAATTATTTTTTCACTCACTCACTCATTAGTATAAATTTGTATCTTCTTTTTTTAAAACTTTATATAACCACCACCATTTTATTCCTCTAAATCTGGACTACTGAATTACGCATATTGTGCACATTGCCTTGTGTACCAGAGCTGCTGCGTGTCTTCCCTGAAACCAGAGTGATATGTGTAATTTGATTTGGTGTGTGCACGTGTGCGTGTGTGTCTCGTCAGGTCTATGGAAATGCAGGATCTAGCCAGTCCTCACAGCCGAGTAAGTGGAAGCAGTGAATCTCCTAATGGTCCCAACCTCGACAACTCCCACATCAATAACAATTCCATGACACCCAATGGCACTGAAGGTATGTGTGCAGTGCTGTTGCTCTTTAGTTGCTTTCTCTATCTTGTTTGCTATTGTACTTTTTAAAAAGGGCTGACCATGGTGGCAGACAGCTGTATTTGTAGCACTGTGGAACTGACGTTTGGATATGCAAGTAGTGCAGTGTAGCATTTATGCATTTGTAGCAAGGACAATAAAGCTATTTATTGGGGGGTGAATCAACCATACTTTTGTACAGCAGTATTGTATAAACCAGCCAGTAACACAAATGTATTTGCAATGTAGATTCTAGCTTCAGCAATTCAGTGCGACCAGTAGTTGTTTCAGTGATTTTAGCTGCTTTTTCAAGTAACCATGAAATTATTCAAAGCCCACAGCATGGAAATGATAGAGTTTTGCATGAGGTCTCCACTGTACATAGTTATTTACTCAGGTGATTTACCTGTGCCTCAAATCTGAGCCTTTGTTTATCGACGAAGTCATGCCCATGTCACAAACCAACACATCCATCCCTCAGCTCCGGGTTGCCCTCTTTGTGTATTCATGACAAAGGACCCGGGGGCCTGGTGCAGACTGTCATGTGTCCCTCTGCCATTCTTTCTTTCCCATAGGTGATAACATCACAATGCTTACCACTGCAGACTGGTTGTTAGGTTCTAACTCACAGTCCGCTGCAGGTTTGTCTACTCTTGGTGACACAATGAAAGGACAATACTTGGTGTTTTCAACTGAGAGCAAGAAGGAGCGCTCTTTGTCGTCTACCTTTTTGACCCACCTACTTAAAGACATTTTATTTGGGTTTTCTTAAAGTCCCAAAATGACACCATCGGCGGCAAAATGAAAAAGTTGACTCAACTATTGTGCCTTTCATTCAGAATCTCTTTGGTATTTGCTGTAATTGTTGTGGTATTCTGTTGAAGCATGATTTTACACCGACTGGATTGGATTCCGTTGTTAATGAATGCTCAGATTGCATACTGTGCATTGTGTTTTCATTTGGTCGTTCATGCCGTTTCCTGAATACACTGATTATTGTGTGCTCTGTGACCTGAGTGTGTCCTAGTTTATGCATGCACCTTACCACCATTGTTTTATCTGTGTATTTTTCTAAATGATTTTGGCCCTCGTCAACATGTGTTTCTGCACTGAGCGAGCATAGCGGAAACATGTAAAACATGACAGCAAATAGCTTCTTCAAGCATGAGGGATTCCACTGAGCATGACTCCCTTGCCCACATTGTCAATTTGTTTTGCCAAAAAGAGAAGAAAAAAAGAGAGAAAAAGTCCTCCAGCCCGCCTCAAGTGAAATGGATTAATTTCAAAGATTCCTGAGCTGTCAGAAAGCTGTGAAATTGTCTCTGCAGATCTATCGCTGAGCTGTATAATGGAGTAAAGTTCAAACAGCGTTCGCTCTTAAAAAGATCTCCTACGCCATCGTTTCTTGGACATTTCAATCGTAGTCATTCGCTGCGGAGCTTCTTTTTTTAACAGTCATTTTCATTTGATGCCACATTGTTAAGTACTGATAAGCCAGTCATTTAAAATTAAATGTAAATGATAACGTTGTTATATTTTACAAAGTAGAATGTTTTGTCAAATTAAAGATTGATTTATATTGTGCTTTGAAAATAAATATATACATATCTAAAATAAATGAATAAGCTGTACTTTAGAAAATATCTCAAGAGCAATTATAAATTGTATTTACAATTCTTTCACAATAAATATCAGAGATAAAGATTAATAATTAACCTAATTGTATTGCACCATCGGATAAATTACAAATAATTAAAGATAATGATAAAATACAAAAATATACCTCAAACATCATTTGAATAGATACAAACGTAAGTGTTAATTTCTGCATTTATTTGTAGATACCGTTGGAATGTTGTTTGACGACAACCTGCTCCCTTTGCAGTTTTATTATAATTTTACATTGAGTTACTTTATATTATATTTCTAAAACACGTCTGAAATGATAAGATCGTTAATCTGATCTTTTTTATTGATTTTTCCCGACTTGATTTGGTGCATCCGGTGACAATGTGGCTTCTTTGTTCGCAGTAAAATCCGAGCCAATGAGCAGCAGCGAAATCGTCACCTCAGTAGCAGACACCTCTCTAGACAGCTTCTCAGGATCAGGTGAGGCTGCAGGACTGTTGGTTGGGTGTGTGTGTGCGTGTGTGTGTGCCCTCATTTTTCTGGCTGCCTCTCTCACACACACACACACACACAAACAAACACACACAGCTGCAGAACTGATTAGTGAGAGATGAGCCTTTAGATGGGTGACCTATGAGCTGGGCGACAGGAAGAGTCCCCACTGCTAAAACACCGATGTGTGTGTGTGTGTGTGTGTGTGTGTGTGTGTGTGTGTGTGTGTGTGTGTGTGTGTGTGTGTGTGTGTGTGTGTGTGTGTGGGTGTGTCTGGAAGCACAAGCGACTACCTTACTTTTGTCAGCATATTTATATGCCATGCTTGCTTGCATCTGTGTGTGTGTGTGTGTGTGTGTGTGTGTGTGTGTGTTAACGCTGGTGGTTCCCATGCCAGTGAGGACTGAAGTATGACCTGTAATGCACCAAACCTGTCTGTCCAGTGGAGTGACACGGCGTCCCAATGGCCTTTACTCTCCACGGGCTGTTACTCTATTGGCCTGTCAAAGACAGGGGTTTCACACCTTCCTCTTAGCACGGGAACTTCACACACACACACACACACACACATACACTCACACACACACACACGTACACACACGTACACACACACACACACACACATACACTCACACTCTTCTTCTCTTAATAAATACAATCACACGTATAATGAGCATTTTAGGAATTTAATAAATAATCACTAATGTATTAACCTTTTAGCTTAATTGGTTTTCCACCCTCACCGGTATCTACAGTATGTCAACCTACGACGCTCTCTTCTTTGTTCTATAAACATGTTTTATTTAACCGTGCATGGTATTGCTGCACATTTTTCTGTTTCCTTAACTGTTTAACTAAGTATTTGATACTTAACTTTAGAGGCGCATAAATCACTGCCAAGACTTTTGTCTCCGACAATATTAATGAAATTTAGTAATCTTATACCCTGATATCCTCCACGGGGAAATTCAAAGCTCCGTTGAGAAGAGCCGGTTTTGTCCAGTGGCAGGTGCTGCTGATGTGGGAAAAGTGTTCAATATTAATAACGTGTGTGAAGGGTTACAGCATTCAGTTACATACAGTTAGCGCTCCCCCGCAACCAAATCCCTTATTTTACATGTCACGACCAATTAGACAGATGTTTCTGTAAGAACTACATCGCTCCGCTGTAGTTAACTGTGAGTAATGCGGCAGGACTGTGATTGTTGCATGAATATGATTAAATGTAGATGTATTATTCAACTTTAATTTATGAATGTATTGTAATATAATTTGAAGGTCACCTGTAGATATACATACTATTAAAACAAATATTGATTCAGTTAAAACCAATAAAACCTTTTTAAATACAACTGTCAATTGTGTTACTGAAGTCTAGCAGAGTGGATATTCTGTGTCAGAAATTTTATATTTCTTTTCCATTTTTTCCCTTTTTTTCCAACATTTCTGATCTGAAGCATGCAGGCAAAATTAAGAACAATAATACACATTTTACTATTTATAAGCTTTTATCATGAGTTATTAAAATAATAATAAAATAAAAATAGTACCAATGCTGACCACTGTGTGTCATATATATTTGTTTTATTGCAGATTCACAACAAGTGACATCTGTGAGTTACTTGTGACTGAAGTTTCTCAAGTTAGCAGCACCGTGGAATCACATAGTCGTACACTTAATGAAGGAATGATGCAGTAGCACTCATTACCTGCAATCAGTGAAGTCACTTCCAATGTGGTTGTGGCTTGAAAGGCCCAAGGCAACTAGATCCACGGGCCGAGACTGATTCAGACCATCCTGTGTGTGTTTACACCAGCGGTCGCCATAGCAGCTCAGAAGTATCTCAGAGATACACAGGTCAGCAGAAAAACCTGATGATCTTACCTGATTATTTTTGCTTTATTATTGGTCTCCGGTTGTCAACCTTAAATGAGGTTACCGAAATAAATACAGCAACGCAATGTAATTACTATTTCCTTGGAATGAAGAAGTTCTGTTGGCAAAAGATAATATTGACCCTATTTCTTAATGTTTAAATATGTGCTTGCCTCTTTTCTTTTTTAACTTTCCTCAGCTATTGGAACCAGTGGCTTCAGCCCAAGACAAACTCACCAGTTCTCTCCACAGATATACCCTTCCAAGTAAGGCTTCTTTTATTTTTCTTTAAAAAATAAGCAGCGACCAACTTCATTTGGCTCTTTAATTAGATCCTTGTGCGAGATCGGGGGTTTTCGACTGGCTTTGTTTGCCTGGATGTCTGCAGCTTGCGCTCTCTGAAATACTTTGTAATTATTATCTTGCAAAAATGTCCTTTACCATTTATTGTTCTTCCACTATGTCTATGAGCTGTGCGATGCTATCGGTCCTACAGCTTGGCTCAGTGTTTAACATGTAGCACAATCGCAAGGAATTTGTCAGTTAGCAAAGTTTGTGCTACGGCTTTAGGGTAAAACATGGTCCCCTTTCCTCCTGCCTTCCCTTCTCATATTTGTCTTTTGTTTCTTTTCTCAAATAGCAGAACATATCCGCATATTCTTCCCACCCCTTCATCCCAAAATATGGCTGCGTATGGGCAGACGCAGTACACCACAGGAATGCAGCAGGCCGCAGCCTATGCTAGCTACCCCCAGCCTGGCCAGCCCTACGGCATCCCAGCCTATGGTGAGATTTCTCAACACACATCAAACACACTTGTCTTGCCAAAGGATTCATGTTGACGACAACTAAATATTTGTGTTTCCTGAAGGTCAGGTCCAAGACCTTGCTCATAACAAAGCTTTTCCCCACAATTGCTCCAGTAAAGCATGAGCAGCAGAGATGCTGAGCTGTTGTTTAGTGCCGGCATACTCTTCTCCTTCATTGCAATACAACTGGATTTGCTCGTCAAGCTGTTCCGATTGATCTGAAAGATTAATGATACAAATCTGAAAACAAAATCTGGTTTGCTCTGGCATTGCAAGGAAAGCTTTAGTTTGTCCAACGTATTGAGAGTTGACCCCAAAAGACTCCAATATGTGGAGGAATCTACACTGTTTATTTGAATGGAGTCCTGCAGCCCACCGCTGCATCGTAGCAGTGGCCAGTTTAATTCACAAACACAAGCAGAATGTTTCATTATGTGTATTATTACTATATTAGATAGAGCCAAGTAGACTCCTTGTTTGCTGTGAGACGGAACCCAGTGTGAGATGTCTAAACATCGTGTAACGTCAAATGAACCGTCCTTTGTGATACGTGTGTTGCGCTAACATGCAGAGGCTGCGTTCCTTTGCTTTGCCCATTGTTATTTAAACTCCTGTGTTGACTGCTGTTTGTGCATCAAACCGATCTGGTGTCACTAACAGATTTAGGTCCATTGTGGGCAGGCATAAAGACGGAGGGGGGTCTGACCCAGTCCCAATCCCCGGGCCAGACCGGCTTCCTCAGCTACAGCTCTGGCTTCACAACACCGCAGACCGGACAGGCCCCCTACAGCTACCAGATGCAAGGTGAGCACATCTCAGTGAAGGCTTCATCCTCGTCTCTGGGCATCCTCACATGTCAGTCCGGGTGTTTTTATGGCGTCAAAGTGCGTGGGACACCATCACTCACTCTTAAAGCTGGCAGCGTTTCCAATGTTATGCCTGTAACATGTTTGCAGCAAAAAAACGAAGAGACTTAACATTATGAGAGGTTCCCAAAACGACAGAGCAGACTTTGATTCACCCACTTCCTGGTTGCTGTATGCGTCTTCCCTGCTCGGTCCTGTCTGTGTCCTTTTCTGTGCTTTTGAATTACTCATTTGTGTCCTCTCTTTTGCATTATTTTGTCTCTGCCATGTGTTCTCTCGGCTTAGACGTTCCAAATAAGGTCAGGTACTGCTTTTTTGTTTGAAATAGAAAAGGGTTTCTTTCCCTGATTTAACATGCGGAGCCAGACGGATTCACAACACGACCCTCACACTCCCCAAAAGATGGTTTCTTCCCGACGCTCATTATTTGCAGCCGCGGTGGCTGCCTCCCTCTCCTCCTCTTGAAAGAATCAACACAGATGGAAAAATGACGGGTACTTAGGAGGCATCAGCCATGTCCTCCCCACTCCCCAGCATTTGTTTTTTTTCTCCCTGTGATCATATTTGTATTTGTTTTAGAGCTGAGATCTTAGAGATGTATGGCCTTGAAACCTTAGAAAGAGGAGTGGTTGCACCCTGCTCTCTTCCTCTTTTGCTCTCTCTGTCATTCACGTTCTGTTAAAATGTAGATCAAGCCTTCTGCCATAAAGTGTTTCTATTCCTCTCTGTCTGTCTTTGATCCAACAGCCCTTGTTCCACCTGCAGTGGGCAAGAACAGCCAGCCAACCACAAGCATAGCCTTTCTTTAATATATCTAATGTGTGACGGTAAAAAATATCTCCACAAGTTGTTGAGAAGCAACAATTTCACAATAAATAACGCCAGCTCAGCAGCAGATGTGGCACGGGGAAGCCTCTCTTCCACGCCTCTTAACAAAATACAGTCGACCACAGCCAGAGTTGTGCAGCATGCAGCCAAACTCCTAAAAGAGAGAGAGAGAAAGAGAGAGAGAGACAGACAGACAGAGAGAGAGAAAACAGAGACGGACCATGTACAGCTGAATGTTCAATCTGCTACCCTGCCCTTCGTGGTTTAACTCACGATGACAGTATTATGTGGCCATTCATCTTCTGAGTATGATGATGTTACTGCTGTCCTGCTCTGCTCCTCCATCTCTCCCTCACTGTCTCCTGGCTATCGGATGCCCCACGTAGCGTTAAGTGCGTTAGTATTTGACAGCCACGTTAGATGACAGATTGACCACTATTCTGCCCTTGAGTTCTCTAACTGTGGCTCTGGCCCTTTGCCACGCCATCATCATTACTCTTTCTGGCCTATTGATCTGCCTGGGTGAGGTGCCTCGAGCCTGGGTGTCCCAACCAAAGACTCTTTTTCCACATCTGATACCCCCACCCCCCCTCTCTATCAGTGTCCCCGCCACCAGCCTGTGGCCAGCTGTCAAGGCGCAGGACGATTAGATTATTGGTTTTACTCCATACTTTCATGTCCGATGCCATGGAGCTTGGTGTGGGTGCTGAAGTCGTGGCACCAGAGCTTAAAAGACACCAGCGTTTTGTGCACCTCAGTTCTGTAACGCCTTGTCGCAGCGTACGCGATGCATCTCATGGATAGTCAGAAAAAAGGTGCGTGATGAGACTGAGGAGAATGTGCTGGTGGTGGGGGGGGGGGGACTGAGCAGATGCTAATTAGGTGAATAATTGGATTCCAGCATTCTGTCCCAGTGGCAGTGCGAGCTAAAGAAGCTGAAGCCCCGTCTGCCTTTTTAAAAGGAGAGCCCCATCTGGACTTGATAGGCTATTCCCAAGTGGGGCATACAAACTTCTGCTACAAATATTGTGCACTGATGATAGACATAGCCCATGGCAAGGGGACTGATCAAGCAAAGCAAATGGACTTCCAATTGTGAAGCCAGAAGGCAGGAGGGAGGGAGGGAGGAGAGGAGGGAGGGATGATGTCTGGTCTTGAGTGAGTGAACTAACTGGAGCAGGACAGGGGGAGGGAGAGAAAACATGCCCCCCGGGGAACCACAAGACCCCCCCCCCCATCCCCTTTCTCCCCTCTTTCTCCCCCTACTATAACCAACACCACCACCAACAGCATGGGCTCATTCTCACTGCTGGCGGGGGTCCCCTCGGCTTTTATGTGGCTCCTTGTTCTCCACAGAGCGACCCTCAGACGCGGCCCACGAGAGCTTTTATGGCCGCATTAGGCTAAGTCGGTGTCCTTCGCAGCCTCGCTCCTCCCTGTCTCTGACTCCTCATTCGGTTAGACTTTCACTTGACGATGAACTTTCTGCGGAGAACACAAACGTTTTGAAATGCGTGCATTGAAATATCAAAGCAGGAAACAAAGATCCGTTTTGATGACGATAGCGGGTAGATGCCAGGATGAAGAACAAGGTCAAACTCTGCTCTGTGTGTAATTGCTGGAAGCGGAGAGAGGGAGAAACTGCACAAATAACTAGTGGATCCTGGGAATCCTGGAACCTTTGTGAGGTATTTATTTCTCTTTTCTGGCCACAGCGTTGGGCACTTAGCTAACTGACGAGGCTAAACATTGCACAACGTCTTTTCCTTTTCGTTGTTTCCATACGGGACCCTTCATGCCCCCCGCACTTCCCTGATCCTTCCCCCCTGAACTGAAAGCTGCTTCACGTTTGTCACGGTGTGGGAGGGCCCTCCTGATGGGGCCAGTGACCAGAGGATGAAAGGAACTCCCTCTGTTTGTCTCTGGGAACAAAGGTGTAATTACGCCCCCATTTAGGAACAGTCCATTTATCTCCCCTTTCGTTTTCACTCAAACTACTAGATATCTTTATGGCTTCGGGAGGATCACTGTGGTGATAAGTGATGCACCGGTAGCATTAATTCATGTCCCCTGTGGACTATAGAAAAGTGATTTGTCTTTTCATGAACAGAAGCGTGTAATAATGACCACGGGTTGGATTTGTAAAGGTTTGCATAGCTGCAATGACATTTTGTTATTATTTCTTTAACTTTTGCAATAGATTATTTGTATGAAAGACTTTAACACAACCCTCTGTTACTAGGCAGTGAAAGTCAACAACTACCCAGAGCTACACTGTTTAATATATAGGTGTATGTTTACATATACTGTTAGAATGAAGAATAACACACATACATCAAGCTGTATAAACAATCTTACAACAATGGCAACCATGTTGGCTGTCACAATGGATTAAACTTCAATGGATGCAAAATGTATGCTTTATATTTAGAGTGCCTTCCCTTAAGCAACAAAATAAAATGCTGACGTTCTCTGACCAATCCCAACTTGTGCTTTGATCACTTTGTGTATAAGCGCATAAAAACATCTACTCAAAAGACAACCTGCTGGATTGTCTTTCAATCGATAAATCTGCTTTATTTAGTTATATGTTATGGTAGCATTATAAACATTTTAAGATGTTATATTTGTGAAATTCTATATTTTGAAAAATATTTTTTTCTTTTTTGCCAACAAACAACTTGTATACATTAATAAAGCACAATATACACATGCAGCTTTTTTTGTTGGGATCATGAGAGCTTTCACGCACAGCTCCCTCATGCTCTCCCAGTCCGCCTGGTACCTCCTCCCAGTCTGTGATCCCCTCTAAGCTGCTCCTCCTGACGTGACAGTGCAGGTGGACGGCCGCTGAAGACAGAAGTCGTCCCCCGGGGGCCGCCGCTGCTCCTCTGCTCTGTTACTCATGTCATGTATATTATTAAGCCATTAGATGCTATCAACTCCTTTGACTGATTTAATTACCCAGGAGGACCTTCCTTTGAGCAATTTAAAAGAGGAACATACATATTCATTGGGGCTGGATGTCGGCAGCAAACCCCCTCTGTGCTACTCACTGCGACCTCAACCCTCCTTCCCCATGCAGCTCTGTCTCACTACACTGCCCATGCACACACCCCTGGTACCCTCATCCTGCATCCCCCGCCCCCCACCACCACCCTTCGGTAGCTCACACACAAAAGTCTCTTGTCTTCCTCGCATTGTGCGGGCTTGGATGGCTGTGGGAGCAGGTTCTGTCCACCCCTCGCCCCCCTCCGCCCCCCTGTCATTCATCAGGTCTGATCCAATCACTGATAAGGAAGGAAGAGGGGAAAGATAAGGCCACTGCTGGGAGCGCTCCCTCAGGCCTCTCTCAGGCCTCCTTCTGTTCACCACCTGAAATAGTTGTTTCACAAAAGAAAATGTTTTTCCACCCCGAACAATATGCCATTTCATTTCTCGACCGCACGGCTTGAAGTACTGCAGATTTCATAATGCTGTTTGATAAAATATGGTTTATACATCACTCAAAATTCTTATTTCTCCCTAAAGGTGGTACCTTCACAACAACGGCAGGATTGTATCCAGGAAACAACTCCCTGACGAACTCCAGCGGCTTCAACAGCACACAGCAGGTAGCTGAGCACTTCCTTCAGCTCCACGTCTGTGATCTGATACCCGGAGGCAGCTATGAGTTTATATAAGTTGGAATGGCAGACTTCTTCCCAAGCTGGAAATCTTTATGAAACATGCATACTCAATATGTTACATTTCATCCATGACACATTCAAACATAAATCACTCAGTATGTCAAAAGATTTGTACGCAAAATTATCTACTGCACTTCCTCCAGCACACATGTACTATGCCACAGAAGAGAGAGAGAGGTAGAAAAAAAACAAGACAGATCGTTGTCCAGATGTCGGACAGAACAGACATGTGTTTGCATTTATGTTTTGGAATCTGCACTGTAAAGTAGCAACACTGGTGCAGGGCAAATCTCGCATTACTCTGCCAAAACTCCTACTTCTCTTCCTCAACTTTGCTACCTTTGGTCTTTCTCCACCATTTGATCTAAATCTCCCCTTTTACTCCACATTAAACATCTAACATCTTGTTATCTTTCTTTTTATCTTGACTTGCCGTATCTGTATGTATCTGTCTTTCTCCACAGGACTATGCCAGTTATCCAGCCTTTGGCCAGGGGCAGTATGCTCAGTATTACAACAGCTCACCCTACACTTCACCCTACATGACAAGTAACAACACCAGCCCCAGCACGCCCTCCACCACCACCACGACCTACACCCTCCAGGAGCCACCCACTGGCATCACCAGCCAGCCCGTCACAGAGAACCCTGCAGGTAAGAATCAAACCTCGGGGTTGCCTGAATATCAGGTCCTGAGCCGGCTAAGAGCCGTGTTTCTTTTCCAGCGAGCCCCTGAACTCTGTTCCTTCTCCCTGACTGGCAGTTCGTCCTGATAAGAGAACATGAGCTAAAGGCCAATACACGTCATTTTTCCGAACCCAAATGCACAAAGGGAGGAGTAGGAAATGGTCTCAACCATCACATAGTGTGGCAAGCAAGAACAAACTGTCAAACGGAAATCTGATGTTGAGTTTTCCATAACTTAATGTGACATTAATGCATCATCTGGCAATAAAGCACTGATTGTATCTTCATAAGTCGTTTAAAACTTTATGATTGCATTTTAAATCGTCATCAATCAACACCGAATACATCAGGCTTTAACTAAATGTAATTTCATGCACAGTCGTCCAATTTATATAAACGATATCTCTGATATATCTTGTTGACATGTAATCCATTGCCTCTTGTTTATTCAATCAGTATGGAGCACTATAGCTTTTAGTAACGGTGTTCTGCAACTGATGTATGATATGTGTGTTACCTGTAGGCCAGCATAAACACTCACAATGTCCCAGGAAGCTGTCTGTCCCACATCAAGACAAATAGTCACTCACACTTCTTTGCTAAAAGCAAATAATAGCTCATCTTCGATACGCTCTTTTCATGCTCTCCTTCTTCCTTCTTTCCTTCCTTTCAGCAGAGTACAGTACCATCCACAGTCCATCAACTCCCATTAAAGATTCAGATTCGGATCGATTGCGCCGGGCATCGGATGGAAAGTCACGTGGCCGGGGAAGAAGGAACAACAACCCATCACCGCCGCCTGACTCCGACCTTGAGGTAGGGTGAGCCCGCTACCTTGGCGACAGACAGCCTCGCCCTGTCTGAGGCACACGGACACTAATCCACTTATATGGCTGCTACAGCAGCTTTAACACTGGATGGGCATTCATTCTTAAATATTTGATTCCTTAACTACAAATGCATTATTGATGCATTGTGGAATATATGACATCACTAAACACATATACAAAGTTCTCATGTATTCCTTGTAAATAAACTATAAGGCATGTGATTAAGTGAGTCATCGTTGAAGTGAATAATATATATATTCTAAGCATCAAACACTGGACACCAGCTGAAACTCACAATGCTAGAATTGCACCATGAGCCATACAACACTTTGATAGAGACCATATGTCAAAATAAACTCAGAGGGCTCTTCATTAATATGATGTGAATTTAAGCCAAGTTAATAGCACCCATTATAGCACTGACATCATGGCGTGTTAACATATCTAGTTAATTAGTTTGTCGCTATTGATTACACTAATGTAAAGGGAAGAGGATGGAAAGCGTGTGGTGGGTTGATGGGAGGAGTGTTGCGGTGACCAACCCAAGCAAATGGATCCTGGTCCCTGTGGCACACAAATACACGCTCCTGGCCTATTGACCAGGAGGATCACCTTGCAGCCCGACAGAGTGCACCATTGATTTTGCCTCTTTTCTCTTTGTTTTTTTCTCGGTTTCTTTCGGCCCCTTCGCATCTCTGCAGCGAGTTTTCATCTGGGACCTGGATGAAACAATCATCGTTTTCCATTCCTTGCTTACGGGTTCTTATGCCAACAGATATGGACGGGTGAGTGACATCAGACTGTGGCAGTAGCTAGCGGTGCACTTTATCAGCAAAGCACGTACCTATTAAAAGATGGGGGGGGATTAGAGGAGTTAGAGATGGCCAATGAGCAGGGTATGGATTTCACTGAGTCCATAGTGAGGAGATAGAGCAGAACTCAATGTACAGATAATTGTTTCTTTTTTTTAAGAGGTCCAATGAGGCTTGACAAGTATTTGACTGCTCTTTGCAGCTGTTGGAGCTATGCATGGCTGGTCGGGGCTCAGCTGCAGGGGCTCACAACAGTTGCACTCTGGATGTCTATTGACACATCTTAAGTGTTCCTTTCTCCTTCAGAAATGCCACATTGTTAGTTTAATTAAGTGCTTCTCAATCCATCCTTTTCAGAGAGGGATCTCCCTGGAGACCCTGGCAGGAAACTAAGTCCCCCGGAAAATCAGTCAAAACTCAAACTAGAACACAGAGATTTTCTCAAACCTGCCTTAATGAGGATTCAGATAAAAATACAATAAATATGTATACATGATTTATTTATTATTTTACTGGAAGGTTCGTTTCCATTCCATGTCACTGTGAATGCTTATCAGATGAAGGGTTTACTTTTTCAGGCTTTGCTATTTGTTGTCCCATGTAAATTTCCTCTCTAAATTTAAACTTTCCAAACAAACAATTTGGGAAATAACGCAAAACCCTATTCTCATGTTTTTTTTTAGTTCATAGGTTCATAATGTTGCTTCACATCACCAAGTCGTATCCCATTTAAATATAAATACATGGATAACTATTGAATCGATACATCAATCTCACAGTTTTGTAAAGTATGAAATTAATCTCTGATTCTATGTTTGTGGGGAGCAACAATTCTTATCAGCGGTTGTTTTGGCTGTGGAGGTGTCTGGTTCTGAAGTCAAAAATGACATATTGCTCCTCATATGTCAGAGAGCTCGGGGTCTGCAGCCCAGAACGCCTTTGTTCTGGTATGAGGGGTGTTTGATGGGGGCAGTGTTTTGTTTTTGGGGTGAAAGAGGGCTGCCCCGCGACCCTCCACTGTTTATTTACTTTGTTCTCAGGCCTGCATGCTGGGTAAAGAGAGAGCTAAGGCTGAGGGAGCCGTGGCTCAGTGACGAGGGACTCTCCAACCACACACACACACACACACACGCACACACACACACACACGCAGATGCATACACAGGGTCTCCAGTGTGCTCCTCTGAAACAGGAAACACTCCTGACTCCATAAGGGCCCGTTTCATCAGAACTCATATAGGATGTGACAGCCGCTAGAGTCCCTCTCACTCTCTGTTTTCTCTTTTGTTCCCTCTTTTTCTCCCCCTCTTTACATTTCAGTCCCTACTTCTTCTTCTTTTTGTACAAAAGTTTCCCCCATGCTCCAACCTGCTGACACCATCACATTAAAGCAGCATTATGAGACGGAGACATGCTTATTCACAGCAACCACAAAGCACGCTACCTCAAAGCCTATCAGACACGCAGATCTGTAAACTACCTCAGGAAAGAAAGTGAGGCAGACCAACATCCACCACAACAACCAGCCCTTCTTCCCTCCTGTCATTCATGTCTTCCCCGTCTTTGTGGCATAAACAAAAAAGTTACTAAACCATTTCCCCCCCGGGTTGCTCTGAGCCTACTATAAATAGAAGTGTGCACACATCCACACTTTCTCTCGCTCACTGTGACCTCCCACCCACTCTCTCTAACCCTTTTTTTTGTCTCCTTCTCATACACACATAAACACACTGCTGCTCTTACCAGCTCTTTTAATTGGCATAAAGGCAGCCCCCCCCCCCCCCCCATAAAGCTGATGGCTGAGGCCAGCTGTGCTGCTATTGGGCTTGCCAGAGCTTAAAGTGGGTGGGGATGGATGGGGGGTTGTTATTGGTAAGGGGCTCAGAGAAGGGGGGGGGCCTTGGCGCCCCTGTGGATGGCACTGACATCTCGGGACAGGTGGCACTGGAGCAATGACAGCAGCAGCACTTTGGCCTTCTGGCCTGCTTGTATTCTTAACTCTCCCACTGACTGATTGTTTAGATTTAATTGGAAAGGATTCACTGGTGAAGACTGCCTTTTCCCACCAAACCAGCCCTTTATGCAAAGTCAACCAACAGCGGCGCAGGTTGAGGAGAGGGAGCTGGGAGCCGCTTGATGTGGGAGGCTAATTATTTTTGATGAATTCTGACTGAAAGATTGGTTCGAACTGGGAGGTTAAGAGCAGGGAGAAAGCCTGGAGAAGTGGGGATTGAGGTCTCCTTGTGTGGTTCGTCTCCTGTCATTTTAGTGAAAACATAAGCGTTGTGGGGTGTGACAGTTAATCAGCAGAAAGCTCAGGTGTGTCTTCAGGTGGTTTAACTCTGTAATCCCTGCTTCTGGTCCTGTCTTTAATGCAGTCTCACCCAGCTGCAGACAATCCTCCTCCACAGCCTGCTATTGTCTCCCTTCATCCTTTGCTTGCTGAAGACAATCTGTTGATTAAAGATTTAAGATAAAAAAGGTATTCAATTTGTGCAACAAGAAAAAAAGAACGGTAGCGCTGCCTTCCAGTCAGTTTATTAATCATAACATGTTTTGTATGTTGTTTAGGATTTTCAAAATAAATGTGTTTGAGCAATTGTGTTCAAATGACCGCACATTTGGTTTATGTCTTTTTGTTTGTGCGGAAAAAACACAAAATACTTTTTGTCAATTCATTATCTTTTTAAAAGGAAAATTGCACTCATTGTCACCGGCTCATTAACTATTCATAATGTAGTTCCCTCTTGTCTCGGTATTATCTTACTGACAGTGCAACCCTATCTCCATTACAGCACGTCTCACATTACTCACAGAGATCAGGATTTAAGGAAAAATTGCAATTGCAGCATCCTGATGCAATATCTTGTTTTATATATTTTTTTATCTATATATTAATAAACTCCTCTAAGTAGTGATCAGCTAGAGAGCAATCAGATGAGGCATCCGCACAAGTATGTGGCGAATGGGCTATTTACGATGAGACTGTGACCCCCAGCTCTTCTAAATCGACCACCCTTCCTGAGAGGAGACGTGCTTTTACTGCATTCGTTCAAGTCTGTGGCATTTCTGATGACTATTCCGGTCGCTTTCGGACAGTCGTAAAGAGCGGCTGAAACTTTCAAGTCCACCTTTAATGTCTTCTTTTTATGGGAATAGCCTGTTGAGGAATTTAAAGGGATTCTGTGTTAATTGAGTGATTTACAGGAAACAGCTTTCTTTATTGCTCCACATCAGCCCCTTCAACTGGAAGAACATTACCTCAATATTCAGAGGAAATTATTTTATTTTATGTAATGGTCTTTGTCTATTTTCCAGGATCCTCCGACATCTGTATCATTAGGCCTGAGGATGGAAGAAATGATCTTCAACTTGGCCGACACGCACCTATTCTTTAACGACTTGGAGGTACGTCTATTTCTATCTATTTAGCTACGCTATGTTCATAATCTTCACAAATGCCTTCTGTTCACCTCGTGATGGTCTGACTGGTCAGAGGAATGTATACCAGGAGTGGAGGAACCGTCCATCAAGAGTTTAGTGAAAGCAGCGACAACTGTTTCATAGCGTGGAGCCTGTTCCTCAGCTATCAGTCCCACAGCGGTGAGGTATTACCTCGGAGCCCGAGGGAGACCGTGACTCTTACATGGGCTGTCAGTCTCCGTCATTCCTGGGTCACCAGGGCTGCCCCCACCGCCCACCTCCTCCCACCTCCTCCCCACTCCCATAGCGGCCAGCTCAATTTGTCAAGCTCTAGTGTTCCTGCGGCCGCTCTGTCTGTCTGTGTCATGCTGGGTGCTCGGTGTCGCAGTCCACCTAGACCCCGGACCCCAGCGTCACAGCATGAAACCCCCCCCGCCACCGCCCCTCCCACTCCTCTTTGCCTCCCTGATTCATGGACGGCGAGTGTCCACATCTGCCTCTGGGGCTTGAGGAATAGAGGGATCAAGGGTAGGGAGGTGTGTGTGAAGGGATGTTAGAGTGTCTGCTTCACTCTGGGGAGAGGTAAACGACCAGAGGGTCAGGGATGCTTATAGGCTCAGGCTGTGTGTACGGAAAAGTGTGGGACACACAGATGTCATACTCAGCTATCTATTAGTGTTCATCACACTTTAACAATAAACAAAGCAATTCATCTCAATGTTATACCCGCAACACTATAGCTCTATCCAAGTATCTGTCTACGACTTACATTTTTGCAAATTTGTGTCCCGGCCTCCTCCTCTTCCTCTCTTCCTCCCAGTGGATCTGATCCCACTGACCCAGCACTTTTCCTCAGTGTCCTGCTTTAATGCCGAAACTCGCAGTAGAGGTAATGTTTTGTTTGATACTTAAGTGTGAAGAGACCTGCCAGGTCTCGTTACTCACCACCGTGTCCTCGGCTGTGTTACGTGAAGCAAACCCAAGAAAGAGGGAGAGAAAAGATTGTTACCCTCCCAGACAGACGAGTGACTGAGATCCCAAACGCAGTCATCGTGATCAAAGTTAATTGGCTGCAATTGGCTGGTTAAATATTTCCTTATGCCCTGGCCATGTAGAATCCATTGTAGCTGCACTTTATTTAATAGATGTGCCCCAATCATTTACAGAAATGGCAGTTTGTGACAACGCTTAAATGTGGTTTTGCTCAACATCTGTCCTGTGTTTTGATTTCTTTTCATCTGTGATGAAACCGTTCACAGACGAATTGGCAGCTCAGGCTGCTTATAAAATCATTGAAAAATGCAACTATTATATTTCTTCTGCTCTATCTCAGTAACGAAATTATTAGATTTTGTTTTGACACTTTAAGGCTCGAGACATTTTCCAGCTAAAACTCGAGTAGTATTACGACTGAAGGAGGAACGCCTGACCCGCTGCAAGAATACTTTTAAGAACGTCCAATTTAGAGACCTCTCCGCCGCTGCCGCGATGGTTGTCATTAACAATCTGACCAGAGGAGGAGTGACATTCTCTTGAAGGCATATTGATCTCTCCTCTTAAACTGAGCCTGGCCAGTCTGAGTGTTAAGTGCCAGTTCTCAGCAATGGCTAACCAGTTGTGTTTCCTCTCTGCTGATTTACAGCCGTCCATCTCAGATCCAGCTAAATAGAGTCCAACTATAAATACCACAGCCAGCAGCAGTTATGTATTTAAGCATGTGCAGAAATGCATATGGTCCATCTAATTTTGTCTAAGCCATAAAGGGAGACCCCAGAGGCTGTGCAGAAACACAGGTGCAGAGTTAGTGGCCTAACGGGGTGTGTATGTGTGGGTGTGTGTGTGTGTGTGTGGGTGTGTGTGTGTGTGTGTGTGTGTGGGTGTGTGTTTGTGTGTGTATGTGTGGGTGTGTGTGTGGTCAATCTAAGACTTTACACTGTTGTCCTGCCCGCCTCTGTACAAGAATATTAAATATGGACTCAGTGTCCCCTCTTCTTTACGATATGCGGAGTCCCGGATCATTTTTGCTTGTTTTAGAATGTTTTAAGATAAATTAATCTGTTTAAATTTACAAGGGGGTTGTTTACAAGCCTCTAAACATTTCCGTTAATCAGAATATTGGTCTTGTGTATAAAGTGTGTGTGTGTGTGTCTGTGTGTGTCTGTGTGTGTGTGTGTGTGGGGGGGGGGGGGGGGGGGGGGCGTTGATAGAGTGACAATTCTGAGGAAAGTCATAAAAAGAAAGAGGGCATGTCGGAGGGGTCAACAGAGATCAGTTTCACCCTTACGGCTCTCTCTCGTTTTTCTCTTAACCTTTTTCTGGATCAGCGCTCTCTTCTTTAATTCACCAGGAGATCACATTGAAGCATTTGCTTCTCAGCCCTTTAAAATATGTCCGTAGTGTTGTATGAACAGCAACGTTTTGATCCTCAAAAATGCTCTCACTGATGGAAGTATTAGGAAAGTAATTCAAGGCAATATGATCCATATTGATGTGACCGCCACTGTATTCATTTTCCTTGTAGAAGAAGTATTTAAATATCTACAGCGATAAACAAATAATCATATAAATAATTTGTACATAATTAAAATATCTTGCGATGTGTTGTTTAACAGCATCTTCATGAAAATGTAATATCAATATTTTAAATAATTATTTATTTGAATAATTATAGTAAGAAGTATAAAAAAAATTATCAAAATCACTCAGAATATTTTTGTTCATGTATCTCATTTTGGAAATACAATACATTTGCCTCACTATTTCCACGGCAGCGCTGGGTGTGCGGTGGAACGTGGAGTTAATTGATGGTCTAAAGCGGCGCGGATAATGAAGCCCGCTGAGGCCGAGCTCCCCAGGAAGACTGACAGCTCCGCTGTGACTCAGGGTGTGAGTTTACTGAAGGTGCGCTAACGCCGAGCGCTATGTGGGAACCAGGGGCCTCTCTCCCTCGCCGTGTTCCCCCTCTCAGTGGGGTACCCCCCGTACTCCCGTTTCCCCCTTCCCTGGGTGAGAAAACAACCCTCCCCGTCTGGAGGATAAAGGGCACGGGGGCAAACCACTCACCGAGCGAGAGAGAGGAGGAAAGGTCTCTAAAGGTGGGAACATTTTAAATTAGTCCACTGATGCCTCCATGCTGTGTGCAACCCTCTCTCACACACTTATGCACTCGCAAGCTCAGAATCGTGTGCCGCACATACATAATGTACAAACCCTCATGGAAGTACCCGATGACTCTGTAACTTACACACACACACAGACACACACACACATACACACTCCTGTGGAGCAACCCTGTGACACTGTGAGCTGACCACCTTTTATAGCTCCCAGCCTGAGTCCCAGGGTTGAGACCTCCTCTGTCACTCTCACCCAGGGACTGCCTGTTAATGAGAGATGCTGTGAAACGCATGGTTACCTTTTCCTAGTGGCTGAAACGGCCCTCCAGAGCCCTTGACTGTGGAGCCACTCTGTTTGTTTTATGTCCCACTGTAGAGAATCAGATCCTGTACCCGCCATCCGTATGACTGGTAGCTTTATGGTCTTTACCTTGATAGTATTTTCTTAGTATTCTACTCACAGTAAGGAGGAACATAATGGTTGCTGTGCTTTCCATTGAATCATGACATCGTGTCATTCAGTCCATCTGTCACCATCTGTACACTGTAGCTGTGTGGCACAGATGCTCATTCATATTTCAATAACACTATCATAACACGTAAAAACCATCGAGATCTGCATCGGGAAAAAAAACTGAAAACCAGGAAATAAAAAAGCATTTTTCTTTTTAAAATGTCTTCAGTGTGCAGTTTGCTGCTGGAACCAAATCACAGTAGTGAATTTAAAAAAAGGAGCATTTTCATGGTTGGTATATTTTGTCAGATGGGCTTCTTTGGTTCTGTTCACACAGATGTGGGTATTTCTTCGTGCGCCTGGCCGCCGATGCAGCAGTTCTGTCACGCTCCTCGACATAACTCCATCATGTCTCGAGGCGGAGCCACTGATGTGTGTTGGAAAGACTACAGAGAGAAAGTGGAGGTTTCAAAGCCACCATGTCAATGGAGCCACAGAGTTCCACCTCACTTCCACCCTCTACCCACTATCCTCCACAGCCGATTCACGAAGCATGGAAAATATAACATTATTGACAAATGATGATATTTAAGATTATATTTATTCTCCTGAATTAGAGAGCACCTGCTCAGCACGGTCTGCGGAGAGAGATTTGTCCAAACAGAAGTCCTCTTGGCAAAACTCATCTGTTTTTCTATGGATACGAAGGGGAAATGCTGAAACGACGATATTAATATGACATACCTGAGGTGTGGTTTGGACTTTAAACGGCAAAAATAAAAAATAATGAGAAGCAGCTTATCCATCACACGTAACTCATTTATACTTTTCACTCCCAACCTATGGGGTAATTAAGTTTTTATCCAACTGTTCCAGTCATTACACTTGCAGAGCACTTAAACAGAAATCCACTCTGCTCCTGAGCAAAGCGTACTCCCTCTTTCCTGATCGTGTGAATTTTGGTAAAAGCAGCATACACGCCTCTGTACCTGTGCTTTGTTTGGCGCCGCTGTTTGAATTCCGTGGCTGTTGAAGCACAGATTGTGGATTGGAATGAAGTGGGTTCGAAGAACTCTCCCTTTGTTACCCACATCCTGTGTTTGACCCCCAGGTAATCACAGCGCCCCCCCCACCCCACCCTCCTTCCCTCCCCCAGACAGGGGTGCCTGTGGTGGGAACGGAGAAGGAAGTTGCTGGGGGTCACAGACCGCGGGGGGGATGACAGCCACTGCCAGTGCAGTGGTGGTATTGAGAACCTGCGAACCATGGATGAGCCTTTTTCACATGGCATTAGCCTGTAGGGTCACAAGGAATGCTGTGATGACGGCTGTTATCGCTCACACCGCGGCGGTGACCACCCACCCCCACCCCAAAAGCTCACCTGAGAGAGGATGAGAGAGAAGGGGGCGTATAGGGCAGCTTGTGTCCACTAAGTGGACACTGACCTGCCCTTCATGGGAGGAAAACAGGTCCTGGAGTTATTCTTGATGGCGCGGTCCTTCCTGTGTTTGGGGAGCGAGCGTCGCTGACTCGGCCCGTCTTTCTTCTCCCCGACGGACTGGTGCAGTCACCACTCTGAGCTCTCTGCAGGGCTGCAGGGAGACTCGGGCCGTCATCGCTGATCGCTTAATGACAGATGCCAGGGGGAACAAAGAGGGCTCTGATAGCTTCCTCCGCGGTGAGGAGTTTTCAGCAGCCTGGTGGAAAGACGGAGAGATAGGGAAAGGGAGAGAGAGTGAATGATAGAGGCGGAAACATCCTGTCTTCAATTGCGCATCCTTTTGGGCATTTGTCCTTTCTGGAGGCAGACAGTCGGGTCCCTCAGATAGAAGAGGAGAATACCGCTGATTTGTTTAACAGAGATGTGTGGTGTTTGCTTGGGGAGTGCTTGCTATGGCTTCTGGTGGAGGGTCTTCACTTGTGAGTACAGTAGGAACATCTGGTGTGAGTTAGTGGTGATGTAGGTTCTAGAGAGACCGCTGTTTGCTCGGTGAGGGGAGGATGGGGGGATTCGACGGAAAAAGACATGTTCCAAAGGTTCTAAGAAGTTCTCTGACAGCCCTTCAAAGGGCCACCATCTTGAAGCCCTGTCGTCCCATTGTTAATTTTATACAAACAAAATAATAGCAGCGTGATACTTTTCCTTCAAGCTTTCCAATGAGTCTGGGACGTGATGATAATTACTTTTTTTATCAAGTCCTGCATGCATATTTATGAGCTACTTTAATGCTAATAAAACAGAAACAAATTCTTTATTTATTTTCCATCTGCATTCTCAGTGTGCCTTTTACACAGATGTTTTATTTATCAGGCATTTCATAATCCACCACACCGTTGTGTTTCTTTCCATCCGAGCCAACGGGGCGACACGATTGTACTTAACTGACTTGAACCTCAGCATTCACGGCTCTGTGGTGTTTACGAGGCCTTCAAGTGCCTCCTAATGAGTATGTGTGAGGGTTACTGTACAACATCGCCCACAGTCACCTCCTCCATTAGCCTTCCCTGTCCTCCCAGGAAGCCAGTGCAGAGGTTTATGCCAGGCCCAGCTGGAAACAGTAATTGTTGGAGTCTGTGCGTTCTTCCAACAACCCCCTCCCCATGTATTCACTGCACACACACAGAAAAACCTCAATCTGGAGGTCTCAAGCTCAGTTTAGCAGTTAATTAGACATTATAATATCGACAGAATTAAAATGCAAATACATTTACACTTTTTTAGATCCCTGTGGGGAAATTCTTTCTGCATTTGACCTGTCCTTAGTTATTAAGGGGCACTGGGGGTTCAGTTCGACGTGGAACGATGGGGAGAGCGGGGATCGAACCGGTACCTCAAGGTTCCATGACGACCTCCCCACTGAGCTACAGCCGACCCCAAACAAAGAACTGTAACGGTTACCGTGTATTTCTCTTGGCCATTTGAATTTGTGTTTTAACGCTTCACATTTGTTGAGGTTTGATGTGTTTATTAGCGTTGAGGATTTGGGAAAAGTCCATGACAAATCATTCATAATCAGGCAGCAATTATAAAGACCATAGTTAGGCCTAATTACTGAGACATATTGATGTGTTTCGGGTCATGTTGGAGTTCTGGCTCTGGCACCTTAAGTAGGCCCTTAATTAACATGCTGAGTAATACGGTTCTCACATGGCTGTTTTGATCCATGCTGGCTGTCAGACTCTGAAAGAAACACATTATAGGGGAAGAAGAAACATGAGGAACTATTGTCATCAAACAAGGTACCAGCAGACAGCGTGCAATTAGGCAATGATGTACCAAACCAGGGCTTTGCTGACGGCTGATTGGCAAGTAATTACTGGATAACAGAAGCCTTCCACTCACTTGCACCAGAATGCTTTGAAAGGAGGCTTTATGAGGCGCTTAACCCAGGGTGCACTTCTTGTTTTCCTAAACAAACAGACATGCCTAAACAACTTAAGAAATTAAGCACACCAATACTTCTGGCTTGGGTTTCGCTCTGAGAAAAGATTTGGGGGATAATTTGTGAACATAAATTATCCACAAGTTTGTTGGCAGCAGATCTCCAAGCTGGGACAAATTACTGCTTTCTTCAGCTATTAAAGATCTGCCGGTGATTGTCGAGAAACAGATTAGGCCAACAGAGCTGAGAGCCCCCGCCAGCACCGCGTCTCCAATTGGCAGTCCATCTCCTGGAACGTGGGGCTCAGCGCTCGCTCCATGTGAGGTCACTCTGGACTCTTTCCCCCGGCCTTTACCCGCCGCTCTCCACCATCCCCACCTCTCTAGCCTTCCACCCCCTTATCGGGGTGCCGGAGCCCCGGAGAGGAGGGGAGAGGGGTCACGGGGTCAAAGTCTTTTCCTCTTTGGATCTCAGGGCTTGCTGGGAGAGGCTTGGCGAGAGAATGGCTGCATTAGAGCAGGGGTTGGGGGTCAAGATTTTAATTCTGTTAAAGAACAGCTGGTTTGAGTTTCTCCTCACGTCGCTCTTCCCTCCCTTTCCCCACAAATCCAGGGAGATGAAAAATTTGTTCAGAGGGGAACCAGTAAAATAAAAAAAGGTTTACAGTCCAAAGCCCTTACCCTTACCCTCCTCTATTAGAGAGGAATGCAATAACGTCAGCATTTGGCCTCAGTTAGATTGACTAAAACAAGGAAGTCTTTTCTGGATTTTGGTGTCTTAACAGCCGGATGAAACTTAATTAAAAAGCTTAAAAAATTGGGAGGGATTTTTCATACTTGAGACCGGAGGAATTCTCTCCCTCAGGTTTCCATTTCAATGAGAAATTCTTATTTCTCACGTAACTTTAAACAGGTGAGGCTTACAACGATGGCAGCTACACTACACATTCAAAACCTGTAGCTTTCCAGATCAATTATTGAAATGACCTCGTAGAGATATCCATACGCTGTCTGTTGTTCATTCGAGATCAGAGCCGACTGAAACAAATTCAGAGTTTGACGTCACATTTAATTCCAAAGCCTTTTGCTCGTAACAAGGCTATTGCTCAACTACTGTTGGCTAAATTGCTAGCCACCACAGGTTTTAGCCAAAAGAAGCCCTGCTAGTCCGTCTCTGCTCTGCCCCGAGTGAAATGTGTTGATCTCCATGCCAAAGCAGGGCTCCCTCACATTTCTAGCTGGCTGAGGGGGACGCAGAGAGGCGATGAAGGGGGAGGCTCTACAGCTCTCCTATAAATGGAAAACTAATAACAGATTTTTTCGTCTGCTTTCTCCTGCGCTCCTTTGCCGGCTGACTGGCCCCGGGGCTGTGTTGGTGTGTGGCGCAGCAGCAATCAGAGGTCATAATTTCATTGGCGGTTAGCATCAGGTTCAATTTTTCTAGTAGGTTACATTTGCCAGAAAGTCTGGATTGTGTTACTGTGTACCGGCGGAATCAGTGCAGAGCTGCAGAATCCCTCGACCTCTCCAAGAGGAGCCGGGCACCCCCAAAGGGGAAGAAGAGTGCGCACACATGTTTAGAGATGCACACACAGACGCATGCACATGCACAGGCCTTAGTGCTTTAGGGCTCTTTATACATTTAGCTAGCCTACATACATCCTTCTACTGTCTGTATATATATCAGGACTCGCAGACATAGCTGTTCAAATGCCAACCTGGGGAGAGTTTGGACTTCTGGATTCAGGCTTAATTGCTTATGTCTGTGCGTGTGCATATCTTTAGACCCCTCTAGTGGTCGCATTGTGACTAATGATGAGGTTACTTTTTGTTTGGACGGAGGCGGTATGGGCCCGATGGAAGAAAAATGTTGAGAAGTTATTCAAAAAAATATAAAGATAAAGTCAAGGCGAATGGGATTAAGAGGGAGGTGTCCCGCCAAGGCATACATTCCTGAATGAATATGTTGTTTCCAGTGAGATATTCCCGGGGAACATGTCGGGAGAGTCCTTTCCCAAGAAAAGTTTCTAAAAGTGGAACTGGTGACTCAAAGTATTTGTGTTGGTTCTTCCAGGAATGCGACCAGGTCCACATCGACGATGTGTCCTCCGACGACAACGGCCAGGATCTGAGGTACAACACCGGAACACTGACGTTCTCCATTGTAGAGCCAGAATGAACTCGGCCATTTGCGTCACTGTCGGCGTGGCTTGTGCTGACACACTATTTGTGCGTTCTTGTCTCAGCACGTATAACTTCGGCGCTGACGGTTTCCACGCAGCGGCGACGAGTGCCAATCTGTGTCTGGCCACAGGCGTGCGGGGAGGCGTGGACTGGATGAGAAAACTGGCTTTCCGCTACAGACGAGTAAAAGAAATCTACACCACCTACAAGAATAACGTCGGAGGTAATCCCCAACAAGCAGATCCATCGAGTAGGACTGAGTTTGCAGATGATCGCTCCCTCCTTGGTGTGCGTGAGTGTCTGCGCGTGTGTTCTGAGAGCACACATGCAACACCACTTGGTTTAGGGTACATTTTTGAGAATGTCAGTGGTATTCTGAGGGCTGGTCCAACCCAAACAATGTTGCCCTGCGTTTCAGGTCTGCTGGGCCCGGCCAAAAGGGAAGCCTGGTTGCAATTGCGAGCAGAAATTGAAGCCTTGACGGACTCCTGGTTAACACTGGCACTGAAAGCACTAACATTAATCCACTCAAGGTAGGACTCCAGTGAGGAAAATTGTACCCAGTCCCATACCGCACATTTATAAACCCTCATGCGGTGTAAATAAGTCAACTCCATATTTCTAAGCTATTAAAGAAAACGCCGATGCTCTTCTGGATAGACTTTGTCTTTTGATATTTGAAAAGTGTGCTGAGAGATCTTTAAAAGGAAGCTGTGATTCAATTCTTCACTGCACGACATTTTTAAGCGCTTGATACATTGCACACTGTGTTTTCTTTTTGGCCCCCCCCCCCCCCCCCCCCCTCTCTGAGTGATGAAGAATGATGTCATCCCTTTGCTCTCCTCCTTTGTCTCTCCGCTGCAGGTCAAACTGTGTGAATATCCTGGTGACCACCACGCAGCTCATCCCGGCCCTGGCTAAGGTCCTGCTCTACGGCTTGGGGATAGTCTTTCCTATCGAGAATATTTATAGTGCAACCAAAATAGGTGAGCCATAGAGTGTGATTTCCATCCTCCTTTGCTTTGTCTGCTGCCATCACTTTGGGACATTAACGCGTGTTGCTTTAGCTCGGTGAGTGTAAAGAATTAGGACACACGTGCTGCCTAAGTGATGTGACAGAGGCGTGGATGGGGTGGGAGACTCAGACACCGGAGAGGGTTGATGTTCTTCTATGAAGGAATAGGCCTAATCAGCCTGGGATTATTTTCCTGGAGCTGGGCCTCCCCAGGCCTCTCCTGTTCAGTCTCTGCATATGAAACCACTTCTGCACATTTATGTCATTCCACAGCAACAAGACCCCCGCTCTTCCTCCTCCTCCTCCTCCTCCTCCTCCTCCTCCTCCTCCTCCTCCTCCTCCTCCTCCGATCGCCCCCCTCTCCCTCCAGTCCTTCCCCTTCTTCACTGCAAAATAAACATCAAGCTTCACTCCCGCAACGTTTTCGGGGCCCATCGGCGCAGAGTTAGAGCGGAGTGTAGCTCAGGGCTCCTCGGAGCGTTAAGCGCACTGGTCCCCCCGACCCGACCCTGTGGCATGCAAGAGTGATTTGGGCTGATTTAAGGCCATTTGTCCCATGCTTGAGGAGCAGAAGGGAAGAGTTAATGCTTTTCAGATTGCCTTTATCTTAGGCCTGATCTTATCAAGTCCCCTCGCTGAGCCCAAAGTGTTTACACTCTGCCCTATTCTGTGTGTGTGGTGTTTTTAAAGGGGCTCTTGTCACCCTGCGCCTTTGAATCAACTTGACGGTGTTTAGTGTGGGTCCATGCAAGTGCTTTTGTATCTGTTTGCATCCACTCAACGCTCCACTAACTTCCTGCTGTCGACTCCCCCACAGGGAAGGAGAGCTGCTTCGAGAGAGTAATTCAAAGGTTCGGGAGGAAAGTTGTTTACATTGTTGTTGGAGATGGTGTGGAAGAAGAGCAAGGCTCAAAAAAGGTAAGACGTCTTGGAATAATAGATACCACATACTGTCTATAGAGTCCTCTGCTGAAAACATGCATCGCAAATACACCATACAAGGACTTTCCGTTAGGTCAGGAGTTCATTGTGAATGCTCACAGAACACAAAACATACCTGCCATACTTTTCCAAAGAAAGCAGTCAGCGCTCTAGCTCTTTGCTTTCATCCTTCATCCTCCTATAGGGCGTCCAGGTACAAGAGGGAACGTCTGTAGTGTGTAATCAGTGCTCTTCCTCCGCCATCTCAGGTTTACAGAGCAGGGGAGGGTAGATGGCATAATTATATATTCCTGCTCGGTGCCCTGAGCAGCGTGAATGCTGTGTGTGTAACGCTAGCCCTCTCAGGCTTGTTGGAGGCACATTGTAAAAAGAGCGCGCATAAAGGAGACTTAAATCATTGTTGATGAAAGTAGAACATGTCCTGCAATGCTAATCCCGCTAGCACGAGACGGTATCCAGCGGTATCTGTTCAGAGGAATCTTACGTTGCCCTCGCCTGTCGGCTCTTGCTGCACAATTTGTGTGTTCAGCGTTTCAGCAAAGTTTGGATGGACACCAAATGCAACAATTATATATTCATTAGCAAATTAATCAGCGGTTCAAGAGCATATTTTACTGACAGTTACAGCCACAGAGTCAGCGTGTAGACACGGAGCTTCCCTTTGAAAAGCCTCCAGCTCCCGATTCACCTGTTTTTCCGTAAACAACGGGGAGAGGTGTGAGGACAGATGAAGAGCGATTAGGAAGGAGTAGCTACCTTCATCCCAGGGAAGTGTGTAAAGCAATAGCTCTGTATTATGCAAAGCAAACACAACCTGGGAATCTGCTCTTGAGGGATGATTGTGGAAAAAGATGCAAACATCTTGAGTTGTTGGATTGTGACATTGATGGAAGGAAAAGGCGTGAGGGGTGCGAGTCCCACCGCACGGCATGCGGTAAAAGGTTTCTGTGTCAACATCACAGAGGACTTGGAATAACACAACAATTTCAGCCGTCAGGAGGCACACATCAGACGTGACATTGTGTGAAACTACAAAAGCACACGTCTAGAAGTTCTCTCATTCCTCCACCTCGAAAGAAGAGTCCACGATCCCCGACACAAATTCTGCCTTCAGTTATTACCGTCGCCTCAGAGAGAAGGCGGAGATAGCATCGGCAGCTTTTAAGACTTAAAAGCAAAGACAATTTACAAAACAAAAAGCAAAGAGCTTTTTAAGGGTCAGTGCAGGCTCTCCTAAGCGGAACATATGCCTGGGAGAGGCCATACCTTTGATAAGGGGAGTGTAATGGGCTCCGCACGCTGAGGAGCTGAGGACTCTACCTGACAAGCTCCTTTCATGCTCTGCGACTCGGGTTTCTGCCCCCGTCCTCGCTTGGGAACAACAGCTCATTTGCACCGTTCCAAACACACAGCGGCAGGAAGGAGGCTCATTCAAAAGAGCCTGTGGGGAGTTCACTGGCATTGAGCTGGGAGAAGTGTTCCGCTATAAAACTACGTGTTCATGCAGGAGAGAAATGAGGTAGAGGTACAGACGTACTCTGTGGCCGCAAAGACGTGAGCACGGGGAGAGAGAGGTGCAGCAACTGGGGAGAGGACCAGGCTTTCTCCATTCATTGGATGTTTTATCTGGGGTGTAAAGAGAAACATCTTCTTCGCACTTCTTGCAAGTGCTTCGATATATTTTTTTAAAATTTAAATCAATTAGTATGTCCATTATCTTTTAATAATAACTCAGCCTGAAAAGGCCCATTACAGTGTCCCACAGATCTCACACATCTTTTAATTAGCTTTTCTGATTTTAATCAATATATTCAGTCATTCACCAAAGCAAAATATATGTATATATTTTTTTTTGTTTCTTTGAAAAATGATTTAAAATCAATTAATTATTTAATTGATTCAGTTGTGAAATGTGTTTTAAATCCCACGTGTTTGTTCTTCCTCAGCACAACATGCCCTTCTGGAGGATCTCCAGCCATTCAGACCTCATGGCGCTCCACCACGCTCTAGACCTGGAGTACTTGTAGCACTACACCACCACCCGGCTCCGCCTCAGCACACCCTGCAACCTTTCACCTTCGCCCTCCGTCCCCGTCCCACGCTTGCCACAGAACCTACAGCTCAGAAAAAGACCCCCCTGTGCGGCCTGGCGTCTGTCTTCCACTACACAGGAAGGAAAAAAAGAGGATAATGGAGAAAAAAGAAAATAAAAGAAGAAAGGCTGAGCACACGGTTAATGTGCTGACATATGGTCACACTTCGTCTTAACCCTAAACTTTTTTTTCTCTCTCTCTGGAAGCGGAGGAGAGAGCTGAATTTACGGCGCTGCAGCTGCTTGCCCTGGTTACTGTGAATTGGCCGTTTTCTGAAGCTGTCAAAGTGTTTTACGGCCCCCTGTCTGTGCCGGGACTCCGTCGGGGTTCACACCTGTGAGGAGAGCCGAGCTACTGACGGCCCCGCCCGCCTCGCCACAGGACTCCAGTAAACCACAGGCCCACGACTACTGGTGGTGACATTTCTCCCCCGTCCCTCTAGCTGTCCGCCTCCGGTCTCTCTCCGTTCCTTATCCGTCGACCTGCTTCTCCGTCTCTCCTCCGTCACGGGACCGACAGACGGAGCGACGGCTCCCGGGAGCGCCGTGCTTGTTATTTATGAACGGAGACTTTGTGAGTGGCAGCGTGCCACCGAGAAGGCACCTCGACGACAAAAGACTCGTGCCTTTTACAAAGTCCCGTCGACGCCGCAGCGAGAGGAAGACGATCGCGGAAGGAACACACAAAAAATGGGGGAGTTTTCTAAATATTTAAGGAAAATTACAAAAAAACTTTATTTACAATGCTGAGACAATCGTGTATAGAGGAAATCTTTTTTGTGTGTGTAAGTTTGTAATCACTGGACTATTCCTTCCTATATTCATTTAGGTACGTGCTCTTGAAAGGTGGCAATGCTTTATCATTAAAGTACAAAAAAAAATATTAAAGGCATCCCATCGCACATGAGCTTGTGCGACGCCTGAAAGTGTTGATGTGTTCAAGTTTTGTTCAGTAAACAAATCTGTAGATAAAGGGATTTTGTGATAAATTGTTTTGTCAAGACCAAAAGCATGGATGTCAAGTGTCAATGACCTTTCATTTGATTCGGTGATGTTTCTCGTCCTGACAGGAAACGTCAGTCACATCTTTATACGGCATAACAGGTCTCCTCTACTGCAAGTCCTTCTAGACTCATATTTTAAAGGGAAAGAGGCATTTGTCTTTTGGGGGGGTGTTTGTTATTCAGAATGGTAGCTCACAACTTGTATCCTTACGGCATTTCACCGGCCTGCAGCCCGAACCCCATACTCATTAGGAAGCTAACTTACTCCTGATGTTTGTCGGTGTGGAAGTGAGAAAACTCACAACTTCATAAGAGACATTTTAACACAATCTAATTGAAGAAAAAAATCTGAGATTTGACAAGCAGGCTTGAATAGGTTTTATTATCTTTTATACAAGCGCTATAACAACTTGTACAGCGAGCGTAATTTTGTATGATGTAGTGTTTTCATTTCGACTTTTAAAATACATTCTGTGTCCCACTTTGAAATAGTTGAGAGACATAAAGCCCTTTCCATAACGCTCCTCCGTCTGTGGATGTGGGAATCACGGCTAACATTGAGAGGAGCAGCTGGCGTGGAGGCTTGGTGAACGTACAGGACATGTGCTATCGACTGTGAATTTCTTAAGCAGAAACCCGTTCGTTGTGTTTCTAATTTTCCCTCATTTGCACATGATCACTGTCGGCCTTTACATTTCAATTTGGATCCCCCTCCCCCTCAAGACCCCCACCCCACCTTCTCAAAACAACTTCTCCCTCCGCTCTATCTCTATTTACATCTTGCTGCTAGGTCAAGGTAACGGTAGGTAACTAGAGGAAATGTTTTATAGATTCATACGGCACGCTTTTTTTATTATGTTGCAAACATAAATGCAAACTGGAAATACTTTACACTACATGGGCCTCATTGTGAAACGCAAACGATTGTTGTGTCTGCAAAATATGTGTACAGATGTTTTTGACATTATTATTTGATTGTGTTTAAATTAATAAAACTGATTTGTGAACTGTTACATGTTGCCCTCTGATTTTTTTTTTTTTATTTAAATCTACCATTTAAAATATTTTGTAAAGAAAACAGTGTAGGTGCAAAACACACCACAGATGTTTTTTTCTTGTTTATTGTTTTTTGTGTCTTACTAATATAGATATTGGACAATTTTTTTGTTTGTGGACAATATATATAAAAACTAGTTTCCATTGTGTGTTAATAGTACTGAAATGATGTTGTATCTGCCCCCAGTGTCCAGAGACTGGGACTGATGTCACAGGCCTCGGCCACTAATCCCAGCAGGAAGCAAACAGAAACTGGAGCTGGTGCCAGTCTAGACCAAACAACATGTGCCCCCCCCCCATGCTAATGACTTCCTTTAAATCTGCACACTATAGCTCGTACAAACGATATACTTCGTAGAACAAGGCTACAACTGAATGACATGCATGCTTTTGTTTTGGAATAACTAACGTGACTTTAAGAGGAATCTTAACACATTTGTGTTTGCATTTCTATTCAATATGTATTTTTCGAGCTGATGATCGATTTTCATGCATCACACATTTTTGAAGCTCAGTATTCGTAATAGTTCTCGCCGCATAGCGTATATATCTAGAGGAGCCTCCATGTGTAATTAACGTAAATCAAACAGCTCAAAACAGAGCGGAGTTAGTTTTAATAACACATGACAAATATTTATGAGGCATATTTTAGTAGGTGGTCACAGCTAAGACAGTGCAGCCTGTAACACTAGCCTGGACGGGGAAGAGAGTGTCCGGCCCCCAAAACCACGTTGGACAATTAAGCATGCACGGAATATTTTTTAGAGCCGCACGGCTCGTTTAATATCCAGATCAATCATGTTTTCAGATGGAGTGGGAGTGATGGTCGGGATGAGGCGCGTGCGTCTGCCAGGCTGGACAAAGCAAGTCGGGCCGCAACCGCCGGAATGTGCCGGCACAATGCCCCCTAATGTGCTTTTTCCATATCCGAACAGCTGAAAGCCAAAGTAGTGTCTGTGGTCCTGACTGGCTGTCTCGCCCCGAGAGGAGAGCCGCTCTCTCTCTCTCTCTGCAGCGCAGAATAGAGGTCTGTTCTCTCTGATAAGTTTCCCCGATGCTCAGAGAGACCTGGCAGAAAAACTCAGACACAAGCAGACCAGACATTCTGTGAAAGAAAAAGTGGGTGTTGCGGCCCGTCGGCCAGCCGCTCTGGCTGCTCACGCAAAACAAACCCCGAAGGGAACCGGAATGAGACCGAGATCGTGTCTGTATGACTTCTACCTGACTTACAGTCCTCCACCAGAACTTTGATCCTCTGTGAGATTTATCCTCCTTTGATGTAGTTGAGGATCCGGTGAACATGTCATGAGCTTGCTTTCCTTACATATTGGTGTTCCTGTGCTTTAATCGTGCTAACAGTAACCATGTAATTCTCAAGAGCCCTGATCTTCGGTGAACTCCCATCAACCCCCTTGTGGAAATAAAGGGGCCATTACCTCGCAGGTCCTCTGTTGGGCATTCCTCTCCGGGACGTCCCAGCAAAGCACCCGCCCCCCATAAAACTGTACTGCAATAATAAACAACGCCATTGGTGATTTACGACCTTGCCCAGACAGTGATTTCATGCAGATTTCCATAGAAGGGGGCCTCTGACGGTGCATCACAATTGAACTAATATTGTATTACATGCATATCAAACTCCCCCCCCCCAAAAAAACAACCTGATCCGCCACATCTCTTTTATGAGCAGGAAGCCTATTAATAGGCCTGTGTTCTCCTTGTGTTGGCTAGTGTGTCCAAAGTTAGGGGAAGTTGTCTCTGTAGCAAGCAGATTTTCTTCAGATTGAGGGAATAAGAGAAAGAAGGAAGGCGTCACGTCTCCATCCTCAGCAGAGCTGCAGGGAGTGTCTGCTCGATCTAAAAAACAAGAGGACACGCTAGTGGGCTGTTTTCAATCTGCATTTCTTTATTCCTGGTAATGCTGTTTGTCTGGAGGCCGGAGAGACAACAGCCGCTGCTTCTGACCGCAGCTCCTCCTTCTCCGGTGGTTTCCAGACGAAGGCGAAGGCTCCTCGCTCCTTACCAGAGCGCGGGGCTCAAGTGGCCCTCGCAGCCCGCGAGGGCCACTTGAGCCCCGCGCTCTGGAGTCATGCTGCGGCTAAACTAGGCCCTTTGTTTACTGCTTGTTTATTTCTCAGTTACTGTGATTTGACAGGCAGACGGGGGCACGGACAGCTGGTAATCAGGAAGCTGTGGATGCCAGCAATCCCAGCCAGGAGTGTCAACCCCGAAGGGGTCAGGCGTCCACAGCTATGCCTGTCCCACACGGACCAGGCATTCCCAAGTGAGTCTAGACTGCGACAAAGTTATGCATATACGTTGGTGGAGAGTTTGAGTCTGATTGGTGTGGAAAAAGATTTGGTTTTAATGGGCGTGCAGAGTGGTTTACGACTTAAAGAGGTCACAAACACACACACACATACACACGCAGGCAAACACTGATGAGGAAATTATATTTGCAATATATTAGGGGTTTACAGAATCCAGCATTGCAAATGATGTGTTATTCTTTTATAAGTAGTTGTTTTGACAAATCCCATGCTGTTTGAATAAAGCTCTGAGACACAGGGGCGGCCTTTGTCTCTCATTGCGCGTGTGCGACAGCAGTAGTTGCTGCAAATGTTATAAATCAGAAACATGTTGACATGTTTGTCTTGTCTGCCAGTCATCAAGATGCTCTATTTATTTTGATATTCAAAGTAACTTCTTTAGGAGTTGATGCAGTAACTCCTGTGTGCAAAAACAAAATAATGACTTGTTCACCGAGCGCTGCAGCTTAGCAGCTCCTTCGGTTCATTCCCGGAGCAGATTCATCAGCAGAGGCACACGCTCACATCACCTCTCACCGCGCCTCAGAACCAACACGGGGTCGTAGTGTTGCCAGGGCCCAGGGCAAAGTCTGCCCAACCGCACCACTGCTCCACCTGCGTCTGCGGTCAAACACACACACACACACACTCCCTCATGTTTACTGGGCCCACCGCGCCATTCCATTTGAAGGTGAGTGGCAGGGATTTATATGGCGAGCTAAGGCCACCTTACAACTGTGAGGGCGGGTGTGTAAATGTGCACATGGAGGACTTCTGAGCTAACGGAGCTATGAGCTACCGGGTCCCTGAGGGTTTATTTGGCTGCCGCTGCCCCTCCAGACCTCCCTGTATGCGCTGTGTGTGTGTGAGCGTGTGCAGCGTGTTTATGTGTGTTTGTGAGAGCTCAGAAAGTGTGTGTGTGTGTGTGTGTGTGTGTTTGCTATAGGACCTCCCTCTCGGGTGTTAATTGGGCTGGCTCTCCCAAGTCGGGTCCCGGACCCGGGTCAAGCTCCCTCGCGTCGAGCAGCAGAAGGAGCCTCTCGGCCAGTTTAATAAACCCGATGTCATCCGGTTAATAAAACAGGCTTGGGTCCCACCTTGGCTTGTTTTCGCTCAATAAGTCACAGGTGATGTTATTTTTTCTATAAGTAGGAATGAAGGAAAGGTGAAGTTGGTTTCAGAGGTGTTCTTTATCCTCTTGGTCCCGCTGCTGCTTTGTGTCCTGAACATCTACAGCATGAATTAATTATTTAATTATTTTACACAAGCTACGGCCACGTGGATATATTACGTAACCTTACTTCAGGAAGAAAATACATTTTGAGAATAAAAATATTTTGTATTAGTGTGTCAGTACTGAGGTGTGGCCCAGTGACATGTTTCCTAAATATCTAAAAGGTCAATTCATCTGATTAATAAAATTGTTTGAGCAAAGTATTGTAACTTCCAATATTACTGCCTCTCTCAGTACAACGCAGGGATAGCAACGTCTCTAGAAAATCCCCAGAACACGCTGTCAACAGACAATTTATTCAGTAGACAAGGTCTGTGGATTAGAGATTAACCCTGACATGCTGTTGTTGTTGTTGTTGTTGTTGCTGCTGTTGTTGTTTTTGTTGTTGTTGTTGGCATTTTAAAACATATTTCTAAATCTGTGAGCTGCACAAGTAATATTCCTTTTAACTTTATTGTATTGTAATCTCCAAATAATTAAAAGGCCTGTGCACACATAACTACAGCTATTTGCATTCATACCACTGATGATAAGTAAATACATTTATTTGTGTAATAAATAAAAAGACTCAGAGAGACACTTATCTTGGAAATACAACAGAGCGACATGGGGAGTTGTTTGAAGCTGTGTTTCTCTCTCTCTCGGTATCTTTTCCTCAGTCTGTTTCTCTGTCTCCTGTTCTTGGGCCCATTCTGCCCCAGTAGGAATGTTACGTTCCAGTTGACTGGAATGGTTTCTTTGCTCTGAGCCGGGGACTCGGAGGAGATGGAGGGGCAACGCGGGGCCGAGGAGCCGCTGGGACAAGAGAAAACATTCTCTATCATGGGTGACTCTGCTCTTCTGGGGGATTACAAACAGTTGAACTGGTGGACGAAGGACAGCCAAGTGGTTTGTGACATTTCTGGTCAGGGAATATGGCAACTGGCAGCTTGGAGCCGCGCCAAGTCACCCGGCCTGGCCGGAAAATGCTAAAAAGGCCAAGAGAGGGTAAACATACGGGGTTGCTGGCTAGCGGTGCAGGAGGGGAAAGAAGGGGAGGAGAGGGGAGGGCGGGGGGGGGGGTGTCCAGGGGGACAGATCTGTTAACCATCAGTGGTTGCGTTTCATCCTGCCGCCGCTTTCCAAACCCTTCAAGGGAGGCTTTGTGTACCTGCTCCTCAGACAGGAGCTGGGAATTTGGGGAACAGGAAACCAAGGCTTCGCCCCCCCCCCTTCCCTTCTTCCCCACACCTCTGCCCCCCCCCCCCACACACACACACACACACACTCACACACACACACACACACACACACACACACACCACACTCACCCCCTGCTATGCCCTCTCTTGTACGCCCCCTCTGCCCTCTGATCATGCCTACCTCCTGAATAGACATGTTGTACAGTAGGTCATTGGATGGAAACACACACTCGCTGGCAGGTGAAGTTGATAAGAGGACACGGGGGGCTCCTCCCACCGCGCTCCTCCCTCGGCCCACAGCGGGCGTCACTCAGCGCAGGTACAAATGTACAAAAAGAAATGTCACGCATAATCTAAAGGCCTGCGTACTACGGGTCGAATAAAATGGGATGTGGGTATTTAAACCTCAATACATAATTCATGATTCTCCCTCTGAACCACCGGCCAAGAGAATCAGAGCATTGACAGAGTTCACTATGTTAATTGTTTCAGTTAGTTCATGAGCGGCTCAGGCCTGCTCAGCCACACAGCACACGCCAATTCAAATCAGCACTTCGTCTCCGAGAAGGATATTATTCCTGACAAAACGCTGCTAGTCTTATTACTCTTACAGCATAAAGGTTAGCACAGGAGAGCAAGGGAGAGTTCAGAAGAGTAAAGAGTAATGCATGTATGGATCGCAAACAGCGATTGTCCAATGAGAGCTTAGCAACCGCTACGTAACGCCGCCGGCCTGCCAGGTGTTTGATTTCTCCACAAGCTGTCAAGATGCACGCAGCCGTCGTATGAGATACCTTTGTAAAACTATATCAAAAAGTGTTTTTATCTTGTTTTCTTCCTTTTTCCATCACAAACAGTAAAAGTGAAGGAAATAGCTGAACTGTGAGCGCAAATGTTAGCATGAGTAGCTAACAAGCTTTCTATCGTTGTGAAGTTAAGCTAAGTGCTACTTCCTTATATTGTGAGCTATTTTACACTACAGACAATGTAAAGTTAAGCTTATTAGCTTGATAACTTTACGTTTGAGATGTTAAGTGTAATACTGATAAGAAGGTGTTGATTTAGAGATATACTAGTGAATTAGTGGTTGTAGCAAAATATATGTTACCTTAGCATGCTAGATACATTAGCTGAGAAATATTGCAAATACAAAAATAGAAAAGGGATCTATAGTTGAGGATAAGTTATATTATAACCAATGAGAGACGCAAAAGTTACAGTGTCTGCAAAACACTGCAAAAGTCAACTACATGCTTGTTGAATGGTGTGAAAGTAACCTGTCAACAATCCAGTAAGGAGCCATGTGTCTATGTCAACGATTGTTCTACAATTATGCCAAATGGATTATTTTTTACCCTATTGAACCAAAACTAGCCAAAAGAGGGAAAACTCAACAACTTTTTTTCTTCAAAAGGTTCACATAAATTGAGAAAATAAATACATAAACAAAACCTCTTTTTCAATGATTGTCAGGATGGGACTCCTAAGTGATTACGAGGATGCTGGTTGGATGGAGGTGGAGACATTTCATAGATGAAGGTGAGAGGATGATGACTCAAGCTCAAGATAAAACATGCACGACATAAGCACAGGACAATTACTCTATATAAGTCCATACATGTCCATTGAGATCTAGTTAAAAAAAATTCTGCACTACAAAGTCATGTTTTTGTTCATTAATTCATAACACCTGAAATAACTATATCATTGTTATAATGTGAATATATAACATTTTAAAGACCAAAAATAGAAATGTTCCTGTATTTGGACTGTTGTCGTGGGCTTTATTTGGGCTGGATGTTTCACGTCTATTTAAGTATAATAGTAAGTTACAGCCCATCTCCTCACTGATCCTAGGTTAGACCCCTGCTTCCTACTTCGATACTGTGCACTATCTTTGCAGTGGCAGGTGTAGGTTAGCGAGCTTCACAAATGGCATGGTTTGCAGGGTTATGTAATGTCCGATGAGACAAAGCTAACGGAGTTGGACTGCTGTGTATACGCAGGGCGATGGAGAGAAATAATTGTGCCTGTTACTGAGTCGACACAGATCATAAAGGCTTCATTGTGAATGCTGACTTGTCTCCCAGTATGCTAAATTAAAAAATGTATGTAACCTAATACGGGATGGCAGCGTCGATAAGATCTGGAGTCGGCCCGTGTCCCTGCAGGCCCTTCTCCTCCTCGCTAAACCACAAGGGAAGACAGCGCGGTGACAAGAGGTGTTCAGGAAGCAGTGAACACCCTGCAGATCAACAGATAATATTATTCTGGCAAATAAAGCCATTCCTGAACCTTAAATTACATTTTCACCTCCCAAAAAGAAGTCTGCTCTCCAGGCCTGAGGCAGTGTCTGTCTGACACAGAGGTAAAGGGGAAAGAGGAAGTGCAAGGTGTTTGCTGACAGCTCTGTGTGTGTGTGTGTGTGTGTGTGTGTGTGTGTGTGTGTGTGTGTGTGTGTGTGTGTGTGTGTGTGTGAGTGTGTGTGTGTGTGTGTGCCTGTGTTTGTGTTTGCAAATTAAAATATGTGCGAGGGGTTGTATATGTCTGTCAATGTATCAGTGAACGTATGTGTGCACGTGTGTGTGTGGAAAGAGAGAGAGAGAGAGAGAGAGAGAGAGAGTCCCTCTGCAGCACCATGACAACAGTGGGGCCGTCTGATCCTCTCTCTCTAATTGTCTGTGACCTCGTAACTGGAGACGCACTCTCAAGGCAGGAGGAGGGCCTTTCACACGGCAATCACTTTTGGATTTGTCCTTTATGCAACTCCTGAATACCACAGCCCAAAAAGTGTGTGCGCTTGTGTGTTTGCAGGTGTGTGTGTGTGTGTGTGTGTGTGTGTGTGTGTGTGTGTGTGTGTGTGTGTGTGTGTGTGTATTTGAGTGCATGTGTGTGTGCATGTGTGACCGTTCTTTAAATCCGGACCCTGTGCTGATTGGCAGTGAGGTACAATAACTGTGAGGCGGACCAGTTTGTGTGCATTAGACGCCCGGGTCACGTGATTGTTGAGCTTTTGAAGCTCTTGAAGAAGGGCCATGCACTGTAATCTTAACACCTGGGACTCGAGTAGTAATTACATCACTACATGTTTTTTTTAAACACCACTATTAACATGAGTAACTACAAAAAAACGTGGTTGGAAAAAAAAGTTAACGAGTGAATCTTGCTCATCCCTTCAGTCTTTATGGTTTTGTATAATTAAAGAGCCTTTATTTGTTTTTACTACATGGTGTAATGCAATATAAGATGCAAATGGTCCACAATCTGATCTGGACTAATCCACCGACCTGACCGTGACAGAAGCAGCGAACGGTCCGGCTTCTTTGAGTTGCAGCATAAAACAAGTCGTGGTGTAATTGATTCTTACAATGTTCGTTACATGCTGACCTGAGAATCCACTCGACACTCGACCCTCTCGTCTGCCCTGTCTGTCTGCCTCTGTCTGTCTGCAGAGCCCGGCTCTTCTGATGTCTCTGTTTTGTTCCACCATAAAGGGGCCTCAGTAATGGCCCCTGTCACACACAAAGGTATTAAGGCCTAAAGCCTCTCTCTCTGACGCCACTAGCAGCTGGGTCAGGGGAATAATTTGATTTGCTATTTTATGCTGGAAAAGTGCCTTTCTTCCCAAGCCACATTTGCGCTTGGCTTCTCCTCTACTCTGCAGCCCCCTGAAAGACTTTACATGACATTAACACATTTCAGAGAGCATTACGGCTTGAAAAGAGATTTGTCTAGACAAAGACATGGTTTATTTGTAGTTAAAGCTTCATTTCCTGCCAGTTCCTTCTCCTGCACTCTCTCGCTGCACCTTTACCCCCCTCAACTCGCCCCTCCTTCCTGCGTGACTCCTGCCGGGCGCACAATGGTTGGCGCCCTGACAGGTAAGAGGATTTCAATTAGTTTACCTCGAAATGGGCCCGGCAAAACGTGATTAATGAAAGCAATTAGTCTCTGTCATGTCTTCAGCACACTCCTGCTAAATCACCGGACTGCTCCTCGCTGACGCTAAGAGCAAATTACATCACCCAGATCCTCTCTCTCCCGGCCTCTTTATGAGCTCCCCACGTCTCAATGAAGAAAGCAACGAAGAGGGGGGGAAAGAGAGGGATGAAACCCTGCTGATAGACATTTTTTTTCAAAGTGTATCCCATAAACATCCACAGTTTCTTCAAACCTGCAATAAAAAAGTAGGATCCTCATATTTTCTACAAAGAGATTGAAAGAGATTCAGGACACTGCTGCGTAAAATACATCAGCCATGTTACAGTGAGAAATAAACAATTTATAAATCATGAGAGATGTTTACGCGCAAAGACATGACTGACTAATAATAATCATGCCGTACGCAGTGTTTGATAACAAACGGTAAATTAAAGCTCGCCTGATTAAAGCGCGGCTGATCTACAGCGTCACGTTTGTGTTTACGCTTCGTAAATGTACTTCCTCCTCCGAAACATCACACAACACATACGGTCCTATAAACTAAAGAGGGATTTATGGAGACATGTTTTAAACTTGTAGGCTTCAAAGTGTGCATGCGCCATGGGCCCCTGTCACAGAACCCGAGGAACTCGCAATCGGAAAGAAATGAAATCAAATAAAAGGGGATTTTGTGCGCCATGGATGATGTGCTGCTCGCTGCAGGCTGGTGGACCGCCGCCAACAGCAATCACTGCCCACTCGGAGGGAAACGGCCCCACCTGCTCCAAAAGCATCGCCGGATGCACGCTTCCCTCTTCTCACTGTGTTTGCTTGTGTTATGAATTTATGTTCCCGTCCCACCCACCACTGTCTGTGGCACTCCAAGTCAAGTTATCTTTTACATTACATACATATTGTTTATTTTTTCCCATAGGCTGAGTGATTTCCTAAAACATCTGGCCATGCACTGTAGCTTTTAGGAAATATAACTGAGGAGTATGTTTGTATTTTTTGAGGAATATTTTCAACGATGAAACTAAATATGTTTGCTTCACCAGGAAGATCCGTCACATAACTACAGGGCCGACGTTTATTGTAATGATGGAAAACGTCCTCCTGTGTGACAGTGAGGCTCATTTATGAGTTTTTAAAAGTTTCATTTAAATAGTTCTTCCTGCCAGTGTTTCCACTCGCAAACTTTGTTACCTTAACTTTCAAGTGTGCCTCCTCCCACTCTAGTAACGCAGGGGGTACTTTGCTTTCTTTGGTTTTATTGTTGAAGTATTGCTCTGTAACCTATATTTAGGGACGTATTGTCCGACCGCTCCAGACCTTTGCTATAGCCACCAACACTTTTTTGTACTCTTTTTTTCTGTCCTCAATAAACTCCAGAATTCTTTCATCTGGCAAAAGGTTAAATCCTACGTGGGCTTGCCGGTGGCCTTTGGAAAGGTGTGCTCTGGATGATAGGGCTTGCATATTTTGATGTGCTCCTATTTCTTCATTTCCTGCATTGGCTGGGAACAGGGGAGCAGCGCAGGCTGCAGCTAGACCAGGCGTTCTCCTTTTCTCGCCCTCTCCCCTCTCTCTCTTCCTCCATCGCGCTGGTTGTCAGGTGGAGGATGCCAACGTGACAGGCTGGCTCCTATTGGGAACGGGAGGATCGGAGGTCTTTGGCTGCAGAGAGACGCAGTCCCCTTCTAACCCTGTTGTTCAGACGGACGCACATTGCTGAGCATGTCTATATGCGTACAGTGCTGTGTGTGTGTGTGTGTGTGTGTGTGTGTGTGTGTGTGTGTGTGTATATTGCATGTTTTCATTTCCATTTGTGGCAGTTCATTCATGTGCCAGGGCTTGTGAGTGGCCTGCTCCTTCCTGCTTCAAATGGAGGTTGCCTTGTCAAGCTGTCATGCTTCAGGACAGTAATATCTGAGCCCCCCACCCCTCTCTCTCCCCTCTCCCCCCCCGCCCTCCCTTCATTTTCCTCGCCCCATCAGTCAGAAATTGGAAAAGCCAAAAACTCGGCCCACACACTCCAGTCTTTCTCTCTCTATCTGTCACTTTCTTTCTCTCTCACTTCATCCCTCTCTCCGGTTGTCTAAGGTTTTCCTGTCACCTCGCCAACATGTAATTGTTCAAAGCTCTGTCAGCCTGCAACACTTTGATATCTTTCCCAGGCTTCAAAAGAACAAGACAACAATAGGCTTGTGGCTGCGGGGCACGGCGAGGTAGCCAAGGCGATATTAGTTATCACGTCTTTATGTTCGCTGGCATGGCTCGCAGACTTTTACTGAGGGAGAGGAGGGTGTTTCGGAAGGAAGCAGACTTGTTAGTGGTTTCTCGGGCGGCTTGTTCGATGCCCCGGGATATTTTTTAGTTTGCGAATGACTTTCTAACATCAGCTCAGGTAAATATCAGGGCGTGTGCGGTGTCAAGACTCGAAATGGTGGCGTGTCTGTTCTATGTTAATAGCAAAGTTGAGGTTTCTGTAATTGACACTGTCTTAATGCGTGTCGTCTTCACTTATTGTTACTCACCAAACCACAGGGCCCAGTCTGTGTTTATGGCCATGGGATGATTAGGCTTGCAAAAAACAGACATGATCAGATAATTTGTTACAGATTTAATCTTGGCAACACTCAAGTAAAACTGTAAGATAGTATCAGAGAGACATCGGCCTCTTAATGTTATTTTAACAAACCTCCGGTCCAACCCTAATCTTTAAAGCGATACTACCTAACAGAACAAATAAAACATTCTTCCTCTTAAAATGTTAAATTCTAAGTAAAAACACACTGTAGTGGCCATTTGTCCAAATAACTCAAATAAAACTATAAATTAAATTGCCACTGACGCACCGTGGGGTTTTGGAGTTGACGCAGCCAAAAGAAAGTAATGTCTATTTTCATATGTCCTTATTCTTATAATATATTTACTAAATAAACAAAAAGAACAAACAAAATGTTGACACTGCCTTCTGTGTGCTGGTAAAAAAACCATAGGCCACCGTGGTGCATGCTGGTCCTGAAGCTACCCACACATACAACCACAGGTGCCCAGTGTTACCCAATCAGTGAACCAAGCCTAAAAGAAAATAAATGTAAACAACAAACACAATGAACTAAACCAAAACCATCATAAGAAAAAGCTCTTCTAACATATCCAAATACAACCTAAATAAGCAATGAATAATCAATAATACTTTACAATAAAACTAAATTCAAATGTCAAAATAATATATGTTGTAATTTTATGTTTTTACACATAAGTGTAATTGAGCTAAATGCATATCTTATTCATATTCCAATAACAATAGAAACTATCCTTTTAGTTCAGTTAATGATTTCTTTGATTATTATTATTTCTTTTGATTATTTATTTCTATGGAGTGATAACATTTCAAATTTGATTTTAACATTAATTCAGGTTGAGAATTTGGCCAGATCCGACATATTACAGGATCCAATCTAAAGACATCCTTGTTGTTATTCAGTTACTTGTAATGTAATTCTGTCGAGGGAACCAGCCCTCCACAACAATAAGCATTAGATTGCGTTACACTTTCTTGTGTTTTACTCCACATAACATTAGTTCACTTTTCACACAACAGTGATCCAATTTCTGTGTTTCTCTGGAACAAGTATTGTTTAGTGTGGAGGTTGCCAGCAGCAGGTTAGCACCTACTCAGCCCTGCTAACATGATATGCATTCACCTCCATGGGGGATATGCTCCGCACGTTCTATTTATGGATGCTGAGTAAAATGACACTTCACCCTCAACCCCTCTGTCTCAAAGAGATCATTCACATATGTTACATGCAGGACAGATTAGAACAAAAGATGGACAAGACATACATAAGTCATGCCTGATGGAACAACACTGTTGTTCCAGCAAGGAAAGATGATCCTTCTTTGATTCTGATTTCCTATCAGGGCAATAAGGAGAAACTGTCAGCTAGGTTCAGTTTGGGGAAGTCACTTGTTTCCTTTCTTCCAAAGAGTATCTTCATTTATCTTAAAGACCAGAAGCAGGAGGAAACAGCTCGACTCGCTGTGTCCAACGACTACCTCGAATCTCTGCTCTTCAGAGAAAACACTTTTTGTTTGGGTGCGGATTAAACAAACACTATGTAATTTGCTGGTGGGTGGATTCCTTAAAATGTTGGATAGAGCGAGGCTAGCATGATCTCCATTCTCCATAGTCTTCAAGCTATGCTAAGCTACGCTGCACTAACTGTCTCCTGGCTGTAGTCCAATACTCAAATGTACTCTATTGTCTGTTCACGATAAGTTAGACCCACATTTTAATGAACTGGTATTTTCCGTTAGATGTAAAACACATCATGTAAAATGACTTTGCCGCCTCTCCATCCATGCGTAATGAGTAAAGTGAGTGCAACCACCTTTACACGGTCGAACAATGTGTGCAAACGGTTGTGGGCTCTGGCCCAGACAGCAGCCTTTGTTTTGACTCAGTCTCTTTTCAACTCTCTGGGATTTCCTCCGATGTCCCAGTGCTCCCGGAGAACGAGGAGCAGGATCAGACCCAGCAGCCTAACAAGCTGCCTTCTCCGTCAGAAAACCAGACTTTCACTCGCTCTTGCAGAAAATGGCACTTTCCTCCGGGACACGGGGAGGTTTGGCCCAGGCTTCAGACGCAGCTCGCGGTCAGCCTGCTGGCAGTAGCAGCCAGTCAGTCCCCAGCTCCTCTTCCCCTGCTCGGCAGCTGGGAACAGTGGGAGTTGTGGGCTGCGATTACTGCCGAGGTGAGCTCAGACTCGCTGCTTTTCACTCACTCAGCAGACAGGAGCTCTGATCCAAACGGGACCGGAAATAGGTAGAAAATGAGCTATGATGTCCTTCATCGAAGCACACGTGCATTTACATTCCGTTTGCCCCGGGTAAACATATATCTTATACTTACGAGCTGCATATCTATATATTTAAAGCAGACATTTGATAGAGGTGTAAATCCACACATATAGCCCACCTATATTTGTGGGTATCACATATCAAATCTGCATTCATGCTAAAGAAACAGTAAAGACAGTATTTACACAATAGCTGGCCTTCACATTCATTACCATAAAATCAGCTGTACAGGTTACTAGAAACAATATACATATGTGGATGTATCCCCCTCTCCCTTCTTTTAATTTTTCCCTCTCTTTCTTCTGCCTTCTGTCTACAAGTGAGGGGAGAAAAAGATGTGGGTGTTTTATGCTTGCATGTTTTCAAAACCCAGCGTATTTCTCATCATACGCTCATTTTATGAGCATGCTAACGCAACTCAAAATGTCCTTTGATAAGCATCCGGTACGTGTTTTATGGAATCAGACATTGCTTCGAATGGCCGACTTCTCTCCGGCATGTATCTCACAACAATGAAGTTCATCCCGGTTCCCCCAAGAGAGAAGTATGTGGTGTCTATTTTCACACATACATACCACTCATTGTTAAACAAAGCCTAGATTAGTTTGGGAAGAAATTAGTTTCTCCTTGTATATTTTTGCAGCAGCTGCAGTAGTTATGGCACTTTTTGTCATAAAAAAAAGGTTCCCTATAAAAAAGCCGAAATCATCTCCATCACCTGGCAATTCATGTGCTTCCACATGCTCAATAAAATGACATGGACTGCGCTGTAAATTGTACATGTCATGAAAAGAAAAACACGTGCAAGGTTTGATGATTTTCATGCTTTTGTTTATGATGTTCTGTTTTACATTCAAGAGGTTTATGACCCTTCAACACGTGAAACTATCACCAAAGGCCATCATAGCTCAAAGAAATTTGATTGTCTATGTCGGAAAGTGTTTTTTTTTAAGCTTTGGCAAAGTTCTTTTGCCACGCTCCCACCGTGCCATTTCCTCTCATCCGGTGACAGCAATTGGATTTATGTGTATGTAGTTGCCCAGAAGACCCTCTACTGTACACTCCCTGTAGAGCCTGTCACACTGGCTGATGTATCCCCCCCCCACATCCAAGCTTTATGATGGAAACTGATACAAACCCTGTGATAGAGTTTCGGGATAAATTATTCACGCTTCCAATGCTCTCTGCTGCTGTTTCGGTTCTTAGAGGACGTCCATTCTCCAAATGGAGTCCTTTTTTAGACCTCATCCTTTTAATTGATCTGCAGCGAAGATAATACTTGTGTGATTGAGAGAGCGGAGGATTGCGTGGTGAAAGTTCAGCCTGACGCGTAACACTCTGGCCGCGCTGGTGTTGTGGGGGTGCTCGCGGCCTGTGCTGCGGGGCATTAGGTGCCTCAAGATTTACTGCCTGGTAAATGAAATGGCTGTCCATCGGGTTGCAGGGGCGGCACATCCACAGAGCACTGGTCTGATGTCTCTACCATCTGGTAGGATAGGCCTTTAATTGAAAAGAATTTCTGGACTCAAGGGGAAGAGCTGGACCAAGTCTCTCAGTGCCCCAAGAGAGAGAAGTAATGAAAAGAAAATAACTTCTCTCCTCTTTAGTGCCTATGGAAGCCATAAAGAATAACAGGACATGGTGATATAACAGACACACTGCCGTAGTGAGTGGGTGAATAACTTTCATATTACAGCCGACCATCTGCTAAGACGGTTAGGAAGCCAATTGGATTAAACGTTATGACCACTTTGCTCAGGGAGACTTTTAGGACTGCCTTCAGGTGGCAGTTCATAAAGCATTTCTTTGTCAGATTTATTTAGACATGAAAGATGTGTTTTTACTTTTGTGTCAGACTCACCCACCCCGTACTCCCACTTTGAGATTTTTCTAAAAACAAACAGGAGGGAGGGAGGGCATGGCAGACATCCTGGAGGCCATAAAGGATAACTGATGAGTCTAGCAGGACTGAAGACAGAATAACAACACTCACCTTTAATGTGGCTTTTGCCGTTGGGATTCACTGAGGCCAGACACTGCCGCTCTGCGAGTCTGTGTGTGTGGATAGGAATCAAACGGAATTATCTCAACACATATCTGAATATCTGAAGTGTCTGGATGCGTGTCCGTTGTAGAGATTATGGGTCAAGTGTACCTCACAGCTTTGGTATGCTCATGTGGCACGAAGACACCTTCTGCGTGACAGTTTTACCGTCTGTGATGAGCACATGGCCAGTACGCATGTCTGCTGGCTACCACGGTGACAACCCTCCCGACTCCCAGACTGTTTAACTGCGAGAAAATATATAATTTACATTCACTTTCTAAAAGAAAAAAATGCCAAATACTTCTGCATGAACAAATTCCCAGTCGACAATTGTGTATACTACATGAAGTCATCGGCAAAATTATGTTAAGCACCCTATAGATTTCCCCACACCCAAGGTAAACAGATATAGATACTAAAGATACACAATATAGAGAGTCAAAAGTAGGCAACATCAATGGCAGACACTGTGCTGCAGGAGAGGAAATAAAAACAAGTGGTTATAATGATGATTTTCAACATCTATTTTTCCACGCCTGTGAGAATGTCTGCCGTGTTGAAGTTAGGCAGGCAGGCCCTCTTCGAGCACACATCTAATGTCTCGTGTGTGTTTTGGCATTTGTTGCTTTTTACAAGCATCACACATGTGCACACAGGAATGAATATGCACGCAGGCTTACAGGGCGTGTACACACACACACACACACACACACACACATACACTCTAACGCCGATTTGGATTTTACGTCAGTTGTTCGCAAATTCGTCTTGGATTACAAGTCGCTGTAAAGACAGGCGGAGGACAGACTGCTGGAGGCTGCATTACATTTTACGTTCTGGCTCTGATTTTGAGTTGACAAAATAAGAACGCTGTCACTGAATCTGCAAACACGAAGGAAAACGCTGCTGTCAACAGAGCTCGAGCTAAGCCACAGTCTAATGGCGAGGGAAAATGTAATCAGATACATCTTCAGTCACAAATCCAGCAATGAACAAATTGCACATGGGTAAACCATTTTGTTAAAACAATAGCCAGTCCCTGTGTGAGTGTGTGTGTGTGTGTGTGTGTGTGTGTGTGTGTGTGTGTGTGTGTGTGTGTGAGTGTGTGCGTGCCCGCCTGCCTGCATGCAGACATGGGTCACAGCGTGTCCACCGACATAGACCCCATTAGATCAGATGACAGCACTTCATAATATTGACACATTCACAGCATGAGGTGTGCTATTCCAGAGGTCACTGTGCTGATGATATACTGTATGCACCTGACATGTCACAGGCTCATTTTGAAGCCACCACAGTCACCAGACAAAATGAGAGAAAGCCAAGCCTTATGGAAATGTAATATTCCAATGTATCTCTGACAGATAACACACACATGCACACACAGACATACATATGTTGATGCATACTGTATATGTATGTATAGGTATATATAGGTGTTATATGTGTATAACACCTATATATAGTTTTAGAGCGTTTCAAAAGCACAATCTTATACATTTTCTTTTAATATATTTAGGCCCATAGGATCATTTCTTACTTGAGAAACAGTATTTAAATATACTGCGGGGACATATTCAAACATGCATTTTCAATTGTGTGCTTCAAACTTGGAGGTGCTGAGCTCAACATTCAGAGCCTCCAGGAGACTCTCAACATGACCGCAGCCGGGCCGGCGGCTCGCGGCTCCCAGCGCCATCAACGGCAACAGCGCTTGATGCTGTTGGTCGGTGCGGCCGACTGTTATGTCAACAAAGCACAGAGAAGCTCCAATTACAACACAAACAGGTGGCCATGGCATCTCTGCTCAGGTAGACATTACTTTGCTGTATCTTTACATAGGAAACATGTTGTTTCCTGATTTATTAATGCTCTGAATATCTGGGGTGCCAAAAAATTTGTTCATAATTATTACTTTTTGTTTCTGTTTTTATTATTGTTATTCTTTTAAACAGTACATACATTCAAGAGATGAAGCTCTTTATTGAGTTTAATTTGGAATAAATTCTAATTTAAGGTATGACACACAATCGGGGTAAGGGGCACTCTAATAATGATATTATTACGTAACTAATTATGTTTTGAGAAGAATTATTAGAAGGTACACAGAAATGTTTGTTGTTGGAAGTCAATAAAGGATGGTTACAATTTCTTTATAGAAGACAAATTTTCATCCCAACATTTAATCGTGTGTCTATTTTTTGTTTTCACTTACATTTTCTGCAGAGCAGAAATCATCTCGTAGTTATTAAGTATTTAAAGGATTACATCTTCAATACTCTTTTGCTCTTGTTATTTTACTTATCTGAATCAACTGTACATGCTTTCTCAGAAACATGCAGATTAGCTGGGTATAATTTGTCAGTGTTTGGAGGGTAAACGGGGTCATTGTGATGTTGACGGCTCGGAGATGATTCAAACTCTTGTTGAAGCCTCCCCAATTATGTTCTGTGGAGTAAAGTGGCCTCAGCCAGAGCCAATGAGAGTGGCTTTGGTTCTTCTCACCTCCTCGCTCTTAGACAAACACGCCCGGCAGACATCAATAGGAAACGTCTCTGTTTTAGCACGGCTGACCTTTAGCCGCCGTCCCAGTCTGTGCCCACCCCGACCAGATCCGCACGTCTCAGACATCGAGCAGTAATCACTAACAACCCCCTAGCTCGCCCACGCAACCTACATTGTAAACCTGGTGTGACCCTCCTCCTGCACCCAGCTGATCTGCAAAGTGTGATAGACAGATGCATCGCTTGAGAGCGAACAGCAGAAGACTCAAATAAATAAAACAGTGCTGCTGGATGACGGCGTGGGGCTTTAAATGGCGGGTGATGGAGGTTGGGGGAGGAGAGGAAAAAGAATGAGAGGGCATGATCGAAAGTGTTTGTATATGGGTGTGAGAGAAAGTATAGGCAGGGGGCCCTTTGCGGGGCAAACATAGTCTTTGTTATGCCATGCCACGGGGCCAGCTGGCAGGGTCCAAAGCTGGCATGACAGAATGTGACAGAGGATCCGGAGAGCGGGGACTCGGGGAATCCCGACACAATAATGCTGATGGCAGAGCCTAAAGCCCAGATTTAATCACAGCCATCACCCACCTGCCAATAGAAAATTACACAGCGGATATCCATGGCAGCCTCCCCGTAGTGTTGAGCCCCCAACAGTTTCCAGGCCGGGTCCAGCTGTCAATCACTGGGCGAAGGTAGAGCTCACGGCTCCAAGGCCATTCAAAGGTAATGCTCGGTACTGAGCAGCATGTAGTGACGGCTGGAACTGTATCCAAGAAATAAGATTACTTGAAATTAAAAAACTCACCTGTTGGTACGCTGTTTGCTGTTAACAATACAACTTTCCAAACCGTTGTGTATGATTTATTGTTTCCCGGAAATATATCAGAAAACACCAAGAAGAAAACCGGGTAGAGTTTTGTTTTTTATATGGTTATTTTGATTTCTTTGTAGTGTCAGAAATAGAGATGAATGTCTACCATAGTACAATACATTTTACAGTATTGACAGTTTTGAATGGAAGATAAAAGATGAGCACTATGTCTTCACATGAATTAAATTGTATATAAAATATTGTGTTATAAGAGACATTATCAACATCATCATTTTATAATTTTTTTAAGTTGCACTATATAATTCACCTGAAGACTGAATTGTTTCAGTAGCTCCTGACGTTATAAATGTATTATTACAGATTACACTGATTCCAACATGCAAGGGGAAGTTTTTATATCATAATTCTTCTCTGTCTGACATAAATGTTACTTTTCAAATATCATCTTCCATGTCCTTCCATCAATTGTCTGGCTCATCAAGGCTCACTTTCAACGCTAATTAACATTTTTTTTCTGGTGTGTTGTCAGAAATCAAATCTCTGAGAATGTAGATTATATGAAGTCTGGAGCGGAGCAGCGCTCTCTGATTTTAACCAGAGCGTGTTTTAGTGTCTCGAGCAGCCTGGGTTTCAATCATATATAATCATGTACGTACACACACACATGTACACACACACACACACACACACATGCACACACATCTCATCATGTAAGTAAGCGCTGCTCTGACTTGACAGGTAACGGTCCTGCGGTTGGGATACCAATCAGTCTCCCAAAATGTTTACATTTCAAATGTGCGGCATGCTTTGACTCTCAGGTACCCCTGTATAGATTGCTTGACCACAATTAAGATATATTAAAGTGAGAGTAATTTCACATACATACACTATATTCAGTATTCCCTTTTCGTTTGCTGGGTTATTTTTATGGGGGGGGGGGGGGGGGCAGAGGGGGGTGAGATACAAAGCAACCAATTTAAATTGTTCTAAGTTTGAGTTTCGGTCTGAATTCCTTCTGATATTTTTACTTTTCAAAATTGAGTCATCATACTGTATGAAGAGTTTTTCATTAGATTAGACTGACCAAAAAGTGACTCAGCACTAACCATTCACATACGCTTGATTTCAGTCTTTCCCTGACGTCGGGCTGGTTGGTCTGTGTGTGTTTACGTGTGTGTGTGTGTGCGTGTTTATGCTTCTGTGTGTTGGATCCTGACAGCTATCACTTGTGACACAAAGCGGTTGTTTTCTGAAGGCTTTGCTCCGTTTCATGTTGTAATCGCTTCCCTGTGATGGCGGATAGGACCTCTGCTCTACGCCGCTCTCAGCCATGACTCCTGCAATATTTACATGTTTACGCTCACAATTTCCATCTGTTGTTTCTGGAACAATCAGCAGCCCGGGCCTGGAGAGAAGCACGGGGAACTGCTGTAAGTCGCGCTCAACTTGGGTTTCATGATTGGGAGGCTGGGCCTGATTATGCTCGACTAGGCGAGGGAGGGGAGGGGGTTCGTTTTCTTTCCTTCAAGGCCCTCTCAAGGTTTCTGACGGAGGGCTGGAAGAAAGCGAGGGCTCTAGGGATCTGTGCAAGCCCTCAGAGAGAGGCTTCACCAGGGTGAGCGCAGGGCCTGTAACCCCGCTCACCCCTGGTCCAACCGGCCGCGGCCACAATCACTAATGGATTTCAGATACGTTACAAAATCAATTCGCAAATGTGGTCAAAAACAAGTTAATGCGGCGGATTATGACAAAAATCTGTAAGTTTATCTCCAATGAAGTTACAACAACCGTATCTGAAAAGGGCGATTAATAATAGGTTTGAGTTTGCACAATTTGCACAGTTTATTAATTGTGTGTGTCCCTGCCTTTCAAAAAGCAAGAAGTTTAGGGAGATGCATCATGCACTTAAACACATGTTGTTTCAGTTGAAGAGTAATTAGATCCTATCGAAGTATCCGCAACGCTGTTATGCGCCGCAAAATGGAATGCCAAATAATCATTTAGAAGTCAAAAGAAAACTATTACTACTGAGAAGTAAAGCTACACCCCCCGAGGACAAATGGGAGCCCTAAAAGAAAGGGCAATACTGATGACTGTGTGGATAGAGGGAGAAAGAAAGCAAAGAAACACAGGCAGGATGAAAGGGTGTGTTGATCCCTTGTGATGTGGCTGCAGACGTAGCGGGTCCCAGCGTCGGCCCGGCCCAGCGTCGGGTTTCCCAATGCCGGAAGTGGCGCGTTTCCCCTGGCGACAAGCTCTTCCTGCAAAATAAAGAAATCATTAGAAAGATGACAGCTGGGCCAGCCAACAGAAAGCCCAGGGGGCCGGGCCTCAGAGAGCTGCCACCCAGCATTAGCTAGCCGCGCTTGGCTTCACCATCACCTCCTTCAGAAGGTAAACAACGCCGCTGCAGCACAGCTCACTGTTCACTTTGTCACACTCTATCTCATTCCTAATTTTTCTTTTCCTATCTCGGATCTGAAAGCGCTTATCCGACACTCCCGCTCGCACAACATCCTCGGACTTCTTACAATCCCAGGAGGATGAGGGTTGGAGGAAGAACGAGCGGGGAAAGCATTCTGACATGTGAACTCCAAATCATGCGTAGAAAGTCTGGAGCTGAAGGGTCCGGGCTCGGGCGCTGACCCCTGGCAATCACGGCGTGTGGCAGCCACACCGGGGCCTCTGCAGCGCGGCCTTCTGGGAGCGCGCCGCGCAGCATTCCAGCCCAGAGTCCTCCCCGAGCATTTCCTCGACAAGTCATCGCTTACTTCTGTCTGCCAGACAAACGTAGCCAAAGAGCCAGAGGACTTAAGGGTGCATTAAGAGAGCTCTCCCAAAAAACCATCAGTACTTGACCTCAGCTGAAATGATTACACTGTAAGGAAGATATTTTGAAGTTGATCCCAAAAGATAGTCTCATCTTGTGCTCAAGAGCCTACAGGGGATGAAGTGACGCTGCCCTCGGAGGAAATGATGCTGTTCTTACATTTAGTCGCTTATTATTTCCGGAGACGACTGAATCGTTCAGAGAGATGTTTTACTTCTCTACATGTTTTTGTTCTTTTACTTAATTACTCGGATTGAGACACAACATGGCTAGTTGTTTCCAGTCTTCATGTTGGGCTTACTGGCTGCTGGCTTCAGCCTCACGTCGGAGAAGCACAAGATCGGTATTGATCTTGTTCTCTCAGCCAAATATCAAATCAGCGTATTAGAAATATCAGAATATTCTTCCAATCAGCCTATATGTAGTCACAGATAGTTATATTTGTACCTTTGTGCTTTATGATGGCGGTCGATGACCAAAACATGACACAGCCTCACAGACACCTCCAGGTGCAGCGACTCCGTTGCCATGACGATTAGTAGTGACATAGGTTAACACCTGCTAGCGCTCACTCATAGAGATTAATGTGGCTGCTCGAGCAAGACACACACACAGATGCAAACGCAGGCGCAAACCCACACCCGGGCCTTGTCCCCTCTAATGGGGACTGATAAAAGACAGGCTCCATCGCTCGCAAACAGGACCGACTGGGCAGCTCGGGGTCAGCTCCACTGCAAACATGTCCATGTGCTGCTGCATTTAGACATGCAGGCCCATGACTAGGAAGCAGGACCCGGTCTCTCTGGACTCACTTGGCCTCGGCACACTCCCCGCAACACCGTGACAGAAGGCTGGTGGCGGCACAAGGTCACTACGTTTTCCCGGTGATATTGGGTTACACAAACTCCTGTCAGCAGGTCACCGTGGTTGTCTTTTCACTGTCTCTCCGAGGGATGTCTTGATCAAGGTGAAGGCAGACACACGAAAACTAAACCATCAGTCTTTCGGAGAGATAGAGGAGCTGTAGACCGCCATGTCAGTATCGTCACCGCGGCACAGTGCGGATTAAACAAGTTGATTCAAGCTGCTGTATGGATGTTTACACACAGTGACTCATTTCCATTACCTTGCGTGGTTGGGTACATGCTTATTTACACACACAAATGAGGCAGACGTGGCCCTAATGTAAAGATTGCCAGCATCTGCATTTGAAAGGAAAATCATTTTGTTAGATAACCTGTTTATTCTGAACTCAAAAAAGTATTTTAACACCATTTTTAAAATACATATCCTCTCATGTACCCAAGGGGGAAGTAGCCATGCAGATTTTTTGTATTTCCTTTTTATATTTGTTGATCTGCCCCTTGCTCATCTCTGTTTTCAGCTGTGTGAATGGAGTTTTGCTTGGGGTGAAAATTTGCATTGTAAAAATCTTTTTTCAGAAACAGATTGAAACCTCTTGCCAGAAAAAGCATCCCTGTAACTCTGGATAATTCACAGACTTTATATTTAATGGATTCCCACAGACTATTTATTCACTTGCATTTACGAAAACGCAAAGGTTTGTGTATTATCCACAGCAACCCAGACACTGTTTTCAGAAAGATATTGTTCAGCTAAATCTTCTATCCGTGGTACCGTGGTATCGTGGTATTTTGGGTGCGGTTTAGCTCAGTGGGGAGAGTGGTCGTCCCGTAACCGCAAGGTGGCAGGTTAGATCCCCGCTCTCCCCATTAGTTGCAGCCCGAAGTGTCATTGAGCAAGACACTGAACCCCCCCAGCTGCTCCCCGGGCGCGGTGCTTCACTGCAGCCCACTGCTCCTTCATAACGAAGGATGGGTCAATTGCAGACATAAATTTCCCCATTGTGGGATCAATAAAGTATACATTATTATCGGGATAACTCCATGGCTGTCCTTTGCTCCAGAGTGTAATATCTCGACAACTATTGTGTTTGTGACCTTGAGCTCTGCAGGTATTCTTGTTTACCAGATGTCGATTCCTCATGACTTAATGACCCGTGATGTTTCCTCAAGCCCCACCATGTGGTCAACACTTGTAGTTTTGATTGAAATGTACTGTTGGATGCATAGCCATCACATTTCTTGGGGATATACTTTCTATTTAAACTTACATTGCCAAACCTTTCAAATAATAATGATGTACTCTGCGATCACTGCTGTCCTTTACTCTAAATCAGCTCTAACTCCACAAGTGGTTTTCATTGGACTGTGTAGCCTAAAGCGGCTTCGAGCTTCCATGCCGGCGCGTGTCTCAAAGCAGTGACTGTAAAATCCATTTGGGACACTAAGCCCTTAATGATGAGGGGATGCAGAGGTAAGACAGGTACCCTGCCTTCCCTCCTAACGTCTGATGGTTTTAGGATAACTGTAACTCCCCTGGACTCGGGTGTCCATCTGGGCCGGATCACTCACATGGTACTATTTATTTGGCCTGTTAGAGACTCAGGGATAATCGGACCCCCCTGTTTTTTCCCCTCTTTTTCCCCTTGTCCTAATAGCAATTGATATGCGCTATTAGAGGGTATTCACTGTGTAGTTTGTGCTCACATGAAAGCAGTGGTCTGTTTACAGAATTCTAAATGATTGGGATTGGGATTTGGAAAGCATTGTCATCACGGTTAAGACCAGGGAAAGGATACAAGGCACTTAATAACAATGAAGTAAAAGATCCACGGGCACGCTACACCGAAAGGGCAGAATGTTACAGAGAATGACGGCCAAATGTGTGCACTGACACATACCACCCATTTACTACCAGTCAACTGCGGACTGGCATCTTTTGCTGTATTCTCTGGAGCATCTACTACATTATTTTCTAATGATTTGAGGTTCAAATTCAAACATAGTCCATCAGCCAGAGGATTTGGGGTTTATTGTGACACAGTTGTATGTTTTTTTAAGGAAACTGATCTGAACTCAACAAAATGTAAAATACCTTCCAAACAACTCCTTCCAAAGTTATGAAAATAAGCTCATTTGGGTTCAAATGGACCGTAATACTTACATACATCTTTGAGCAGGGTGCCTCCCATTGGCTGAATCAAACACTGTCGAGAGGATATTCATAATAACATAATAACAGTGTTATTTACATATATGTACATTCTGGAACTTACTTTACACAAGCAACGTGGCAACCACCTCAATCTGCTTGTTATTATCAGCAATGCATCACTCTGCATTGTATCTGAAGGGAGCAGTTGTCATAGTGCTGTCACGCTATGGGCTGCCACCATAATACCACACATCAATAAGGCCTTTGGTGTTTCGTGGAACACCCCTGTGGGCTACAGGCATTTATTCCAAAGTCCCCAAATTATTTTTTGCAATTGATCGGCCCTGCTATTTTGTATATTTCAGAAAAAGAGGGAGATGGGAGAACAACAAAGCTGGGAGGTGTAAAACCAGCCTCGAGGCTTCGTGATGCATTGTTTTGTCTCTCAATACAAAAGGGAGGAGTGAGAAGCGTTGAGGCCTGGGAATTACCCCAGGGGGGTGAGGATGGGGAGGTGGAGACACGCTGAGAACCAAAGTCCAGGTGACATCCTAGTGTCAGTGTCACCCATTTAGGGTACAGCGCAGCCGGATCAGTGACAAAAAACACTGCAGGCCATGAGCTCTGTCAAAGCTGATGTGATCCTGTCAGGGAAAACACCTAAAGGAGACATTGTGTCTTATACAAGGCCTCGCTTATTGTACAAGCTAAATATTGCACTCTTTCACTTGGTGATGGATGTGTTTTTTCCGGGTGCAGCATTCTGAGAGAGTGTTGTACCTGTGATAATGTGTTAATGACCATACGTGTGGATGGGACATACAATGCAAGGTCAGTCAACAGCTTCACCGGAGGCTAAGCTAGTTCAAGCATCTGATCACGATATATCCTTAAATTGGGACAAGAGTGAATCAGCTGGCAGTAATATCTCAAGATCGCCAGATCCCCATCGGACGACATGCCTAGGAGGAAGGATGTCACAGCGTGTAGCTTGTTGTGGCCACCTTGACCTGGACACATGCAAGCGTCTCAGAATGGATTCAGATCAAATATGGAGCTCCAGTTCTGCCTCTGTCTCTCTCAGGTGTGAGTCTTTTCTGTTTTGAGATCCAGGCTGGGCCTCCGTCCAATCACTAAGTGTAGGTGGTCGGTCATTTTCCTACAAAATAGGTTTGAGAGTAATGGATCTACTTAGCAGTAATATTGCATAATGGAAACAGCCTAATTACAACCGCAAATAACCACACGCATTCACGAAGGATTACGTATCCAATAGTAGAAAGAAAGCAGGTATACTTTTTCCAAATGATGAAAAAGTGAAACATCTGCTGTTCTTAGCAGGTTCAAAAAAAAGTCTGGACATGGGCTTGAATGGGAGAGAAAAATGCTTTGTCACTTTAGATTTCACAGCCCCGATTTGAGCTACGAGGTGGCTGGTTTGGATTTCAAAGCTCACTACTCTCAGGGAGAACAGAAAAAACTAATATTTGTTTTGTGGTTTATTGTGTTTTAATATGGCACCAAAACAAGACACAAATTAAATGCAGATAAAAAAGAAAGATGCAGCTGTTGAAATCAAGAAAAGCATCTGTCTCTTTCTTTGAGGAAGATTTGGAATTTTGATTCCTGCCCAATTTCAGTATTTTAGTTTCAATTTAAAATTATACTGCATATTTCTTTAGGAAATACAAACTTTTTCTTACTATCTCAAAGGATTTGCTTGACGTAGCTTGTCTTGTCCTCTCAGTCATGGTCTCATTTCCATTATTACCAGTGAGACGATCTTAGATATGAAAGCACAGACAAAAGTATTTAGAACCTCTCAGACTCAAGGGGTATAAAACGGAAACTCCAAATAATATTCTGTGGGTCGTTTCAAACACGGCCTAAAGTGAAAACAGAATCCGAATATCCAGTTATTAATAGTGTCCATGCTTGATGACAGACCATAATAAGTGGCAGGTATAGTGAAATGAGGCCACCAGGGACCGCTGGTTGCGAGTGAGGGCCAGCGAGCATCACTCGTCACCCGTTCCACCCGTCGCTGCTCTTGGTAAGCCCCACTGGCTGCTAAAATTGAATCTCAAGTTGTGTCCTATTTTGGTTTGAGGAACAGGTGATGTGCTCGGCTGACACAGTGCCTCGCCTCCACACCACCCCCTTGGGGCTGTTGGTGAATGCAATGACAATATAGGTTTTCCAAGAAAAGAAGCGGTGGGGAAAGGGGGGGGGGGGGGCAACGGGGGCCCTCTATTCTACAGCACGGATCAATATCTGATTAGTGTGGCCTAAGTGCTGCAGAAACGTGGCAGGCATGGCTGTGTTTAACGTGGGAAAAGACAGAAGTCCCGTCTCCCATGAGCGCCTCGATACAAGACGTTTGTCTCTGCTTTTGTTTGGTAAAGTAAATCCATGTTGGATAGCAAGCGGTAATCAGCCCAGCACTGTTGAATTCGCTGTCAGCTTGCGTAGCGCTGAGCTGTCTGCTTCGCTTTGTTGGCTTTTGTTGACAAATGCTTGACTGACTCAAAAACATCCAGTCAAATTAGGCAAATCCTTTGTTCCTCGTGTGCACTGACTGCAGTGGCTAAAAAGTTGGACAATACCACTGCTGTAAGCAAGGTACACGATAAACCAAACCATTTAAGAGTAGGAGAGTGAATGACATATCCCTCTGTTTTTTTGTAGCTGCAAGACAACAAACACAGAGTGCATCTGTGTCGGCACACCTGGACTCCCCTCTGCTCTGCACCTGCCTGCCTTTTCTCAGTGTAAATTTCTCCCAACATTTACATGCTGGTCAAATCCTATTCAAATGGCTCCCTCTAAACAGAGGAGCATTTCAAAACAGACACCATCAACTGAATTGGGATTGTGCGTCAGTTTGAATAAGGTCTCCGCAGGCGCAGAAATAATCAAATGAATGCTGCAGACAATACTCTCTGATAGTTTATACTGTCATAATAGAGATTTATGTGCATTTGTTTGCCTCTACCAGTCAGATTATTACTATTCATAATGTTAAATCCATTTCTGGCAATAGTAAGCATAAATACCTTTCCTGTTACTCACAGCAAGGATTGGATAGAAATAAATAATGCCACCCTGCTGTGACAAAATACTTGTTGTAAGCCTGGCACACTACCTAAAATTTTCCTACAATCTTACAATTATTTCTACACTGTGGATGATTACGGGGAGAGCAATAGATATGCACAGGCAAATTATAGTCCAATCTGGTATGCTTATATTTGAATACCAGCATGCTTAACTACAAAGACCATAGAGAAGAGCATAAATCACATAAGAGCGGGGAAATAAGAGGAAGAGAGCATGCAGCCAAACGTTCCACATCCCTGGTTTCAGCGGTACGGAGCGGTCCATGAATGAGTATTAGTCTAGATATATTATGTGTAATTATGAGACTACATTTAAAATGTTTCATGGTAAAGGTTCTGCAGAATGCCAACTAACGAATGATATCCTGGGGAAATATACCATGAGGCTGTGCCTTCGTTTAAAGAAATGAGCGCTTTATATTCACCACGATGAAGACAAACTGGTACAGTGGCTGCTCTTTCCTGTGAAAGTGATCACATCTTTATGGCTCCCGTCACTGCTCTTTACAGATCTGTTTCCCAGAGGTATTTGATGGGGAGAGCCAAAGAGGGAGGAAGTGTGGGTCTGCAGCCCCCGTGGCAACAATGGCTCCCCTCAGACCCCCGGCCCAGGCCCAGCCAGTCATGAAACACCATGGAGATGTTATTGACCTCAAGGTTAACTCTCCTCAGGTAAGCCTGGGAGATAATGGACAAAGAGCAGTTCTTTTACAGGTGGAGTGACACGGCATATCCGCACGGCGCAGCTCCTTTCGCATTGACAGATTTTCTAATTCACTGCAGATTCCCATAAAACTGGGTGGCCAGGGCCAGCTCGGCCCTACAGAGGGCCCATTCATGCTGGGTGGGATTGGGGGCCCGGCCAAATTAACCTGGATTAATTTAAAAGAGCAAAAGTCCTTACATCCGAATAAAATGAAGATCAATAAATTAAATGTCCGGGTCAGGATGTCAAGTTGCAACGATGATCGACTGACACACAAGAAAGCTATACGTTCTTTGGCTGAGAGCGGGAGAAAGAAATGGGCGAGAGATCCTTAATTACTTTATTCCAAGGAAGAGAAGTGCTTCCATGCGTCTCTCTTTACATGCTAGAATGGCGCTCCTATAAACACACTCATGGCAGAAAAGAATGCTCATTATTTCTTTCATTTGGCTCTGGGATTAGTCACTGCTACAGTCAAAGAAACCACTCTGATTTTTTGTGACTTGTTTGTACTCCTCAGTAAGAATTATTATTTAATCTGTGATTTATGTCCCAGAATTTTCCACAACATTTTTTTCTTCCTTTTATGGCTTGACTTTTCTAATGTGCTCCACAGACTGGGATTGGATTTGATTTTTCTTCTTTTTGTATCTCTTAAATTCCACTAATGTCTTAGATGTTTATTTGTCCACCTGAGACCATGAAGTTGGGGCCGCAAAGAAAAGGTGTGTCATAAAGAGAAAAGATGCTTCTGTGGTGGGGCAGCTAGACCTAAACCTGAACCACGACAAGTCATTCACCACATGATCAATTATCCAGTAAGGGCAGCCTTGTAAGGAGACCATCTCATCATGCAGCCATTAATATCTTAGCAGTGTCTGCCTGGAGATGACATGCAGGACAATGGAAAGAGGGCCAAAGAAATGAACGAGTGGCCCAAGCTGTTAGCAGATTAAAGTGACTTAAAGATGCAGAGACCCGAATTCTCCATGACAAAAGGTCAGGTAGGAGATACAGAGATTTTGAAGAGGTCATTTGAAGGGCTTTTCCTTATTATGTGAAAGTCGTCTAAACTCCTAAAGTCACCGACAACAAACATATTACAAAGCAATATTTATATTTAACTTATTTATAAAGCTTAATTTAAAGCATATTTTTGTAGATGTGTGGTGTCATGCTTGAGATTGTCTGACACGACATGGCAGATTTCTGTCAACTTTAGTTTGATAAAACTTTCCTTTATATATTAGATTTCGCTCATAAAGAAAATTATGTTTTTTTTTCATCAAAAGAGAGTCCATATGTGGGATGAAATGGAGAATTCACACATATTGAAATGTGTTCAGAAGTTGTATTTATCTATTGTTTTACCTACCCTGCTTTGTGAAGGAACAATAATTTAATTAATCTCATTTTCTGAATTTACCCTCAGTTGTCCGTCTTATGATGCCCGCGATGTCTTTTTAAATGAAATAGCAAACTGTCGCTGAGGCAGGCTTCGCAAATATGCCAACAGGATACTTCCTCAGATTAGCAGGGCTGTTTACACAGTCCCCTGGTAATCTGGGCCACAGGGGACATACCTGTACTGTGTCAGAGACCGAGCTAGAGTTACACAGCGGGACCAACCAGCCACAACGGCCCACACCAGAATACGATCCAGAGGGTCCAGCGGGACTGGCCTGGCTCCAGAGGGCTTGGCACTGGGTACAACTGGCCTCGTCTCCCCCTGCCAGACAAGGGAAGCAGTGGTGTGTGTGTGTGTGTGTGTGTGTTTGTGTGCAGTTGTGTATGCCGGTAGTGGGAGGGGTACACCGGCTGCCACCTCTATATCCTTCCTTCCTGTTCTTGTTTTTTTGGTAGACATACTTTGGTAATTGGCTTGTCTACAGGTCCATAAGCTATACTGTTGGTACTCACTGGCACACACACATACACACACACACACACACACACAAGAGGAAGCTTTAACCGTGCCTTGTGGACAGTTTTAATGGAGCCAAAGCTGCTAGAAAGTTAATAGGAGAGTGTTGCCGTGTTTGAACTGCATGTAGTACACAAATACACACCGGTGTGCTCATGCATCCATGTATGTGTGTGCATGTGTGCATTCTCACCCCGGGTGCTCCTTCTCTCTAAAAGTAGATCATTGACGCTCACTAAGGAATGAAACAGGATGACATTATATATCTCCTTGACAAGAGCACCTGCAAAGTAAAGATTGGGTCCGGTGAGCTAGACCAGCTGAACGTTGTTTAACGTGCCATCTCATCACCAGTCTGCCCATCCGTCCAACCCTAGCCCTGTGGCGGTGGGACATAGCACAAGCTGGCAGCGGTGCACCACACAAAGGGTTTCTTTATCAACTTAAAACAAACATCTCCTGCAAGTGTGCTGCCAAACCACTGATGCAATGTAAAGAAACCCCTCTGGGTTTCACAACCCCACACATATACTGCATGCGCCCAAACCAGAAGTTATTTCTTGTTTGCCTGGCGCAGTAGGGACTGAAAGCTGTACTGTACAATTAAACAGAAGCATAAGAGGAGATGAGAGATACATAGCAATGCTGCTAATGACGGGGATAATGATGCCATTACACTGTCCGCTGCCGTCCCCCTCCCCTCTTCCTAATGGGAGAGGAGCCACAGGGTGTGTTCGACAAGCTGGTGAGGATGATTCTGGAGTAAATCACTTGTGGAAAGGTGAAATGTGGCCAGCACGAGTCGGCCTAATCCGTGCCAGACATGTGCAGAACACCAGAGGAGCAGGTGCAAACAATTGAAGCAGCTGTCAGTGAGCTGCCGTGATCTCTTCTGATATCTTAATTGTTAGTCAATCCAAGAGCAATTTTGGCAACATTGCTGTCAGCCCCGGGACTCGCCACGCTCAGCTCCCATCTGTCAGAGGCCTGCAGGGATCTGGTGCTGCTCTCCCTCCCCGACTGAGGGTCCATGTCTCTGAGATGTGTGTGTCCAGCCCATCCAGCATCTCTGAGGGAAATCGGGCCTGATTGCTGCCATTTCCGCTCACTTTGGCGGGTTGGGTCGAGGGTGCAGGCTAATGCTGATAATTGCCATGTTTCAAAACTACTGGAATTCGTCGGGCCTCCCACCCAAAACCCTGTCCAGCCCAGTCCCGACCCCCATGTCGGTTCAATGTTCCTAAACAGCGTGATTAGCATAGGAGCAGAGTGTGTGTCAGTATAGATTCAGGTCTAGGATGTGAAACTCTCCAGATACCCCCGCCATGTAGTCGTAAGGACGGGGTGATCAGGAGCTGCGTGGCCAGAGCTCCGCAGATGTGAGACAGAGCAATCAGACAGTAAACAGCACCACAAAAAACACGGTGAGCTAATGCAACTCTCAGCCAAAAGTAGCAACAAACTAATTTCTAATTTGACTCAATGTCAAATAGTTAAAGTTGAGAAGATCTTTTAAAAAAAAGAAAAATGGTAAACATGTATATTATTCACACACATTCACAGACAGCCAGGAGGCGTCATTATAAAGAGATAAGTCACAGAGCAGTGACAGTGAGTGACCTGCCTCCACCCATTCAACATGAGGTGAGGCCTCATTCTAGGCCCAGCCTGACCCTCCCGGTGATTTATGTGGCCCCAGTAAGCCGGGTCTACTTGAGGGCCCAGCGAGGAATGAAAGTGTTAACAGTGAGTGTTGGGGAAGGCGGGCGCTGAGGGGAGAGTTATGAGTTTTCTCAGCTGAGTGGCCAGCTTTGGGTTTCTGACATTGTTTTCATCCAAGAGAGAGGAGAGAGCAGGAGTAGTAAAAGAAAGGTGGAGGGAGGGCGGCAGAAGGGGGGGGGGGGGTCCATGGAGCCCGCAGGCTTGAACTCCACAGCTGAACCACTGACCCCAACCATCCATCAGTGCAGGGGTGTGACAAGGCATGGGCAGGGGTATGTGACAGGAGAGGGTGGGGGGAAAGGGACTGAGGGGCTATAATGGGCTTTGGAACATGGGAGGGGCCAGTCACTGGGGGGTGGGGGGGGGCAAGGAAAGGAAAGGCCAGTGCACCTTAGTAAGACAGAGCAGGCTTTGAAGAGGGAGGGATGTCATGGTTGATGGATGAAACAATGCAATAGGTGTGTGTGTGTGTGTGTGTGTGTGTGTGTGTGTGTGTGTGTGTGTGTGTTTGTGTTTGTGTTTGTGTGTAAAAAAAAACATGAAAATCCAAGAATCAAATAATGAGCTAAAGGAAGTCACGTCTGCCAAATAATAGGACTTATTCAAATAATGAATTAAAGATCAGTTGTTTCCAGAAGAAAAAGCCCTTTGCAACATGTCTTGGTAATATTGCAATCAATACACATGCCACATTGGTGTAAAAATAAATGCATCCATTATTTTTAGTATTCACAATAATGTAAACGTTGCTGTTAAACATCTATGATGTGTTAACTATTTTATCAACTCAGAAGTTGAGTTGAAGACACTATTGGAACCAAAAGCGTAACTTTGAAACAACTACATTTTTGTGTTGTTTCCACTTTTCTGAGACTTGGGCAGGGCTCAAAGCATATACCCCCCCCCCCCCCACACACACACACACAATATGAGCTCATACTGCCCGCGTCTTTCAGCTGTTGCCCAAGACTCACTGTCACTTAGCTCCACACAATGCATGGCCAATGGGTAGAATGGATCCCAGCATCCGTCCTCAGAGGGGCATTGGCCCTCTGCCAGACAAGCTTTGAGCTGGGGCCCCTGTCCCACTGAAAGACTAGAGCAACACTAATGGTTAAGTCTGAGGAAGAGTTAGTGGGAGAGAGGAGTGTACCGTTTTAATATGATCCCATTTGGACTCCATAACACATATTCAGATTTCATTAGGGGCCAAAGATGGACCAGTACGTTATTGGGTTATTGGGGTGACTGTGTTTGTCTGTTTGACACTGTGTTAAAAAAAAAGGGTACGAAGAGGGATGAGGTGAAGAGAGATAGAGAAAGAGAGTTCGTGGCCTTCCCAGTTAGGTTATGGCACTGCAGCGTGGACAAATCCATGAGCAAGCGAAACCACTGTTTTAAATAGCAGGTATCTGGTGTCCGTGAGCCCTGAGAGAGGCCCTCTCCATCAATATGTTCCTTTGCCCTTGTCTGCTCCTGATATCTTTATCTTGTCAGGACCTCTCCTGTATGTTCCACCTCAATGGCTTCCGTCTGCGCTCGTCCTGTCCCGTGCAGATGGGCCGCTGCTGGTCGCTCCACTTTAGGCCCCTAAGGCTGGGGGGGGGGGTAAGATGCAGCGGGGTTGAGCTGAAGGTAGTCTAATGTCAACCTGTAGTCTACAGGGGCCTCATTACACAGACGCCAACGGAGGAGCTTTTAGAGGGTAATTAGACCATTACAGATGGCCACGGGAATAAATGAACAATCCTGTGTCTTCTGAATAAATGAGATGTTAAAATGTGCTTTTTATTACATTTTAGAATCATGCATTTGGGACTTTTCCCTTTTTTAGTAAATATTGTAAATAATACACAACTTTACGTGCTGATTGAGGAAACTAATAAAAGAAGTAATTCTGTAAAACCTGCAAAGAAAGAAATGCAAAGAAACTTTACATGATGCAACAAAAAAAAACACAATCTTGTTTACCAGTTGTTATTATAAATCCACTGTGTTGAAATAGACTTAGATTGTACTCTAGTTTGGCAACAGGAAGCTTCCACTGTCCTTTCCTGTAATTTCCAGCTTATCCTGAGATGAAAATGGGAGCGGGATTGTGGAAAATGACAGATGTGGCTCGGAAGGGCCATTGAAGAGGTCATATGTCATCACGGGGTCGGACATGCCCTTTGAGCAGGGGCTGATGGGAGGGTCGGGGGGGGGGGGGTCACACTACCTGGAGAGGAGACAAGGCCTGGGAATGTAGCTAACCTGGACCCGACTGACTCCACTCACCTCAGCCTGGTCATGACTGAGTCCTGGTCTCATGGTGGCAGGCTCCGTCCTTCTAGCCTCTGTCTGCCCGCTTTACTACAAATCAAATCCAAAGAAATGTTCGATACCATCTACACTTTCACCATCACAACTGCCCCGTTATAGCAGAAACAACCCTCTTGTATTGTAGGATTATCAAATATTACACCTATAAATCATCATCAACGTCATGTCCCTCTGCCTGGTATGTCCTGCCAGCGTTAGAGTTTCTGACAGACCGGCGCCGACACTATATTTAATCTCTGTCTCTCTTCCTCTCTCCCCGTCTCATTTATTCACTTGCAATGTGTGTGTGTGTGTGTGTGTGTGTGTGTGTGTGTGTGTGTGTGTGTGTGTGTGTGTGTGTGTGTGTGTGTGTGTGTGAGTGAGAGAGGAAGAGAGTGAGAGGAGCTCGGGACCGAGTGTGTGATTTTAATAGCCGTCGGTTACCTGCTCACATATGATACCCCTCCAGCCTGCTTGGGCAGATGGCTATTACTTTTCAGTTGTGAAAATCAAGCTTATACAAACACAGGCAGTACTGGACTACGTGTAGTATATCCCTCTGATAGATAGTACTGTGTGTGTGAGTGAGTGAGTGTGTGAGTGTGTGTGTGTGTGTGTGTGTGTGTGTGTGTGTAAGTGTGTGTGTGTGTAGGTGTGTGTGTGTGATTCTCTAGCGTTCGTCATGCACAGCCCATCCTGTGGAAATCATTAAGTAGGAGCACTAGGCCGTCACTTCCTGGCAAAGAATGCAAGTGAGATGAAGAGCTTTATCACTCTCCAGGACAGGTGGGAACATTACCGACGGCAGGAGAGCATTAGTGTCTGACCTGAATCAAAAGTGAAGATTCATTGGATGGCTTTTCTTTACATTTGATGGTGCTTTTCATTTTAACGATTTTGCAATTTAAATATATTAATATGTGATTTAAATTAAACAATATATTTTGTTTAACCCTTTAAAAAAAATTAAAAAATCATAAATCAGACACAGTTTAGACTTTTTTTGAATTTGCATATCTTCTACTGCGCTTGCAAATGACTAATAGATACACATTTCTGAATCCAACCCGCTTACACAGCTCTGATGTGGAGACATCCAAGAGCCGACTGTAATTTTCCGGTTTCATTAATTGCGGGCACTTCATTTTAGGTATGAAACCTGAACTTCTCGCTGTCTTGAAACTCAATAGTCCTTTTAGTGTCAAGGTTGGCTCTGTCCTGCTGCCGCTCTCATGGAATCCGCCATCATGTGACTCGCCCCCACTGTCCCGACCCGCCGGGGTTATTGATCACTCGCTGTTGTGAGTGAGACATTTACTGTTGGCCGTATTGCTGCACACGGAGAGCTGCGCACGGATCACTTTTATTTCTGTCGAGTCAATCGATAATATTGTGGTAAATTATTCAGCCTCGACAACATAATGTGTTTATTATAATAATGATAATGATAATGATAATGATAATGATAATAATAATAATAATAATAATAATAATAATAATAATAATAAATATCGAGAAGATAAAGTAACTACACATCCTGAATATGTTGCAGAATAAATAACGTTCGATGTTTAATTATAATAACACGAGACGTCATGCTCTAATCAAAATAAACACATTGATAAGGGGCTTCAATAAAACAAAATTAGTTGGTGCAATTTGTACAATTCCAGATTCACTGGGTGACTTTTTATATCATCATTAACATATTATTATTTTGCCTTAAATTATAACTTTATTTTACATTTTACCATATAATACAACATAACAGTTTATAGATATTGCATAAATCCATACGAGCATTACACAAGCCGATAATGTATTACATTTAGAGGCTTTAAAAAAGCGAACATCATTGTAACAATGTTGCAGGAAAAAATGTAAATTCAAACATGAGTGTTTATTCCGATTTCGTATGCCAATAATGTTTTAATTATCCGTTGGATTCCTGTCCGTACTGAAACATCTCGACAATGATAATTAATTATTATTTCGGTTATATATATATATATATATATATATATATATATATATATATATATATATATATATATATATATATATATATATATATATATGTATATCAACGATGTGTCCGTCAGAGTAACATGAGTTACAGGCGCATTGTCTTAAAGCAGTTCCTACACTGAAACGTATTCATTAAAAACTGCATTAGGTCAAAGACAATATGCCTGAGCGTCGGCCGCTCGGCTAATTAGTGCGGAGTGGTGATGTCGATAATGAGGCCGGATCAGGTGTCCCTCTGACCGCCGGCCTCTTACTCAGACACCGGCAGCAGTGACGGGAAGCCCTGGAAGGCCGAGGCCTTAAGTAAAGCTCATCGCTGGGCAGCACTTCCATGTACAAATACCGCCATCTACTGGTCAGATATATATCCGTGGTCTGCAGTGAAGCGGTCTAAAAATGACACAAACGCTACTTCATTTGAAAATGTGAACATTTAAATTGTTAAGATGCTGTATTCACAAGTATGTAATATTGACCTGCTGCACATATTTATTTTTGCACATGGGGATATAATGGGAAAGCCATTGCTTGAGATTCCATAACTCTTCTCTACTTTAAGAGTGTGATTAATTGTGATTCAGCATTTTGTTTCTGAAGTAAGAGCAAAAGAAACACTGCAAGTACTGTATAGGCGTAGATAATCTCTCACCTTGTCATAATAAATCTGAAACGTCCATTCGGGCCCCACAGGCAACACACTGAAGGCTACACAAGCCAAAACCCCCAAAGAGAGCTAATAATGCTGAACCTCTGTCTGTGTGTGTGTGTGTGTGTGTGTGTGTGTGTGTGTGTGTGTGTGTGTGTGTGTGTGTGTGTACATTTGTGTGTGTGGGGGTATCCCACATGTGCCGACCTGAACCCAGAGCCCTCTCTGGGTATATATAGTGGAGCCCGGCCTGGACAGGACCCTTGGGTGGCATAAAGTATACTTCTGCTTCGCACGGTTCATAAAATGATCAATAATAATCGTAAGTCAAATTTAGAGCTCCTATCATGGAGTAATTTGTTAATATTGGGACGCGAGGGAGTGTTTGTTTAAGTTCCCCCGTTGGCCATTTAAAGAAGGAGGCACTTCACACTTGAATTTGGCGCATGTTCTCTGTGAAACAACACTTGTGTCATTTCCACTTTACTGGTCAACTTTCACCCAGCATCACCTCTGACCACACTGCTCTCTGAATCCTTCGTAAACTTTCCACAGATTTCTCCAGCAACATGAAGTCTCAAACATCCTTGGCGCAAAATTATAGTGTGCGATCCCTCTGGCAGCACACAAAATAAACTGCCTCTAATTGTGATGCTTTGACCATCCTCCCCCTGACTGTTGTTTAGCTTGGCTGCTGCCCTGGGGCTTTGTGGTTTCAACTCGGATAGCTCAGTCGGTGTGAGAGGGAGAGCACATTATCATTCTCGCTGCCCACTATACTACTCATGCTAATAAGGGAGGACCACTGGGGTGTTTAAAAAAAATAAAAAAATTAGGGGGGAGACGGTGATGTCATCAATGTGCTTTATCTGCCTTGTGATCTGAGGGCAGTTTCCTCTGGTGCAGACTCTGGGGCCCAGGAGAGAACCCGGGGCTTTGCCAGGCGGCCTGTTTAAGGAGATTACTCAGTCATCACACCTTTGTTGCATTATGGGCCCGAGTGAAAGGCCGTGCACTGTGGACATCCCAGCGAGACGTGCGACTGACAGCTTTCTGACACCCAAATCCACATGGGCAGACATCCGCGTTCATCGAAGCCTCGTCCTGCATTGTGTCTTCTAGGACGGAGGAAGATTATTCATTCTTATCCATGTGAATAGGTTAAATAAAAACGTTGGTTCTTTGACCCTCAGAGCCAAGAGTTTCCTTGATGGTAAACATGCCTTCATCTGAGTCCCGCTTCATTCTCAATCAATCATCACATGTTTAATCGCAGGCGATATGGCATTATTAGTGCAACGTTATATGTGTTACACAACATTAACAGTTCATGGCAGGCTCATGAAATCAGATAAAACTTAAGACTAGCTCAAACAGTACTTGTGTGGTGGCCTCATGCAGTACATGTGATCGGATCCAATGTCCTGAACAAATTACAATTACAAAGATGAGAAAGACACACTTTTAAAAAAGTGGGATACCCTCTTAGGAATTATTGCAAACCCACAATTCAATTTAGTCATTTCCTTACGGTCTGGTAAAGAAATGGTTGACGTGCTCAGTTACACTCTGCGTCCTCAATATTTTAAAAGGTATTTAAGTGATGACCTTAATGGCAAGACGCAGTACATATTCGATCAAAATATATGTTTTACTATATAAGAAATATGTCATAAACATTTTAGATTTCAGTGAAAACATCTTTTTCAGTTTGCAGTTCCAACAAAATAAAAGTCAAACCGCAGTGCACTGTGTAGTTAGCTATTGCATTCATTGTTTTGTATTGCTGCCCAGGACATGTCTGCAGGACCCAACACTCTGCTTTGGTGCTCTCGGCACCAAAAGACACCCAACTGGACAACTAACGCTAGAAAAGGGTTTCACTGTGAGGCTGGTGAAGAAGCCAAGGCCAGCTGAAGCTGGATTTACACGTCCGGTTGTTCTGACCCCAGTTATTGTTTTCACCTGGTGAGTCGTGTGTGAATCATCACGTTAAAATGTGTCCCGGAGATATCTACTGGAGCAGCAACGACCAGAGAGGAGGGTTTGAGTACTTTGTTTATATGTCTGTGGACATGTTGTCACGGTGATTGTGTCAAAGCCGTGCAAAATGCAGTCACGCAGGTGTGTAGTTGAGATCAAAGTCAAGGCCAAGATGGGTGTGATCTGAGCAAGGGTGCAGGAAGTAGGGCGTAGTGAGTGAGGAAATAACCATTGCCCTTCCCACACACTAATCGCCTCTTTCCCAATTGAGGCTGATGGTTAAATGGTGTCTATATAATTGTCATCTGTAAATGAAGAATGCCCATTTTGATGAACCAATATGTTATCGTCAGTCATTGAATAAAACAAAATGACTTAATCCTCTCAGGTAGAGAATTCTTAAAGGTAACTAGCTAGACAATAGCTGTGATCACATGACGTGGAATATATTATATAAGTATTATATCTACTTTTAACACATTGGCATGTATTGATGTACATTATGGTCAGTTATATTGACGTACATCTAATTAACAACAATTGATGGACGAACCTTGTGAAAGAGACAAAAAGAAAAAAGAACAGAAAGAATACATTCTGCATTATTTTAATTTTTTAATGATTTCATTGTTTTAAATGAATGCATTATAACCTTTTTGTATGTTACTTGGTATGCTAATCAGCCCAACAGCCTCTCTTAAGCCTGCTTTACTAATCTCCACATTAAGGGCCACCCTGGGGTAAACTTTACACGTATTTCCCATGGCAGTGGAGGGGTGGGGTGATAGTCTGAGACTCGGGCTGATCCTGGTGGGCGGGGGACTTCCACAGAATATTCCAGCCACACAAAGCCTGATTTTATTGCCCTGATAAAACGTCCTCCAGGGTAATCGTGACGGGCAGTTGCCCCTTTTCATGCCCACACTGCAACGACACTGCAAGAGACCGGAGAGAGAAATCACACATCCCATTTCTCCCACCGGCCTGTCCCTCTTACTATGGCCCAAAATGCTTTTTATGGACATTTCCCCCCGTTTGCTGCAGATGGGTTGAATATTACATCAAAGCCTCTTTAATGTTTCACAGTACCTCTCATATTTCTCCTCGGTGTCGAGTTCAAAACTGGTGCAGGCTGCATTTTTACAGTAGATTTAATGGATCAATGTCCATAATCACATTAGCACTGGCTTAACATATAACAAATTTCACCGTACCAGCATCAAAGACCTGACCTCTTGTTATAATCAGGCGTAGCATCTTTTCCTCCACTCGAGATCTATGGGCCTTCTGATACAGGGAGAAACAGAACATTGTCAAGGGGGTGATAAGCTCGTAGTGTACGCCGCTCAGAGAGTTTCTGTGTGAGCGAAACACATTTGTCCCCATAGTCACACAGTCACAGACACTTTGTGCACCTCCCCACTGTTTACATGGGCCATGCTGATAATCCTCCCCTTCTCAAACTCTTGTTCCTCTATCTATCTGTGGCACAATATAGCACGTATACAACTTCAAAATACCAGAAACATTCATTTTTATTGCCAGAGGGCAGAGGACAACTGAGGTATTTCTGGTGAAAGAAAAAGACAGCATGATGTATGATGTCTGAGAAAGAAATACTACGACAGTCGTCACTCAGCACTTCCTGCGCCAGGCCAACAAGCCATCAATGAATGATACAGATTAACAAAAAATTCAAACAGACAAACTGTAGACAAACTAGAATTGATGGCTTCCACCGAGCCGCTCGGGGAACAGGCCATGACGTAAAAGGAAAAACATGTCGGGTTCCCCCGGCCAGGTTAATCAAGACAAGCTTCCCCTGTAAAAAAGACGAGTGTGTGTGTGTGTGTGTGTGTGTGTGTGTGTGTGTGTGTGTGTGTGTGTGTGTGTGTGTGTGTGTGTGTGTGTGTGTGTGTGTGTGTGTGTGTAGCCCAGCATGTGTATGCATGTGTGAACCCATTTCTCATTCACAATATGCAATCTTATTTCACGGCTGATTGTATTTGCTATACATAGGCTGTATGCATGAGGTCTTTGCCTGTATTTCTCTACCCAGCACAGCATAAATAAACAGGAACACTCTATAATCCATCATCCTGTGTGCTGTGGGAGCGTGCCCAACACAAACATGGCTTCTGTTTTCTATCTGTGTGTGTGTGTGTGTGTGTGTGTGAGCGTGTGTGTGTGTGTGTGTGTGTGTGTCTGTGTGTGTGTCTGTGGGATGGGTAGCACTATTATGCGTGTCCATGGCTGTGAAACATACACCGGCTGCCCCTAAATGAGGATCATACTAATGAGCCTTCTCTTTGTTTCTGCCGGGACAAGACTCGGAGGAGACAGTCCACTTTGTTTGATTGCTCCCACAATTCTTTGAAGTCCTTTTGAGATGACTCTTGTGTACATTTGTTTTGCATTTATTTAATATTAATTAACTGTTTGTTAATAAATTTAACCCATAAATCAATCGTCCTCTCTTAAACTGGATCCACGGACTCGCTGGGAAAAATCTGGAAGCACTGAACACCAACTTCCCCGATTGTAGATGAGACTGTTGTTCTTTAAGACCACTCTGAAATGAGTGCTCTCTGTTGACGTTTGAGAGTAATAAAAATCACAAAAACTGTGCATATCTGGTCTATCTTTGCAGCACTAGCTGGTCCAGTTACCTCTTATGATGATTATTAAAAATGGGGTAAACGGTCGGTCACCAGAAGTAGCTCAGTCCGTACAGTATGTGTGCATCACTTCTTAGCCATGCTACAGCCTGGATGTATGGGCTCTATTGATGGCAATGTCAGTCTGTCAGTCAGTCCACCACGTTGGTCCAAACTGAAATGCCTGGATGGGTCTCCGGGACATTAGTGAGTCCCGGAGGATGAGTCACTTTGCAAAGCTAACGACATTTAGTCTCATATTTACTTTGTGTTTAGTCATAATCAGAAAGTATGCTTAACTTAAAGTGAAGAGAACAGTTGAAAAAACAGTATACAACCTGGTAAACATCAGCATGGTAGCATGCTAATGTTAGCATTTAGGTCAAAATGTCACCGTGTCAAAGTTCACCCTCACCGAGTCTCTAGTATGGCTGTAGACATGTTGTTGTTGTTGTTGTTGTTGTTGTTGTTGTTGTTGTTGTTGTTGTTGTTGTTGTCTAGCTATTGTAACAAATGACTAAGTTTGATGGTTGTGTTGGACTCTTTGTACATATTATAACCCAAGATATGAATAATAATCTTTGTTTAAAATAAAAGTATTTATTTAATTGTCTTCAACTTGAATACTGTACTCCTGCACCGTGTGGGTACTGGTCCACATTTATTTTGTTTAACTGATTAATTGTTCCTTGCTGACATGATGCATTTCTATATAATTGAAAAAATACATTTCCCTGAAAGGGTCCCTTGAAAGTCCCAGATTATAAAGATGCATCCCCACTAAAGCTCCTTCTCTCCATGACTTTACTTGAGGTAATTGGTGCCTTGTGTCCGATTTATCGTAACAACTGACCTCATCCACAATATTTTCTACTTAAGCCTAGATTGTCTTCCCTGTGTTAGTTGTTGTTATACAACACCAGCAGCCACTTTGGGGCAGAAATCCATATAGTAACAATGCCGGGGCTATTGTACCCAGCATGCACTTTACAATATCCTCATGCATTGCATGAGGACTTTATTTACAGAGCCCCCCTGGGTAACGCAATGCCATGCTCTGATCACACACCAGCCCACTGCATGTAATTATCTTCCGCCTGCTCGCCAATCTGTCACTGCCCAAACTCATTTGTAAGAGTGCATGTACAGTGATTAAAGAAACTTCTGTGCCATTGCACACACAAAAAAAGGGGGGGGGCTTCTATCACTCCCCTCCCGTCCTCCTCCTCCATATTCGGGGAATTCTCAAAGAACGAGGCAAAGCTGCCATGTCAGAGTGAGCCAGGCCGACGTGTACAGATCGCCAACACTGCTAATGCATCTGCAGCACTGGTGCAGCAGTCAAGTCATAATAATTAAAGACATACAACATCTCAGGACTTCATTAATCATGGTTTATATGGACTTTGAAGTCGTAATGAAAAACAGCCTGCCTCTCCGGGTTTATTGTGTCTGTACAAATTGTAGGGATGGCGTACGCCAGGAATGCCCCCCTCCTGACCGGCAGTTACAGGATGTGGTGATGGAAAACAAAAAAGATAAGATTTGGTGAAAAGCTCGTGATGGTTATAGAGAGGTCAGTGGTCAAGGATGTTTACGCAGACGCTGAGCGGCATTCAATCAGGCAAAAAAAGTGAGCTGCTGACAGTGACTGCAGTGTAAGTTTACACATCTCGGTGTGTTGTGCCCTCGGTTGTGCACTCAGTGGTCAATGTTTCCTGCCTTTGGCTGAGCGAAATGAAGGCATGTAGTGCTTTGGAGATTCAGCTTGCACTGTCACATATCATCATCCATGATTTTCTGTTAGTTTCTCAGATTCTCACCATCCAGCCCTTCTGGAGGTGCATTACAGTGAGATCAGAGTGAGAGATTACTGGGTATTAAGCTCTCAGTGCCAGAAGTAGAAATTACAGAGAGGTTGTCAACGCCAGAGTTCTGTCTGCTTGTGTTCTCCTATAGAGAGAGGGAGGTAATGCCTTACTCACAGCGTTTCATCCCAATGGCTAGTGACTGCTCCCTGGCAGTGCTATCCGTGGTGAGTCACAGCCAAAAGTATGTGCAACGCTCCGAAAGCAAAGGAAGACAGAAAGGGACAGACCGCTGAGGACTCCAGGACACATGCATCTTCTCCCATTAAAAGGCCCGTTGGCAGGTTTACATCACATTAGTCCACTAAACCCAAGGAAAAATACAGTGGAAGGGAGAGAGGGCATCATCTATCATCAGAAATGCAAGGGATGAAGTCACTTTATTTTCTCCCTAAGTATGTGTCCGGCCTACAGGTGCAGTGGTGCAATATCCTCCCTTTGGTTGCAAAGGTATACGCAAGATCGAGATTCTATTCACTTATTTAATTTACTTTAAAGCTGGTTACACTTTTCATAAATAAGAGTCCAAGAGTTTGAGTCCACAGCTCCACAGTAAAACTGAGTTCTGTGTGTGGTAGTGATTCATTTCCTCCCCAACACAAGTTCTTCACTTAAATTTGTCATTTTATGGAGTGTGTCTGACAGAGCACAACTGACAGATGAAAGTTAAAGTGGCCCCTTGGAATAAACAAGTCAAAAAGCTCTGAGTTTGGCTGAATTAAAGGAAGGGGGGGGGGCTGCGTTTATTTAGAAAGCCTGCGAGCATGGTGCTCTCTGGACCCTGCGGTCTGCTAGCGTTCCTCCCAGGTGAGCTCACATGGGGCCTGGCCCCGGCCACGAAAAAAAACGGCGCCCTCAGCTATCCGGCTCGACTCACACTTTTGCTGGTAGTCCCAAAATAAATCATCACTGGGTTGTTGTTATTACTAGTTAGCTCATCCACGACTTCTGTGTTCATCATTTCTGAGCAGAGGGCCTTTTTAGTTGCCACTTTTGAGTTTCTAACAATTTGTGATCATTTTGATCATCACTATGCTGAGGAGACACACTGGTGAAGTGGGTGAAAATAGGCAAGAAAAGAACAAACATGGAAGGCACTCTTAAAACAAATGACTGAATAATTAAAGAATAATCATAATTACTGTTTAGATTCTAAAGATGAACAATAAAAGCACTCAGGTATTGTGACATCACAGCCGACGGGACACTTCAAATATTTAAGGAGAAGCCATTAATGCAATTAGAAAAGTCATGAAATTCTGTTGCATGTTTCATGACTGAAAGTATGACGTTTTTTGGTCCAGCAATTTAGGACCTCCCCAAGAAAAGTATATTTAGACCACAGTGCCCCCTGGTGGTTATGATGTGTGTTACAGGCTGAACACATAATCCTGGTGAGGCGCGACAGCTGTTGTGAGATTATAATAAGTATACTCAACTGTTATAGAAAAAAAATTTAAAACAGCTTTTAAGTATTGTAACATGATATCTAGATTTTATTGCGATGCATTATTAACAGTCTTGGTTGCAATGATAGAGGTCATATAATATTCAAGGAGACAATGCAGTCCATAAGGGTTAGTACAAATATATATATATATATATATATATATATATATATATATATATATATATTTTGAGAATAAATATGTAATTCATTGACAAGTTTGCTACAACAATAAATAAAATGTCATTTCTATACATACTTTATTCAAACTTTCCTCAGAGGATAGTAAGATAACTCGTGAATGCAAGCACAACATCAAGATGACATCTTTCTGTATAGGCTCTTCTTTTCTTCATCGAATAGTTCAGTTGTTTCAGATTCCGAGCAATCTTTTTCTCTGCACTGCCATAACCACAAATAGATTAGCCAGGCTGTAAAAAGTTGTTTATTCTCCTTGTGGCCTGTGTTTCCTTACGCGGGCCGTCCACCTCGTCTGCCTCTTGCCTCTTCTCACTGGGATGCAGGAAGAGGTAGTACAGCATGAGGCACACCAGCCCCAGCACTGATCCTCCAAAGATTAAACCACTGACTGTCATAAAGACTGTGGTTGTCTGCAACTCTGGCTTCAACAAAGCCAGCAGTAGAGGAGACGTAATGTTTACGAAAGTATAGAACAAGTAGTAGATGATCATAGTGACCTTGGTGTCCTGACCTGTGACATTGAAAAAGCTGAAGGTGAGGATGACCCCGATGACGGCTCGGTACAGAAACTCAAGCTTTTCGGATGAGCAGAAGTTGGTCTGAAGCGCATGTGTCCAGGTCGTCCCCAGCAGCCAGAGGACGGTCAGGGTTACTGCGCTGTAGGGGCTCAGTATGAGGAGCAGGGTGTAGCTGAGGATATGGCTGGTGATGGTGCAGAGCTTATAGAGGAGGTAGATTGCTGTGGGGAGGCCAGAGGGCATCTCCACGATGTGGGGGAGGGATCTGCGCAGGCAGCGCCGATAATCAACCAGGGACCAGGCAATGTTAAAGAAGGAGAACGCCATAGAGAGATCTGAAAGAAATGGACAGATGATATATATGATGTTGCACTAAATTCCCAAAAGATGTCACTTTCTGCCTCTACTTACACTGCAAGACTGAGCAATCTCCGTGGCCCAGCACTATGTAGAGCTGCAGAAGGAGTTGGGGGACACTCTCCAGGAAAGTCTCAAACAGTTTGAGCATGCTCAGATCTGTAGCCATGCAAAACAATTTGTGGTGCACGTCTCTCCTCTCATCCACTGTATAGGGATGTCTCGATTTCCAAACCACTTTAAAGCCCTTCCTCAGAAGGTAATAATACCTAGAAACAGGGGTCAAACGCAACGTCAACATCCAGTGGCGGCTGGTGGATTTATTTTTTTGTGGGGCCATGCAATCAAATTCATGATTCAATGAAAGAAAAGGTATCAAACACACATTACTACTTTGCAGTTAAATATTGAACATTTATTCTAACACTGACATAGTACGGACATCTTATTCATACAATTCAGTGCATGTACATATATATATATCTCCATCATTTGTTTGTTATTATTTCTTTAATCAGTGATTTGCTAAACTGCTTCTTAGACCCGCCTTTCTTGGGCCAAATGGATCTGGCCCCACGACGTGCACTAGCTTAAGAGACGTGCACAGGGGCAGCTGAGAGGGGCACAAGCAGAGGAGACAAGCAGGAAAAGCAGATACTTTGTTGAGATATCCTATTTTACAAATAATACTGGGTACATTCAATAGCTCCGAAACATAAATATTGACAATTTGGATAATTTATAATTTTTGTAATTTTTGTAATTTTTTTTTTTTTTGGTGGCTCAAGGGGGGGGGGGCTCTATGGGCCGGCCGCCACTGGCCAAAATGCATTTGCCAGTATTTTCCTTTTTTACTGCTGTGCAGAAGATGATTCACATTCTACAATGCACTGCTGCAGCTGATATGTGGTTATTCCCGTTTGCCCATAGACATTTTGCGCTTTTGCATTCCACCATAGGATTGTGGTCATAACACAATTCTGAACTCTTATAAAAGTCATACCTGGTGAAGACGCCCATTCCAAAAAGGTGCAGGAAAACAAGTCCATCATTGGACAAGGCCAATATGCGGGGTGTCCCCTCAGCATTCATCAGAACATCGGTCATGTCGTCCTTGTACCAGGTGTGGCTGAAGACCTGAGTCACCAGCAGCCCGACCAGAACAAACATGAGAGTCAGGCCAGTCCACACAAAATGACTTTCTTGAAAATATTTCACTGCCAGTTGGATATCTGTCCAAATGTCCCCCACATACAAGAGCAGTCCAGCAATGGTTAATAACCATCGCAGTTTAGTGTAGAGGATGTCTGATGGAAGCATCTTGTCGTCAGTTGGGAGATTCAACCAACCGCTTTGCTCTGGCATGAAGGTAGAAATGTGCTTCTTTCAGCTCTGCTTTGAAGCATCTGAAGAGAAGCAGCTGTGGACAGTTTGGTAACGGACCCCAGCAGGTCAGGTGCCATTTTTGGTCAATCTGTAAAAGCATTAGGACGTGATGAAAAACAGGAAACAGAGTGTTTGTCACGCTCATACGTTTATCTGAAATCTTGTGCAAATTTACCACAACTCTTATGACAATGGTCAACTCTTATGAAAGTGGTCAAATCTTATGACAGTGGTGATATCTTATGACAGTGGTGAAATGCAACGTGACGGCAGTCTGCTGCTGTGTAACCTTTTCTTGCCCTTTGAACTCCACATAAACATGTTATTCCTGGGTTGTGCCAAATGACATACTTACAAATATGGTAGGTACTAGGGACATACAGTAATCCACAATGATATCAGCAGAAATAATAAAATGTACTGTATTTTCATTTATTTTTTAAACCTGAATGGCATTTTAAAACATATTTTCTCAATAACAGAATAGATTAATTTGGGAAGTATTTTGAACCTCAATATAAGATTAAACGTTTTAATAAAAAGGTGATAAAGTATTTAAGGTAGCACAGTATCAAAAATGACATTCATATTATCTTCACTCTTAATAAAATAAAGCCAAAGTTGACTTAATTTCTTGTATTTTCATAAATATTATTGACAAATTATTCTGAGCTCATATACAAATCCCAAATTGATCACATTCTGCCTTTATTCCCACACAATTAGTGCATGTCACTATCAATTCAGCTTACCGGTATCGTGTTTTCATGGCACACAGCTGCGTACATGAAGTTGTTCTCTTTCTCTTTCCTTGCAACTTGTGAGTCAAGACAAGCTCCGCCTCAGTGTGTTTTGTTTGGAATACGTTTAACAACGTGGGCAAAGGTAGGTAACGCGTGTCAGGGCATGATCAACCACCAGAGGGCCCCAGAGCAAACTGAGCTGTAGATCCGTGCTGAACCGCCCCCCCCCCCCCTCCTCCTCCCTTACCCACTATTTATATGACGTGTCAGTGTCCTGTCGTATTACAGTACCCGTCAGCAAAGCCCCGGTCTAAAGTGTAACAGCACTTTGTAGTATGTTGATGGAAGGAATACATCTGACATAATATACATCATCATCGTTGGGACATATTTGCTTTCTTGCTGAAAAATTGATATACAAGTCCAATTATTACAGTGTTATCAATGTTCTCCCGTAACTCTTGGCAAGAAAGCAAATAAGTCCATTCAATAATAATGGATCCACTACCACGTCGAGCAGGGACTCAATACAACAACAAATAGCTTGTCAGAAATAAATTAGACAAAATACATATATACAGGCACTGGGTTTATAATCCGATATTGTTTTATACTCCAAACCTCTAGGGAGCGATCGAGAGCACCAGCTGTTTCTCTCCTGTGCGTAAAGGCATCTCGTTGGTCGGAGTCAGCGGCTCGACCCTCCCACTCGCAGAAGAGTGACACGCCATTCAATTGCTGCCTGGCCCTTCGCGTGGAGGAAGCAAGAGGGAGCTTTGAGCGTCCTCGTACCGGAGGTTACTACTACTAATAATAATATCAGATAGAAAAAACGACTACATCTGCGCCGCTTAAAGCAAAGGTGGTGCCGAAGACTGTCGACATGGCGATCCGAAAGAAGACCAACAAGAATCCGCCAATGCTGAGCCATGAGTTTGTCATCCAGAACCATGCAGATATTGTTTCCTGCCTGGCTATGGTGTTCCTCCTCGGGCTCATGTTTGAGGTAAGTCCCGTCCACATGTTGAATGGGTTTGGGTCGTGGGTTACGCCGGGAGATGGTCTCCACGGGCAGAGTGGACGGACCACTGCGATCCGAGATGCCGAGTGCTCCCCATCTGTCCTCCTTGAAAGTGACATGACTGTCTGATCTATTCTTTAAACTACTTCCTCTCGTGATCGAAAGTTTTCTCTACTCGGCTGGCCTCGGTTTTTGCGTTGAACCCGCAAGCTATTTGTTTTATTCGGGCCACGTTTGCATAAATATATAATGCCGGTTGTGTTGTATCTTAAAGTGACGTGGGCATTATATTCCACTCTCCATCTGGCTGCTTTCCATGTTGAAATCGATATTTCAAATCGCTCGTCTGCAGGCCCGACGTTTGATCAGACGAAAAAACACCCAAAGTTGTTCATGTGTGTTTTTATAGTTCTGTTTATGGAAACGTCTCTGCTTGTTGGAGACTTGCAACGTTGCATCGGTGGCTGCAATGATCGCACAACGCTCCCGACTCTGTTGCTTTATGCGTAGACGTGTTACGTGGCAATCACACAACGACCGGAGAGGGCTGTCAACACAGAAACCCGCTCGCACCGAGAGCTGAAAGTTTTGGAGGCGGAACTGCGTTTCGAGTTTGACTCGATGCTGTCGGACCGACGGCCCGGGACCCCGGTCGCACCGACACACCGACACGCAGCTGCACGCGGGTCGACTTTTTGCTCAAATTGATGGTCCATGTTTCATCCTCGGTAGAAAGCGGCGCCATTAATGTCGAGTCTGCAGGAGTTTAGACTACTTCCGGTTTTAGTTCAACAAAGTAAAATCCCCTTTTTCCACCAACGGCTTTTGCAACATGGGCGTTATATCGTAATAGCAGCGTGAACGTTTTAACACGATTTCTGTTTATGCCACTGTAATTAAACAGAGACTGCTTCTCCCTTGTGTTTTATTTTAATTTGTCGCCCATTTGTCTTTTTTTATGAAGGAAGACAAAGCAACTTCCGGTTGTAACGTTATTATTTGGCTTGATTTATATTTGTTTCTCGGTATAGGCAACAATACTTAGTTGGATCATTCCTGGTTTCCCATCACACAGACACATTACATATATATAGATAGATAGATAGATAGATTATATAAGGATTCTTTACGTTCAAATATGTATGCAATATGCAGAAGTAGTTGGTAGAGCTTTATCCACCCTGTTGCTGATATCACAACAGTATTGCACAATGCATGTTGCCAAAATTTATCTTATATGAGAAATTAAAACCAACGTGTGACTTAAACTTCAATATTCCTCTGAGTCAGTTACAGTCACTCCTTTATTGGTCCTGCAGGGAAGCCTATAGGCTATGTATATTAATGCAACGCTCCAAGTTTCGGTGTGTAAACGCACCCTTTTGTCATTCCACAGAATAAATGTATGTGTGCACGTGTACAGGACTTCACTACTAATATTTTGTTCCTCTTCCATCTACAGGTCACTTCAAAGTTTGCAGTGTTATTCATAACTGTCCAGTACAATGTCACCATTACAACAAATGGTAAGTTATGGGTTGAATTGAGACCTTGAGATAAGGAGGGAGAGCAGATGATGTGTTACAATTGATACTGCATGACTTGTCTTCAACATGCGCTGCAGTATTTTGTCAGTTGTCCTGCTTGCAGCCTCTCATTTAGATTCTAGAGTGGTTCTCACGCAGCTTTACACAAACCCATTTGAGAACTCCTTTTTTCCTTTTTGCAGCTAAATTTAGTCTGCCTGATTCTCTAAGTTCTCTTGTGGCTAGGTTTGTGCGTGGTGAATTGGGCTAAGGTGTAAAATGGGCCTCTCCATTCAAGTCCTGCTCATTTCAAGGTTAACAAATTGGTTGCCAACTTCCAGATACTGTTGAAGGAATGTTCAACCGCAGAACATATTCATGCTCTGTGGTCCAGGCTGGAGGTTTGCAGGCTGCCAGCTGGTGTTTCAGTTCTTATCTGAGTGCATAGCTCGCTCTGTAACTTATTTACAGCCTTTATCTAATTAGACAAATAACTGGCAGCACCTAAATTGCTCCGTCGAGAAACATTCAGTTACGCCACTGTGTTTAATTATTTTGTGTTGTTGTCAGTGCTGACGTTAACAAATGATTGGACTGATTTCATTACGTGGTTGCATAAACCATGAGCACCGCCTCGGCTTGCTCAAACTGTTTGTAAGGAATCCGCATGTCGTCTATCTCTGTGCTACAACTCATCACATTATACGCAGTGTTTTACAGATTGCAGGCCGCCGGCTGTATAGATGGTTTCCATGTAATGGTTGTATGTTAATATGTTGTGTTATTGTGCTGAGACGGTTGATGTCAAAGTGATGCAATACTGCACAGCCGTGGCTCACTAATCCTCACGCATCATCGAAGGAATTAAGATTATTAAACATGGGAATCACTTGATTACATTTAATTAAAATGGCTCAACAGTTCATGTTGAGTAGGAATACGGTTCATTTGACATGTTGTATGTTATTCAACACATTGGGCCTCACGCACCACAATTCTAATATGTTTCTAATATTCTTTTTAGCAAAAAAGATGCATGAAAATAACCCTTTAAAATCAGCTTTTAACCAGGTGTGTTGATTTAATAAATCTCACTTGATCATAAACTGGTGGTCCGTGGCTTATTGTTTATTACTAGCGGCCCCTAAAGATAAGGGATGTGTGAAAAAGACTGGCACATGTCCAAGAATTTGAAAAATGGCACCCACCATATAAAAAAATATAAAAAACAGCGGTAAGAAGAAGAACATCAGCTGATGCCGTTTGATTTTCCCTCTAACACCAGTACTACCACCTCCAATCTAATGTGTATTTGAATGTGGCCTATGGCTAGATAAAGGTTTTTATTTAATATTTGATCATGTTCATTGTGATAACCGTCTTCCTTCTCTGCGTGCCTCTGCAGAACTAGAGGAGACGACCGTGAACCACTTCCACCATGGCATCAAGGACTTGGCCACCACCTTCTTCTACATGCTGGTGGCCGTCATCATGCATGCCATCATCCAGGAGTACGTGCTGGATGTAAGTGAGACGCAAACTTGATTACACAGATTTACATTTTTTGTTCTGCATTTAAAAAAAATTATATATTCTTTTATCTTTTCAGAAAATCAACAGGAAGAAGCACTTCTCCAAGACCAAGCACAGCAAGTTCAATGAGTCGGGCCAGCTCAGCACCTTCTACTTGTTCTCCTTCGGCTGGGGCGCAAGCCTCCTGCTTTCTGTACGTACAGTAGCTACGCTGTGGCTGTTCTTGGTTCGATATGGTTTACCCCTCCAAAAATGATTAATGTTAATGCCCCCTTTTGTTTTTTTAGGAAAACCTCCTGTCCAATCCAGTCAACCTGTGGGAGGGTTATCCCCATACACTGATGCCGTACGTTTGTAATATTGATGTATTTTAGAGATCCTTTGAAGTTTTTTCTTTGTGGTTTAAATGGACTAGAAAAATGCTGTTGTGTTGCTTTATTCGTTATTTTATAAGCGCTTCAAGTATCGTTCTGAATTATAAAAAAACTTTAATTTTGTAACTCTCATTGTCCCTTAGATTCCAGTTGAAGTTCTTCTTTGTTTGTCAGCTGGCCTACTGGTTACACGCTCTTCCAGAGCTGTATTTCCAAAAGACTAAAAAGGTTTGTGAGACTTCATGACGTACTGAAGGGTCTGTTTGGACCCTCAGACTACTTCCTGTGTGACTTCCTTGGTTATGTTGCATTGTTTCAAAGAATTGTACTCCCCTTGCTTGATTCCACGTGCAGAGTCAATATTTACCGCTCTCGGCCTCTCATCCTTTGTATTTATTGTTTAGGAGGATATTCCACGCCAACTTGTGTACATCTTCCTGTATCTGGTCCACATTGCAGGCGCCTATATTCTGAAGTAAGAACTTTGAATACTTTGGAATAAGTGATTGTGCTGAACATGTGGCATTCCTTCTGCGTTTGTACACTATCCTTCAGGAGAAAGTTATAATGCCTGCCCCCCCCTCCATTTTGTTCCTATCAGTTCTAATAAAGGGTAATCATGTGTGTTTCAGTCTCAACCGTCTGGGTCTGGTCCTGCTGGTGTTGCACTACTTTGTCGAGCTTCTCTTCCATGTTTCCCGACTGATCTACTTCAGCAACGAGAGCAGACAAACTGGGTAAGTTAGTTGTCATGTTCAGAATGGTGTGCGCTCACCATTACGTGATAGCCTGTGGAAGTTGTGCCAGTTAGTAATGACTGGTGGTGATAATTCCTCCTTGTCTTCCAGTTTCACCATATGGGCCGTCTTGTTTGTGCTCGGGCGGCTGCTCACCCTGTCCTTGTCCGTCCTCACCGTGGGCTTTGGCCTTGCCACGTCTGAGAATCAAGGCTTTGATTTGGCTGCAGGGAACTTTAATGTCATTTTTGTTCGGTAAGTGTGTCTGAGAGGAGAAACGGGACTTTCATCCTCAAAAATATTTTGTAGACTGCCAACTGGAAGAATTCTGACCTAAAAATCTACACGCAATTTGCTTTTTTTAATTCAACATTCATCAAGCCACAAAAAAAAATCTTACTTTGTAACATTTGTGTCCATTCTCTTAATATGTTCTAATTCATGGGTTAAATCTGTCAACACCTGGTTGGCCACTTGGAGTAAAGAAACATAAGTTTATTTCTACACACACTGTAAGTCTGAGGTTCAACAATCGTACAGGAAGGGCTTCATTGTAGAAGAGGAAGAGTATTTCACCAACACCAGCTTCGAGGAATTAGAATGAAATTAGTTATTGAGTTATCAGGATTGTAGGTCACTGAACATTACCCCTACATAATGGACTGCTTCTTGTGTTACAGAGTATCTGAGGGTGGAGCAATATTTTTTACGAGGACTTGAGAGCGGTCAAAATTTGCATCTGATTTTCGCAGTATCACAGTGTCACACTGCTTCCTTCTCAACCTTTTTTAGGATAACCGTCCTGGCTACCATCTGCATCACTCAGGCCTTCATGATGTGGAAATTTATCAACTTCCAGCTGCGCCGGTGGAGAGAGCATGCCCAAGCCCAGACTTTGAAAAAGAAAGCTCCGTCCAAGAGCAAATCAAAGAAAGACAAAGGTGAGCAACGAGCACACAGCATGGGGCACAGTCACACGGTTGTAAACGTGTTCTTCTGCAAGCACCGGCCATTACACAATATGCATTTCTTGTTAGTATACGCATAATGTTTACACATGCACTTAACATCACTAATTAATGGAACTAATGTGGGTGTGCCCTTTTTGTTTTTTAGCCAATGGAGTGAATGGCGTGAACGCTCACACAGGCGATTCACCAAAAGCAAGAAAGGAGAAGTCATCATAAATACATTCCCCTCTATCGCGTCCTTCCCAAAGAACCACCTCAGCCCGTGCTTTCGGGGCTGTATCCGACCAACAGTCCCTCCAGCGCCTCGTCCACAATTTGCATCTTCTTCGCCCAGAAAGGACTGACCTCCCAGCTGGACTTCAAGAGCCAGAATGCATTTAGTTTAACTTGTCGGCAGTCGTCCAGCACGCCTTGATTTAAGAATCAGCGCTCTGCTGTGCCACTTTGGATAAAAACATGACTAAGTCCCAAACTATGAAAAAATACCTTATTTAAGAAGTGCCTATTGATACAGATTGTTTTGTATAAGGTGTGTAAAAATTCAGGAATAATGCCTTCAGTGTTCAATGTTTCTCCCAAGTCAGGTCATGTCATGCTTTTTTGCAAAACAATGTGTATTCCAGCTTTTCATTTATTTCCCCTTTTTTCTTGTATTTATATGTGCTAGCAGCTCCTTCTTTTCCATGGACTTCTGTCCTTCTTTGGAGGGATATTTGTAAAAAAAGTGAGAATTTTCTAATCTTTTATTTTTTCCATCAGTGAAGGTTGTATTCAGTCCTGTTATAATCTCTGGGTTCACACCACATACTGTTCAGACTCACAGCAGGACACTGTTACAATCATTTCACTGTGTCACTGGTCAACAGACATCTTAAGATGGAAAGCAAAGTACAGGATTTTCAATAGACATGCTTGGAATAGAATGGGGAAGTGTGCATAAAAGCAATCCAGGAAAACAGGAGCCATCTCCCTGTCTTACTATATGTAGATTCACAGTTAAGTATAGTGCAAATCTGCCACTAAAGACGTAGTAACCTGGTGTAGCATTTAATTATCTTAGTTCAGAGCAGCTTTTAGTCACAAAAGGACATATCCCTTGCCATTAAATGATGCACACTCTATTGCCAGTCTGCCTATAACACTCAGTAATTGAACACACTGTTTTAGATTTGCGTCATGAGAACATGTTGTAAAATCAGGCAAAAACATCATTTTAGTTTGATTGACTCACTGTCTTATATGGTCCATAATCATTTGCGTTTTAAGTGGAGTGGGTTAATTTTATTTGTTTATCCCTGCATATTATTGCTTAAAGTTAAACTATCCACAATAATGATTTGTTGTTAAAGCCCTGACTGAGTATGAGAAAAACATATTTTGTTGTCTCTCTCTCTCTCTCTCTCTCTACCCCCCCCCCCCCCCACAAATATGTGCCAAATGAGCCTGATTGACTGTTGATATATGCCTTTCGCTTACATGCCATGAAATGAATTTACAAAATACATGGAAGGCAGTCAACTGCATTGTAAGAATCAAACACACATGTTTATTTGGAAGAATAAACTCATTCACTGGTTTTAGGTACACAGTAAGTCATGGTTGTCTCCAGCAGCATATCAGAAGTATATTTGTTTTTCTCAGCTTGTCCTGATTGTTTATCTATCTTGCAAAGGAATACAATGTTTATAAAAATAAACGATTGTCCGAGTTATTTTTCTTTATATAAAAATGGTACACATCAATTCAGGTTTGACTTGTAAAAAACACTTGATGAATGATGCAGTTGAAAGGTTTCTCCGAATAGCACAACATATCACACACATCTCTGCAATGTTCGACTTTAAAATAGTGAAGCAGAACCAAATAAGAGCCTTCTTAGTAAAGACAGTTTAGGCAAGGTCTCCAAAATGGGCACATTGGGCACCATCTGAGCCATTTGATGTATCTCATGTACCAAACTATATATATATATATATATATATATATAATATAATATATAATATATTATTAATGGGGTTCAATACATGGAAATACAGCATTAAACATGTTTTTAATTGTTATATTACTTTGTGTTTTATATTTATATTTTAGTATTGTGAGAGTTGTGTTTGGAGCATTTGAAAATGTCTTACTAATTATTGTAACTCATGTTGTGCTTTTTAATTTGATGTGAAACATCATATTATTTTGTGAATGCTTGCGGCTACAACACATGACACAACAACTCTTTTTAGGGGGCTGTGGGCAGCAATGAGTTCATTCATGAAACCCAGATTAGCATCAATGGGGCTTTTCCATCCATACACCATCTAATACTCAGACTCTACATTTTAATAATGAAAAATATTATAAATTAAAATGTTAAGAAATGTCCCAAGAAGCAACCGAGGAGGGTTCCCTCTTCCAAGACCATCATAAATGGAATGGATCTTTTGTGCACAGAATAATAGCATTTCCTGTTCACATTTTAGTGTTGGCCAATAGAAACAGACTCCAAGGAATGAAAGCAAATTAACAGGGGAGGTGTAATAATTATATCTATTATATGGCATTGGTTCCCGAACTGCGAACTTGGAGATATTTTAAGGAACTTTGAAATATTTGTAATTTCTTGGCTTCTCATATTTTATTTCAGTTATCTTGTCAGTAACAGTGCAGATAGATTGTATAACCCTACCTGTATGTGTGACAGTGTGAATGGTGTTTCGAAGCCATCTCATACAATACTGTGCACACAAATATGTATTTCATCCATAACACTGTTCTGAACAAACGTTCCCCATAGGTAAAAAACACAAACAGCTCCCGCGATACAAATCTACACAAATGCTGGTGTGGTTAAATGTAAAAGGGTCATGGAGTTTCTGTTGTCAGTCGACTGTTCGTATCACGAAGAAACGACCCTGTTGATGTTCGGCCTATCCGCCACTTGGTGGCGCTGTTGCACACGTTTTCATTGTGAGAAAACGCCTCCTTGCCTGCTTGATCTATGGATAGTTGACCACACAGTAAATCAAGGTATCTGAACTAGGACACGCTTATTTGTAAGATTTCTAAAGCTTGACATGTTAGCGTGCCGTTTGCGTTGCAATGTGTTGTGTTTATTTAGTAAAATGGCTAACATTATTACACAATGTTTGTTTGTTGAAAAAAAACGAGTCTGCACATTTATTTCGGATCACCGTCCAGTTACTGTTTAGTTACAATGTATCTATCTTTAAATGAACTAGATTAATAGAAAATGTTCTTAATCTTAAACATGTTGTTAAACAGTAGTTACACTAGTGTAGATGTATTGTAACACATACACCCCTTTTCACTATATTGGCACATTTGAGTTGGGATAGGGAGGGGAGGGGGTCCTAGTTCCCCCCCCACACACACACACCTCTTAAAACACAGATTTAAACATTAGCTACTGACAGTCGTGACACTGTGGGGGCTTTAAGTAACTGTCAGTGTTGCATTGTCAGATTAAATGTCAGCACATTAATGTCCTTCTATCAACATATCAAGAATCGTGTCATCATTTAACAGGTAAAATCAGCGTTGGGGTTGCGTACGAATCCGGCGGCGCTGAGTTGATACTGCTGGAGCCCCGTGATGTGGTTTGGTGTGGGGGAGGATAGCAGCTACCAGCCAGATAAACACTCAGCATTGGTTTGCACAGCAGGAGTAACATGGCGGCACAGTTAGCCAGCAGAAATGTTGTTTCACTACCGCGAAGGTCAGAGCGGCGTCTGATAAACGGAATTTAACAACGAGGACGCAGCTGAAAGTGTTAAATCGTAAGTAGCCGCACGTGTCGGCGCTCGTTTGCCGCGACGGGACGCGGTGTTTTCGGCGTGAAAAAAAAAGGATCCAGTGCGAGGTCTTCAATCTCGGTTGTGTGTCTGGCACGGGCTCTCGCCTCGGCGTTAGCTTTTTAGCAGAGCGTTAGCTCCCTGGCTAAGCCTGCTGCCTGTGTCAATAGTGTTTTCTGCAGCAAACTCGACCAGACAAGCGACTTATTACAAATGTTTGTCAGCCGTTTTTTTTTTTCGCGGTGACTCCGCAGTACACATTTTGTGTAAAATAAAATAAAATGTAGCGTGCACAACACTTTCATATGTCGTTGTTTTTGTGTTGTGCTTTTTTTGTGCTGAGTGAGCGGGTGACCGCGTTCACAACACCGGACGAAGTTCGCCAGTACGGCAGGGACGTAGTTAGCATGCTAGCTGCTGAGCCGCAGGCTAGTCTGGCTGCTTCAACGTCGTTGTCAGAATTGAACGCGAGCGGGTTCAGGACGGTTCTGACCCGCGTGGGTTTGAGCGGGCTGCTAAACTCGTTTGGTGTGGTATTAACCATGCCACGGTGATACTTGCTACGTTAGGTAAGTTGGGGGAAATTCCTGCATTTGTTCAAGGTGCGGAGACCATTCTAATTTTTTTTTGCTGAACTAATGTTTCTCTTGTGTTTGGCTGACGTTAACGCATCGAGGTGCTCCACTGCCAGGCTGTGGAGCAGCCACGCGTTGTCACTTTTTTAACCGGTAATGGTTGGCTTTAAAACATTTTGACGAAAAGTATTCAGAAAAGTTGGTCCGTGTGCTCGACAAACCCCCCAAAGTGTCGCTCGCGCATGGAAGCGGAGAACGGTGCGATCCTGTTTGTTGTGGCGTTGCGTTCCAAACGCGTCATACGACTTCTAATTAGGCGTTAAACGCAAGCTGCTGGCAACGCACATTGCGTGACACTCACGCGGGCGTCACTGCGGAGATGTTCATGGAGGCAGGACTTTTAATTAGATACAGAAGGAGCTCTCTGGAAAAAAATAACCCATGTAGTGTGAGAGTGTGTGGTGTGGGGGGACGCCGCCGAGAGTTCTGACTTGTGTGTTGCTTTGTTGTGCCCCTGTCGAGAGTGCCCGTGCGCTCCTTTTATGGGCTCTCGTGCTTGACTGATCCAGGACTAAACAGACAGACAGCTTGTGCCATGTCAGTGATTGTCAACGCTCCTCTCGGCAACGCTGGGAACGCATCTTGTGGAACCAGTTGAGCAGTTTATGTTGCATCACTCTGCCCACCTGATGGTGCACAGCAGCACTGGTGTCACATCACCGATGTGAGCTTTAATATGACAAGTTGTTTGGCTGCAACTTCAGTTCTGTCCGGACTCTTTAGGTTTCAGTGAAAGAGAATTCACGCGGTAAAAAAAGACTGGGTAAATTACCCATTATTTGTTTCCGTCTTTCGGCATATACATCGGCTGAACAGTTTGTCATTGTCTTGACAGTATAAGACTATAAGTAAAAATGTTCCCACAGCTGAGCAGGTTTTAATTGTCAGTGTTAGATGAGGTTACGGTGCATGCATATGGCGTCTGCGACAGCCTTTTTTGCAAAGAATGCAGCCATGCGCAGATGCAAGCTTGCATTCCATCGGTATGCTGTACAGTGTATGCAGTCGTATTGTTTTTGTTGTTTGCCTTATTGTCAGTCTAAGTACACTAGGCTCTGTTAAGATTCATATAACAGGGCTGTTGCCCTTGGGTGGTTCGTGGAAAAAAACTGTCATTTTGACTAAACGGTACAATAGAACGACTGTTTGGATGATGATGATTCAGGAATTCGTGCAAGCGTGTATGAAAGTATGTGGATGTTTATACAACGATAACCGACTGGAGGTTTTTCACACTGACTTGACACAGTTTGTGTAATGAGCGTTACTGAGAAATAATTCTCTGCCATAACCCTTTGTATAATACAGCTATATCAACAGGTGTGAGCGGGTAATGCCCAGTTTTTCACCCGGTTTGGAAGAATCTCTACATTAATGTCTTGTTCTCGCGGTCGCTAGTTGTTTTCTATCGGGCTGAGCTCCACTCACTCAGCACTGTAATTTATGTCACACAAACCCATCTTGTTGTATTTTTGTGTGGTTCTTTTTGGTTATTCAATGTGTGTTCATGAGTCCATAAAACAAAGCAACATGTTTTCTATTGCAATTGGAGACACCCCTCCCATCTTGTAATCACTGACTTTTGCCCTGTGATAGACTTGCTTTGTTGCGTCACCTAAGTGATACTGTAATCATTTGACCCTTGTTCTGTAGCATGCGCTGCCAATTTGTGGGTTGTTGACTGTCACTGTTGGCCTAATATGATAGTCCGCTAATATTTTTTTTTGTATTGCATACTCACTAATGTACAGTTTAATCAGGTTTTTGTATTTATGTCAGACATGGATTGTCATGTATGCAGACCTTTCATATGTGTTGCTATGGGACAATCTTTACACTAATCAATCAATTTGATCTTTGAAGCATAAATGATAGGCTAGACTAACATTTAAACAAATTAAAAGTTAATGAATGAACTCTTTAGCCTTTCTATCACCCAATAGACTTGAACATAAATTGAGTTGTATAGTCACAGTGAGCCCTTTTGGTGGCTTTAATGCAAAATGTGTTTATCTAAGGATCCCCGTAAACATGCACTTCTATATATATTATTCAATTTAAGAGATTACTAAGAATCAAACTTGTAGTTGATACTGATTGACACTTTGATTTTGTCTGCAAAATCAATCACCTCATCTAGCTACCCATCGTTATCATAATGCCATTATGAGGTATATCTGGGGTAATCTATATAATTTGGTCAGTAAATTTCAATTGAACTGTAGTTTTGTTTATCAATCAACTACATCACACAAACATTGGGATGGATTCCTAAATTACACACGGGCCCCAGGTAATTATGTCCTGCATTTCGCTTTTCCCCACTGGAATCATTAGCAGATTTAGAAGAATTAAAAATTTTCCATGTTGCACGTGTGTATGTGTGTGTGGGCTAAAATTAGAACTTCGATACCTGCCTAAATATCACGCTACCCGATACTTACGATACTATAATTCAATACAATACCACAAATACAATACGTTACTGGTATATTTATCTATAATAGTAATAAATAAAATACGCCCGGGCAGCAGGACAGCCATCATGGAGCGCAGAATTTTCATGAAGTATCGATACAAAAAATATGCAACCCCGTATAATTTTGAACGTAAGGGTACCGCGGTACCTTTTTAGTATTGTTATGCTGTGCAACCCTTATATATATATATATATATATATATATATATATATATATATATACTGCTGGAATGTTTCGTCAGTTTATTGATGAGTCTTTCAATAGAAAATTAGTCGGCAACCATTCTAAACATCAGTTAGTTGCTAACGTCATGTTTTCTGGTTGTAGGCTCCAATTTTTATTTTTATGGTATAGTACAACCTCTTTGGGGATTGCACTGTGTATAATCATGATTAACGCACTTACTGGGCCTCGTTATTTGTATTAAAAATATGTATTAAGAAGTTGAATCTCAATCCTAGAAGCACTATGTTGGAGAGTTGTTGATGTCCGTGCCACCTAACTAATCCAAAGGACACGTCTGTTTCAGTTTGACATGAAACTCTTTTAAAAAATGGCACGTTTAACTCGTTAACTCCCACGGTTGCTCTCGTTTCCGCGAACAACATTAAGTTCACTCATTTGAACCAGGCTGGAAAATGACATCCTTGTCTCTGCCGCTGAGCGCGGCCAGCTTCTGAACAACACCATACCCCTCTGTCTCATGCTCTTTAATGCGTGTGTGCTCCTGGGCTCCTTTTTAATAGCCGTGTCAGATGACAACATCCAGAGCTGGCAGGAATCTGGGCTTTCATAAGGATGTTGCAAAGTATTTCTGCCCTTGCTCAAATCTGCAAATTCTACCCAAAGAACAAATGGTAGGACAAACTATAAGGGTCGCTTTGCCTTGAATTTGACCAGATCAGCGAAACATGACTTGAATTATTAGCATTTTCCCGTCTTTCCATTTTTTTATGTACATTTTTAATGCAATTTAAAAGACACTGAAATGGAAGATAGACATTGGCTGCATGAAAAGACAGGTTAAGCAACTGCACAATTGCTTCCCGTCAAGTTTAGCTGTAACAGATCAGACTGCGTTGTGTTATCTGTCCATCACATGCCGTAAGGGCCACGGTGTATTCTTGACATGATGCACCGCTTCCCCTGGTATCTGTTTGCCTTGTCTCACTGGGCATCTCACCCTGCTGTCTCTGCGTTAGTGTTGTCATGGAAACAGCAGTGTGACAGGTCCTGGGTGGGCGTGAGGGATGAGCTGTAGGGAAATGGCCAGGTTTTTACAGCATAGGGAGAGGGGGGGGGACGACAACGAGAGGAGAGACGTCAGAAGCGAGGCGAAGATGGTTGATGGAAAGCTGAGAGGGCTTCGACATGGAGGAGGAGGAGTTAGATTATTTACTCCCTCTCTGCTTCAAGGCGTGTTGTCATTGTGTTGTTTGGCTGACCTCAAACCAGCCTTTCTCTCTGTGCTCATAGTAGGTCCTGTCTTAATAACGGCAGCCTGCACAGGATGTTTTTTAGTTTAACCGTAGAACCGACCTCCTCCAAGTACAGTGCTTTTCATTAAGGAGTTCTAATAATGAAGAGATGTGTTGTCAGATCTGCGCTAATTAATGGGGTTTGCTCTGGATGAACCGGAGTGATCACAGTTGTTTGCCCATTGAATTCAAGCCCACATTTTCTCTCGATTAACTTGCACCTTTTTCAGTTTGCACCTGGTGATTGGCAATCGAGACGTCCAATCTGCAGTGAACTGTCACAGAAGAGTACGCTTTTCAGAATAATTATTCAGGAACATTTCCGCTCAATATTGGCAAACAAAGGCCCTGTTGAAGGGTCCTTCGCTTGTCTGTGATCATTTTCCAGGTGTTGTAATTATCTGTGGCCGTCGCTTTGTGTTAGAATGATATTCAAATCTGTAATGTTTTTAAAAAACTGCGATTTGTAACATCACACCATGGGCCCCCTCGTGCTCTGCTCCCATGGAGACTCCACCGGGGCTCCGAGAATCTTTCGGCTCACAGGCAATCAAATGATTTCGACAGTCCGCGCTCCTCCACTTATGTAGGTCAGCTACAGCGAAGTGCATATTGATCTTCCGAGCTAGATGATATTATGGTGTCTACTGCTCATTGCGAAAGAAGGTGCCCTCAGCCCGTTTGGCTTGAGCAGAGGAGACGGCAGAGGTCACATGACTATGTGACAATGCTTCTGCAGCTGTTTCCCTTTTGTTGTGAGGCTGCTATCGCTTAGTGGTACAATATGGTAGCTCTTGAATAACTGTTACTATTATGAAATCGACACCTCATTTGTATTCACACTTTCCATGGCAATTATTGATCTCATTGTGGTAATGAAATAATATAGAAAAGTACTAAAAAGTGCAGGGCGTTATGGAAAGGCATAAAAACACCACACGTCTTCTCAAGGATAAAGGTGGATCATAAAGATGCAAGATGTGATCCTCTTAAATGTTTCCTTGACAGGACAGAGTTGTACATGCAGGTTACAGACTGTGGTTTGTACTCTTAATTTGTGTGAGTGGGTGAATCGCTTTCCTCTCTGCCACAATGTGTTTGTGGCACTTGGTGCTAGCGTGTGCTTTCCCACTGCCCAGGGTGGAGTCCTTGGCAGCGAGGGAGGAAGAGAGAGATAACTTGAATTGTTGGGTTGGTGATCCCAAAAATATGCAGTGTGAATCTGCTCCGTAGACAATCTGGTGCACCATCTTATTCAGGAATGGAGGTAAACGGCAGCAGCACCGGTCGGGCAACAGTAGTATGGAATGACGTGTGCAGAGCAGCAGCATTTCTCACTCACTCGTAATAAACCAGAGGAATGTGGGGATTCGGTTTTCGGCTTTTCCTTTCCTTTCCTTTCCATATACATTGTGAGGGTCAAACTCCGACCAGCATGATTTCCCGTTCCCCCTCTCCCTCTCTCTTTCACCATCCCTGTCTTTCGTTCGCTGCTGACTCAGCAGTGTTCCCTTAGTGACCTATAATATGGTTGACTTGCGTTATCTTTGCTGTTTTCGGCGTAGGGAACCTCCTTAGCTGACCTGCGTTTTCCATCCATAATGTACATTTCTGGAGCACCAGACATTATGGCTAGATTAAGCACAGCCCCATCAGCTGAAGCACTTGTTTTCCTTTTATTAATGACGAGACAGCATAAAATGTTGCACAGGTTCATGAGCCTCATTTTATGCCCCGTTAACTCCCACAATTAACCACAAACGGCGTATGAAACGACCAGCGTGAACAGGTGAACATGGGGTGCATATGAATCAGCTCTTCGTGAAGTTACTTGATGGACATGCGGCCATTATTTTCATAACAATAGTTTTCTAAATGTGTCATGATGACGATCATAAATGACTGCAATAGTAGCTTTACAAAAATAATGTAAAGGTTTTCTCAATGTAAATGAGAGCGTGTGATTAGGGGTTGAAACCAGATGTTTTTTGTTTGGTCCTAGTTGTGGCATGACGAGGGAGAGATGATGAGTCGGGTACAATTTGTCTGTCCGTGCTCAGATCTATTTGTATAGAACTCGTATTTTTATTTATTTTTTCAGATTATGAGTTTGAGACGATTGAAGTTTTAGTGCAGTGACCAGCTGGAGAAATAAGCTAAAATAATGTTTTACCCAAATGCATCAGCATGGCTCTGTCTTCTGAGCGAAAAACATGCGTTGCACATGTTTTAGAAATTGAGACGTCATGAACTTACCCGCCACACTTAAAGGCAAGTTTTTTTTTTTATATATCACATAGGTTACCATGGTGACACTTAGTAAGGCCATTTTAAGCTTTGTTAACCCAGTGTTAATTTAGTTCTGACATGGAGGTTTTATAAAGAGTATGTTTAACATGTTCCCTTTCATTCAAATTGTATTTGTGAATACCAGCACAAGGTCATTTATATATTCAATAATGAAAATTCAGCATAATGTATTCCCCCCTCTAACAGAAGAGCCAAATTACCTATATTTGTACCACATGGATTATGTGGTATCTGTTTATTTGCATGTCAAAATGCTTCCATTCATGCTTCTACTACAGAGATCTATGGTTTTGGCACCTGATATGGACCGTCAAAACAAAACCGCCTCCCAGCTCATCTGGCAGTAGAGTGCAAAGCAGATACTCGTTGGATAAAAGCTCACAGAGGAGAGACGGAGCCATGATGTTACCCTGGTGCTGCTGCTGTTACAGGAGCTGACGAATAATATCTCAATGTTCTTGGCCCTCAGTAGTAATCCATCTCACCGTTGCATTCATATTTAGACAATATGCCAGCAGTGGGTGGTTAGTCCAACACTTATTGTGGCACATTTGAACACAATAGTGAACTTGTGACTTGTTTCACAAAATGGGAATGTTTTTAACGGGCCGATCGGCTTCTGGTTTTCTAATGAGTCTCTTCCCCAAACAACTCTACACGCGATGCAGCGCTCCCTTGGTCCTGAGGAAGACATCTGACGTGACAGAGTCGCATCCCCAAGTGATGCTAGAGTTTACTGTATATGCAAAAGCTCACACAAACAACATCGCAGAGCGAGCAAGTCGACCATTTTAGTTCAGATACCACAGTGATAACAAACTGCTCCAGTGTAAGTTGTATCTCTTGTACGTGCGTCCCTACCGGGGGGCTTTCCACAAGTATATGGATTAGTCACCCAGTGGGAAAAGTATCCAGCTTGGTGGGTGGCTCTAGCACATTCTAATGTCAACACTGTTCCATTTTATGGGATATGTATTCTATTATTGTAAAGGAAAATTGGGCTTATTGGGTATTTTAGCCCACACAGTCTTTAATTAGCAATTGATATTGAAAACATGCCAATTCCTGACTGAATAGATTCTTTAAACCTGATTTATTATTGCTGGAAACTTTGAATGTATTTATAGGTAATAATAAAGTTGATTTTTAAGGGGAACATAATCCCAAGCCTATGCTTTCTTCAATTAAATTATTTATAGTTTATGCTACAAATCACTTTGAAGATAAGATAAGAACAAAGGTTGGCTTGATTTAGCAGATTCACGTGACTCGAGTCATTCACATGTTTTGTTATTTTAGTCACCATTGATCCTATTACTGCAGGACATTCCATTCATATTATTTGGAGCATCTGACATTAGTTTGCTTAATTTGTCGATTGCAGAAAGTATGATCGTATCCTCGGACATTTTTTTATTTTGTAAGCATATATCTCTCTATACATATTTTCCATGTATGGCGTAGGCCTGCTCCTTTTATTTAGTCTCCTGTTTGTGTATCCTGGTAATGCATCTGAGAGATGACTGTAAAGAATGCATGTAAGGAAAGATCATGCATTTATTCATTTGTTCATTCAGCCCATACAGCTGTGTGATGTATACAGAAATGTAGAGTTTTTAATGCCTACTCTGCCATTACTATATACCACATAATGTTTGCAAAACACTGAACACAACCCACCTTTCATTTGAGCGTGCAGCACACGTTCATATTGAGCATGACGGATGTGCACATTTCTTCATCATTTAGCATTTTTTCTAAATGAGAGCGTGGGGAAATGTTTTATAATAATATACAAATGATAATGCTAAAGTAGCCGGCTAGACTTAATGAGTAGCTGTTTGTCCGGCAGCGCTGCCGTACCATCATGTCAGGGATGCACGTGACGGGAAACCCAGCCAGATCTGCCACTGTCTGCCACGAAGACCAGACTCCTGTTGGACCTGACTGGTTTCATCAGTGCTCAGTGGCGAGATAAGATGGAAGCAGGGGAGTGTGCTTGTCGTTTGTATAATACCTATCATTTAAATATGGCATGATTTTTTTATTTTTTTTCCTTTTGTGATTATCAGTAACTCTATTGTCTTTTCTAAGTAAACGTTAAATAGCCATCGTTGTAGTTCCTGCCTGACCCGGTTGTCACCAAGCATGTAAGCGGGGATGTGTAATGGAGAGACGGCTGCTTCACTTTACTGTTTGCTCCGTCTGGTCCAATTACATGTTCTACTGTCAAAGCAGCAGGACTCTTAATCAGGTAATGCTGGGCTTTAAAGTCGTCCCCTGAAATGTCCCTGACAGATTATTACCCTTCTCACACGCAGACAAACCCGATGAACTTCTTTCTCTTTCCTATCTACTTGCGTCCTGATTATTTCTTTTCTGTAGCTGTGCTTTGCATATTAGTCAGACTCTGTATGTGCGTTTGCTGTGAGTCTGAGCATTAGCATGTCACTTTGTCTCAGTCTCTGGCTGATAAAGAGTTGTCAGCTGATCTCCTCTTCCCCTCCCCGCTAACACGGCACCTCCTTATCCCGATCCTGCCTCCATTGCATCGCCTCAATCCTCCACGGGAACTCATTCCATACAAACCGTGTCCCGTAATAAAAGATGGTGGACACACGCATGCATACACGGGCAGAATAAATATGCATTTGACATGCAGACGAGTCGCAAGATGAGCAAATCTTAAAAGCATCCTGTTTATACAGATTGATCTTGGCCACACCCCTTCTCACGCTAACGCTGCATTTCCATGGCTCTCGGAGCTGGTTGCTACATGTGTTCGCTTGTATTGGCATTACAACTTGCCTTTTTATTCAACCACAACTCCTCAATTTCATTTTGGTAAGCACATGTGTTTTTCTGTCCCTGAGGTCAGAGCTGAAGGAACTGGATGTTCTCTGAGCAACAGGTGTGACGACACATGACACAGGCTTGCATCCGTATCCAAGCAGCCAATTAAAATTTACTGCAAAATCTGTGTAATGCATTTTTTTTTATGTAAGGGTATATGTTGTCATCAAAGCTACAGGATTATTAGTCTAAATAGTACAGATCTTTAGCAGTCCTTTTCTTTGTCTTTAAATTAATGGTTAAAGAAGATATTTAAATTCAAGGTTTTTAATTAATGTTGGACTTGTTTACTTCACTTTGTTTACTTTTTTGTATTGGCTTTATAAGTTAGTTTATTCATGTTGTATTAATATGGGTTTAAACAGTTATGTGCCTTTTTATGCGTCCACTTGAAGTGACCATGCTCCGAGGACAATCAGGAATAGAACGGCATCAATTTTGATTTACCGTAGAAGTGTATATATATATAAGTGTAGCTGCTGGGTACATATTGTTGGAAGTCTGGCAGCCACAATGTCTTTCCCTGTAAATCCCCACAACATCAGTTAGGTTAGCGGCGAGGTTGTCCGGTGTGTGTCTGCCTGGCCTAATCTGTCAGGATTTCCACCAGTGTGTTGGAACCATTTATAGCGACGGTCTGGTGGAGAGAGAAGCATGCGAGTGACGATGAAGTCAGGAGTAACGTTCTAAGCAATGACCCTAAAGGAGCAGTGCGTGTACAGTTTATTTGTTGGTGAATAAATGTTACAACTTGCACCAAGACCCACGCCGAGTTTCCATGTCTCGCTTGCCAACGGCTGATTTAAGTCAACAGTTAGCCCCACGCGAGCAACAACATGGCTCAAGTTCACTGAACGTGGAGCGACTTTTAAGATCAAGCGCTGTTCTCATTTCAGTGACGACACGGTCCTTTCGCGTTTTGCTCAGCTTTTAAAATAAAAATAAAAGTTTTAATGCGTTTCATGTTTAGCTGATGGCATTAATTGGCGGCTAAGTGGTTAATTATTAACATCCTTAATGATAATGCTTTAATTTCTGGTTAAAATATAGTGTCATGGCCAGGGAGGATCTATTGGTCACTCATTTTCAGTTGAAAATGATAAACCTAAGAGTTAGGAGAGCAGAGAGTTGTTTTTCCCATTACATCTTAAAAACCTTTTGTGAGAAAAGCTCTTCCATATATATATCTGAGTTTTAAATCCTGGGTATTGTTGCTGTGCTTCAAAGCTGTACAGTTCAACGCCTCCCCAGAGAAACCTGTACAACCACATTCCTGCCCATTTGCTATTGAGCGTCACACTGACAGCCTGGTTATCAAGTGCCTTGTTCCTGGGTTTCCCCACACACAGCCGAGGCGGTACGTTTTAGATCGTTATAGCAAGTGCCATGGCCAGTCCATCGGTTTAAACCGGCGGCTTATGAAACAATACATCCTAACCTATAAGCTCTCTTTAAGGAAATCCTTGTTTGGCAGACTAATCTGATTATGTGATTTACCGCACTTCATAGTTGCTCCATAATCCATTGATTATTGGTTAGGATGAGTGTCTTGACCAGACGTTGGCGTAACTAAGGCTAAACAGCCAGGTGTTTTCATTAGGATAGACATCAGCCTTGATTCTTATTGAATTAAAGGCCATTAGCCACTCAAAAGGTACCAAGTAGCGGCTCCATTGGTGTTTAGCCTTGTGGTGACCTGGCCATCATGGTCCATTTCTAGCACATGACCGATCTACCCTTTTGTGCTATCTCAACCTGATTAGCCAGATCTTTAGCATTGTTAGCTCGGCCCGGTTGACAAAGCCTGTTACTCAGATGGAGTCCATTGCCAACTCTGGGAGGAAGAAGGTAACAAATCTCCACCCAAGGTCTGGCTGGAGGCAGCATTTCACCCCATCGTCTGCTGCTGTCAGACCAAATGCTAATTGCCCTGATGGGCGTGTACCACATTCAAACTTGGAAACTTGTTGTAGGAATTCAGTCACTCAGCTTGTGTTTTCTTCCTGTTCAGTTTCACAGTGTCACGGTTCACTTCATAATTTTGTTTTGTCACAACATTAACTAAAATGTGAGGTCTTGGACTGACAAAAGACACTGCAGCCATTTAAACTGTAACTGGTAATTGGAACTCTCTTTAATGGGAGCTTGAACCTTTAACCTGATGCTCTTTGACCTCCTTTAAATACCAACAGATGGTCGGACTGTGAATGAAAATACTCCCGTGTCAGGTTCTGGAGAAGGTGTGGATGTTTTACGTTTTATAATTTTGTTGCTCCATCTTTCTTTGTGACTTCATATTTGTATTGCGTTTTTTTTATTTTTTGAAACAAGCGTCACTATACTTTACAAGTCGCTGTATTGATTGTGTGTTGCCAGTATTCAAGGTAACATGAAACTCAATGAATGTTGCTGCTGAAGCTCAGTGTCAGTCTTGGCAGGGTGCTGTGGTTTTGTTTAGGGTGCACCATGTGTCATTAAACCCGTCTGTGCCAAGTATAATAGCCCTTCAAGAAAAGAAAGCTCTGCACGTCCTTCCTGAAACGTTTGTCTGTTCAAGTCTGTCCCAGTGATTTGCACACTGCCATGCAGGCATATGTGCATTCATACTTCTAATGTGACTTGGACCACACCACTAATGTCACCAGCGGGTCCGCGCCCCTAATATCGCAGGAAGAGTTGGCATGGCTCTGGCGGTCTGATGAGCGAGAGACATTTGGGTCTGACTCTGGGAGCCTTGCTCATTCTGACTCGCATGGAGCATTAAACATGCACATGAAAGTCTGTTGATCGACGGCCCGGGCTAACACAACGACAGTCAGTCAAAGGGAGGATGGATGTGACTGGATGTACAGATGCCTCAGTGTTGCTGGCTGAACAATACGTGTCTGTTGCATGTTAACTACCCTCTGATACAATTATTCCTGTTCTATTGCTGATTAATGTTACGAGAGGAATCACGATTACGACGGGGATCTCCTAACCAGTTACATTTCAGAACAATAACAAACAAAAAAAGTCGGTCGGTTGGAATTCTTTTTAAATCCAGTTTGGCTATTTAAAAACAGATGACTGTTAAACTCGCTCAATGGAGTGTTTTCACACTTCTGCCTTATTCCGTCACTCAGCCCACAGATCAGGGGCTGGGCTGAGACCGAGCATGTGACGGCATTAACGCTCCGAGGAAATTCCTCCAAAGGATGAGAACCGAGAGTTATGCAGGAAATGGAAAAGTGAAAGGAAATTAAGTGTTGGGGATCGTGGTGATAGAGGACCCAAACGCAAGGAGTTCTCGAACAAACAGGCTTATTCCACACAGGCACACAGACAACACCACGGATGAACCAAAACGATCTGAGACCGGACACACAGAAAGACACAGACTAAATACACACGGGAACGAGACACAGGTGGAGACACAGGTGGAAACAATCAGGGAACAATCAGGGAAGAAACCAACAAGCACAGGGCGGGAAGAGCAGGGAAACAGGAAACAAGACAGGGACTTCAACATAAAACAGGAAACGCACAGAACCTAACATTAAGAGTTGAGAAATGCGTTATGACATTACATTACAAATATTTGATTGACTGTAGCCATATCAGCTATTTTATAGTGTTTATCATACTTGAGGTTTCATCCTATATAGATTACAACATATATATAGAGTTCTTTGGTCAAGATTTCCTGCTAAAAGTCAATGTGTTTCCTTCATTGATGCTTCACCGATTTCAGCTACTTTCAGCTGTGGACTTGTGCAGGGTTCAGTAGGATCATTGGTTTCCTCTCCACTGATGTCAGAACATGACATCACGCGAGCGCATTCCTCAGCCGGCTCACTTTGGCAGGTATTTGGAAGCAATCAGCCAGGCCAAAAGGGGCTGGCTCGCTCTCCCTCGTCAGGCTACTCGTAGTACGAGGCGAGCGCTTCCACAGAGGCCTCTCACTGGGAGCTTTTCTCATCACAGCCAAATTGCCTAGCAGGGTTCTTTTTTTGAGTTTCTAATTATCCAAATGGGAATATGATTAAAATTTTAACTTTTCTCCTGTCTAATTAATTGTGTTTCATGATTAAAAAAGACTCACTGCGTTCCTTGTTGTAATAGGCTTCCCGGTCTCCACGGAGATGAAAAGACTTGCAGCTCCCTGATAACTTAATGCAAACGGTTAGCACCAGATAAGATTACTTTTTGGGAGTTTAAAGCACATTAACAGTTAACTTAGATTCGTGGGTTTGACATTTTGGTGCACATACTTTGAGTTTGTATTCTGTTGGCTGATTGCACACCTACTTATAATACAAAAGCACAGCATTTTGTGTTGAAGTAGCCATTTTCATTCTAATTAGCTGTGTGTATTGAAAGTCGGTAAACCTTACTCGCTGGGGCTTGCCTGTGAGAACTCATTATAATTTGTAATATGCATGCTGTAATGTAGCGATACTTTGTTGTGATAATTTGTCTATGCAGATTACACAGAAGTTTACAGTAGTTTTGCTTTTTGTGAAAATTTAAGATTAAACATGGACAGCGAGGTTAAATTTATTTGTCCTGAGGTTTCTTGACTTTTCTGACGAGTCGTACATGGGAGCTGTCCTCGACTTCAGTGTGTGACATTACAGTGGGGCGTTATTGTTATGGACCTTTTTGAGTTGTTGTTATTCCGTTACACCAAATAAAAGCAATGCAAATACAAAAACATTTTTTAAATAGAGTTGGAGTTGAAACAATGAATCGATTAGATGTTTGACAATCAGTCAAACAGTATTCTTTTGATAATTCGTTATTTTTCAACGGTTAATGAAGACAAGAAACAGTAGATGAATAAAAACAAATGTTACCTGAAGACTTAAACATCTTATATCCTCACTTGTCATCATGTAACTTGTTATGCAATCATTAAACTTTAAAGCATTCCTTTTACGATGCTCTGTTCTAGCATTGTAATGAGAGTTGTACTGATTCACACCATGTGCTTATGCTAATGTTATTTCTTTCAGCAGGGAGACGTGGATGATGCTGAAAGGTTTCCTAGCGTTACCTTCTTGCAGCAATGGCCTGAGGGACTCTGGACTGAAACCAAGGTGAGAAGCAAAGCCAATTCTCTTTTACGCAACTGTGCAAACGGTGTAAAATAGATGCCCCAGCCCAAACACACAATTCCCTTTTGGGACAGATGATGCAAACATGTAATAAAAAATAAAAAAAGAGTACTTTTTTGGATCATCATCAAAAAAAAAGATTAGCCTTGTGTGTCGATGAAAACAATCCAATGCGTCCCTCTCACAGTGGTTGTTTTATTGGCTTGTGTCTCCAGCTGGGATAACGGCTCCCTCTGCATGATTTGTGTTCTGTTTGTGGCAGTTTTGTCTTTTTTAAGCAAATGCTTTGATGGTGATTTTGATATGAAAATCTCCAGGTATTTTTTACTCTCATCAGATAAGCCACATAGTAAGAACTTTGTTTTTTTCTGGTCATAATTCAGTTTTGAGCAATGAATTGATTTCATACAGACATGACATCTGCTAAATTGACGGCCCCATTTCCTCCCAACTTTTCTTCTTTGTGCCTAGTCTAGATTCAGCCCTTTTGTCTTACTTCGAGCTTCATCCGATCCAGAAGTTCCGTTGGTCTGCAGTGTTCATCCATCATGTGCGAAATAAAGCTCCACTCTCCAACCACTCGCTCTGTGAGGTGGTGTTACTTACTTTACATCCAGGTTACAGTTCAGATGGCGTTGGCTTGAATGTGTCTTTTGGGATTGCTGCATTGCCATCAGATGTTACAAAACCATATTTGAGTGGACTCTAAAATAATAGGTTGCATTAGCTGAGTTTGGTTGCAAAGAGTTAAAATGGACTTTTCATTAATAAACAGAGCATTTGTACTCGTGTACCGTAATATGTGCCCCTATTTTATGGTCGAGAGCAAAATACTTTCTTGTTTCCTTCCCCTTTTCAGATGAGGCATCTAATGTAGAGTGTGTGTTCAGTCGCAGGGAGTCTCAATCCAATATTTATATTTCCCTACATAATATAGCTGACGCAGTGCACTCGTAGGTCGAAATGGACCAGACATAAAAAAAAGGAAACACTAATTAAATTTCTTATTGCGTCCTGCAGTGATTTGTATAATATCTGTTGAGAGTTGAGTGTCATGAACAATATACAGGCGTTTAAATCTGTGCTTATGTCAGCATCATCACTTTAAAAGCATAGTGCACCTGAAAAATGCTGTTAAAAAAATTCCTTCCTGTTTTGTTTGACGCACCTATAGACTCTTATAGTGTAGGGATCATTAAATTAAACTGTTTCTGTTCTGTTTCGAGTGTTATATTAGAACAAAACAAGGTGTTTGACACCTAGAAAACCCAGAGCCAGGGGTCCTAAATTAACTTTCTGCCTTACCGGCTTAGGTGGCTGGTTAATTTATTTACTGGCCAGGTGGATTTTTATTTTAAAATAATAGTAGCCAGATTTTTATTCTGTAGTAGCATGTTCAGTTTTCTTCATACACGTCCCTCTCAAAGTGGAATCTGTCCTCGTGACACAGAGAGAGACACATAGGGCTGGACTGCCGCTACACATTTTTTGACGGCCCACCGGTGTGGCGTTCCACTGAGATTTGTCCCGGCATGCAAGTACACCACTTTAATGAAGAAACTGTAATCTCTATTAGCAGATTCTGCAATCACTACTCTATACGTTAAAGAAATAGACAGGCACACTGTTGGCCAACTGTATTGGAGAGTCGGAGCAGCTCCTTCTCTTTTCAGTTCCAATAATACGACAGTTGAAGGTCTGGCCTTTATGTGCCATACCCGATTTTAAAACTCCATTTCAGTTGTTTGCAGCAAAGCACCCCAAGGCTGTTTGCCAGGAGTTCAGCGCCACTTAGTTCCCTTGGTATTCCTTTATAGATAAATTCTATCAGTGTGGGTAACTGCAGATTTCCTGGCACAACGGTTCTTCAAAACAAGCACCCACTTTGTTGTCTTCTTCTTTTTGTTAACTGGAGCATGCACAGTTGGCGTGCATGTTGTGCGCACAGAACATATGGAACGTACGGTCCACGTGGAGCCTTGGAGACAGGTTGATGCCGACATGTACGCCGCATGGACCAAAGCAGAACCTTGTGGAAAGGGAACGTATAAATAAGCCGTAAACCTCTGCCTTAAAACAAGTTCAAAATGTTTAATAATCACATCAACTAAATTATAACAATAGTCTCAAATGTGCTCATGTGGGGCGATAAACACATGAATAAATAAATATACTGCAAGCAATGTCACCATCGGCCATAAATATAATATCTGGCTTCGTTGACACTGTCTATCAACGGCCTCTGCTACGTTTCAGTACCAGGGACAACCGATGGAACAGCGCCATCCATCTGAGAAAAACTCCTACTTATTACGATTGAGGGGTAATGAATAATGTGGGACTACTTTTTCTTATTGTATTGACTTTTGGTATACGCAGTCGATGCTTTTGGGTCAGCATTACTCACCAAAGACTAACAATGCAATAAACAAAAGACCACACATGTATATGTGGTCATTTCGACATCTGATTCTACCTAAGCCAGTGCTGTCATCCTCCGATCGATTGTTGACAAATTGTTGTCGAGAGGTACTTATTTACCGGTTAGTCCTTTTTCCCCCTCACGATTCCAGCTCTCCTCCTCTCTGTGTGTCTCTGACATCCAGAGCATGCTGTGCTATCCCTCCCCTTCCATTCCTGCGACATCCTGAAGTGACTGCCAGTGTTAAAGATTCATGAGCATGATCAGCTTTCAGTAAACGGGGAGGGAGGGAGGGGGGATGGGGGGGGCTGGCTCCTGGTTGCACTCTGGCACTTTAGAGCCATTACCTTGCAGTGATTCTGGAGCTCATTAGTGAGACTTGGTAGCAGGCAAGGTGCATTCCTCTCTTTATACTAAGTCTACAGCAGCTTGTTTGTGTGATTCAAATAAAGCAACCAGAAAACTAGGTGGTTTAAATATCATTTAGCTGAGTATAAGCATGTACACATTATAATGTAATACGTTAGCAGGGATGCATCTGAGCATACAGTTACAGATTGTAGTATCTGATCACGTCTACTGAACACAGCGTCTCTGTGAAAAAGACCCAATCCCGTTTTTGGTTCCCTTTGTTTCCCTATCTTCCTTTACTCCCCTCTCATTTTCTCCCCCGCTCGCTCTCTGTCATTGATCTGATTCCTCTATACAGGTTCCGAACCATTCAAGTCTTGTTAAGTTCAAGGTTTCAAATTCACATTGCTCTTAATCTCTTTCAATCCATCATCACAATCCTCCCTCCATCTCCCAATGCCTCCCCATTGACCCAAACCTAATATTAGAACATCTGGTTCAAGGTAACAGCAGCTGTCAGCGAGGCCAGAGTTCACTGCAGACCCCGACCCAAGTTGCGTTCTGTTAAATTGAAATGTTTTTTAAATACATGTTTGTCTATAATACCATCTGACATGGCTCCAACATGTGTCTGTGTGTTTTGGCTCCCTGCACTTCTTCTCACCCATGCATTTATAGAGATGTAAACTGAGAAGAAGTGAATCCTCTGGGCTCCTCCCCTGACATGGTTTCCTCTTCAGTTGGGGGGAAATAAATGGCCTATGCTGCAGCACACCAGAAGCAGTCTTTATTGAGCTCTCGTTTTCTGTTTCTCTCTCCGGCCCGTTGAGCCAAGAAGGCATGTGAGGACAGATTATGCACCAAAGAGACATTGTTCAGTCCCCCACAGTTGTTAAGCACTTTCTGAAAGAGCCCCCGTTATAATGGTGCAGTAGACTTCAAACACTGCCCCAATAGTTTCTCTGAGTTCCAGAAGCACTGGGTGTGTCTTTATAAGCTTGTATCATTGCAGGAATGGCACACTGTTACATGCCCTCTCCCCTTGGCACCCAGACACATATCCCCCCCGACCCCCCCCTCTCTCTGGATCTGATTTTCCCCCCTTTTTTATACTATGACTGGAATTGGTGAATCAGTGTTTTTATAGACCCCCTTCCCCCTCTGGTGGTTTGCATGTATCTCAGCTCACTGGTTATGTTAGCTGAATTTCTTTAAAGAATAACCAGTCTCTTAATAGTAGCTCTACATGCATGTTTGGAGGGCTGTCACAGCGTTACAGTTGGAAGTTTGAACACAAATTATCCGTTATTAATTTGTACGGTGTATGTGTGTTTGGTTTACTTAATACAGTTGCCACGGTGTGTATATCACAAGATGGAGATTGTTTCCAAAATCCTATATGTTAAAGAAGAAAATCAATTCTAACCTGTCTACAATCTCCGTAGTTTAACCCTTATCCAAACTAATAATTTGTATAGTGATGATTATGTGATGATCTTGACCGTACAAATTTTCTAATAGTCACCAGAATGCCTCTTATAGTCGACCCAGGATGTATTGCTTGATGGCCCAAAATATCATGAAATTGTCAAATAGATGCAATTCATAGGAACATAGCTGGATGACGCCATCATGACTGGTTTTGCGTCTCCATGCCGCGTCACGCCACCGTGTTCGGCCGATGTGCCAGGCACGTTTAATAGTGATCTATTAAGTGTGCCTGGCAGTGTGTGCCTTTTTTTTCTTTGAGTGAAACATTTCGTTGCGTCGTTCCGGCCGCCCCACTGCTGCTAAGGTGCAGTTAGAGGTTTCATTTGTTCATGTACAGGTTGTACCAGCTGAGTTTGACGGGGAGAAACGCCGTCGTCTCCAGCTCTCCGGGCCACGACGGCAGCCCCTTGTTGTTTCTGCATTCCTACCTCGCCAGACTGGTTGGCTCCGGCTCGGTCCTGGAGAGTCTGCTCCTGTGACACCCAAGACGTTAGCAATGACACACCTATGATCACCTCCCTCAAGTGCACCTCGAGCTCTCAAAGTCAATAGATGATTCAAACTTGAACTGGTCTTTATCCGTGTGTATTCCTCTTTTTCTTTCTCAATGCATATCTCTTAGCTAAAGCTGGGCACTATTCTATCAATCGTGAGGCAGATATTGTTGGATATTTGATATAATAATAATAATAATACGGCATAAGTGTTGTCTTTTCCAGTTTTTTAGGACTTCATTACAATAAAGTCAATTCATTTTCTGAATTTACCAAAATGTTGTAGCTGTTCAATTATTTACCTTTACTCACTTTGTCATTATATCCACATTGCTGATTATTATTGATCAGAAACAACCTGTATTGTGTGAACATTTAGTAAAAGCACCAATGATTAACACCACATTGCAGTACCGCTCTCGAGGTATTTGGTCAAAGAACTTCATATTTCATTTTCTCCGCGTCACCAAGCCCTTCTCTTTACGTCCTATTGAGTCCTGATATTAAAATATAATTTCATGTCCATTCGTTGAATAAACAGGTTTATATATTGTAACATTATCAATGTGCTTATTACAGTAGTTTAATATCATACCCCTTCATTTTACCCAATGAGTCAGTCACAGGATGAACACCTGTAATGTAGTGACGAGAGTTTAGTTCCCACTGGTGGGGCTGACCTGTCAGCACACAAATATACAATTATAGTTGCTATCTTATACGTGTGTTTGTAGGAGGCTATCTGTACACCTCGTGTCCCCAGCTTCATTTCCAGTCACATCTTTGGTGTGCACTTTCCCAATGGTCGTACAGCGGCCAGCAACAGGAAGCAGTTGGCCAAACAAACTGTAGCAAGCCGTTCATACTTCCAAGTGTAAAATGGCTAGAAAATGATTGTCACAGACAGTTAAAAAATGTCTATATTTCAAAATGTTGAACTATTACATCTTTTGTTTACGATTTTCTCCTCACAACACATTTACTTTAATGAAAATGGGATATGGCTGTACCATGTATATTTTTTTTATCTTTGTTGCAGGATATTTATATAAATGTTACTTTCTTTCATCCTGAATACTTGTGTGAACAAAGATTCCACACCGTCTGCCTAGCATACGGTAGCTTTCAATGACTGACGGGCCATATGTCTCAACCTACACTACTAATAAACTAAATGAGCTGACAGCTTGATGAACTGCAATCTTGGAGATGCCCTCCAGAATTTGACAATCAGTTCAGCATCTAATTAATTTACTTGCCCAACCCCCACTCCCGCTACATGTCTCCGAGTCTCTGATATCGGCACGCAGCACAGGTGCACCACTGGATATCTGTGTACGCTCGGCCTTATCAGCCACGCGGCCGCAGCTTTTCTGTGTCTCTGTCCGCACACCACCTGAAGCTAATGCTAACCTAATCTAGCTCAGGCTTGACTTGATGGCGCAATAAAATGTAATTGTGTTTATTTAAATGCTTTTCGGTTGTTGTAGTATTTTCCTACATAGCACTCCTTCCTTTATGAAATGGGACATCAGACGAGACATTCTACCTTTATTACTACACTTAATGTTTTTCACAGTTTAAGGTTCCTAAATGTGGCTTTAAGGTCCTTTCCCTTTTTAAATGACGCTGTTTGCCGAGGTGAAATTGGGCGTTGAGCTTTTCTTTTGTAATCGTTAAAGTCACAGAAGTGTGAGTGAATAGTGTGTATGCATTTGTCCGACTGAAGTTAGATCGGTAGGCAGGCGTCATCACGAACTAAGCTCAGATTTATTAGATTTGTTTTCAACAACAATGGATGTTATTTGTTTAAGTCAGGTGTGTGCAGGATGTTCACGTTACTATTTTAGTGACCTTTCTCACTGATCAATCCGTGTTCTGCAGTTTTATAACTCCACCTTTTAAGTATCGACTTATCTCACTTGCAACCTCGACTGAGGTGACACCAAAAACAAAATACCGGATACGAGCTACAACCTTTGTCAAAAGGTGCCGTGCCATGTCGTGTCCTTTTTGAGAGCCTTGGCAAGAAGGTGTGAGCTTTGTTCAAAGAGAAACTCTCGACTCCAGGTGGCCAACGCTGATGGTTACCACATTGACACACATTGTACAGTAAGTGCTAACACCAGTGCACAGTTGTTTATATCTGCCCGGAGATCCTGGGCATTCTCTAGGAGGAGAGATCTCTCGCTAGTCTTCCCATGTGAAGATCGGACACCCTAGCAACACAAATGGCCTGTAAGCCCTCTTGTCAGGCGGTCTGACTGTCTGTGTTGGTGTCATTGAGACGTGCCTGGTACTTTCTGTCTCCTATTTCTCTTTCTTTCTTTTTTCTCTCTCAACGTACACTGACCCATCATTACTGCCATGTCAAGGAGACGAAGGCAACCAATCATATCTGGCCCAGCGGGACAAGCCCAACCAATCAGATCTAGAATCCCCATGGTAACTTGTGCTGGAAAACCCAGGCGCAACCAATAGGAACAGAGAGCACCACTTAGCTATGAGAGCTTTAATGGCCTGTTTCTGTTGTCATTAATAAAAGCGCACAACCTCTGCTTTAGAGACTGATATAATTTCAGTGGAGAGCACAGAGCCACAGCATAACGACACCCTGAAGCCATTCCAGAGAGCACAATACAAGGACTCGTGTACAGTGATGTTTGTGTTCATTACTTTTCCATACACTGTGCAGGACTCGGGTAACTTATCAACAACACAGTGGGAAAGTGTTTTACCCTTCAGAGTCTCCACCACCTCTCCAGACACTGCTGCTTTGAGCACAGACCGTACCGTTAGCTTAAAGTAGGTCACTCAAGGCCAGGAAGGAGCCAGACTCAAGTTCTCATGATCACTAGCTCTCTTATTAGTTTAGCCTGCTTCTGCTAAGCTATGCTATTCCTCTCTGCTCTACGCTGTATTCTGTAATGCATTATCTAATGGCGGAGCAGTGAGGGCTGTTTGTCACCCGCTCCCATGGTATGCGTGGCTGAGAGTGCATCACAGCACAGCCTGCCCCAACCTTGTGCATTGTGCTGGGGGGGGGGAGACTCTCTTCTTCTCTCTCTGGGACTCGTTTCAGTCAGCCGTAATCTCTCACTCCCTCTGTAACCCTATTAAAGCAAATGGCTGCAGACCATACATCTTGCAAGAATAAATTATTTTCATGCATATCATTTCAAATGTGACCATTTGATTTGGAATATTGGAATACGACAAGTGTTCACATCTTCTGTGCAGCAGATATTGTTCTCTATTGAAGTCCATTAACTACCATCAAATGTTGGGGCAGATGACGTTGGTAATTAATAAGACTTTACTTTGATCAATAATTGATTGTCTTTCATTAAATAGCATGAAGTTCAGCCTGTGCTCAATATAATATAGGTTTATATAGATGCTCAAGTTCTACAGTAGGACAAGTCTCCAAAGGCTCTCGTTGTTTTGAATATCCCTACATTGATTTAGACACAACATGAATTCATACCATGACCTAGTAGCGTTAAGTTGCAGAGTAAGCCCTCAGCCAGCTTGTCACTTCGGATCGCACTAGTCACAACATGCATTCGTACTTAAGATCTCGTGCTCTGTGGCCTGATTTGAGAACGGGCAGACGAGATAGCATTGTTACATTTCATTTTCGAGTGACTTATAAATTACGACAGGTAAAGCAATCTCCGAGGCGCTCTGTAAACAGGGTCACGTGTTGTGATTATAAACCCACTCTGCTCTTACTGTGGGCTTTGCCTGGTATCGTGTAACGAATGGGCTTTTCTTGGTACACGGTTGAGCGCGCAGTCTGGTGCTGTGGGCAAAGCTCTGTGTTCTCATTTCAGGGTCTCTAGGGAGAGCTGCACCATCAGAGAGAAATCATTGAATCTCTTTCTCCGCTCCATTTTCACTCATTTCTCCTGGAGTGGATCAACTTGTGCCCCAAGCACAGGAGTGTGTGTGTGTGTGTGTGTGTGTGTGTGTGTGTGTGTGTGTGTGTGTGTGTGTGTGTGTGTGCGTGTGCGCACATGTTGGAAAGATTACACACCTACAGTATATTATATATAAAGTTGTTTCCACATAATTTTGTCTTTTGGCGGTGCCAGTCAATCCCTTACATTCTGTATGTGTGTGTTCATTATTGTTTTTACAGACGCTGATATGCAGTGAGGATGAGTGGAGTCGGTGAAAACCCATCTGACCCTGCCAGGGCAGAGTCACGAAAACGCAAAGAATGTTCTGCGGAACTCCTTGGACCCAGGTGAGTCGTACCTCAAGGCATTTGGCTGATTTTCTCCCTCAGGAAGACATTTTCTACCTGATTTTAATTGAGTACACTTAAATGCGACGAGGAAGGAATGAGGGAAATACGTCAACGTTCTTATCAAAGGTTTGCAGTCAGCAACTTGGTTCAACAACCACTGCTTTGCTAAATCGTCCGTTGCCAAACAATGTATCACCCCTTAAACAAAGGTGATGTCAGTGTTTTGAAGATGCTGAGACTTGGAATCAACCTCCTGTCACTTATACGGTATTTTATCCTCCCGTTCTCGTAGTTACAGAGAGAGGCTGCATGGTGTCATGGCAGCTAACCCAGGAGCGCTGTGACAGGCTGTAGAATAAATCTGCATAATGCATCTGTAGATGAGCATTAAAGAATGAGGCTTTTCTTTATTAATGTTGTGCTCCATGTTGGCTCAATGAAGAGGCCGAGATACTTTTGAAGCCATATGGAGAATAATTGACCCCTGCCGTGTCTCTCTTCAGACTCCTCTCCGTGCCAAGGTTTGCGGTAGATGTTGTGCACTGTCATTTGGCAACTCTGAGAACGAGAGGGCTCTTCAGTCGTGTCAAGAGATGTGTGCGGACACTCATCCGTGGTGTCGTTTTATAAATGGATCTTCTTTCCAGCCCTGCTCTATGTTCTTTCAGTTATTGTAGGAGAATTACTTTTCAATACACCCTTTAAACCTTCTTCCCATGCTTTGTATCCCTCCTGCTGTGACCATCTTCTTCGTTGCTTTTTCTCACCCTAGTCTTCTCTTTGTCCGTAGTCCAAAGCGGAGCAACGAGAAGCGCAACCGCGAGCACGAGAACAAATACATCGAGGAGCTCGCCGAGCTGATCTTTGCCAACTTCAACGACATCGACAACTTCAATGTCAAGCCTGACAAATGTGCAATCCTGAAGGAAACTGTGAAGCAGATCAGACAAATAAAAGAGCAAGGTACAACCTCTAATCATTTTGTACACATCATCTATGTATGTAGAAGAAGTAGTCAAGGTTATAGGTTGTGTTGCTTTTTATGAAGCCTTTATTTCACAATATCTATTCATCTACAGTCTTTCCCTTCAGGCATACCACCTTCATATATGGCTTAGTTAAAGCTAATACCTGCAAATGGATATGTTGCTGGTTTGAATTGAACCTAGCGATGCTGTGAATAAGGTGCTACACTTTCATGGATGTGCTGAGGATGTGGTTTTGGTTTTAAGGCTCCAATAAAACCACAAGTGCCACAGGTGGCACTGTGTTGGCAGAAGCATCAGATTTGACGGCATTAATATTATGATTTGGGATCTGCGCCACACACAATAATTGATGTTGTTATTAAGGAGCAGCACATGTGATTTAATGTTCCCTCCATCACTTCACCATGAGCATGAACCAGAGCAGTTTTTTTCCCACTTCTGTCCTGAGCCAGAACATCAGGCAAATGGATCAGCTTGTTCAGTTGTACTTTCCAGCTTCTCCTTTTTGGTACTCTTTACCAATTAGTTGGGGGCTGTGTTTTTACATTTTTCATGTTGCATTTACCAGACCAACATCAATGGTATTGTCGCTTCTTATGGGTCCAAAGATAGCAAGAAAAGTCAAAGCTTTTCGTACATTAACATTACGGCAGAGATTAAACTGTTGTAATAAGCTTGTGACCTGCATACAAGGGAAGAAAATCCACCAAGTTACGGGGGGACAATGAGGTATATGAAGGTATATGTGAGTCAGACCAACTGATGAACTTGTTTTATGTGACTCACAGAGCCAAGCGTTATGTAATGGGGAGTAATATGATGCAAAAAGCACACATAAACTCTAGCTACTATCTGACCGGCCCTCCCCCACTCGACTGCCTTCTTTCATCCTTCCCTCACTTTCCTTTCCTCACTCTCGTTTTTTTTTTTACACTTGGCTGGAGTAACATCCCCTGGCTGTGTCTAAAGGGATGAGTGTGTTTGAACAGCAACCTCTGAGGGGAAGGCCTCAACAGTCCTTGCTTTTCTGCTCTAGCCGTAGACACCTGTTCTTCACCTCATCTTGCATGGTTCAGAGGGGCATCAATTTAAGCAGCCCTGTTTCTTTCTTGTTGCACTTGAGCCAGGGATGCACTGAACACTCATGTAGACGTCTTCCTGTTCAAAGTCGACGTTGCATCATTTCACCACCGCCATGTGTTCTTTTCATTGCACATCATCTGCCATCTGTTTAATATTGTTGGGAGTACACAATCTATCTCTTCTATAGGCTTGTTATCGTTTCCCCCCCTGAGAGCATCATTACTGTGTGAACGATATTCTCAGTTTATGGTGACGGTAGCGAATGTATTAAATAACACAAATGTGATTTGAGAAATTAAATTCTCACTGATGGGTGTCACAGCCCTGCAGAGACGTGCAATGCTGCTATGATGGCCTTTTTAAAAGAGTGGCCTCCTACTGTAAGCTGTTAATTCATCCCTGTTTGTTCCTCGCATGCTGTCTGCACACATTTCCCTAATTGAATCAGGGTGGAGTTGTGTGCTCAGCATAGGCTTAACTTTGTTTCTTTTTATATATTGTTGCTTCTCAATAGACAATATATAGATGAGTTATGTGGGGTTATAAAATATATACTCTAATTGCTTAATTGGTTGGAGACATACATATACAAAAGCTGCTGAGCTGCAGCTAGTAGATAGTTAGGTACCTTATTTGTATTCATCACACTTATGTGAACAATGTCAAAATACCCTACTATCTAAAATAAGAGAAAATAATAGAACATATGATAAATATCTTGGCAGTTATAGACTATATAGCAGACACAGCCCTGATAAAAAGATCCGTTCCACCCGCTATCTGTGGCTGAGTTCTGGAGACGGACAGTGAGGGCTGCTCTGACATTGAGTGATGGGTCTGTACCCAGGGCAGCTGTGCTGGTATACTGGGCCCCGCTGGCCCTGAAGAGGTCCTGCTGATGCACACATCATTAATGCTGAAAGAGATAAATGTGGGTCTGTGCGCTGTTGCATGAGCACACCCTCAAAAAAAAGAAAGAAAGGAGGACATGATTTTGTTTGCTTTTCACCACAACATTCTCTCACCATATGGTCAGCCCTCTTCTTGGCATAGTGCGACAGTTAAATGTGTCCCCCCAACAGTCCACTCATATTCCGCCTCTCATCATCATCTCCAAAAGTAGGGCAGCCTACGCTCTGAACATAAGGCTTCTCTGCATGGTTATTAACCCAATCACTCACATGGACAAATGCACAACCCCACAGTGCAGGTACGGGGGCGTGTAGGATACTTTGTGGCAACACCTTTTGAGTCCACAGCGCAATAAACTATGTTCGTTGTGAAGCAAGTAGTCATGGTCTGGCTTTGGTAAACAATGATAGACCATAAGTACCTGTATGCAATAAGTCATGCTCTCTGTGTACATACTTGGGAATCCAATAGGAGTACGGGGTCACAAGCAGACACTGCCTGCTAAGTTATTTGAGAAAGGCAGTCCAAGGCTAAAGATGTCAATGCTGAAGAGCTTTCCTAAGTTATAGGTAGTTCTGCAGCAATATATACAATACAATACAATAAAATACAATACGTGGACACAGGTCCATCCATTGTAGCCAAAAAGTCACTCTGGATTAAAAAACATACAACACATGTTCCATTCCAGAAACGAGACAAATACCTGGTGGTATCACTCAGTGCTGGGTCAGCCAAGGCTTTTATAACTACATTCTCTGAGACAGTCAGTCGACATTTAAATGTATATATAAAATTCCTCAAAACGTTGTGAAAAGTGGAAACATTCCAGCTCACAAACATCTGACTTGCACTTGTCCATCTCGGAAGCTTGAGCAGGATTCTGAAGGCATCATTAAATGCCACCTAAATCTTTTTCATTTTCCCTTTACTATAACTGCACCACAGGTGGGCTGTATACAGAGGAGTACAGTAGGCTATACACAGAGCAGTTTTAACGTCTTCTGTACACATGTGATATTTGCGTGCCAGCATGTTGGCTTGGTCGTTCCTGATGATGTGACTCAAACATCTGACTTTCTGCAGCACATTTAGCTCCTGTTTCGCAAAAAGAATGAAGGAAAATGTAGCTTCTGATCCTCCCTGGTTTTAGCTATCATGATAACACTCTTTTTGGAGTTGAACTCGGTATCATAGTGCACCCCATACTATGAGCATACTCTAAGCAATTGCTGTAAACCAGCGCTATAAGGAGACAGGACCACTAAGTCGTCAGCGTAGATCAGATGGCTAATGAGACTTTCTCCCACCATACATCCTGTCTTACACTCTTTTAACTCTGTACAGTTTATGACCCTCTGAAATCACTTTCTTAGACCTCTGCTCAAATTGCTGAGCTAAAATATCAGAGCAGCTTTAAGATTTAAACCAGTGAGTTTATTGTCACGGTATTTAAGAATAAAATCATATTATTCTGTGTTTTTAATTCTTTAAGGGTAGTTCTTTATTCTTATCTAACATTGTAAACAGGGTTTTGGTCAACTCTGTGGGTTAGCCTTTGTTGCTTGACCACATAGTAACAACTTGCTACTTTATTGTTAAGTGTTTACACAGTGTCACTGTCTTCATAATAGCTTTTCTTTCTGGACGTGACAATGCAATCCGTCCAGTGGCTGCCACCGGCGTGGCAGCTGTGTGCTCTGACAGTCCTTTACAATAACCTTTCACTCTGCTCGCTGCTTGGTATTAAGCCGTGGCATCATGTTTTGACAATGGGGCACGATGTGTTTGCTTTGGTTCAAAGTCTTGAAACAACACGTCACCTCTTTGAAGTATGTGGGTCAATGTCAGAGCGAAGCAAAAATGGCTCCTCTCATTTTTGACCTGAATGTTTTGGAGTCATGTTTTGTGATACAGTTTTGTTCCCCATAACAACTGAAGGTAATAGCCAAGAATAACTACAGGGGACGTTTGTCAAATTTATGACATGAAGATCTGAGTTTTCTTAATGTTATTTTTTTTCTGCCTCTAATCTTTTGTCATTGACTTTCCTGTCACCAGAAAAAGCTGCAGCAGCAAATGAGGAGGAGGTGCAGAAGGCTGATGTCTCATCAACAGGCCAAAGTGTGATTGACAAAGATGCCTTGGGACCAATGATGCTGGAGGTGGGTCATCTTGGTTTTTTTCATTGTGTCATATCAAGAAACTGAACACTTTGCGTAAGGTACACTCGCCTCTTTAAACCACGATCGGTAAATAATGAGGAGTTCTATCCATGGAGAACAATCCCAAACGACTCTCACTCAGTCGTGTTTGTGTGCGAGTGTAGCTGGGTGGCGTAAATGCTGCCAGCATCTTGCATCTGCTCCCGGATTGGCTGTAAATCACCAAGCAGAGCAATGGCCTCGTTGTCCTGTGGAGGGCCACTGAAGTGCTTACGTATAATGGGAAAGAAAGCAAGAGCCGAGCGAATGAATCAGTTCATTGAGCCTCCTCTCTCTCCCTCACTTCCTCACTCCCTTTCTCTCTCTTACTTGTTCAGCTCTCTTTTCTCTCGCCCTCCCATCTTTTCTTCATTTGCCTCCAGATCTGTCCTGTCATGGAATATTTATAGCTCTCCTGGTCCGGCGTCACTGAATCGACATACTAACTCGTCGCTAAATATAGCCGGGTGCAGCCTGCATGCTTTCCCATCTGTCAGCAGCCCCAAAACACAGCGATCGGTCATTCACACCGGCTCTTCTCTGGCCATGTCCGCCCGCGTCCGCCAGCCCGGGCTCATTGAAGGATGCTCTGAGGAGATTGGCTGTCGGCAGGGAATACACACGTGCCCCATGACCCTCCTCCAAGGCTTTCGGCTTCCCTTTCTCATGCGAGCGCAGGAAGAAATTTGAGAAAAAAGCATTAATGCTCTGTTTGAACCCTCTGGGAGCCGGTCCTGTTCGCTCACGTGACTCCTCTGGCATGTACTTTACATTCCTGGGCGATTGCGTCGTATGGTTGCTGTTATGTTGCGTGGCGACATTTTCAAAGAACAGAAGAGACGAGGGCTCTGTGTGTTTTTAAAATGTTGTGATACCAGTGCCAAGTTGTGACGTAATGTATTATGTTGACATGGCATAGAGCAGACTCTTTTATCCAAAGCGACTTACAATAAGTGCATTCAACCTAGAGTACAAACTAAGAACAACAAGAATAGTAACATTTACTTAACGTAGTCGAACTACAAAAGTACCATAATAAGAGCCATTTAAATGCCACTGAAGTGCTAATCTGTGTTTTAATCCAGATATAGTGGGGAAAGATGTGTTTTTAGTTTCCGGCGGAAGCTGTCGAGACTTTCTGCTGTCCTGATGTCAGTGGGGAGCTCGTTCCACCACTGAGGAGCAGGACAGCAAACAGTCTGGCTTTAATACCCGTGTTTCATTACAAATACAAAGACAACATTTATTTTGATGTCTTTCTTTAGAAACCTCTTTTGGTCTTTTCACAAAAGAAGCTTAAGTGAATGAAATCCCTATGTTAAAGATTTAAGTAATTGTTTGAGAACTTTGCCTCGAAACTACATACAAATATTAAAATACTATTATTTGTATTGTTGTGCTTTGTTAATGCGGGAAATACAGCGGGTTAGCAAGATTGTGAGTGAAAAGAGATACGGTTTGCAAAGCACCAATAGGATGTCATAAATAACACACCCAGAGCGGAGAAGGGAGTAGGCCACTCCCTATTCCCCACGACATGACAGTTCATACTGGAGGTTAAGCAGTATAGAATTATACGTCGGGACAAAAGGCTGCGACTAAAATGCAGCATGGTAAGTACGGTGCCTGGTAGTGTATTCATTAGTATCCGCTTTAGTCTCCTCTACAGTGCATATTTATTTAATCAGGGCATTATATATGACGGTATTGGCTAACAACATTATTCAACAGCCACAGGAAGAAGGCGGGAGTTGGCACGAAGGAGTGTTTGCTCTGTTTATGTTTGCCCTACTTGTCCACTACGTGGCCTTTCTTCACACGGGTGGACTTGCACAACAACCATGTTGCATTTTCTAACTGCTCCGCTTCATGCCGTGATAGATGAGATCTCCCTCCGTCTATTTTCAGCTGGGCTGTGTTAATGGAGGCAAGGGAAAACTTCCAAAGTGATAATAATAATAATAACATAATAATAACCATAATGTGCAACATGGGATGTATGACTTTTTTACACCCCAAAATTGAGTCCGCTAGGTGATTGCAGGTATTTTATGCAGCGTAGATCATAGACGCACACAGGCGCTGTATCAGGGCAAGGGTGGAGAAACCAAATAAGCAATATGAATAATATTATGAAAATAGTTAATTTACAGTACATGCACTAAAAGAAAAACATGAATATAGTAATGTAAAGTGTGTGTGTGTGTGTGTGTGTGTGTGTGTGTGTGTGTGTGTGTGTGTGTGTGTGTGTGTGTGTGTGTGTGTGTGTGTGTGTGTGTGTGTGTGTGTGTGTGTGTGTGTGTGTGTGTGTGTGTGTGTGTGTGTGTGTGTGTGTGTGTGTGGTTCATGATTATTTAAGTGGAGGCGGGGCGCAGACACCTTGGCAGTGGTCTCTTATCTCTTATCTTGCCACTAGATTTTACAGCTTTACAACCACCAGAATTCCCTTTTAAGGGCTCTGGGTGATTTGGTGGCCTAATTGACACCATATTGTGTGTAATGGCCAACCTGGGGCTATATTCATTCAATTAAGTGCTCCTCCTTCACGTCCTCCAATCTCTGCAGGCGCATGCTTTCTGTCAGACACACTGACGTTGAGCATCTGCAGGAGTGATTGATGTGCCCAGCACACCGTGCACCGATTGCCTTATTTTTTATACAATGTAGATGTGCTGCGTATTTACTCAACTATTTACCAGGGTATTATCAAAACGCTTGAACGGTTTTCTCTCCACCTTTTAGAGCGTGTTCATTTGGCCCACGGTGGAAGTCTGCAGAAGTTCTCTTTATATCTGGAATTTGGGTTATGTACAAAACCCTGGACATCTTTTGTAAATCCAAATGTAGCATGTGTTTTTTTTAATGTGAGAGTTTCAAACTGCGTGGAGAAATGCATGTAGTAGGGTGAGTCCTAACCTACCTGGGTGCAGTGTTATAGCAGCTAGTCATCAGCCAGTATTGGAGGGAAATGCAGGTTGTCAAACCTCGTTTTACTCCCCTCCGTTTGCTTCCTGTCACCGTCCAAGATCTGTTCTGTGTTGGTGTAGACGATTCAATAAACAACCGTGCCTGCTCTGAACATCTTTCTTTTCTCTCCTTCACTCTTCCAGGCCCTGGACGGCTTCTTCTTTGTGGTGAACATGGAGGGTAACATTGTGTTTGTGTCTGAAAACGTGACCCAGTACCTGCGCTACAACCAGGAGGAGCTCATGAACACCAGCGTCTACAGCGTGCTGCACGTCGGGGATCATGCCGAGTTCATCAAGAACCTGTTGCCCAAATCCCTCGGTTAGCCACATGTTTATTTTCCATGCCAGCCTTTGCTTTGCTCTCCGTCTATTTTTCACCTGTCAGTTTGTGTCTCGCTGTGTCACTTGTGTTCCACCTCTCTCTCACTCGCTTTCTCTCTATCCTCATGTAGCATCACTCTTGTTCACACCCCGTCCTCATCTCTCGCTAGTGTGCTTCCTACCATCATCACCTCTCTCTTCAGACAGTTGCTTGTGGCTGTTCTATCGTGTTAAAATGTTATGGAGAGGATGTGGGAAACCTGAATATTACTACTTGTTACGCAAGCTATATATACAGGGTTGACACTGCGTCTATAACCTATAGTTTCTTAATTTTCTTTTCTGCTGGTGCTCAGTCCAGACATTTTCTCTTGCTCCTCTTCTTTCCTCCCTCCCTTTTCAGCTAATTAACTTATTTTTTCAGCTTCTCTCCCCTGTCAGCAGCATCCCTCCCTTCCTATATCTCATCTCATGCCCTTCCGTCCTCTTCTCTTCTCTGTGTGTGTTATTCTCACCCGTTCCAAGTTCCCATTTATATGTTCTCGATTTCCTATGTCCTAGCCTCCCTGAAAAGGATTGTCTTTTTGCTAGCATTGCTCATCTCATGAAAGCAGGCCATTTATTTCCGTATGCCTTTTTCTTTTCTCTCTCGTCTTGCCCTGTTCTTTTCCCCGTCTCCTCTCCTCTTTACTGTCTGCCTCCATTCCTTTCCCACAATCTACCTCTTCATTTCCTCCACGTAAGAAGTGATTGCAATGTGTGTCAGTGCACCCCATCAGCAGCACTTTCTAAGTCCCTTCTCCCCTTTCTCTCCCGGTGCTTGGGATTGAGGTCTGAGTGCCCAGCCATCTGGGTAGAGAGCAGCATAGACCGGAGTACCCTGGAATGATCAGTGGGCTGTGGCCCAGATACTGGGAGACTATCAATGCACCGAATGAGATCACAAACCAGATGGATGTGATGGGAGTTTGCTAGAGTTAAAGGGTTGTGTGCGTGACTGTACATGTCTCTTTATCTTTGTGTGTGTGTGTGTGTGTGTGTGTGCGCCTGTGTAAGTGTGTTGGAAAGAAGAAGAAAGATTGGCAATGATGTTTTAGAGGACGTGCATATGGAGGCCTGGCTGTGACGCATGGCTGTGGATAGATGGCACAGGGCTCAGGCTTCCAACTGCTCATTATGACTGATCTCTACCCAGCAACTGCTCTCTCCTTTTTACACTATTCCTGCCTTCATTCTCTGTCATGCTCTCATTATGTCTTTCACTTGCAGTGTAGTAGCCTCTCTTGGAAATGCCCAGCGCTGCTCCACGTGTTGCTGTTCATGTTTGGCTGCAGTAAAAATGTATCAAATAAAATGTCCAGGTCTCCCACATTGTAACTCCCCCTCGCCCCTTCTTGCCCCCCCCCCCCCCCTCCCTCTCCTGCAGTGAATGGCGTCCCATGGTCCAGCGAGAGTCCGAGGAGGAACAGTCACACATTCAACTGCCGGATGCTGGTCAATCCCCACAGCGACAACCAGGACGAGCTACACGAGCCTCAGCAGCAGAAATATGAGACCATGCAGTGTTTCGCCGTTTCGGAGCCCAAGTCCATCAAGGAGGAAGGAGACGGTAGGGAGCGAGAGTGGGAGATGGTGTGGGGAAAGAGAGTGGATAGATGGTTAGAGGATCATTCGACATAATTAGTTACCCTTCAAAACAACCTTGGGCTAGCGTAGTTTTGTGATCTGTTGAAATGACCTCAATTCCTGTGATACATAGTACATATAGTATATATAGTCACAGTCACAGAAACAGTCAGCAGAGACACAAGACGAAACAAATATTTTTGTTTTTGCAGAGGGGGGGGGGGGGGGTGACTCAAGTAGCTCAACGATAAACTCAGAAAACAAATTCATAGGCATCTTATGTATATAACATAAGACAACACAATTCTTAAATAGTTTAATTTGTTTGCTCATGTTTTAGCTCTGAAAATGTGATTAGGACAAAACGGAGGCTTTCTTACATACACATGTGACAGCTGCTGATTGTCCAAGATATATCCAAGTTGTAGCCCTTTACATTATGATTAGATCATTGAGAATTAGCCATGTTTTGTCTTAACTGGCATTGTATGTAAAAAGTTGTCTAAGCCACCGACGAGGAGCCGTTCTGGTGCCACTCAACTTACAGCCATGAAAAGTTAAGTGTCACCAGGGAGACGAGAGGCCGGGCAGCTGTCGTTAAAGCCTATCTATAATTCATGTACATCCCTCACAAACCTAGGCTCCAAGGAAAGGGTGTAGCTTCTATTGCGTCAGTAGGAAACTGGTCTTTTGATAACCTTTAAATAATTCTCAACATAAAGTTCAAACCATTCTTTGAGCATATGTGAGAAAAGAGAAGCTGCATTTGCAGCGGCTGCTAGCATGAACATCTGCTTGCCTTTCCTCAGAAATTAATTATCTTGTGCTCCTAACGGTGATCAATCAGTGAGGGGTCACTGGGCTTTAGACTGGGACTTGATGAGGTCCAGTAGTTTGAGTACATTTCCATCACAAGTGAATGTCCTTTTATCCCAAAACGTTCAGCATCATGTAACGCCTTGGTACATTAAGCTCTCGAAACAATTCCACATTTTTACATCTGAACTACCTAAACCCTCTTTACTTAGTGGCCTTGATGAGCAACCATAATTTCCCTCTACCAAACTATCACTCAGTGGATAATTGAAACAATAAGTGAAAATGCTAATGTTTCACTCAGAGTCTAAACCTGCTTTTCCCTCTCTGGCTTATTTGTGCACCAGCTGCTTGCCAGCCATACTTTGGCAAAAAGACTGACAGGAACCCGTGCGTGCGTGTGTGTGTGTGTGTGTGTGTGTGTGTGTGTGTGTGTGTGTGTGTGTGTGTGTGTGTGTGTGTGTGTGTGTGTGTGTGTGTGTGTGTGTGTGTGTGTGTGTGCGCGTGTGCGTGTGCGTGTGTCAGTGGTTGCAGGAATTTGTCCAGACAGAGGAAGGAAGGAGAGGGAAAGCGAGAGAATTGAGAAAGATACACAGATCTAAGGGCCGGACCACCCAAGAGGTTCTGTTTACAAGTCAAAATGAGCAGTGTGTGTGTGGTTGTTTGTGTGTGCGTGCGTGCATCAGCCCTGGCATGCATTTCTCTGCCAGAAACATATAAGGGGGGGGGGGGGTGGTACTACTGGCACAGGAAAGGTAGATGGCAGACCTTTCGGGGTCACCCCAGTCCTGGACTTGGCAGTGTCATGTGTGTGTGTGTGTGTGTGTGTGTGTGTGTGTGTGTGTGTGTGTGTGTGTGTGTGTGTGTGTGTGTGTGTGTGTGTGTGTGTGTGTGTGTGTGTGTGTTAGAGGCAACTGCTGTGATTGAGCGATGGCAATCTTTAATGTTGGGCCAGGGGAGGTGTCATCAGTGTGAGATGGCACTTTAGGTGAGACCAGCCAGAGACACATGAATGCACACACACACACGCGCACACACGTGTACGTATGCACGCACGCACACCTTCAAAGGTCATACTTCATCATTTCCCTTGCCAGCCATAGCTGCTCCTCCTCATGAAAGGAGCGGAGCCCTGATCCCTATGCTCATTAATAACTGTATTAATTATGCTGCCTGGGAATAACATGCATTTCATTTTTTTTCTGTCTCTGTTTCGATCATTTACGCCCCCATCCTCCCCTCCCCTCCCCTTTCCCATCCCCCTTCATCCCCTCTGTCTCTGGCCTGTCATCTTTGTTACATCCTCTACATCATCTTTCCTCCACACCTCTTTTTCTCTCTTCCTCTCTCTCTTTTAGACTTTCAGTCATGCCTGATCTGTGTGGCTCGCAGGGTGCCAATGAAGGAAAGACCCATGCATCCCACGCATGAGAGCTTCACCACACGCCAAGACCTGCAAGGTACTCGAACCAGTCACACATTTGGGAACTACGAACTAATATATTGAAGAACATTCAAAGTAAAATAGATTTATTTTCCCAGCTGACAACCGGATCTTCTCAGAACGCAGAAATTAACTGTTCAGTAAAAGCTAATGGGTCATTCAGCTGTTTGAATACAACTTCTCCTGCGTTGCAATAAAAAGTATATTGTTTTACACAGGCACTTCTTCGGCACAACCTAATCCCATGTCACCGGCTCATAAATCACCTCGCACTACAGTTTAGGTATTTAAAGATTATTATATCCTTGGTAAAGGCCCTTAGGAGAAGGCTTTAGTTGAACAAGCTTCCCATCTCTGTCTGCACACTGGGAGGTAAAGTACCTGTCTGAACACTTGTGCATGGATGCGGATGGTTGTCTGTGTCTTTGATGTGCGTACACACACACACACACACACACAGACACACACACACATAGTTACAGTTACTTGCTCTTGCTGACATACAATCATTTACTGTACTTCCCCACCCAGACTACTGGAGGCGTGTAGGCATGCCCACATTCGTTAGCCTGTTTGTTGAGGATGTTCAGTTCTGGATTAAATAAGATTGAGGGTAAAACGTTTCACTTCTGGTGATAAAAAATAAGAACTTGTTGGATATGGTGGTGTGCTGTAGAAGACTACCGTAATGAATATGTGTATGATAAGTCTTAGATGCATCCTTACCTCCATTTAAATGTTAAACCGGTGAGGCACGACTCTTAAACTGATATGAGTGCATATCTGTGGTTGTGTTGACGCCGTACCATGGATGCATGTGTTGAGTTCTAAAGATAGTTGAGCCGAAGTGTGACGAAAACAATGACTCCTTCTACCTGTTGTGTCTAAATGGCGAGCATACAGTTTGTACTGCCAGGCAACATGTACAAATACTATCTAATCTTTCGTGGCTAGGACTTTCTCCTCAATTGATTTTAGTGCCTCGCTAGCACAGACACACTGTAATTGAAATGTAAATAGAGTAAATCCTTCAGATTTCTTCAATCAATATCAAACCACAGAGCGAAGTGTCCAAGTGCAGAGCATATCCTGGTCAACAAGCTGCTCTACATGTTTATGTTTGAGACAGATATCGAATATCAGAATTTCAGAATCCTTATTTTCATGTCTGTCTAGGCCGCTCTAATCCGGTCCTCTGTGTTTAGGTAAGATAACGTCCCTGGATACCAGTCTGCTGCGGGCGTCCATGAAGCCGGGCTGGGAGGACCTGGTGAGGCGCTGCATCCAGAGGTTCCACCTACAGAACGACGGAGAGATGTCTTTTGCCAAGAGACATCAGCAGGAAGGTAAAGCCACTTACTGCAAAGAATATCTTGTTTGTTTAACGTCTTTTGATAGCTTCTTTTGGCCTCGATGCCGCTGCTGTCAGACCACTGCATTAGTATCGAATGGTGATTTGATCACGGGTCAAACCATGAGTCCCTTCTTCCCGAAGCTAATGGTTGATCAAAGGCGGCTTCTTTGAGGCTTCTAATCCAATCACCATGTTATTGCCGTTACAATAGAAAACTGAAAACCCCATTTAAAAAAAAAAAATACAAAATAGGAAATTCTGAGAAATAGTGGTGCGACAGATCATAAAACTAAAGAATAACGGTATCAAATACATAAATAAATGATCCATATTGGCAGATACTCATCCATGTTTGATTAAACAGCTGGTCTACAAGGCCACAAACATTGATTTTTGTTTTGTCCCAAAGCATTTTTTAACTGCTCTGAAGTCAGTGTAAAACATGTGATACTTTTACTTTTAGTCATCTATAGTCTCTTGATTGCTTTTCATAAAAATGAATTCAAATAATAGAAAATAAAAGATAGTATTTTTACGGATTAAAACAAATCTTGTCATTAGTAGTTTATTGATTTATTATAAGCTGCTATGTCTTGTAAACGGGTCATAATTCATCTCTAATATATATTTGTTGTGAAAATATCTCCTTCAAGCAACTGGATTTATTCAAGTTCCCCATCAACACTACATTTTACGAGATTACACGTGGACACGTCATGATAATGTTATAACGTACTTTTTCCCAATACTCATATTTACTGAAGAGAGCCTGAACGCATCATAATGTAACCAAATGGAACCGTTGTCCGTTAGCCGTGAGCGGTGATGCTATTGTAGCTCTCCTGTTAATTTAAACGCGGGTTGGTTGTTTACAATGTAACATTATCAGCAACTAGAACGGCATAAATTCCGATAACGGTCGAGGAATGTTTTGTTGATAGAAGTGCATGTGTGTCCTCAGTGCTCCGCCACGGCCAGGCGTTCAGCCCCATCTACCGCTTCTCCCTGTCTGATGGAACCATCGTGTCAGCGCACACCAAGAGCAAACTGGTGCGCTCGCCCGCGACCAACGAACCCCAGCTCTACATGTCCCTGCACATTCTTCAGAGGTATGTCTCACTACCTACACCTGTGTCAGGAAGAGAGAGGCAAACCTGCGGCATGAACTTCTTTACATGTTTTAGCCTGTTGGCGCCCTGGAGCACGGCCGGATGCTTTCATGTATTCTGTGTGGTTGTGATGCACACTATCTAGATATATATTTTTTTATTTTATTTTACAGTGCTGTATTACATATATGTTGTGTATATATACATATATATATATTATTTTATTTTGTTGTTTTATATTTTACTTTGCACACTTTACTTATGCACAGTCACTTTCTTTCTTTCTTATACTTATATTTTATTGTGTTTAGTTTTATCGGTGCTGCTACTGTTGTCAACAAATTCCCCCTTGGGGATTAATAAAGTATATTTCTATTCTATTCTATTTCTATTCTATGTGAGGGGTGTGGGTCTCAGGAAAAGGGGTCACAATTATATCAGACATACAGCTAAGTTTATTCAAAAATACATATCTAGGTAGTTAGTTAGATTAGGGTCAAAATAAGTAACAGAACAAATGGTAAAGATATCTACAGAACTTTCTTGGTCATGAAAACTGTGGAACCAATCAGCTGTTTTCTCTGTCTGTTTCCCACCTCTAGAGAGCAGACAGTATGTGGACTGGCCCAGGACATGGGTCCTGGCAGTCAGGCCACGGGGATGGCTCCCAAACCGATGAATTCCTCCACGCCCTCCATGACTCCTCCAACCCCAGGCAGTTTGCCAGGGTCAGGGCCCCAGGGCCAAGACACGACCATCAGCAGCAACAGTACGCCTTTCTCCTCTCCGGGCCCTGCTGGACCCAGAGAACCAGCAGCCATGGGGGGCCATATGCAGGGCTACCGTTTTGGCTGTCCCCCACCCCATAACCACACTGGGGGCATGCAGCCGCCGCCGCAGGGCCCCAACTGGAGGATGAACAGTCCCTCTCGCGCTAGCCCCATCCCAGCCGGCGGACCCCATCCACCTCAACAGAACTCTATGCTGTCTCCCAGGCACCGAGGTAGCCCTGGGGGGGCGGGCAGCCCTCGTGTAGCAGGGGGCCTGCACTCCCCCTCCCCGGTGGGGATGTGCGGTGGAGGGCCTGGAGGTGCAGGTAGTAGTAGCACGGCTAGCGCCCATGCTAACAGCTACACTAGTAGTTCTCTGTCAGCTCTGCAGGCCCTAAGCGAGTGCCACGGTGTAGGACACGGGCACGGGGCCCCTCATACACACGCACTAGGGTCCCCTGACCGAAAGATAGGCTCCCCAGCTGGGGTCACACCGGGGTCAGGGGTGAACACTCATCTGATGTCAAAGCTTGGAGGAGGCAGTGGTGCTGGTGGTGTTACAGGAGACTCATTTGGAGAAGGTGGTCAGGGCCACACTCAGGGCCAGACGGAGAGCAACCTCGCTGAGCCCAAGGAGGAGAGGGAAGGGCCCCCTGAGGGCCACGAAGCTCACAGTCGTCTTCATGACAACAAGGGCCACACCAAGCTCCTGCAACTGCTCACCACCAAGCCAGAGCCTCTGGAGACGCCCCTGTCTCCGGGAGGGGACGGGAAAGACCAGACGGGGGCCGGGGTCCGGGGTGGCCTGAATGGAGGGAACACTCATGCCACATCCCTGAAGGATAAACACAAGATCCTCCACCAGCTGCTCCAGAACAGCACATCTCCAGTAGACCTGGCCAAACTCACTGCAGAGGCCACGGGCAAAGAGACGGGCCAAGACCAAACCCAGGGGGCTGGCAGTACAGCTTCCGGGGCAGAAATGTCTCTTAAGCAGGAGCCCTTGAGCCCTAAGAAGAAGGACAACGCGCTACTCCGCTACCTACTGGATAAGGATGACACTGGACTGAAGGACAAGGTACCTAAGCTGGAGCCCGGGGAGGTGAAGGTCGAAGGAGGCAAGCACTCTCTTGTGAAGACGGAGAAACAAGACACGGGATATGACCGGGCTGAGCAGGTTAGTTTTTACTAAAACCTCTCGCTTGTGTGTCTCTTTTGTTTTAAAAATGCCTAATTCTCATTTTTGAAATGTTGCAAGAACTTGAGCTGAATGGTTGTAGCCTCCATTAGTCCGTCGTGAAAACAAAAGGTGTTTAGCCCTGTCCTGTTCCACTTGTCTCGCCTCTGTGTCTGAGCCTTAATCTGGGTTGGGTAGCAGATGTCGACGGCTCCGAGTCCCGCGTCCACATCGGATGCTGCAGCTGAACTCACAACTGGGCAGACGGCATGTGTGACATACTTCCTGTCCCATTCAGATGTACAGTCTTGTCATAGACCAAGCTTAAGACACCAGGCGTGTTTTTTATCCACACGTATAAACACATCTGGTCCTCTTACTGCATACGCGTTGGCAGCACAAGCCGAGGGAAGCTGTCCGCCAGCTTCAAACAACTGTGACATTTGGAAGGAGTCCCTGTGGTTCTCCAGCCATTTGATCCTGGTTGCGTTTGGCCAGAATCCGCGGGCTTGGCAGGGAGCAGGTCTGGCGCTGAAAGAGAGAAGAGGAGGAAAGAGTAAAAGGGAGTGAGCGGGGAAAGGGTTGCTGGTTAAACTCAAAAGTTCTGTGTTGCAGAATGCTGATTCTCTGTTTGGTGAGGCTCAATCTCTCATACAGGAAATCTGTGTGTGACGCGCTCTACTAAACACAGGTCCAGGACACTCGTCTAGCAATGTGTAGTTCTATCACACACACACACACACATCACTGCCAAACCACACAATTACATAGAATTACACAAAAGAACATGAACACTCCTGCATGCTTCGCTGCCACTATTTCTCGTGTTCCTCTGCTTAGAGTCCAGACGTGGTCTGGGGGGGGATGCCATTTGAATCTCAAAGATATTAAACAAAAGTCCAATTTATTGTAGAAATGAACTAGAGAAGTGTGCAAAAGGACGTTAAAGGGGTTGCTTTCTTATCGTTCCCGACCTTCTTTGTGGCTCATTTCCATTGACGGTGTGGGAGCGGTGTTTTCCCATGCAGACAGAGGGGCAGTGGCACCGACTCTCGACGAGCTCTGCGTGATAGTTGCGTATGTGCAGTATGTGCTCGTCCACTTGGTACATATGAAGAAGAGGAAATGGTGATTGGATGGATAGTAAGAGCCGCTGAACTGAACAAAGAAGGAGAGATGAGAGAGGTGTAGATACCCCCAGGAGAGCCCAGCCTCGGCAGGCAGAGTGAAAACGATGAGCCATATGCTCCTGCATGTCCTCTCTGCTACCATGGAGATAGAGGGGAGAGGGGAGGGAGGGGTGTGTTTGTAGAACAAGCAATGTACCAGAAACAAACGAGGGGAATGGAAACGGAGCGAAATAGAGGTTTTATATGTACGTCTTGATACCGAGGCGTTGTTTTGCTCAAAGTGGCCAGAATGCGCCTACTCGCAACCAAGAAGACGCGGTTGCACATTAAATTGGTTCATTTCTGCCTGGTGCTGATGGCACAGATGAAATTGAGGATATGTGAGTTTCACAGTAGGGTGGTGATTAAAATGCTGAGAGCTTCAAATGGTGATTGTGATGCCTCTATTTTAACTGTGGTTTCCAGCGCAGGAGAAGAGCGCTGGGTAACCGTGGATTAAGCCGGGACTTCATTAGAGCCGTTAAGTGTGTGTGTGTGTGTGTGTGTGTGTGTGTGTGTGTGTGTGTGTGTGTGTGTGTGTGTGTGTGTGTGTGTGTGTGTGTGTGTGTGTGTGTGTGTGTGTGTGTGTGTGTGTGTGTGTGTGTGTGTGTGTGTGTGTGTGTGTGTGTGTGTGTGTGTGTGTGTGTGTGTGTGTGTGGTTCTGCTCCTTCCTGGTGAACTGCTGCTCGGCCATGTGGTGACGCTGACTGTACGAGTTGAAAAGTCAGCGCCTCCTTCTCTCCACTAACCTAACCCACTGCTTTACCGCTCCCTCGCCCTCCTCGCTCCTCCTCATCAGGATTGTTTGAGGGCTGAATTATTGATGGCTGGAGCAGAGCTAAATGAGAAATCAGGGCAGAGTCTCGTCGTAGTGGCTGAGCTAATGGCTGAAGCCACTATAGGTATGGTCATTTCTTCCCGTAGCCCTATGGGACGCGGTGCATTCCCGTGTCACGTAAACATCCACTACGTCTACGGAAGCGCAACCCGTTTCCACACTAGTACCCTTTTTATAACGCATATTAATAATGTTTATTCCATCCACACCGTATTACGACTCAAAAGAATTGTCTAATTAAGCAACCAGTCATCGGTGACGGTTTAATCTGCTCACTGTGGGAACACGAGGTTGCGCATGGCTTTGGCATGTGGAGATATTGCATCTCAACCTGTTCAGTATTTCGTTGATACAAAGTGTGCCAGATGTAGGTCACAATGGCTGCAGCTCCTCATTGACCCTGAATACAAGTAAGTGGGCGAAGAATCTAAATGACTGAGTTCATCTCATCCAGGACAGGCTGATCTGTTTTAAAGGGGCTTCCAGGGGTTTCTTTCAATACTGCACTTCTTCTTTTGATTCTATAAGAAAGGATATCGGTTCAAACTGCGTGCCAAACATTTCATTTCCATTGGCACTCGGTGCTCGCTGACATGCAAACATCCTGTCTCTGACATCACACGGGGCCTTTAGTACCGCACACGGCAGGAGCTTCAAACGCTGGGCAGCCAGAAGTCTGTTGAGGGACAAGTTCTTCAATATGACCTGAAATCAAATCAGAACATGATATACTGGATGTATATTGTATTATTGTATATAATGTGTGACCACTCAAAATATGTATTCATTCCTATTCGCAGTCCCACAACAAAGCCTAATGATTCAGTGTGTTGCAACACAAGTTTATTTGCTGTTCACTTTTGGTGGTTTAAAGATATCACACACAAATAAGTCATTCATAAAGTAAATAAGCAATGAATCTCTTTATGACTACCGGCAACAAAGAAGTAACAAGTATTCCCAACATGACGGTTAACCTTCACATTGTGCAGGACTCAAAGATCGTTGTTAACATTGCGCCGACCGTTTAAACGTCGCCATCTCATCTCATGCACGCGGTGAATAGATTGAAGTCAAACTGCGTCTGTTGACAAAAGGCATGATTCTATATTTAAATGATTTGTCTGCTAGCAGCTCTGGCACAAAGTCCCTGCTGCCCTTTGGGCCCCGTACTGTTGGTGAAGTTGGGACCAGGAGGTTGAATCCCATCCTCACAACATGCTGATCTACAGACGCGATTTCTTTTTTTATTAAGTTGAAGGATTTGGGGTCTAACTGTGAGAATACACACGTGACGGCGCCGCCTCGATGTCCTGATGTGAGGAAGTCGGCCGGCTGTTCTTACTCACGCAACTGTGCAGAGCGAGTGCCGCGTGTATCACGCGTACTTGAGGCGTGATCCGAGGCGTTGTTAAAGTACATGAAATGGTGCCCGTTACACGAGTGTTGGAGATAACGATTAACAATGAATGAAGACCAAATAGAGCAACGTGTTAGTTTCTCCCACTTATGTTTACGAGTAGTTAAAGCTCCTCATGTGTGTGCAAGTTGTGGGGATGAATAAGGAGATCATCTCTGAAGTGAAAAACACAGGATTGTACAATATGCACGAGGTTTACGCTTAGACAAACGACGTCCTGTACTTCTCGTATTCTTCCAAGTGTCCTTGGCTGCTCTCCCACTGCGAGCAGCTTTCTGGCGTCCAGAACGTCACTAATGCTCTGCAGACGGGTCACTCGGCTTTACACGTCCCTGCAGTTTGAACCAGAGGTAGTATCCCAGCCTGAGACGCAGCAACCGAGGGCATTATCTGCCGCGCATGCAGTGACATGCATCGAACGAGAAGACGAGCAGCGATTGCTCCAAATGGGACCCATGAAGGGTAAAGGCAACTGGAGAAGACGAGAGAATAGAAAGTGGGAGGAGAGAGAATTGAAGAGGAGGAGGAGGAGGAAAAGAGCAAGCGTACAGGAGCATTACATCATTCCTGACCTCATTAGGGCTTTTCTCTCTCCCACCACTGCGCCCCCCCCCCCTCACTGTGCTACTCTCTCCCGCTCTCCTACATCTCACCATAAAGCAGATGCAGTCGTGAGTCCTCGGCCACTTAAGATATCCATTCTCTCAGGCATCTGTGGCGGCCCTGTAATCTGTATTAGCATGCGCATGCCTCAGATATACATGTCATTGTCTCCAGCCGTAATGTTTTCTTGCTGTACAGTATGTCACGGCGTGTCGGGAATCCAAATGTGCTGCACTCTCCTGGCCGGTTGCAGCCAGTGCAACTTATTTACCTAAAGTCCCCGAGGCCTCTGTAAGAAGCAACGTGATCACCTACGTTGATGTTTCTGTTCAGTTGTGACTCATCTACATTCTTCTTTTGTCAAATTAAATTCAGTGCAGTAATGCTGCAATTAATGTTGCCAATAACTTTCCACTTAGGGTCAAATGGTGCCAGGTTGGTTTTATTTGTCGTCATTGTGGGTTTTTTGAGGTGTTGTATCGGACTGCATTATTGAGGTTTCCCTGTTATTTAGTCCACGCCCCCGGTGTGTAATAGATGGAAAGAGATATCCAGCGGAGACGGTGCCAGTGTTGTGAAAAAACAAGAGGCTGACAGATTTGTCTTGGTCGTGGCCATTCTTCAGTTCAGCAAGGGAAAGCCGATCCCAGCATGGCCTCGTCTTTGTTTAAGATAGTTGTGTGAAAAACTAAACAAAAACGGGCCAGATTGTCCAAAGACCAGCTGTGTAAAAATGCAGCCTTGGGCTGTTTTGGGCAGACGCAGTCCAGCTGTTTACAGTCGGGGGGCAGAGAGCAGCTCCAACTTTGGCACCAGCCGAACTCCGGCCGCTTCTCTTACCCGCTAGAAAGCAGCTTCAGAGGCCTCGCCTGTCTTTGCTGTGTTTTACTCCCGAAGGAACACAAATAATGTTCAAATTAATATAGCCTTCTTAAGTATACGATTGAAAAATGGTGAACTTCTCTAATGGGGGCTGACACAGTTGTGAGTTTTGAGGACAGCAGCTGTTAAGCGAGGTAGTGTGTGTCTGATAAGATAAGTCAAAGTGAAGTGTGCCCTAGATTGGATGGAAAGTGGTCCATTTTATCCCGGGGTTACATCTCTTTCATAAACAAGGCCAGGTCTGCCTTTCCCATCTCAAAGATAAAGACTCCTCATGCAACTGTTGTCATGTTTACACGTGCACCCGGCGTACGTGTTTGCCGCGCACACGTTTTTGGTTTGCGTCTGCAGGTGGAGCAGCAATTGGTTTCTAAATGGAGGCTGTAAGTGGTGCATCAGCTTCTTGTTTTCACCCTTTCCCTTTCCTCTCGGCGCTCTCCCCAGTCGTCGGAGCTGGATGACATCCTGAATGACCTGCAGAACGCTCAGCCGCAGCTCTTCTGTGAGCCGCGGCCCGTCTCGTTGCCCAGTCCCATGGACAAGCAGAACATCATCAACGACATCCTGCAGATGTCCGAGACCAATGCGGCGGCGGCGCAGCAGCAACACAGGGGCATCGGGACTGGCATGGGCCCAACCAGTGAGTCTCGCACACGCTCCCATCACAGGATACTAAAGATGTAGTTATGAGACGGTGTGAACAATGTTATTATTGACTTTTCCATTCCCGTCTTTAGACTTTGCGGGAATCCGACCAGGCCAGCCGGGAAGGGGTCTGCCTGTGAGGAGCGTGTCTCTGGACATGAATGTGTCCGCCCAGCAGTCTTCATTACAGTACCCCATAAGAGCCACAAGCCCATACACTATCATGCAACAGCAAGGCATGGTGGGAAGTCACGGCATGATGGCTAACCAGGCCGGGATGGTCAGCTCAGGTGGGTGTGACGGTTATGCTTTTCTTTTCATCATCAAAGGGCACCTTGTTCATTAACCAGTGAACTAGTGCCTGTTCATACGTGAGACATGCCCTGTTTTACTTCTGTACATCTAATGAAATGACCACAGCGACGGACCTCTTTAAAGTCATATTGTATAAGCTCAATGGCCTTCATACACAACATGTCCATGGGCATGTGTAAATGCAAAGACATACTGTCATCTCAAGCTGAAAATCAACTTGGAAATTAATTATTTTACTCGTTTGATTCCTATTTGGCAATCTCTCAATTGTTTGAAGTGCAATGGGCCTCCTTTTGTCAAGACGGCTGCTTTAAGGATCCTGAGGACAGACCCGTTCTCCCTCTACCTCTGTGTGGCTCTCAGCCTGTGACATGTCGTGGCAAAGTGACTCACTTCCTGTGACAGGAAATATTTAGTCACTCACACTGGCACAGAGTTGTTGTCACTCTCACATATTAGCAGTCCTCAAATATCCCAGAGTAGATGTCTTTTCCCCTTATATTACACCATTGGATCATGGGCACATCCTTTAAGGTCTGCCATGAGGCATTTCTCATTGTGTCTCCATTCTGGTGTTTGCTCCTCTAGGACTGATGGCTCCAGGGGGTCCACGCCCGGGCATGCAGCAGCAGCAGCAGCAGCAGCAGCAGCAGCAGCAGCAGCAGCAGGAGGGCTGGGTGGGTTCAGCCTCTGCGCCTCCTCTGGGAGCGTCAGGCCCTGGGCAGCCAGGTCCTATGCAAGCCAGGATGGGGCCGAGCGGTGCCCCCATGAGGCCCAACAGCCAGCCAGGGCCCCGGCCGATGCTCCAGTCCCCAATGATGGCCAGTGGTGAGAGCCCAGCGTGCCCCAAAAACATCCCATATGGTTTTAAAAGCAGAAACTAGATGACGGCACTACATTATGGAGTAGATTGATTAAAGCCCACATTTCTTCCTTTACACTTTCTTCCTATAAATTAAAAAGGATCTAAAGCATTTAAATCAAAACATTGCACAGATGGAAAGACCTCATCTCACCCGTATTATATTGTTGCTGTTGACTGTAAAAGGTTGCCACCCAGTGGCTAACCGAAGTACAGCACTCAAGACATACATGTAATGTCTTGCATCACACTGTGTGCTGGTTGTTCTGGGATTAATTATATAAACCATCATCTTGGTGCCGGATGTTTCCCTTTGTAAGAACCAACGTTGCAGAATGACCACCGTCGACTATCCTGCCTAATCAGTTTCTCCCCCAATCTAGCCCAACCTGATATGGATATCGGTATGGTCAGCCACCATTTCCCCCAACAACAGGCTCCACCCAACCAGACGGCCCCCTGGCCCGACAGCATGATGCCCATCGACCAGACGGCTTTTGTTAACCAGACCAGGTAACAGGCTCACCTGCAGATTACCATGACGTGTTCTTAGCATTGTCAACAAATCGTACTGGCCTCACTCCTCATGAGCAGCATTCTCTTTCATCAAACTTCCCTGTCTGAGTATTTATGTTGATATTAGATTGTTCTTCTAAGAGTTTTGGGGGAGTTTATACTTGACAAAATCGTTGAGATGCTATATTAAGAACCTTCCGTCTCCTCCTCCCAGGCCGGTGCACCCTGCGCAACAGGATGAGTTGCTGTGTGGTACGGGTCACGGCTCTGCTGATGGCAGTGCAGTAGACGAGGGGGCCCTGATGTCCCAGCTGTACACGGCACTCAAAGACTTTGATGGCCTTGAGGAGATCGATCGTGCTCTCGGGATCCCTGGTCTGGTAGAACAGGTGGGATCACATTATTATTTTCTTCTTTTTCTGTGAATTTCTATTATTATCTTTTATGGCTCTACATTTATTTTTCCTATTTGTTTTCGGTGGCAGAATCAATCAATGGAGCCGGACCAGTTCACTCAGGACCCCTCCATGTTAATAGACCAAAAGCCCCCCATGTACACCCAGCAGTTTGGTCCCCCGCCACCCCACATGGCCCAACGGGGCTACCCAGGTGCCCCCATGCAAGACCAAGGCTTCCACCCCATGTCCAACCAGATAGGTCCCCGCCCAGGTTACCCCATGATGAGGATGCAGAGCCGGCCCGGCCTGAGGCCTACCGGGGTGGTCCCCAACCAGCCCAACGCACTACGGCTACAGCTCCAGCACCGGCTACAGTCCCAGCAGGTACTGGTGCATCTGGACTGGCATGACACTTCTGGAAGTGATCCTGTCCATTGATTTGCAAAAGGAAATATTGTCTTTCTGTGAGCTGTGTGACCGACACGCAGATGGGAATTGTGTAATTATCCTTGAGGTTGACATTTTGGCAGCTCTTCTGTGCACACACGGACATTTGGACATTTAGGTCTGCCTGCAATGTGTTGATCTACTGGAATTTATTTATTATTTATTCATTATTTATTTCAGACGCCAAGTTCCATATAAAAATAACAGACATGCAACTCTAAAAGAGAGAGAAAACAAGAAGATAAAACATACAACATACATAATACAGTTCATTAGAAAGTATGAAGACTATAGTGCCAATGTCGTCTTAAGTTCAAAGTAAATGGATAGCAGCTCTTTAGAGGGTTGACCAGAGCCTCTACTATACAGTTCTCTGATGTGTCCCGTCGACACATGAAACCACATATACATTTTCTCAAGAGCGCCTCACAGGTTGGTACGGGCTTAGACACAAACGACTGACTAGCACTGTGCCACCTAGGCACATGCAGCAGCATCTAAAAGCATCATTGAAAGCTACTTTCAGTCTCTGTAGACTCCTTTTCCTGTGATTAGACCACAACTGAGCCGTGTACAATGGTGTTATGTAGGTTCTAAACAGGGAACATTTAACTGAATCTGAGCATAGTTTTCTTGAATAATGTGCAAGCTAGAAGTGAGCAGTGCATATTTAAATTGGGCAGGAATACTGTATATTTAATATTGTCAATTCACCGGTGTTTGTCTTCACCTCTTTTTCCGTCTCTTGTCTCACCAGAACCGTCAGCCGATGATGAGTCAGATGAGTAGTGTGTCAAATGTGAACCTTCCTCTTAGAGCCAGTGCGCCAAACCAGGTAGGTCCCCGCTGCCGTCACATGACCTGCCTGCAATGACGTGTACATGTACGGCTTTATTCTCTGTGTGTATTGTTTTGTGAAGGCAGAAGTAGACGTACTTAATGTAGATCTATGCGACTCTTTTTGTGTGTTTCTCTATTATCGCTCATCCTCATCCTCCATCCTCCAGGGGACCATCAACGCTCAGATGTTGGCACAGCGCCAGCGGGAGCTGCTGAGTAATCACCTGAGACAGAGGCAGCAGCAGCAGCAGCAGGCCCAGCAGGTTCAGCAGCAGAGGAGCATGGCCATGAGGGCCCAGGGTCTCAACCTGCCCCCCAACATGGCTGCCGGAGGCATGAGTAACCCCCGGATCCCCCAGGCCAACCCTCAGCAGTTCCCCTATCCGCCCAGCTACGGTACCAGTACAGGCCTGGCCTCGCCACCTCCCCCTACCAGCCCTTTCTCCTCTCCTCTCTCCCCAAGCCTGCCCTCTGTCCCCCCCAACCCTCAGCTCCACATGCATGGCACCTCCTCCTCCTCTTCCTCCACCTCCTCCTCCTCACAGATGATGATGGGAAACACAAACATGATGGGCGGACAGTACGGGGCCGTACTCAGCCCCCAAATGCAGCACAGTGCCTTTCAGTTTCCCAACTCAGGTACTGCTCCCCCAGCCTAGCCCACACATCACCCTACAACATGTGTGAGTGTGAGTGTGAGTGTGAGTGTGAGTGTGAGTGTGAGTGTGAGTGTGAGTGTGAGTGTGAGTGTGAGTGTGAGTGTGAGTGTGAGTGTGAGTGTGAGCGTGAGCGTGTGTGTGTGTGTGGGAGATATTATGCACTGGTGACTGCATCAATCAGCTGCCATTGAATGATCCAAGTCATCCTGCATTCTTTACTCATCAGTTATTTGAATACATCGGATTAGCTCCAGGAAGCTGATCATGTCCTCTCATTCTATGCACTTGACCAAAATGGTGTCCTGGATGTACACTCTTGATCCACCAGAGGGCACCAAGAGCACAATAATCAAAGTTTAACAAAGGATACACACCAAAATGGGACTCGCTGACAAAGCAATCACCAGAGGTGCACCTGTCAGTGTGACAGCGTGGCGAGTAATCTGGCCGTGCAGTGATCATCTAGTATCATACTGATTTGTATAAAGACATGTTTGATTTATCCCTCACACCCTACACCTGATTCTAGCCCGTGGGTTTGTACAGAGCAATAACTTCTGCGAGACATTTCTTCTCTCTTTCCCATTTCTCCCACGCCATCTCCTTATTCCCTTTCTTCCTACTTCCTTGCCTGTTCTCTGCTTACATGCATGGAGGAAATATGAGTTGCCTGTCATTAATCCTGAATGCAGACTGGAATGGACAGTCTTCAGTCACACTAATCATCATGAGGCCCATGGCATGACGGTGTAAATGATATGGAACGCTGACATTTACTCCACTCCTCCACCCAGTACGTTGGTGTGTAGCTGAGTCTCTGCAGGTGCAGTGTGGTTGACCTGTCTTGATGCGTCCGCCACAGGTATGAGCCAACAGGCAGACGGAGGCTTTGGGGGTCCGGGCACGCCGCAGAGCCCCCTGCTGTCCCCCCGCATGGCCCACACTCAGTCCCCCATGATGCAGCAGAGCCAAGGAAACGCTGCTTTCCAGGGCTCCCCTGATATGAACGGCTGGCCACAAGGAAACATAGGAGGCAACAGGTAAGAATAGATACAGATACAGCTTCCTCTGAAACAAAGCTTCAGTGTCTGATGAGACCAGTAAGTTCCAAAGGATCACTGTCTCTAATGTCCATAGCCAATAGATGTCCTTAAATCCCATTAGAAATCATAGAAGTAAAGACACCCCTAACAATCATCATGGTTCTCAGTTTTTCTCCGGTATCTAAGTCATTTGAGTTGTGTGTTGATGAGTAACGTGCAAACAGCTGATCTGGCATTCTGTCAACACATTTGCCAGAATGTAAACAAAGCCACAGGCTTCATGTTGAAACCCCAGCTCACTCCATGCCAACCCTTTACCACCAATGACATATGTTCTGCTCCTTTCAGTCGTCTATGAATTGTGTTCATGCTTGTTGGAAACATCAGACTTTGACACACGTTAAAGCACTTGAGGAGCTTTTCTGCGCCCATCGTTAAATGTTTGAGCTCATCCATCGTCTCCTCCTCTCCTCTCCCAGTATGTTCTCGCAGCAGCAGGCATCGCCGCAGTTCACCCAGCAGAGTAACAGCAACATGTACAACGGAAATGGCATGAACCTCAACAACGTGTCCATGGCCAGCAACATGGCGACCAGCAGCATGGGCAGCATGGGCCAGATGGCGGGACAGATGAGTGTCACGTCCATGCCCTCAGGGCCCTCCCCCGGCTTGCCCTCCATGGGGCAGGAACAGGTAAACACCGGGCCACAGACGCTTTCAGAACTAGGAGGAGCAACACCTACAGTTAGAAATCACAGTGGGGCTTCCTATAGCATGGCCAGACCTACTTAGAGGATCTGGAGTGAACCCGTAGTATCTTTACGTGGGCCCATTGTAGGAATGTAATACGGACACTTGTAGAGTCCAAGCCTTAGAGCTCAACAAAACCGACCCCTTCCAGTTTTACACGGTAATAAGAAAGACAGAAGGTTGCTCTTTGTCCACACTCCTAGCTTCCTATGTCCGTGTTTGTCTCATCCTAAGACCCTAAGTGTTTGGCTACACTTATTGAACAGCCGTGCTAGTGAATAATTTACTCAGTAGTTCACGTAACTCCTCTTGCTGGTGTTCAGATTCTTCACTTGAACTTAGAGGACAATGATGTAATTAGCAGCGGGCACTTTAGACCAGACCATTTAGTCTATATAGACTTTATAGAATATAGAGTTACTGTATGATGTTCGGGGGCTGGCCCGTCGGGACACAAACGGCTGCTTAGCCGAACGTGGACAACACGGCACAGATCTGTCAAACCTAAACCCACAAACTAGTCACACTTTGACACTTTGAAAGACAACTGACCTTAGTCACTCGATGAAAATAGTAGAAGTTCAAATATGTTTACTTGGTCAGCACTCCATTTCTAGTGAGCATTTAATGTCGACAGAGTTAATCCTTCTTCCTTTGTCTCGCTGGTATTGTTAGTTTTATATGTGAAATGCACTGTTGTTGTCCATGATGCTTTTAAGCCCAATAAAGGGCCATGAATATTTAACCAAGGTGCTGCTGTTTGATTGTCTGCACTTCAGACTGTTGCAGCCTACCAGTATATCTGTCACTTGATTTATCTTCCTTCCAAGATTATAGAAATATATTGGCACTTAGATTATTTCAATTATTTACTGTTTGGCCATTAGTGCAGGCTTTTGTGATTTACTTGTTTTCGGCTTGATGCGTGTTCCAAGAAGGATTTCTATTTGTTTATCGTCTTTTACACACGTGGCTGATTTACACCAGACAAGTTCTACTTCTGCAAGTTCGGCGAGTGTTTATTTAAATTGTTTATTATTAAATGCTTTACTTTAAGTTGTGATCTGATGTGTCGTTTCTCTGCAGAAATACTGTTGACCCTCAAGGAGTTCTGACCCTGAACCTCACTGATCAGCTGGAGCAAGGAGTGCGTCGGCCCTTTAAGAAATTGTACAAACATGTAACCAACCGATTGCCCCTTGAACCAGCCAGGCGGTGCCCTGACCTCGCCTCCCCAGCCCATGGCGGCCGTCTGTCCTGTCCGGGCCCCTCCGGCTGCCCCGGAGGAGCCCGGACCCGTACAGACACAGCGGAGAGAAGAGGGCTGGGAGGGATGCCGGCCTGGGCCCAACAGGCCCCGCCCTCCTGGAGGAGAGCGGGTGATGAGCCAGTCTGTCCGCCTGTCCAGCTGCATTCACCGTAGTGTGACTTACTGTAGGCCTCCTGGTGGGGGCGGCGCCGACCTCGGGGGGCAGCAGTGGTTCGGGATCCCTTGTTCTGATGAATGTATTCCTCTCAGTGGACAGCGGCCATTTACAATCTCATCTCAAAAATGACGTACACTGATTCTTCTTTTATGTCCTATTCTTCTCACATTTGTGACATTTCCACATAGTTCCAAAATGGCAGCAAAGACTCTGACGCTCAACTTCATGGATGGAGCTCAAACACTTAGCCAGTTTTGCCTTTTTGCTGTTCTTTATTTTATTATTATTTTAGTTTTTGTTGTTTTTTCTTGTGAGAATTAAGATGTAGAATGAAGATATGGTTGAAAAAAATGACCTTGAAAACACTGCAGAAGAATGGTTTGAGTGGAATGGTGACTTGTATGATTAGACTAATTTAGTCAAGAGGTTTATATAGTGTATTAAATTAAGTTTTATTTTTCTGTATAGATTCATTTTAATTATTGTAGATGATTATCTTAGTAGCAAGAAGAAGAAAAGAATTCTAAAAGTGTGAAAGAGGCACTTTTTAAATAATTTTAACAGTGATGGTTGTATTCTTTCTGAGAAGATTCTTCTATTAACATGAATAATGGATTATTCTTTGGTCCTTTAGTTTCAGAAGAAGATCTCAAAATCATATATGGTTTGAAAAATGAATTTCAGAGATTGTACATACCAATAAGTAAAACATTGTCTTTCCTATTTATTTTATTCCTTAGGGTTTGATTCCCCGTCTGGTCACAACTGCCTCTCAAAGCAGAGAAGGTTTTATTTTTTTTTCATTGTTTAGTTTTTCCGTATAGTTTTTGGGGAAGTGGAGTGGGAGCCTTTACAATCTGATGTTCTGGTACGATGCAGACGGGTGAGGGGGGGAGGGGGGGTAGAGGGGTCGTAAGGGGGTGTGCTGTGTATACAGTGTACAGATTATCGCTTGCTTCTCTGCCTTTAGCATAGAAACACCACACAAAAAAAGAGGAAAAAAAACATGTACAAGTTCAACACAGCCATACAATAACTCAACAAAAAAACAAACAGATGTGTGCTTTCTATGTTGTCTGGAGTGAAAAGCGCTTCATACAAGCTGCTAGGTGCAAACTGTTCTGGTGTGATGTAAACGAGCAATAACGATTACATGAGAATCTCTTAGGTTTTTTTTGTTGGTTTCTTTGTCTTTTTGTTTTTGTAATTTTTGTACAGTTTCCTGAATAAAAAGGACACGTCTTTGCTCCACGTTTGGGTGCAGTATTAAACACCGTTTTTTATTGCAGTTTGTACCAAGAAAGTCTACATCCACTCGCAGCGTTCCTAATAGATTATGCAGCATTGGCTGAGGCCGGCAGAGGGAAGGCGTCTGTGGTCCCCTTGTTGACTCGCGCCCTCTCGGCCTCCAGCCACTCGTCCAGAGCAGAGGTCAGAGTTAAGACGGCACGGGTCACGAGACCTGCTCTGACGGACATTTAGCCATATTGTATGACCTCAGGCACTTAGTTCAACTATAAAGTGTTCAGTAATGACTTGCTATTCTTGAGCCCCTGAAGGGGCTCGGTTTGACCTTCACAAGATGTTAAGCAAGTCATCTTCTCTAACCTCAAAAGTACATTTTCCTCAACAAAAAAAAAAAAAAAGCAAACCTTTTTATAACTATTTTAACCCAGGACAGACTTGGAGCAAGCCAAATAATCCTCACCTTTTTCAATTGGATTTCTGAATTCTACCAGCTTTTATTTTCATAGGGAGACGACTTGTTGGTTAGCATGCTTTGAGGCCCACGGAAAACAAGGAATTAATGATGTCACTTAACAGGGTCCTAATGTAGAAGTTGCAGCGTAAAACAAGGAGAGTCATTCTGAATGTATTGTCATGGAAGGCCTGAGGATGTGACTGGTGGTGTTTATCTCAACATGTTGACAATGTGGTGTTGTACCATGCTCTTCTCAGCGTTTCCATAGGAAGTTGCCTGTTGTTGCTTCTTTTTGCTTCGTGTGTAAATGGAATTTGAAGCTGCAGCAAGTCAACTCCGGGACCGACTTGTGCGTTCACGTCGTGACTGTCGTCACGGCAGACGTCCTGCAGTTGCCTTGCTGCGGGCCGACAGGAGATCACTCTTTCATTTGTTGATAGATGCTGTTTTGATTGTATCATACAGTTGTGCAGAACAAGCCTTCTCGAGCCATTTTAAAGAATGATTCACAGCCCTCTGCAAATTTCCAAAGATTGTCAAGATTTTGAAAAGATTTAAAGCCATGTGGTAGCAATGCATTTTTTAGCATTTATAATGAGGACGGGAGCAAATAAATGATTTTGCCCCTTTACAAATATCCAGGCTTTTGACCCACTAAACAAAAGAAATATTTTGTTCTCTTTTAACTTATGGTTTTGAAGAACTTTAAATGCCCTTTTGTATTGTCTGCCAATTTCTTAGAGCTAAGATGCAACCTTGAAATGCTAAGAACCCTAGCATAATGCCTTAGATTTTGTCCGTTCTCGTTCTTGTACATTACACCGCTGTCTGTATAAATTTGTATAATGACTTGTGTACAATTATTGAATGGGTGCAACATCGCTCGACTCTTCACAGTTGCTGAAGACTCTGTCGCAGTTGAACTGTCCCTCACCATTGCTCTCTGTTCTGTGTTGGAGTCATTTCATTTCCCCCTCACTGTCTGTATGGAAAAGATAATGCATAGGGATATTGAAGCAATATGTAATATACTATATGGACTTTCTGAGGAAAGCTTACTGTTGTGTTCCCCCCTCCCCAGATTTTTTTTTCTGCATTGTTCACAGGAATCACACTGTATACCTGCATCCACCTTTGTACCCCAGTGTGTGTGAGCGTTTTATGCAAAATTAGATATACAAGAGAAGTTAAAACTACAGTTATGCAAGTTGTGAACTAATATGGCTTCGCTGATGCTATTTGCCTTGTAAATAAAGAATTCTGTTATTGCAGTATTTAATCGAGTGACCCTTATTTCAAGTGATTAAAATATATATATATATATATATATATATATATATATATATATATATATATATATATATATATTGTTTTTTCAACAAGGACAATGCACAAGCAGCTTGACAGTCTAAAACGACTAACAAAGTAATTTACAATATATTTAAATAAATACAATGCAACTCATATATATATATATATATATATATATATATATTAGATGATTCATTTGATATAACCTCAATGAGGATTAGGTGACGAGAAAACCATTAGACAGATGATTTGCGAGTTTGTTTATAATTAAATCATTACATGAATACATTACATTATTTCTTAAATGTTGGGGCAAGCATATACAACCCAATGACGCACTCATGTCCTTCAATACTCTGAATACAAAACCCAACGAGAAATGAAAATGAAGCATCATCTTACGATAAATAGAATTACCATTAAACTGACAAGTAGATCCGTATAATGTGGATCGAAACTAAATCAAAGTATTGAGATTGTCAGGTGTCCTCGTTGTGTTAATGAAGTTGTGAGCAGAGGGTTCGCGCCGATACACGACCATTCTTCTTTTCTCTCTTCCTAATTCACCACATCCAAGTCATAACAACACACATCTAGACTCCACAGGGGGGCCCGCAGATACAATCGGATCGTGCATGCATGCGCGTGTGCGTGTGTGTACGTGTGTGCGCGCGTGCGCGTGTTGGTGTGGGGGTCTTCGTATGGAAATGTTTGGGGACCTCTCTAAATCGGCCTCATTGGGGCAGAGGAGGGCAGCCCGGTGCGCCGGGTGGACGCGGTGGGCTGTCCCTGAGAACATGTACTCCTGGGGGACATTGAGATGCATGAGGCCGAGCGGACTCCTGGCCAATGGGAAGAAGCATCTCCAGCAAACCTGGTGTGTCCAGCGGCGGTGCCCTCAGATGACCACCGACCACAGGCTGAGAGGAAGGGTCCCGCAGCACCTCGCGCACTCCGGAGTGTAGACCTGCTGCTCCCTGCTCCACGAGGACATGTTGTGTTCGTGTTTGCTCAAACTGAATCCTGGACATGACAGATAAACAACCTCCCTGTGAAACGCCCGTCATTTATTTAACGAGGTAAGCTTTTATTTTATTTTATAAAATGTATGTTAAATTATTGCACCTTTTATATAGGATATTATACTGACTCACTGAGTTATTTGTGACTTTTTATTTTATGTCATATATTCTTCTTTTTAAAATACTGCAGGATTAAGATAATAAAATTCGTTTTATTGTGTGTCTCGTTTTTTGTGTCACTCCTTAATTCCCTTTAAATGTAAATGTAATGTCTTCTTTTTAATTCAAGTTTTGTTCTTGTTTATAATAATTTCCTTCAGCAGATATTGCTCCACCATAGCTTTCCTTCCGCACTGACAGTAATTGTAAGGTCTATAAAACGCTCCATTAATGCTGACCTCTGCTCTGGCTGACTGTTCTTTAATCAGTGTCATGACCCTGATTTGTCTCTCTATTTACTGGATGATTGGTAAACGGTTCCTAAAAAGAAAACACCTTTTATGATCCGCTCGTTTAACGCCGCTGATGAGCAGGTGACGTCTCTGTGGCCTCTCAGCTGGAAATATTGCAAAATCGGCTTTCCAATTTCCCCGTGGACAGCTTTTACTTATTACGCAATATATTTGTTCAATGTTTTCCTCCCGTTATCCACTTCTTTTTTTCTCTTCATTTAACAACTTAAATTCTGGAAGTTGTATATTTAATAGAATATTGTTAAATGAATCCAATTTAATACATAACATTTAAGCTATTATTTGTTAACTGTTAAAGGCTTTCGCACGTTTAAAAAAAATCTCTCTTGATGTCATGTTTCCTCCTTTATATGTCTTTTATTAAACGTGTATAACTCTTCTGTCCCCCTCTCTCCCTGAAGGGTCCGCGTCTGCCTGTGAACCTCGCCTCCCGCCCGGTGCTGTCATGTCGGTGTCCGTGTCCAGCATCCCCGTGGTACTGAAGGACAAGAGCTGCTTCCAAGCCGGGATGGTGAAGGGCAGTCCCGCTCGAGGCTTCTACCCAGCCCCTCTCCCCCACCACCACCACCACCATCACCCCCACCCCCACCCCCATCACCCCTACATGGACTTCTTCCCGCGGACTCACAGCCTCCTCCACCCGCTCAAGTCCCTCGGTCGTCTGGTGTCGGACACTCAGGCGAACCTGCCTCTCAACCCTCACGGCGGAGCCCCTCCGTTCCCCCACCCCCACCCCCACCAGCAGCAGCAGCACCACCAACACCACCCCTCGTTCCTGCACGAACACATGTTGAGCGCCTCTGGCATCCCTTACCTGAGCCAGATGTTGCCCGGCCACCCGCTGTACCCCAAGCCGGAGGAGCTGGCCGCCGTGGTGACGGAGCACGCTGCCGGGCCGCTGTCCTCGGACTTCAGCAGCCCGTCCAGCGAGAGGTCGTCCTGCGCCTCCTCCTCCGCCACCTCGCCGCCCAAGGAGAGCGTGTTTCGCCTCCGGTCGCCAGAAAAGGCGCGCGCGTCTTATAACTTCAGCGAGGATGACTTGTTCATGGTGCTCTACGGATACTCCGGCAGCCAGGAGCGCGCCGTGGGTCACGCGATATCCGGACTGGCCGTGCCCGAAAAGTCCGGTGAGACTTCATTGGATGTTCGTTTAGTTTATAATCAGACGATGGAACCGGATAGTTTGGCCTTTTGCCTAGAAATTGCCGAAAACACAAGGACAACGGCCGACGGGACAATATTGCTTAACTAATAATTAGTGATTAACTGATTCCTCCACACATTGAATGTATTAACCCCTTCATTTGTGTATCCCCATTTGCTAATTTGCGTTTTTCTTTCTTCAGTTTCGAACTCTCACACTCTTCCTCTGGATAAAGAAACACTTGAGCTTCCTGAGGGTAAGACTTTGATAAATCATGTTTAATTATGTGTGTTTGTGAGTTGATGGAGGGGCGGCAGAGGGTTGACCGTGTCTCGGACATTGCGTTGCAGGGTTAACCGTCGTCCGGGCGGCTTGGGGAAACGTGTCCCATTGTGGAGTCTTCACGGACAGGAGCACCATCCCTCAAGGCACGCGCTTCGGCCCTTTCCAGGGGAAACAGGTCAACACCAGCGAGATTAAAACCTACGACGACAACACTCTCATGTGGGAGGTAATGTGTTACAGTTATTCCCAAAGTCCTCTTCCAAGTCTTGTGTGCATAGCCAATCAGGAAACGAATCAGACCGGTTGGACTCATATCTCATGTCATCTGCTGCAGGTGTTTGAAAACGGCCGTCTGAGTCATTTCGTTGATGGCCGGGGAGGCTCCGGGAACTGGATGTCTTCTGTGAAGTGCGCCCGTTTCCCGGAGGAGCAGAACCTCATCGCCGTGCAGATCCAGAGTCAGATCTTCTACGAGGCCTGCAAAGAGATCCGGCCAGGACAGGAGCTGCTGGTGTGGTACGGAGACTGCTACATGCAGTTCCTCGGCATCCCTCTCAACCTGAAAGACCCCCGAGAGGAAAACGGCGGCGTGATTCCTCCCCCTGAAGGTCAGCATCCCCCTTCTGTTGCTTCGCCTCTCTGGTCCTCTGCTCCGGACTCAACGTGGTGCTTCTTTATTTGTGCCCCGATAGATTCTGGTGAGGGTTTCAAGTGTGACCGATGCGGGAAGGTGTTTGCATACAAGTACTACAGGGACAAGCATCTGAAGTACACGCGCTGCGTGGACCAAGGCGACCGGAAGTTCCCCTGTCACCTCTGCACCCGGTCTTTCGAGAAGAGAGACCGTTTGAGGATCCACATTTTACACGTTCACGAAAAGCACAGGCCTCATAAGGTACTGAAACCGCGCGCGCGTGCGTGCGTGTGTGTGTGTGTGTGTGTGTGTACGTGTGTACGTCGCATTTAGTTCAGGCTATCTATTCCATAGTAGTGCCACTGCCAGAGCATTACGTCATTGCATTGCGCAGTGAAGTCGACAGGTGCGTGCGCACGTGCATGTGGTGCTGAACGAACAGCTCCCTTCAGCTTCACGTAAACGGATGCTTTTGGGGTTTGATTAGGCAAAAAAAAAAAAAAAAATTTAGTTGATACTGAAATATAAGCCTAACGCATCACAACTATATATCAATAAAAAAAGTTATTACAAATCAATAGAAACCCACACTTGATATGCAAAACACTCATACACCAATGGAGTTTATAGGTTAACTTGTCTTCCAAATATATGTCACATTTAAATGACTACGTAACTTCCCCTCCTCCTGATGTGTTGTGTGTGTTTGGTCCACAGTGCTCAGTGTGCGGGAAGAGTTTCTCCCAGTCCTCCAGCCTCAACAAACACATGCGCGTGCACTCCGGAGAACGGCCATACAAGTGTGTGTACTGCAACAAGGTGGGAGGCCTTTTGTTTTTCATGTAATAATAGAATTTGCCACCATATTTTGTCCTGCATTGACACGTTATGTTGTGAATAGGATATGATTTACAACTGAAACATGATATGTTATGGGTTGACACGTTATGAAAAGTGTTGATGCTGAACAGAAGAGACATACATCTCCTGCATGGTTTCCGGCCGAAACGTATTTATCTTCCGTGATAGTAATGTTTGTAGTCTTCTTGTCCTCCTCCTCCTCTTCATCTTCCTCTTCTACTCGTCTTTTAAACCCTGCAGCCCGCAGTGGATCATTTCGTGCTCCCTCGTTTCATGGTGCATTTGGCGCGGGCCCGTCATCATTGTCTTTCTCCACGGGCACGCTCCACGGAGACACTTATATGCTAATTATCGCCAGATGTACACCCCCCTTTTGTCTGCGAACATTGTACTTTTAATTTACGGCCCTGGAATGAGCACACGTGTTCTGGTCTTTTCTTCTGGACGTCCTCCCCCTTTTTTAATGCACCCGGAGAAGTTCTCATTATCTGGACAATATAAGTTAAACATGTTTTTTTAACAACAGCTCGTATTCGTTAAAAAAAAATCAAAATCGCGAACTCATTAAAAAAAGAAGTGTTTATCAATAATTATACCAACATTAATTAAACACTACAATATAATAGCAAGCACTTTGCAGCAATGATCTGAACTCATAGATCAAGTAGCGCTTATCGGTGTTACGTGTCTTTCCTCGCAGGCCTTCACTGCTTCCAGTATTCTGCGCACACACATCCGCCAGCACTCCGGGGAGCGGCCCTTCAAGTGTAAGCACTGCGGGAAGGCCTTCGCGTCGCACGCCGCCCACGACAGCCACGTCCGGCGGACCCACGCCAAGGATAAGCCCCGCCCCTGCGACGTGTGCGGAGCGACGTTCCAAGAGGAGCTGGAATTTAAACATCACATGAAAACTCATAATGGTAAGCAATTGTTTTTGCTATCACAATATATATAAATATAAGCAGTCTTTTTCTATTTATTATTTCTTTTTTTAAAACCTTTTATTATCTCGATATAATTCGAAATAGAATATTACGAATTTTCTCCGCCTCTATTTATATATATATATATATATATATATATATATATATATATATATATATATATATATATATATATATATATATATATATATATATAAATACGGATGAATACATATTAAGATACAAAATGGAACATTTTGCATTGCATTCTTCTTGAAACATGGTTATTTTATTGAGCTATTGTTCTCACGCTGCAGACCGGCACATCTTGGACAGCACACTCGTTCCTCCTCCTCCCGGAAGCGGACTACAGAAGGGCTCCGCGTTCCCAGCGAAGAACAATCCATCAGTACCGAAGAGCGCCGGGCCAAACGGCCCTTACACGGGCTCAACCGCCCTAAACCCGGAGTATCGGCCCTGGAACTGAGAGACTGTCTGAGTAAATCCTGACGAACAAAACCATTTTAAATTTGTGTAATATTTATGATATGAGGATTTGTGATGATAAAAGTATCACAAAATACTAAATCTATACAGGAATATTGTGGTAATACCACGAGAGAAGGTCGGATCTAGTCGTTTTTCTTTATGTAAATGCTGCTTAAGAAAGAAAAAATGTCATATATAGGCCCATCATAATTTAAATTGTTGGCAAAAATGTGTCTAAATCTATTTATAATATGTTAAAATATAATATCTGTTGTTTTCTGGGTTAAAGCTTTTACTCTGTGATTGTTTGTGAACACATTGATTCTGTAATACTAATATAACGGTGATTTTTATTATTGTTATTAATGTTATAATATAATGATTATTATTATTTTAGGTTTTCTTGCATCCACAAACGTTTGAAAAGTAAAGCTATTTTTTATCATTGTAGAATTGAGCCTACTTGTGTACAAAATAAATGTTCTCTTAATTTATAATGTATCATACACTTTTTTACAGTAATGTAAGGCTGTCAAAGCAATCGAAAGTGTCTTCGTTTGTCCCCTATGAGCGCCTGCTTTTTCATCATTAACAAATAAAGAATAAGCGCATGGAAACTAAAGTGTTGGTTTTGTTCCATGTCTGCATTGAGCAGGTCCTTCATGCAAATCTCAGTTGACATCAAATCAATTAAATACTGAATGTTTTTTTTTTTTATGTGGCAGACAATAATTATTTTTAAATAAAAGAGAGATTTCATTCCCTCCAAAAGTATAATGAAATAATCTACAGGTTATTTCAGTTCTGATTTGTATCTTCCTTTTGTTGTGTCATCCCTCCAAAAGTGCTATCCAGTCTTGTTTAATAATTCAGATAAAGCTCCATGGATGGTGTCTTGATTGACATTTTGTAGACTGCATCTGCATGTGTGTGTGTGTCTGTGTGTGTGTTTTATGGACCCTGTGCATGTATCACCTATGTTCAGTGTCTCTCTGTATGCATCACTGTCTGGTGTGTTTCTATGGAGCCAAGCGACGGATTGAAGACACTCACAGTAAAAATGAACAAACCTGCTCTGGACCAGATGAATGAGAATAGAGGGCAGCAGTAAGGTGGTCTATTGCTCCTCACACAAAGGAACTCGGCATGACTGACATCTGCCCTCACACTGTCACCAACTGTCCCACATGTGTTGTCCTGAGATAGATAGATAGATCTTGCAGTGTGTGTGTGTGTGTGTGTGTGTGTGTGTGTGTGTGTGTGTGTAGGTGTGTTGTAGTTCGTTTTAGGAAAAGATCCAATTGGGCTTGTGTCCAGCCTTTGTCTGAGTGCTCTGTTATGTCACCTTTGACCCCTGGGTCATCATACTTCACACCGAGGGCATGCACCACGATGCTGCGACAGCGCTAATTGAGAGTTATAACAGATATTGAAGCATTGGAAGAAGAGAAATAAAGCAAAAAGCACAAGAACGATTAGAGCTTCAAAGATAACATTTGATGTGAAATCTTTCTGTTTCACCATCAGATCAAAGTAAATAAGGGCCTGAAGAGTATAGCCTTATTTTCTCCTCCTGGGCCATCTGCAGGGAGAGGAGTCAGTCCCACTCTATAAGCCCTCTGTTTATTTTCTGTAACGGATGGACGGCAGCCTTCAGGGTCAGAGGGCACCTCCTCGTTGAATGTTTAACAGCCTCCCTCTCCCTTCAAATAGCCGAAATATGGATACTTGAACAAGTGCAGATCACCCTGCGCCTCCCATGTATACAACCCCCGAGCCTCCACGAGGCCCTGCTGTGAGAAGAGAGGATACTTCCCTTTGTGGCCCTACAGGAGCCGAGGGGTGGAGGAGAAGGATGAGGAAACAAAGACAAAAAGAAAGACAGAAGGAGAAAAAAGGAGAATGAGCTGCCAGAGCTGAAATACTGAGATTGTTAGCGAGCCGTGCTAAAAGACTGGTTTTACTGCACCTCTCTGATTGGTTGATTTAGGACTCTTAGGACTGCTCCAGCATGGAATATTTTTTATCCAGGTCGTTTATACGGATTGATTTCACACTTAACCTCCTGGCAAGTTAACTGGGCCTCTGGAGGGCTATCCATCAGATTCATCTCTATATTAATGTGATATTAATGATAGGAGCTCTGGATCTTTATTACTTAGGTTTGCTGAGGTCAATTCCCTCTGAGGTTGAAGCAAACGGCCGTAACTCTCTCCTGAACAATGCACGATGTCATCCCATAACTGAACATGTTGTTGTGATCAATTAATAATATCTATTGATATAAAGAAGAGATTACTGATGCATGGATAGGCTTACCACCTGTGCGTCATGCTTGTAAAATGCATTTGCTTCACAGTATGATTGATAGGTCTCTTCTCCTCCTTTCAGTCTGATAAGCTAGTGGAGCTGAGTGGTCAAATATTCTGATGTATTAGCTTCTATTGATTGCCTAATAGCTGCCCGTGTAGTGTGTGGGTGTGTGTGTGTGTGTGTGTGTTTGCTGTCGTCTGGCTGATGTTGAGACTCGCTCCTGGTTCCATAAAGGCCTCAGACTCTCAGCTGAGTGGACTCATAAACGATAACCACACCATCTCTCTGACCATCTGGGCCTCAGTCTGCCAAAAACCAGATGAAGATGAAGGAGGATTCTGAAACGTTCTACTTTTTAGTGCAAAAGACTTGATCTCACATGTAACACTTGACACGCCCCACTCTGTCCCTCAATACACACAGTCTATGTGTACGAGTGCATACTGCACTTTATCTACTTTTTACATTTCCCATATCAAATCAAATCAAACTTTTATTACAGACTCAATGTCCAGATAGTACAACACATTACAATATAATAAAATAGATGCAAATCACAAGTACAAAACAAACAATATATATATATATATATATATATATATATATATATATATATATATATATATATATATTGTTTTAATAGTTTTTTGCTCTTTGAGTTTACACAATGTTGGTCCAATACATTGTTCACTCAGTTCAAGGACCTCTAAAGGTGCTTTGCAAATAAACTGGCCTTGCCTTGCTTTAATTTGCTTATCTTTTATTTCATTTAACAATGAATGCAGTTGTTTTAAAAAATATACTTCTCTGCAATTGTTGAGCCTTGGATTGTTTCATTAGGTTTCTCTGAATTCTAGTTTTTATTTGGTTGGCGTTGTGACTTCTGCCAACATTTTAGTTAAGTAACTTAAGTTTGAATGGATTCACTTTCCCCCCCCCCCCCCCCCCCCCCCCTCCCCTCCCTCAGTCAAGAGAGGAGCCGGTCAGCGTGTGCGCTGCCATCAGGCCTCCGGTTGGAGCTGTTGTTATACGCTGGTGTGATGTCCAGTGGACAGTGGACAGTGGACAGTGGACAGTGGACAGTACAGCAGGAGACGCACCGAGAGGCTCAGCGGCCTGCATGCTGCTGCCTGGATGAAAGGCAGATCCAACACTGCCTGTAAAGCCTCTCCATACTGCTGCCCAGCACTCAGTGTGTGCGTGTGTGTGTGTGTGTGTGTGTGTGTGTGTGCTGTGTCTCTCTCTTCTAGGTGGGATTGAGTGAGGAGGACAGATGGCCTTATCCTTCTCTGTGGGGGCTGGTGTGAGGTTCCACTGTGGTCCCATGGGGCAACATATTTTGTCCTACTGCTAACACACACACACACACACTCACACACACTCACGCACACTCACACATACACACACACACACACACACACACACACACACACTCACACATACCCCACATAACCCACAGCAACCTCCAAAGTAACCGTCATAGAATCTACACAAGTCTCATGGGATCTATCTATCTATCTATCTATCTATCTATCTATCTATCTATCTATCTATCTATCTATCTATCTATCTATCTATCTATCCATCCATCTATCCATCTATCTGTTATGTCCTCGCTCCTGTTTGAACTATTTAACCCCTAAAGGACTGCCAGGCTCTTCTCTTCGGCCGATTCATATGCAACAGTGCTGAGAGGAGTAAATCTGCTTGTAGGTTGACATCTGGCATTGTCATTCGGGATGTTAGAAAGTGTTATAGGCTTCTTCTCCCCAGGCGCTGCGCTTTACAATAGTTCTCGGTGTGCTATTTGTGTGTCTTTATGCGCAAGGCTTTTGTATGTACCCAACTGTTATTCCTGTGAGTGATGAAGCCACCAGAAGAGCATTACTGTTACAGTACTCCCTGCCCGCCTCCCCCCCCCTCTCTCTCTCTCTCTCTCTCTCTCTCCCTTGCGCCTGTGTCTGAGTGACCCAACGTTTCTCGCTCCCCCTGTCTGTGTTTTTGCCCATTTACAGATATTAATAAATTTCCAGAAATTGCAGGTTGACGCTGCCTCAAAAAAAAATCACATGCAAATGTAGCATATGCTCTCTGCTCTGATAGACTGAGACCGTGTAATTCTCATGCGACAGTTGCCTCGTGGTTTCGGCTGCCCCTGTTGTGCCATGGTCTATTCTCAGGCGAATGATTCTCTGGGTGGGGTAGAAGTGTCGAAAGGCCCAGGGATGTCCTAAACTCATACTTTAGCACAGTTGGACCCCAGAGTGGTCTGGAGTTAAAGACACACACCGTGTCCTGCTTGCGATTGAGAGATTTATAATCCATGCGTCACAGTCTTGCTGCTTTTCATTTGAGGTGCAATTATTCTTTCAGAATATATTGTTTTCAGAGATCAGAGGGTGATTTTAATGTTAAATGTGCACTTTCTACCATTAAAAGAGGGACACCATGTGTTGTCCCTGAGGGGAGGATTTACAACATATGGACACTGTACTCCTGCCACATGCACATCCATGCACAGATGAGGTGACCTCCCTGACTCTAAAGATGTGTGCCGTTAGTCCAACTAATCCTAACTAAGCTGTCCATTTAGACCAACACTTAGGGCAACACTCACGTATGGCAGACATCGACTCCGCACAGTCAAACAGAGGTCTGTTTGCTTTCTCTCTGTTACTGTCGGAGAGGGGGAGGAGGATGCATCTGTGTCGCACGGTGTGTTTCATGTGTTTGAGAAAAAGAAAAGGCCTTCCTGTGGTATGAACAAACAGAGAAGTGGGAGAGTCCACCCTCACAGAGTGGATAAGCTAACAAGCACTCTTGTCTTCTCCTCACCTCCCTCATTCCCTCCATCTCGTCTTCCTGTAGAATGCACAGTCACCAGCCACACAGGACAGCTGATGATTGATTTCCCCGTGGAGCATCATGAGAGTTCAGCAGTGAGCCACACGGTGCACTATAACCCAGCCCTGACGTGCACAGCCACTCCAATGCACACGGGAATGCAGTGCACAACAATCTACACTTGCATGACCATAAAGTGTTGGTCAACACACGCAAAACACACACATGATCATGAAGTGTTGGACAGAGGGAGGCAGGTCAGAGACGTGTCCATCAATAGCCGTCAATCACGTTTAACAAAGCTAACAGCACAGAGACAATGGAGGACAATTGCTTTATCAGCTGTAGTTCCCTCCTCCTCCTCTACTCATCACTACCTCTGTCCCATCTCACACCCTCTAATCACTGTTATACTGCCGCTCTATCAACCTACAGTCGGATTGTGGAAGCCCGCCCCATGGGTAAAAGAAGTTTGTGTGAGGCAGCATAGGATGATTCCTTGGTAGTGCCTCCTTTGAGCCAGGATCATAACACACAGTGTAAAAGTGTAAATCCAAATGTCCTCAGATTTCTTAGAAGTTAGTGGCTCTAAATTAGGACAATGATGGTGCAAATGAGAGGGTAAACTGTCTTTTCTGTGTGTTAAACAGTGGCTAAATCTGAATGTATTCATGCTTTGACATAGATATTGAAACACATGAATGCATGTCAAAGAAAAGGTCTGCAACTCATGTGAAGCTTGGTACGGACATTTGTGATGCTAACATGTCGACGTCAGGGTCACTATCCTCCTCTTTCAGAGTCTACTCCTTCCTTCCACTGCCTTTAAAAAATAACAGTTTACCAACCAGGTTATATAGTCTCGGCTACTATCACAGCCTCACTCCTATTGTTCACGGGACAATTGGCCGTGACCCCAGGCCGCTCCCAGCGGTCTGACTGGGTCAAAGGGGGGAAGAGGCTGCAGGGCCCTGAGGTGTGGATGTTTAGCAGCTACCTCGGGGGGAGAATGACTGTTTAAGCGCCCGATGCTTCGCGATGGTGCCAAACACCAGTGAGCGTCGTGCTGAAAGGTCTTAAACCCGGTCGTCACGGAGACAAGAGGCAATGATTCACCAGCGCGTGTGTTGACAGTGATGGAGATGAAAACTGTGACGGATGAGGCGGGCACTGAGTGCACTACCACAGCTAAGAGTATGTGTACTTCTGTTGTGTTTTCATGAGTGTTCCTCAGTGTCTGTCCACGTCTGTGAGGGGGTATGCGTGCTCTGCCACAGGGAAATAGAGTGTCTTGGCGTCTAAGCCACAGCCCTCCTCCCCCACACACACCCCCTCAGGTCATGATGGCTTTTTGACAGTGGAGCTGGAAGACAAATGCCCCCCCCACCACCCCCGTCCTGCTGAAACATTCATGAAGCCTTAAGACCCTCTCCTTCACCTAATGTACCCTAACAGGCCGTTGTGGCCTCTGTCTAGCTTAGCACCACCTTAGTGCTGCTTCCCGGCATCTAACTTCTTAACACCCCGCCACCGCTGCTCATTTACGCCCTTTCAGCAGTCTGTTGGAGGGACCACCCCCTGGCACGTTCCCTGAGCACACACAACGGGTTTCTGCAGCACAATTAGCCCGAGACGTCCAGCTGCAGGTACGAGGTCTGGGTGCACACGTCCCGGCTGACTGTGTCGCATGCTTCCGGCGTTGCGTCGTTTCCCTTCTTTTTCTTCCTCTCCTTCCCGTGTGGTCATCGGTGGTCGTTGTAATTGGACTCCTAAGGGGTGCATTGATCTGTTAAGATTGTCACTTTATAAAAGCCCCATTAGGGTTTAAGGTTTGACAGTTGATATCAACATCCTCAAGTGTCGGGACACGTATAGATTCACCCTGACCCACCGAGCGGGTACATAAAGGTGGCAGGACTGTGGAAGAACTTAAGATAGAGAGTGGAAGAAGTCAAACCAGGGGCCTCTTTACCTTTTTTAAGTTAAAAAAAGAAGAAGATATAAAGCAGACCTAAAGTATTACTTCCTGTTTTGAGCACAGTGACCTCAGCTTGTCATTGGGGCTGGGCGGTGTGTCCTCTGTGTGTGTCCACCCTGTGTGTCCACAGGGAGAGCTGACCCCAGCAGTGTGTTTTACTATTCTCCTGGCCTCCCCACTGTGTTTACCTCTCCGTGGTAAAAATGCCATATGCTAAATGGTCTTGTATTACGACTCTGGTTACCAAGCGGTCCGTCTGCCCCACACACACACACTCCAACATCAAGCAGTATGGATATCTAAGCCATATCCAGGCCTATAAAGTGGAGCTCCATTGATCTGTTTATGCTTTCTTAACAATCTCCCAACACATGAGATTCATCTCGGCCACAGACAATCTTCTGATGGTCATTGATTCATCTGGTAACACCAGGCCAATTAATTAGAGGTGGCAATCATTGCTGCTTTTCCTAGTCGATCATTATCGAAGTAATATAAGTTACCCTGTGACATTTCAATATTGCCATAATGCAACTCCATGCCATTTGTTTTTATATTAACTAAATATTCAATACTTAAGAAAGACATAAACCCTCACTTAATACAAACTACACATCCCAGACTACTTTATTGACGATGTTCTTATTGACTGAGGTAATAGAAGTCACAGTGCATGGACTCAAGATGCGGGAAGAGTCAGCCCATATTTCTGATAATGTACAATTATCAGAGGAAAACTGCAGAGCTCGGCAAATATTTTCTTCTCTTCAGGATTTAGTGGAGCCGGCTAAGTGTCCAGACTCTGGGTATAAAATGATCCCTAGCTTTCTTTAATGGACTTTGTGAAATAGATTTGTTTACATGTCAACAATCTTTGCCTTTCCATACAAAATCGTAACCAAAAATATGTCAAAGCATTTATTCAAGTGCACAAATTGGAACAAAGGAATCAACGACAGAGATGTTATTGTTGAATATATTCTTTAAATGTAGAAGAATGTGTATGTGTATATGTATAGAAGTAAAAAGAACAATGGAATTAATCTTTATGTACAAGATCAAATCTAATGTTTTTAATCTAAAGTTGTGATAATCTTAAATTTTCTTAAAAACAAAACTGAACATAGTGCAAGGGAAAATAAAGTAGTGGATCATAATGAATGATTTGCAGTCTTCAATTGTGCAAACAGATATTTTCACAACTTCAACAGTTGGCTGTTGCAACTCCCATTTTTTAATCCACTATCCAATAGATTTGAAATCCAGTTGAAGCAATTATCCAATGGGAATCGCTTACTTGTTGTAGGTTGAGTATGTATGTGTTTGCATTTGTGTCTTTGTTCTTGTTGTAATGTGGATATTTTTGGTCGATTGCACAATTAAAGGCGAATACTCAATCCAGAAATTCCTGTCCTTTCTTTTCCCTTGGCAGTCCCTACTTGACCTGAGTCACCGGACTCAGCTCACTGCTGCTGGAAGCTGCCAGAGACTTAAACCCAGTAAAAACCATTAGCACCCCATCATTGCATCATTTTAAGATCCAACTGTAGTCCTTCTCTCCAACCTCTCAGACTGAGCTCTGCTGCCACTCTGCGCGCTCCGGCAGCAGATCAATGCCTCTGAAATGGAGCCGACCTGCAGTCACATTAATGGTGCGCATCTTTAAAGGGCTCTTTCCCAGAAGACCTTCCTGCTCACACTCTCACGCGCTCCCAACACAACAGCCAGCAGAGGGGAAACAAAGGTCAATACGGGCCATCCTGCACCGAGGCTTGTTTAGCCTCGCCGGGCCTGCTAACAGTTACAGTCTTACATTACAAAGTCCTGTTCATTAAGGACCCGGACAAACCCAGAGGTAGTCCTCAGACACAAGGGCGTACAGGGGGGGGGGGGGGGGAGGGGGAGGGGGAGGGGGAGTGGGGTATCGCGTGAGCTGCCTCTTCTCTGCAACAGGAAGCATCTGTTTTCTCGACATGAAAAATGAATCAAACACCTTTCAGCTCTCTTGTGTGTGTGTATCACTGACCACAATACATCAATACTGGAACCTCTCACCATGAAAGATTGAATTTACAGCACAAAAAATGATCAATATCGGAATGTGAAGAGGAAAAAAAAGTGTGTTCTTTCTTTGTTGTGGCTCCGGGGTGCAGGCAGACACATGGCACCTTCCTCAGTCATCATCTCCTATTCAAAGGCTTATCAGTTAAGATGTCACCTTCAAACAATATGTGTTCGCCGCTGTATGGGCTCCTCGCACGCTGGCTGATTCCATTGGAGGTCACATTAGCTTCAGTGATGAGCCTCTGATTTCTAAAGGGCCTGGTGGAGCTGAGGCCTCCTCGGGGGAATAGGGTTTAATGTAACCCTTCTTCATCCGCTGCCCCCTGGATGCTGTCAGGAGGCCTCGTGTGTGTGAACGTGTATGGGAGCTAATGTATGACGGGCGTGCTCTGTGGGTGATACAAACAACTGTGTTTTCTAGCAACTTAACCTTTTTAATTGAAATAACTCAAAACAAACATAAAAACACAATCTTTAGAAAGAACTGACAAATAATTACAATGTTGTGTGAAAATTATATGTTGACGACATAGCACATAACACTTTTTCACTTATTCATTGCTCAACACGATGACCAAGATGTGTAAAATTCTTAATAACTCAACATATTGACTTCTGAGATTTCCATTTTCCATTCAAATTCCCTATGTGCTGATTTAATAAGCATTGCATGATTGATTCCAACCTAAAGAATCTAATATGTTTGCAAACCCGGCAATCTTTATTTTAATTTTTTTTTATTGATTTTGCAAACATAGGAATGAAGAATAATACCACGTCCAAGAAGTTGGGAGGATGCAGAACTTTACATTCAGTTGTTGGAGGTTGTATAAACTGTGACACGCCGTCAGTGAACACACAACCACGATAACAGCAACTTAAGGCACATTTAAATATAGCACACATTGAGCCGTGGAAAAGTGCATACAAACAAAATGGAAAAAAATACAAATACAAAAATACAAAATTAGGAAGGAAGGGAGGGTTTTATGTTAAGAATCACGGAAAGACTGACTCTAACGGCTCTGCAACTGAAAGTAATCTGGAAAATCAATCCTCCGGTGCTCCTCTCTCCACAGAGCAGCCGGATTGGTTACACACGCTAATCATGTGTGTTGATTTCATCCCTGCTGCCAGCGCGGAGGAACAGCAGCAGCACCGCAGTTTTCCTCCCTGTCCTTGCAGCGTTCAAGCCCAGCGCCTTATTGATCAGAACAAGTAAGTTAATAAGCTTTAGACTCATTTATCAGCAGGGTAGAGACTGGAACTGCACACGGCAGGCTTAATCAAGTCATCAGTGCCCGTCAAGCATGAACACAGTAATTAAAGGAAGAGGGAACATGACGATGAGGAGAGAGGAGAAGAGCAGGGGTCTATAGGGGTCGCCTTGGAAAGAGATAGAGAACCTCAGTGCTCCATTTTTTAAAGCACATATTTATGAAGACAGTGGCTGAGGAGCAACACCGTTGGATCGATCGCTCCTGTCTTTTCTTCCATAAATAGTTCTCGCATTAATCCAGCCTCTGTTAATCAGCAGCTGAAATACAATCAGCCAGGTGATCCAAACAGTGACCTGAGGACAGACTATTCATCGCGCCCTGAGTAGACCCTCCCCACATAAACAAGACAACCCTCTCCTCCCCTTAATGACACACACAGCTGAGGAAATCACCGATAATCACCATCATCATCGTCATCCTCGATATTTCACCACTGCAACAGAGGTGAGGCCAAAAAGGGTGCAGCTCATAGGCTGACGGGTGAAGCCGGCTAGATTTACTGCAGCAGCTGTGAGCGATGATGCTCCTCCGCAAACAAAAGCCATTTGTCCTGTCTGCAGCCGAGGAGGAGAAAAGCTGGGAAGGCCGGAATGAGCGACAGGCTCTGATTTAGAGGCCGAGATGTGATGTGTGGATCTTTGCTGTTACCACAGAGGTAGCCGTGTGAGAGTTATGCCGACTGGAGCTGCTCCGGCAGGTCCGGCTCAGACAGCTCAGCATCATGCTTTAAACACTGTTTTAAAAGACATGTTGCTTTTTAAAAAGGTTTTTACTATCATGTTCACAATATTAGCATACTAATATTTGAGTTAGGGATGCTCTTTCTTTAAACTGAGAATACAACTTGGAAAGGTGAAGAATTGGCAGACACATCTCTGGTGAAGAGCCTGTTGGTCTTATTAGAGTTTAAATGGCCTGTTCATCCAAATAACAATTAGAGACATGGTGCTTTCATATGTTGGATGCGTCTACTTAGGTTCCCGGGGCTCCGTCACTGAGAGTGTCATGCATCCCTTTCTAAAATCAAAGTCACGGTTCCACACATTTCTTTGCATTATTTGTATTTGTTTCTACCGGAGCAATCATATATAAACAAGTCAAACTCTCTGCGTAAATCGGTCAAAAGAAAAGTGAGAAAATATGTGGATTGTGCTTGTGTCCTTTTTATTTGACTTTTCCCTTTACCTCATCAAGCGCTCCAATGGTCATTATTATGGCTCTTGATTCTGTGTCAGCCCGGCTTCCCTCCCTGTGTTACATGTCGGTGTGTGTCTGTAATAAGCGAGCAGCGGGCCTCACTCAGGTGCTCCGTTCCCCCGGTGCCCCATTAGCCTTACACCTGACCACGAGGCTGTCCCTTCAACTCCTGGAAACAATATTAAATAACACATCTAACGAAGGCAGCTCCCAGAGTGTCTATTCATTGTGACTGTTGTTGTCCTGTAACCTTCTCCTGCTGGACGCCAAGGTGTGAATGGACAGGTGATTGGGGTGTGTGTGTGTGTGTGTGTGTGTGTGTGTGTGTGTTAGTCAGAGTGTGTCGCCGGTATGGCTGCTGTGGTGAGGGAGCTGACAGGTAAAATGAATGTCACGGGTGGTCACGGAAGCATGGAGGTGGCATACACATACACACACATACACACACATACATACACACACAAACACACACATACACATACACACACACACACACGCACGCACACACACAAACGCACACACACACACACACACGCACACAATAACAGTTTATGGCACTATGGCTACTTTTTTAGGATAAAAACATAATAATATGAAACAAACAAAGAGTTGCTCTCAGACGTCTCAGATGGCAGTGTGTATTTTTTTCTTCAGTTTTGTAATATTATAGCTGCCTGCTGTACAATTTGAGTCCAGTCTCTCTTTCTTTAGTGTTCTCAAGAACTGGCATATCCATTAATCCATCCTATATTGTCCGAAATCTTTGTTTGACTCTTTGATGAACTGCAGGATGCCTGTGTTCTCCAGTCAAAAAAAGAAATAGATATGAGGGAATTCTCCTCCCGCTATCTAAATTAGTTAAACATCTCCACCTAAACTTTACCCTCCTCCTCCTCTCCCTGGTCTCTCTAATCACACAACACAGTGAGCAGACTGAATACCGATCCCCCTCTGGGACTCAAACCAACCACCACAATCACAACCCGCTTTACAACTCATAATTAGCACAGCTCCCATTTGGGTCGGCGGTATGAAACACACACACACATAAAGCAACACTATGTGCGGGAAGTAAAAGTGTGTGCTGATAATCCTCCAGGAGCGTACCCAACGATGAGCCTGTTAACACATGTGCTTGAACACCCCCCACCCCCCACCCCCACCCCCGCCCCCCACCCCGAAGAGCAACTCAATTACAGCGCGAGGCCTTCATGGATCTGTTAGCTTACGTGATAGCCAGATCACCTGATCGATAGGGAACCACCACCGAGGGTTTATTTAAGTCTGCCGATCATTAATGAGGGGGCCCGGCAGTGGAGACTTGTTGAAGTGCTCCGGCACCGCTCGGCCGCACACATAAGGGAAGAAAGGTGTGTGTGTGTGTGTGTGTGTGTGTGTGTGTGTGTGTGTGTGTGTGTGTGGGTGTGTTTGAGTAAGTTGTTTTATAAGAAGGAAACTATTGTCACTCTACGACTCTGGATAGGTAGAGCTCTATGTCCTCAAATTTAAAAAACACAATCCATCTCCGATAGCAATTGCCGTCACTGTATTGGCCCCCGTATGATGATTGACAGATCTCTGACATCATGGGATTACATTAAAGGCGCTGATGATTTCTGTTCTTTCTGTTGTCTCATGGCCTCACACGCTGTGCAATTTAACGGGGAACTAATAAATGAAATGAATGGCTGCTTGTTCCTCGTCACAAAGGGCCGCGATGAGAGCAGCTCTTTGCTCAGAGGTACGAGGCAGCGCTCTCCAGTGTTTGTATTAAAGTGTTGTATAAAAGTTTGTCCCCATTGTGCCCCATGCTTCCTGGCCCATCCCGGGGTTTACTGTCACAGGGCTAATTGTGCCTCCTTTTTAGTGTCTTTGTGGCGCAGCACACTTCTCTTATGTGTGGGGCGGAGGGGGGTGAAAGAGAGACAGCCTTTTGGAGGAGGTTTTGAGGGGGGCAAGTATCGGTAATAATGAAGGAGTAGGCACGTATGACCAACAATGGATCCCCCGGATTACGGCGCAGACAAAGACATTGTTGCAGTAATTATAGTGAAAACACTGCTGCATTGCGTGTATTTGTGTGTGTGTGTGTGTGTGTGTGTGTGTGTGTGTGTGTGCATGTGTGTGTTTTTTCTGTGTGTGTGCGTGTTGATGTGTGGATTGTGGGCAGAAGGCCTTGCTCTATTAGCAGCTGGGTCTGAAGAGCCTACTGTAAGAGGAGGGTGTGTTTGTGTGTGTTTGTGTGCGTGTGTGTGTGTGTGTGTGTGTTTGGGGTGGGAGGGCTTTAGGATGATCAAGAAGAGGAGAACAAGGGAAGACAGACCTGCAGATTGTGTTTCTATTTAAAACAGAAAAGAAGGCCTAATTTTGACTAGACAAATTAAAGGATATATTTTGTTGTATTACAGGATTTTGTTATTGCATAAAATAATTAATTTGAGAGACCCAAAGTGATCATCTGTCCCTCAGTATTCTGAAACATCCCCACTCTGTGGCCCAAGCCCATTTGTTAATACTGAAGAAGTAAATCTTTCGAAATTGATCACAAATATATTGCTCCATTATTTTACATATCTAACTACTTTATTGGGCTTTATAGTTTTTAATCAAACGTTAAGACAAACAAATAATATTGTTATTGGGGACTATTTAAAATAAAAATCGACTGCCTCTTAGAGTGATTTGGTTCAGTACTGGTTAAGTGGCACACATTTAGCCAGTGCAACAGTTTGACTCGTTGATGATTTTAAAAGTTGTTAGACAATAATGGAGCCCAAACCATAAAGACTAATTTCATGAAGGTGTTCTACGTTATGATTGAGAAAACTCCATTTTACTCAACTACTGTAAAACCCAATTAGTGAACGATTTTCAGAACACAATCAGACATGCAAGCGATTCCAACCGCATAGTTTCCCAACTCTGTAAGCAGGAACTCACTCAAGAAAAAGAAAGAAACAAACTGCTCAGTAGAGCGTCCCTCCACCGGAGGCATCGGGGCTGATGTCATTGTCAAACTGGGGCTTTTGGTCCCGGCTAATCAGTTTCATTGAAATACCCTAATTCCTTTCATCCCCTATCCATCCATGTCTCCCTCTGTCTGCGCTTCCATCTTGCCTTCCTCCCGGCTTAGGCTGATTATCAGGAGTGGCCCATGTACAGTATGGCTAGAAGGTAATTAGTGTGATGAGCTGGGCAGAAGGATCCTCATTAGGGCTTAAGAAGGCACACACTCAAGTACCTTTGGCTTCAGAGGGCTGATGTGTGTCAGGGTGGTATGACAACAATATGAGGGGATTTCCCTTTTAGCTTCATCCGACTTGGGCCCACCCTGCACAAAGGGAAAGAGGTGCACCACAGCTGGGGAACATAGACATTGTCTTTATCAACAGCTGTCCCCAAAAGAACATTTCAGTTATCTTATGTTGTTATGTCACAATGATGTAATTCAGCAATGTAAACATAATTTCATTTGGGGGAAAAAGCTATGCCGAGTTATTTTCCTTTAGTTCTGCATCCAAAATGTGTTTGTTGTGGCGTCATGTGCTGCTGGTTAAACGTCAGTGAATACGGAAAGTTGAAGTTATTTCACTCGTCTTCCCTTTTCTAAATAAAAGCATGCAAAGATTTAGCCTTTATTATGTTCAGCAGATAACACGTCTGAATCTGTGTGACACACATACATGTGCATCCAAACATGCATGCACATACTATCGGGACCTATGTAACACACTACAGCGGTCAGATGTTATTTCCCTCCAACAGACGATAGAGCACACCCTCTGCCCAGGTGGCTGATCGCCTTAGCCCGAGGGATTGAAAATTGCACACATACTTTAGGTGGTAGCTTAAACCTCTAAAGGACAATTATACCATTCATATGGAGGTAATTGTGCCCCATGAATATGAAATGTTTGGCAGTCCCTCCTTTAACATTGTGAGGGCTGTGTGGATGCTCCTGGAGGAGGACAAAGCCTTAAAGGTATGGCCCATTTCCATATGTGTTAGAGGGATTGAAGAGCGCTTGAAACAGCCCCTCTGTTTACAGTCAATTTAGGGGCTCTTCCCGGAGGAGCGACAGGCCCAGTATGCAGCAGCTCATCACTTTATGTCTATTAAACAACATGAGTCGAGCGAATTTACTCATAATCAAAATTATGGGATTTTGGTAAGAGGGAAGAAAGGTAACTGGTGATGAGATGGTGATTTAATAATAAAAAGTAGCTTTGATTATTGTTTTTATTAAGCAACCATTTCTGTTTTTTTGTTCAAGATTGATAGCAAACCTTCTTCATAATGTCATATAGAATAGGAAGATTTGTGTTAATTAAATTATGTCAATTTGAATGTTTTTCATTCACTTAGTTGAATTATATGTATTGGATTAAAGACATGGCAGATGTGTGTAAATGCAACTATACTATACCAGACTTTGAAATTAAATCAGTAAATTCCCCACAAGAAGTATCATGTAAGACTTTTATTACCTATTCCAGGTTTTCTTGATGGAAATAATTTGCATTGCAGTAATCCATAATTAGTCTAATGTTTTCCAATGCTCCCCCAGCAGGGGGGAATTCTCAGGTCATCTTTGTGTTACCACTGTTACAATCTCTACAGGCAATGGAGCTATTGTGCTCCCGTTAGCAATGAACATATTTGTTAATGTCCTGGTGATTTATTAGGAAAGAGACATTCAGCCAGTCTTTGTCATGGAGGGTCTGTGTGTATGTCCACTCATTGGTTGACCTGGCCTACCCATCATGCTTTTGGAGGTGATGGCTCTAGAGGGGATGGGGGTGAGGTGCTTTGCATAAGCATGGAGCCCAATCTGCTGGGATTGCTCTGCACAGTGAGGGGGACTCTGCAGGCTTATACTGGGGGTCTTTATTTTGGGGCCCTTGCACTTTTTAACACAATTACTACACCACCCTTCTGTCCTGATCTGCGTGCCTTATTCATATGCATCAGCTTCTCTCCAGGTTGCAAAGTTTCCAGTTGCAAGCCCTCCTGAATGGGTAACCTAATTTGGGGAGTAGTCCCAACAGCAGATCAGGGAGTCTGTCCACATCACAAGAATGTTGACCTTAGAAAGCAGCACAAAGAGGACTGCTAATTTAAGAGGATGCCTTTCCAGTAAACAGAAAGTGGTAAAACAGTTCCACGGAGGGTTGTAGTTCAAGCATAGAGTCCTCCTATATCTTTGAGTGCTGGTGTAAAGCCATTAGCTGATGAAGCCGTGCAACAGTCAGACACAGATGGATTGTTTCCTTTTCAACTCTCTTTTCATGGTGCAAAAACAGCCGAAACAATCAAGAGGCCCCGAGAAGAAGAGCCCGCTGATTAGTTAGGTCTAATTATGCTTCCTTGTGAGCCAGGTATCCTGGAGTCCTGTAACTAGAACACTTCCAGTTACAGATGCACACACTTCAACGCCTGTCATCGTTGCATGTTCCCGTATGTTACTTGGTGGATGTGATAACCAAGGCTATGCATACAGGAAAGCACTGCTGTGTGTATATGTGAACTGTTGGGGGATGGGAACGTACACTATATGTATGAGCACACATGTCTGCATATAGCTTGTGTGTGATGCCCTTTAATAGGACACACTGAGCTGAGAACAGACGGTGTTTCATTAGTGATTCCTGTAAGGTCAATAAAGTTGGGATGGTTAACAGGAAGAGTGTGCAATGGAGCATGGGGAGACCGACCCAAGGCCATAGGAAGTGTCGGAGCAGGCTGCAGAATATGTTGATGATGTAATCACTCAGTGACTGACGGGAATATATGAACAAGCACAACAAGCATTTTCAACATTTATTATGCATATTTGAAAAAGGAATACAAAATAAATGAAATGCCCAAATCAAAGGAATGCTGAACATCATTGAATGTTAAATAATATATATTTCTAAAATGAATACAAAGTATTATGTATATTGCCACTATAACTATATATTTCTTATTAAATTAAAAAAACAAGATGCTCTATTTGTTCTTCTTCTTTCAAATAATTTAAAGTGGTACCGCAGGGATTCATCATAATGATTGTTTATACATTTGGCAACACAGATTCAAAAGATCTGCCAAAATTGATGCAACTCCGTACAAACTTTTGGTTTGACTGTGCACCTGTAAATATCATTCCAACTCATCTCCACCAGGAACCTGATGAGATCATTAGAGCAAGTTTCCAAGACAGATCTTATACTAATTCAAATCAAAGCCGTAGATGCAATCTTGGTGTAACCAGAGAACTTACCTTTCTAAATCAGTTTTTCTCCATTTTGTTTGTATGTCATTGTATCAGCCAGCCGACTGTGATGAACCCCGTCCTCTGCACGACGCTACAGCCTGAGGACCGGGCGCCATCTAGTGGTCATGTATAGAAACACACCCTCTCGGCGGATCCTGGCCTCACTGTTGGAATGCTGTTAATTTCACTAGGACTGCATTTAATATTACTACCAATACTACTACTACTACTACTACTACTACTACTACTACTACTACTACTACTACTACTACTACTACTACTACTACTACTAAAGATATTAGTATACACACTACTACCACTACTACTGCTATTACTACCAATATTATTATTACTACTACTGGTGACAACTGGTGACTTTTTTCCTTCTTTTCGCCACAACACATCCACGTTGATTGATGACACCTCCAAGCTTTTATAACTATTGATTGTTCTCAAATTTTAATAATAATAACACACATTTTAAGAAAAAAGGTCCTCTGAATAATTCAGTGATCGGGCCCTAATAATAGTAATAACAACTTTACATTGTCATTATATATAATATGGTTAAAGTCATTCATGAACCAACTTATTTTTACTTGTGTGCTCTGCTGAGCTTTGAGTCTGTTCCATGATTCTGTTCCATTATTCTGTTCCATGAGCGTGTTCCATGAGTCTGTTCCATGAGTCTGTTCCATGAGTCTGTTCCATGTGTCACAAATTCCCCACCTTCCTAGTTAAATTCATCCTGCTTACATGTTTAATTAACTCTCCTGTCATTCCAGATCCTGTCATCCTCACCTGATTGTCCCTCATTCCCTTCACCTGGTTCTCATGCCCTTCACACCTGCAGCCCATCCCCTCATCAGTTCCTCACTATTTAGCTCCCTCACTTCCACTTCTTCTCTGCCAGCTTGTCTTGTGTGTCACTGCCAAACTTTCCAGCGAATTCCTAGTACTAGTTCTGATCTGCCTGTTATGCCCCTGTTTGCCTGTTAACCCGACTTGAGATTGTTGCCTGTCCCTTTTGGATTTGTTGCCCTATTTGACGGACCACCCGGTTTTGGCCCTGCCTGAAACATTCAGTAAAGAGCCTCCTGCGTTTGTGTGTTTGTCATGCTTTTGGGTTCCAGTACCTGTAACCATGAGCCTGTCTGTTTCATGAATCTGATTCATGAGCCTGTCCCATTTCCACTTCTATACGATACCTGCCATAAATATCATGATTAAAAAGGAATAACAATGTAATAAAGTATTAAAAAACATTCACTCATATTCACACCTATGGGCAATTTAGAGACCAATTAACATGAGCATGTCTTTGGACTGTGGGAGGAAGCTGGAGAGGGGACCCACACTGCCAAGGGGAGTACATGCAAACTCCACACAGAAGGAACCCACAGCCCTCTTTTCATTTGTGATATTGATTTAAACAAACGTATCAAACCATATGTGTCACCTCTCAGCAGGGCTTGAATCGTTTTGTGAGTGCTGTAACTGAAAGATATGTAACTGTTATTGGATCAATATCACTGTAAAGTAATACAAATTAATATAGTTATAAAAAATAATAAAAGTACAAATGTAATAAAATCTTAAAAAGATAAAAAGTACTAACAACTTTAAAGTAATTAATACATTTTCAAAATTAAAAATATACAAAAAAAGTCATAACAAATTTATAGTTATAAAACATTAAGTTAAAAACTATGAAAAAGTTATACAAAATTATTAAAAAGTTATAATTTTTTTAAAGGTTATGAAAATTATTAAGTTAAAAAGTACAAAAAAAATATTTAAGTAATTAAAGTTTTCAAAATTTAAAATTTACTAAAAAGTCATAACAAATTTAAAGCTATAAAAAAATAGAAAGCGTTTAAAAGTATGAAATGTTATAAAGTTCAAGTACTAAAACGTTTTTTATGTAATTAAAAAGTTTTCAACATTTAAAAAGTACTAAAAAGTCAGGAGTGTCAAAGGAGTATTAGGTTGGACCCAAGAAAGAACTGCAAATAATTATATTTACTCGGAGAATAATCAGGAACAGAACACTTAGAAATATAACAACACAATCTCTAACATACGCGGGCTTGGGCCGGAAAACACAAGACAATCTGGCAGAGGGCAAGTGAGGGGACCTAAGTAGACAGGGACTAACGAGGGAATGGGCAACAGGTGAGACGGGCATGAGGACCAGGTGAAGGGAATGAGGGGTTGACTAGGGAGTGATCAGAGGGAGGTGAGGGAACAGGTGAAGGGAGTTGGACTAACGAGATGGGAAGCAGGATCTGGAATGAGATGATAGTTCGTGAGAAAGGCAGACAGGATGACAACAACTAATCAAAGGAAGGTGTGGAACTAAACTGTTACAACATGTACACACATATATATATATATATATATATATTCACACACATATATTAGTGTGTATTCATATATATATATATATATATATATATGTATATATATACACACATATATTTACACACATATATGTGTGTATGTGTGTGTATATATACATATATATACACACACATATATACATATATATACACACACATATACATATATCCAAATATGTGTGTGTGTGTGTATATATACATTTATATTTACACAAATATATATATATATATAATATACATAAACACACACAGGTATATATATGCTCTCTATATGTATATAATATACATTTATATAAACACCATTTAAATTTCTGCGAAATTTTCTAGTTCTCATTATTTTTCTACAATATCCAGTGTTACCGTTAATTTTTGTAGTTGCAACTTTTTCATAATGCCTATTACTCTCATTATATGAATAATGTATATATTATGCATTCAATGTGTTGTTCATTCTATTATATTGTACATTATGTACACATCAAATATACTGTACTTCTGTCCACCCCCTTAGTATTTGTAAGTATTTGTAAATTAAATATATTTATATATAAATGTCATCCTTCAGCTTTCAGGTTTCTCAGGTGGAATGTATTTTCTAGCTGAACTACATTAAGCACTAGAGGGTGGTGTTGTATCTGCTTCGTGGAAGCAGTAAGCAGTTTTAAAATCACTACATTACTCGATCACACTAAAAATGGATCCAAGACATGTTTTAAGGGTTTATGGTTTTACATTATCTCTTTATGAACATACATCACCATCTGAAGATCCAGCTTAATGGGGAATGATCAATTTCTGCCTAACACTGGTCTGAAATGCCCATCAATATTGATATGTTAACTAGATTTTGATTTCTTACCCCTCATGAGCGATAAACAGATTTTAAAGTTGTTCTAATAAGAGGCTGTATGTTTTATGGCTGTGTATTATGAGACTGGCAATGCAGCAATAATGGTTGGCAATGGCAGTGGGAAAGATTTAGATATGAAGGAAAGCTTTGTTATGACCCCACTTCTTAAAAATGCAGGAATGCTTGTTCAGTCTCTGTTGTACTGGTTCAGTCCTTCACATGGGAATTGTTGTTTGTTTTTCTGCCCCAAAGACAGGCACGTTTTGTTCTTCGGCAACTGATTCTCAAAGCTGTACGAAATGATTTTACATGAAGTATGAACCTTAAAACTCTCAGAAAGCCACTCCTGTAGTCTCCAATCCCTAAATGTGTCTGTAACTTCTCTATCTCCTCTAACTCAATGGTATTTGTCTGGCAAAAATATATCTGCCATGGACAAAGAATATAAAGAGTCTATTACATATTCTTCCTTTTGAACTCCTTATACTTGATTGCAAAGAATTACAGATGCTGTATTGTGTTGGACTTCAAAATATGCCAAATAAAAAATTGATTAAATTCCCAAATGTAGGTATGAAAAGGAAATATTTACTACTATTACTTCTACTTGTAAGGTCCTGTTCTGTGTTTACTCTGTGTCTTCTCTGCCTCCTGTCTCCTTGATTTGTTTCATTCCCTGCATCTGCCCTTAGCCATTCTCGTCTCATTACTGTCTCATGTCGTACACCAGTTCCCATGTCGTTCACCTGTTTTCTCCCCTATATATTGTGCCACTCTTTCCCTTGTCTGTTGCTGGATTGTTGTCTTTTCCCAGCCGTCCTGTGTTATATGTTCCTATCGTGTATCCTGCCTGTTTCGAGCCTGCCTGCCGATCCTCTGCTTGCCCCTTTTGGACCTTGGTGTTTTTGTTGTAACACGTTTTTAGTCTCAACAAAAGGGCGCTCTTTAATGAGCTATAGGTGACTGTCCAATTGTGTGTCTTCATTTGGATCTCATGATGTCAAAGCCACTATCTATTTTCACAAGATTATGGCAACATTGAAATGACTTTCAGTAATCCAGTTTAGGATTGTACAAACATGAGACAAACTCGGTGAACATGATGAAGTCTATATTTTGCCTTCCAACTTTTATTGTCAGCAATAATTTAGTGGTGACCAACCTCGGTCTGAACCACTCACACGATTGTGGGAGAAACAAGGAAATCATTTTTTTATCTATTATATGTATTTGTGGTTATTACTATCGGAATGTATCTAATATAAATGGTGGCCATATAAATGATTGTGTCTGTGATTAAATGCTCTTAACATTGAGACCACATTTTTTGGATCATTGTGATTTGCAGATCACAATGATCTTTAAAAGAATAGAAAGACAGCACCCTCCTTCTGTGAAATATTGACTTACAATTTGAAATTGCAGCATATATGCTGTATTAGCAGTACAAGAATACACAAGTTATTCTTAATGGTTTCACAAACATATATTACATTGACATTGACCAAATGAAAACAACTCTTCCCTCTGTAAGAGATCTCCCACTATTCTTACAGAGGTGCTTTGCCATAATGATACAGTGCCTCTATTTGTGGAATAATTCCTCTCATCCCTAGATGCTGTTGTGTATTCATGGTGGTTTGAGGTATTGATTAGCCTGCATGCTGCTTGCTGCCAGAGAGGAACATTAAACACCCTTGAACAGAGGCCACAGAGGCCTCTATGTGGATCATGATACTTCTCACTGATTCCTATGAAAGACAATCTTTTTCTTTTAGGAACCAGCGAGAAGGTGGATTGTATGAGTCTTCACATTTTGGGAAATAAAAGCTAAGCTTGTGTGCCACTTTAGTGTTTTTGGTGATAGAAGACATCACACACATATTATACATTTACTTTCAGATTGACCAATTCTGGGTATTGGAGCAGATATTTGAAATTCAGGTTTCGTTCAAAAGCTATTCCTCCAAGGAGGAACCATAGAGCTTTAGAATGAGTGGAGGAGTGGAGGATTGGAGGAGTGGAGGAGGAGCAGGATTAATCACCTGCCTACTTAGTCCAGGAAATGAATTGATGACCTTGGGGTAAGTCATCCATCCCTTTGACAGGTAATGGGATTCAACTCCCTCTCCACAAAAAAAGGTGCAAGTTAATTCTCTGCCAGTGCTGACGTTTTCCAATTAATCTCCATTCAGTGACATTTTACTTTGCAAGAATATAGTATAAAATGTATATGTTAGATAATCAATAACTTTATAATATTATTATTTGACTGTATATATGTACTCAGCATTGTTGCAATAGTCATCAGACTGTATTTATTTTAAATAAACTGATTTCACAAGAAGTTTTATTCCAATTCGTTGGGTCAGGGAGACTGCCAGGGGCAGAGCCCATTGTCTGGATGAGTCTCTCTCATTCACTTTTTCTAAATAATGCATTTCTGCTTTCTACGAATTACTGCCGGGTCAGCAAGGGTCCTCGTGCTGTTTATATGCACTTAACATATTTGGGCCAAAACCATGTTGGTACATACGATGTCATACAGTCAGGGTAATCTAAATGAACGAATACATATATGAACTAACGTGTCATGTCTAACATGGAATGTTCGTTAGACAGCGAGTCGAACACACGTTTATTTCACGTTATAAACTACAAGTCCCAACATGTCTGAGGAGAGAACAAATATATTAACACGCACGTTTGGTGCATTCACGTTACCTTCTCCTCGTTGGGTTTCTGTGTATCCTGACGGTTGTAAATAAGAGCTCTATCATCTGTGTGTGTGTGTGTGTGTGTGTGTGTGTGTGTGTGTGTGTGTGTGTGTGTGTGTGTGTGTGTGTGGTTGACAAATACAAGCGAAGAAGACCTAGAGGTGTGCGATCGTGATTATGTTCTTTCTCATTTTAAAGCTAAAGCATTAAAGAGCTACGTTATGCTATGTAGTCACTTTGTGTAGTCATTACCGTTTCTTTTTATGAACCAATATTATGAGCGTAACTGATCAAACTTCATTCAGCGTCTAACTCCCCCCCCCATTTCTTTTTTTGTGTTTCGATCTCTGACTTTCCAATTTCCCAGCCGCTCTTGAAGGCAGCATACACTCACCAGCAGCAGCCATCCGCATGAAGCAGATTTCATTCACTGAGCAGCGGCTGTGCGAGAACAACAGGCTACCTCCCTCCGTCCTGTGTGAGTATTACAGCCCTCTGAACCTCCTGCCTTTCGCAGAAGTTATGTCAAATTATATTTGTCGCCGTTTTAGTCGAGGCCGAGACTCATTGTCACTTCATTTCAGAAATGTCTCGTGTTGAATCGGGCTTTTCTTTCTTTTCAAAGTCATGACTGAGACGTTTGTGGATAGCGTGGTCTTTTGTTCTCCAGATATATTTATCGTTTTGACAAAGGAAAGCTCGTTGTTATTGTTATTGTCCTCCGCTGCGACAGTATCTCACCTGTATAGGCGTTTGTTCCTTCGTGTAGATGTTGTTTATTTGTTTTCGGCGTGATATTTCCATGCATCCAATTTAGCGTTTTGAAGTGACCAGTTCGATCCACAGTGGACACATTTACCAGAATGAAAGGGGTTATATGTGTGTCTGCTTGTAGCTATATGAATAGTAATGTGTCTCCCTTGGAACTAGCAACATATTTGTGTAATTGCATGTGTTATCTTTTTTTATAGGATGCTGCACATCAATGGGACAAGGGATACAAAACAAAAATCCAATGAATCTAACAAAGAGCCATAAAATCCACATCAAATCCACATCAAATCCACATGGAATCCTAATTCGGGGGAACATCATACAGACAGCACCTTTTTTCTTATCTGTATATGATCTTTTTTTTAATCGTATAAGATATTTGTTCAAAACGATTCATTCCTTGGACAATATTCTTAAGTGTTAAGATAAGGACGCTGATGTTCTTCTGTATTCAGTGAAGTTATCCTTGGTTGCTTCTCAGGATATTTAGGTGCTAACGTTGTGAAAGAGAAGAGCTGCTGTGAGTAGCTGCAAGGTATAAACATGCACATAACTAGAGAGGTTCGGTCCGACCCAGACCCACTAGCAGGACAGAGTCTTTCCTCCAGCAGCAGCTCCACTGTGTCTTCATGTGGCGGTACTTACTGACTGACTCCCCAGCGCCGCCAGGAGCCCACAGAAGCTGAATCTCCAGCTCGACCATGACTTCATCGGACAATGATGAAACGGGGAGTGACCTGTCTCTGGAGATCCGTGAGCTCCAGGACCAGTATATGGACCCAGAAACCTTCTTCAAGTCCAAAAGCTTACCCATCCTGAACGGACCCTGCCAGCCAGATGGAAAGGTTGCGCAGCCTCGACTGGTCCTCACTGGGGTGGAGAGCTGCGAGCTGCAGCCCAAATCCCCAGACTCCAGCCAGGCAGAGACTCCCTCCTCCAGGACAGACTTCTCCCCCTCGGCCTCCAGCATGGTGGGCCTCAGTAGCTCTTTGCCTGTGGAGGGCCACAGGGCCGCCGGATCCGGGGGTAAAAAACTAGGTTTCTCGCTCAGCCGCCTTATCTGCATCCCGGCCAGGAAGTATGCACGGGTAATCCTTCGGGACTCCCGTTGCTTCCTGTTCTGCATGTGCTACCTGACCTTCATTCAGTCCCTGATGGTTTCGGGCTACCTGAGCAGTGTCATCACCACCATTGAGAAGCGCTACAGTCTGCGCAGCTCTGAGTCCGGCCTGCTGGTCAGCTGCTTCGACATCGGCAGCCTGCTGGTGGTGGTCTTCATCTCCTACTTCGGGGGCAGGGGTCAGAGGCCCCGCTGGTTGGCTGTGGGTGGTGTGGTCATCGCTATAGGGGCAGCGTTGTTTTCCCTTCCCCACTTCATCTCACCACCCTACCAGATCCAGGAGATGAACTCGTCAATGGGCCTTAAAGGCCTCTGTCAGAGTGGCAACAGCAGCGGGCGTGAGCTGGACGCGGCGTCGTGCCCTCGAGACCAGGAGGGCAACGAGCACAGCCTGTACGTGACTCTGTTCATATGCGCCCAGATACTCGTGGGCATGGGCTCCACGCCGATCTACACCCTGGGGCCCACCTACCTGGACGACAACGTGAAGAAAGAAAATGCATCTCTCTACTTGGGTAAGACGTCCTGTAACTCATTTTATTGTCCAAGCTTATGACTGACATTTATAACAAGTGAATATTGTTATGCCACAAAAGCAGTCAGACTCGTTTTGTTTCAGCGTCACCAGTTTTTGGATTATATATTTGCATTTTAATAGATTATGAAGACAGCTTTTAGCTGGTTTAGCCTCGCTAGTGTTTACCAGGAGGATGTGCGTGCATGTAAACCTCCAGAGTTCAACAGATGCGCTCACCCCCCACCGGCCCGCTGTCCTTTTGAATTAATCTCTGTGGCGTGCAACCTCCGCTCCACACTAAGGTAAATACAGACACTGCAAAGTGGGCCAGAAGCACATGAGACGAGAACCAGAAGTGTGTGTGTGTGTGTGTGTGTGTGTGTGTGTGTGTGTGTGTGTGTGTGTGTGTGTGTGTGTGTGTGTGTGTGTGTGTGTGTGTGTGTGTGTGTGTGTGTGTGTGTGTGTGTGTGTGTGTGTGTGTGTGTGTGTGTGTGTGTGTGTGTGTGTGTGTGTGTGTGTGTGTGTGTGTGTGTGTGTGTGTGTGTGTGTGTGTGTGTGTGTGTGTGTGCGCACAGAAGGCCGGCGGCAGTAAAGCAACATGCTTTGATGTTTAGCCAAAGAGGATTAGTTTGTGTTTTATTTAAGTTCTAGCAGATTGACCGTTGTATTTATTCACAGGTATTCTGTAATTTATCTGGTAGGCTGGTGCTTTGCGGACCTTAATGATTGTGCTCAGCGTTCTTGGTACATGCATACCACATACAGTACATAGCTCACAGCGGAGGTCATGATCGCAGACGTCCCCTTCCTGTCCGCCTGCGCGCTGTCGTTGGGTTCATGGGCCGTGGGGAATCTCTCAATCTGGTGTCTTTACGCAGATGGTCACTGGCTTTAATTTGTGGTGCATTTCTGCTTGATAAAAACACTTTGTGGAAGGAGCATTGCATGCACAATGTTGGAAGGACAACAACACTGACGTGGAGGCACAGCTTTAGCCGCAGGGCCAACAGCGGCCCTTGATCACTACATTACACGGCCTATGAAGCATATTCACTGTCGAGTCCTTCCGCTGCCCGCTCCGCTGCCCCTGAGACCCAGTATTGATCAGAACCCTGCGTCACGGGGAGCCACTGCAGCACAGCTATTGAACCATGCAGGAAAACAAGGAGGAAAACAAACCCAAGCACAGGCTGGCCGTGGCCTCACTTCAGCAAAGCGTTGCAGAGCAAATGCATCAGGGCCAGGACATCCCCGTGTCCAGGTGTCCTGACCTTGATGGCTTCTTCCAGAGGAATCCCAGAGAGATTACGCTGTTTAGGCGAAACAGATCTGTTCTGACATGTCAGAGGATGCAGATAATTAGAGGTGGGAGGTGTGAAACGTCCTTGATGGTATATCAGACACTCCCAATAACCATGGTAACTGGGCTTCAGTTTTATTACCCAGGTGGTTTGTGTACATTTTTGTGTTTGACATTCTCTAAGGCTTGTTCAGGCATTTAGTGCATGATAGTATAGCTGGCGATGGCTTGTCATGTGAGAGTCAAATCCACATCTAGACAATCATAATTCTTTATTTCGGAGTTAATAATGATATGTAGATGTTTAACCTCTACCCTTCAATGTTCTCTCTCAAGAAGGGGAATGAAGCCATTTTTCATATTTTCCAATTAGAATGGTGTGGGCATATAGGCTACCCATATCCCGAGGAGACTCCCCCGGAAATTACCGTGAGATGGGTTCCCCCACACCCATTAATGTAAACCCCTCTTCAATGTTCACTGTCTCAGAGGGGAGGAGCCACTTGCCTTTCTAGGACAATGTGATTTACTCTGAGGGTACTTCTGGTGCCCTTGGAGGAAGAGAGGAAAAAAAAGTGTGTGTTTGTGTGTCAGGATGTTATCTTTGTGTGTGTGTGCATGCACACACCATAGGGCATTCCCTCTGACCCACCACCCCATTCCCCAGCTCTGGCCCCACATCCCTATGGTAATGTAACGGGCACATCATCTGAACGTTTCCTCTAGTTTGTTAGCAATGAGGCTATAGTTCATTTGGCTTTGTACATCTCCATTTCTTCTGGTTTTATAGTGTGCCCCCAGAGAGCGTAAGGACAACAACTGACAGCTCGAGTGTACAAGTAGCCACCGTGTGCACATTTCTGCCACTTTCCAGTCCTTTCTCTCCTTCTGCTCCGACAGATTTACAACACACCATTCTTGACGTTACTATGGTGAACGTTTGTCTTTGCCCCTCTCTGAGGAGCTCCTCCATCTTGTATGAAGGTGACTTGTTGCTTGAGATGAGGTTTCTGTTCTTTGGTTGAGTAACAATTCTGTATTAATGGGAAAACAAACAAAGTATTTGACACCCAGCTTCTGCTCTTGATTTCTTGTCTCTGCTGTTTACGGTCGCCTTCGATCTCTAACACTCCGTCACCATCTCCATCGGATTTGTCAATGCAATGATCCACAAATTTAAATGATCTATCACCCAAATACTCCTCATTGAACTGTTGATCCATTACAAGCTCTGGACAGTGGCTGTGGCCTCGCTCTACGAGGGGGTGGGGGGGGCGTGATTTACAAGCTAATGATACAGAGATGCTGTTATTGACGTGGGGTGAATAGAGAGGTCCGCTCTGATTAGATTGCTGTCTGCGTGTCCACACTACCTTTCAGAGGAGGTGTATGAACTGAGTTTGTAGCTGAGTCCTCCCGGCTTACATAGTTTGTAGTGCAGGCGACTCCAAGGCGTACATACTGCTGCGTGTCATTGACGCATGTGTGCATTATTATGTTCTATTAAATACTCAGGAAACGCCAAGACGTCTGACGTAGGCCGGCCTGACTGAGTGGGCTGTTTGTGTTATTAAAGAGGACGAGAAGAGGTGGTGACCCCCCCCCCCCCCCCCACACACACACACACACACAGACACAAATACACACACACACACACACACACACATGCTTGCATAAGCACAAGGGGTCTGCTCTCTCCCCTGACAAATTTAGAAAGAACTCTCTCTCCTCAAGTGAGGTGTGTGTGTGTGTGTGTGTGTGTGTGTGTGTGTGTGTGTGTGTGTGTGTGTGTGTGTGTGTGTGTGTGTGTGTGTGTGTGTGTGTGTGTGTGTGTGTGTGTGTGTGTGTGTGTGTGTGTGTGTGTGTGTGTGTGTGTGTGTGTGTGTGTGTGTGTGTGTGTGTGTGTGTGTGTGTGTGTGTGTGTGTGTGTGTGTGTGTGTGTGTGTGTGGTGTTTCCTCACCAGATTAGAGAGAGAACTGGAATGAACAGTTGGTTCAGTGATGGCTCACTGTGTTTTTATGTTGGGACTTTTTAGCAAATGGTTTTCCATCGCTGCCCGTCCTTCTCTGTGTTCTCTCGGTCCGTTTCGTTAAACTGTTAGTTCTATTCTGCCTAGCAGCCAAAGCAAATGCAGATTTTTTTCGCGCACACAGAAGCAAACACAGCAGTCCCCGGGGAAGCTGCTCTCTGTGCCCCAGGCTGCTGATGGATCACATTTCAGGATTCGTTAGGCTACACGTTTGACCCCGTCAGAAGCTGGCACACATATTATAAAAAGAAAGCCGTTTCATCACTGTCCCCTTGGCTTATCCACAAACGGGTTTTAAATAACACTGTGTTCCTTCACACAGTCCTGTTACCAGAACCCTCGGGTTACTCAGCAGCAGGCAAGCTTTTTAGCTGCAGACTGCAGGGCTGCCAGCTCTGACCACCACTACTATATGACTGTGAACCCCTGACCCCTCTGAGGCGGCTCCTGTGCCACGGATGACTCTGTTCCTCTCTACCCACCTGCACTCCTTCCACACAATCTAGTCTGGAATGGGTAGGAGTGAAGCAATAAGGCAGAGGATGTCCAATCAAGTGTGTGAGTGCGATTGTTTCCAGAGGCAGGCGCTCCGCTGCAGTAGTCTCCGCCTCTTTGGCCGATGGCTTCTGCACATTTTTCTGTGTTGTTGTTGTCGGGTTGTTTTGAAAGTGTGGGAAGGTTCCTGGAGAAACGCCACAAGAGGTTTTCTTGATCGCAGGAATTCTGAGAAACCTTTTGTTTTAAGCGATGCTCTTTGTTCCCGGCTGGCGCTTTGGTCCATGTTGTTGGACCAAATCTGCCTCCATCCTTTGCTCTTGTTGGCCGGGGTTCAGATTAAATAATGCCCTCAAATAGCTTTTGAGGGGTTTAAATGTGAGTCGAGCCGGTGTAGGGATTGTTTTTGGAAGTTTACACATTAGAAATCTGCTTAACAAATAAAGTTTGATTCAGATTTTCAGACTGATTGATGTTATGGCTGAGGGGTTTAAGCGTTTTGCCAGATGTTCTATGGTAAATGCAAGAAGCTCAGGACTGTAGAAACTTCCTCCTCCACCCACAAAGCCATAAATCCTAATTAGTGAGTGTCTGGGAGGATTACATAATTACCTGAACAATGTCGGTACATTTAGACAAATTAAAGTGCCACATTCACAAATGATAATTTCACAGCCTTACTTGAAAAAATAGTTCTATTTTTAGTTCTCACTTCATATTTTCTGTCTAGAGTGATATCTTTAATACTTTATGTGCACTTAGCTGCCGTATCCGTTTCTACTTGTAACAAAACACCGGAGGCTCCACTTTGTCCTTTGTCACGTTGTCTGTCCTGGCTAATCAGCAATGTGAAGACGAACATGTCCATCCTGTGCCTGTTTGCACCAGACAGGACGTTAGTTGTGGTCACTAATTGCCAGATTTTTTTATCTGTTGCCAGTGAAGTAAGTCCTATTGGAACAGAGGATACTCTTCTTACTATCGAGCACTAGATGCCCAAAAAGACCGAATTTGAGCTTCTATGGGATTCGACATATCTGACCTGCATCAACTCTCTCCTGATCAAATAGTTGCATATAGCGAGTGAACAGACAGGCGTGTACATTCATGTTAGGCTCAATTAGATTCCCCTCTGTGCTTCATCTTATCTGCTTATCTCAGTCCGCCCTCTAGGTTGATTTAGCCTTCAGGGGGTTGGGAGTGTTGTTTTTCCAAAGAAATGAAAAAATCCCCCTCCATCTTAGTGTTCTGCCCTCAGAGCTGTGGCCATTGTTCTCCTTGATCCCTTTGGTGCACAGATAGAGTATGAGGGAGGAGGGGCTGCTGGTATTAATATCATTTACATAAGTCTACCAACGCGTTGAGCACAAACCGTACTATTGTTCTCAAATGTGAGGATAATGTTGACAAATACTGTCCTCGACATGGACGCCAAGCAGATTTGCTCTAGCATTTCTTTGTATAACATGTGTTTTAATACATTGACTTCTTATTGCACTGGTTGTCCTTTTTCCTTGGACCTTTTGTTCGTCCCCTTCTGACCTCTAGCTGCTGCTCTGGCTGCACATGGGATTGAGTCTCCTGGAGGGACAGGTGCCCGCTCTGAGGGAGATGGATGGCACGACATGTTTTCTGACCTCACCCGATGGGATTGCTGCTGCACACACACATGCAAACACATGTCTGTTGTGGCGGCTCTGCCAAGCTGTCATGCCACCACATGTAGCGTTCAGCTAGTCGTGCGTTATGTAACTAACATGTAACTGATGCAGCTCATTGGACAGGCAGCAGTTTGACAAAAGTGATCCACTTATGTTTGCTGACTGAGTTTGCTTGTTACCGTGGGATGTTTGGGAGAACGGATTTCATCGTACAAAGTAGAGTTTTATTTTTAAATGGCTTCACACAGGTACTATGGTCATTTTAGTAAAAGTCCGCTAGTTTAATGCAAATGTTCTATCGGGCTTTTGTTCCTGTTGCCGTGTGTTTTACATTTTAGGGGGCCTAGACGTTGGAAGACCGTTGAGGGGTGTGAATGGTGAGAGCAGCTGTTTAGAGCTGGTATGGTGTGCGTGTGCGTGTGTGTGTGTGTGAGCGCGTGTGTGCACCTGCAGTTGGGGGTGGGTGAGGTTTGGGGCTTAGGGGGTTGGTTGTCGGGAGTGAGCACAAGTGTTTGCAGGAGCAAGTGTTTTGTGTTGGTTTTCCTGCAAGCCTGCAGTGGTATTTGGACCTCTGTGCCTGTGGAGAGACCGCAGAGACGGCCGAGCCGGGCGTCACACACTTGCGTCACACTGTGTGGAGGCTCCTCTGCTGCAGGTCTTCTCTGACCTGCATTTACAACAAATGGTACGAAGGACAGCATAGCCGTGCTATGTAGTCACTCCATCCATTGTGGGTTCTTTCATAGTAATTATATTCACACCAATTCTAATGAAAGTATTCCAGATTACTGGTTAAGATCACATAAACTTAGCTATTAATATCCGTTCAGCCCGTTATCCTTTAAGATAGTTAAAACTATTTCCTCAGTGTTGCCAAGAGAATGGAGCTCACACAGGACACATACAGGCATACAAAGCAGTTGTACATCTGATTTACAATATGCCTTGATATCTCTGATATGTAATTATTTATAGGAGGCAAGGCATGAGTTTGAGAATAGAACCATCATTCTTTAGTGTTTATCTTCCTCTTGAGTGCTGGAACTGGACAGACGCCGGTGTGCTGAGGTATCGGCCACATTCCTGTCTCTGGCCAAAGACGATGTTCAGCCCCATGAACCGGATCGCTGGGCCATGTCTGAAGGAGGGAGGCTGACGAGCTGCAGGTGCAAGCTTTTGGCATAACACCTAAGCCCTGTACTCACTATTCAAATACACACACACACACACACACACACACACACACACACACACACACACACACACACACACACACACACACACACACACACACACACACACACACACACACACACACACACACACACACACACACACACACACACACACACACACACGTATGCACTCAGTGCCTAAGTATAATGTGGTAGCACCCCCAGCCCAGATGCCCCTCTAATGGCCCCCCTCATCAGCTGAAAGATTATATGCCTCCCTCTCAAATGCTGGAACATTATAGATGCAAAGTGTGACGGCACGCCACCAGTGTGTGTTCTGGCAGGAGGTAATGTTGGATCCCATCAGGCTGAAGTTGATAGTGAAGCAAGTGGCTGCATGTGTTTCTGTCAACCAATGGAGGCCCAGTCTGTTTGATATGCTGTGCAGCTGCGCTGTGGTCAATCTTCACTTAGAAATGCCCTCTTATAAACCTTGATCTGATGACTAATCCTAACCGAGACCAGTGTTGACCTACCTGTGCATCATGTCCTGTACATTTGCCAGGTACTGACCTGAACTTGTCTAAAGAGAATTCATTGTGAACATTTTTTTTAACTGCTCTTCCATTAAAATCAATTAATCAAGGATATAATAAAAAGTGTGTATTTGTTAAAATTCGGTAAAAGGAATGACAGTAAAATTCCCAAAGAAATTGGATTATAAGGAAAAGCCACAACAGATGGTGTATTAGACAATTAAGTAGAGAGCAATAGGATTTACGCGATGTGGCAGTGAGTGTGTGTGTGTGAGACTTCTGAGAAACATTCAAAATGAAGTCATATAAAATGGCGGTGGCACCCCAGTTAGAGAGCTGTGTTGGTTTGATACACCTGTCACAAGGAGGGCTTGTGAGGAAGAGAGAGTGAAATAGAATTCCAGCTGTCTAATAAATAACGCCGGCATACATGGTGACTTTCTCCTCTTGACTGACAACAAAGTAAGATGTCTTCGTGCACAGCATTCACAAACAAACCTTTCCAGCAGCTTGGGAAAACAGAATGAAATATCACTGTTAAAAAAGGCATCACAACAAGGGTATTAAGTATTTCATGTTTAATAATAAAGTCAGTCGGTACTCCAGCAAACCTTTTGTTCTAGAGAGAACAAACAAACATCGACTGAGAGAGTGGATTCTTTTACTCCTTTCACTTCTCACTCTCCCAACAAACACTGCTGTCCCATGTACAAAATAAATAATGAAATCATGAGAATAGAACCATCATTCTTTTAGTGTTTATCTTCCTCTTGAGTGTCTTGTTCCAATCCCAGAAGAATGAATCCTGGCCCATTCCGAGTCACTGAACTTGTATCAAAACTAAAGAGATACGGATTGCAATTTTCTTGCATGATTTCCAGTTTTCTTTCCATCGATGAACTATAATCAACAGTCCACACAAAAACATCTTTTGCTGTCGGTGCAGCTCCAGAAGCCCCACGGCAGCATTAGAATCAGCAGAAAATGTTCATTTTGCGTCAGAGTTTAGATCCGTGACGCACGCAGAAGTTGAACCGGGGTCCCTCAAGAAAGCCCTGTAGCTAGAAACGTAAGTGGCATCTGTTGAGGCTCGCTGCTACAGCCACCACACGATGGATAATCTCCTTGCACATCTTTCTGTGGAATTGTTTTTCTCATGCATGAGGTGATGACTCACTGACTGGCGGCGCCGTCGCCTCCCTCCTCCTGCAGCAGCGGGAAAACTAGAGATAAAGAAAACTCCTATTTTCTTTTCTCTGAATTTCTAAATATTTGATTTTGAGAAGTTAGCTTGTGGAAACCATGCAAGGAAAGTCTAGCAGCTTGCATACACGTTATTGCTGTTAGTGTTTTCTTAGTACTATATGACTGGGCGTCATTTTGTTGCAGTCAAGAACTTTGGTAAAAACCATAACAAAATAGAGGACACAGCTTCTGACTTTTCTTTCATAGGTGTGACAATTCATATCTCCAGCGGAGCCAGGACAGTAGATTTCTACATGTGATTGTGCATCTCTTCCATAAAGCCTCGCAGCTCTCCACGTCTGGATGGGAGACGAGGTCACTGGCTCGTAGTTTGAGGTATCGACAAAATCGTCCGCAAGAGGGAGGATGGGAAGAGCAGACTAAGATGCTGAGCGAGTCCTCTGTGCCGCTTGTAATGAGTCATGTCTTCTGCTTAAGGGGCTTACTACAGTGATGCCCCGAGGGGGAGCGGTTCAAACGCCTCATGGGTGTCCTGAACGCAGTCAGAGAGGCTTTGATGTCTATCTGTCCCCGCCTGCATTCCAGGATCAAAGTTCTTTGCTTTACTTGATCCATGAAGATATTCACGACCTCCTTCCCACATTGCGTACTTATCTCATCCTTTTACCGCGCACTGCTCCGCCTGTGGGACGTCAGCACTGGACTTTCATTGACTGCTAGAGCTGCCCTATAAAACGCTGCATGAATATCAACAGATTATAATCGTAAGGGTAGATTATATTCTCATCTTTTTGACCATTATGATCATTTTTTATGAACTGTATAGCATACAGTTCAAATCACGCTCAAGCCGTCTAGTGAACCAACAGTGAAATTATGTTGTATTCAGAAATGTTAAATATTAAAAAAACAAATGTGCAATACAATATTTAACCCTCAGATGCAATTCAATTTCATCATTTTGGACCATTTGGAAAATAATTTACAGTAAATGGAAAGCAGGGTTTTATAGTGATTTCAAACTGGCAACAGAAAATGTGCACGCACATGCAATGGCCTGTTGCTCTGCCTGCTGCCGCTGTTGTGCCACTTCAGAGCGACATCAGCGTGCTAATGAAACACAGACGATATGACCTTTTAACCCCTTATTGGATCCGTGTGTGGCACTTAGTTTGTGTCTGGCTTCCAGCAGTGTGTTGATTTTATTTTGCTGGTGTGTGTTTGTTTTATTGGTATTTTTGATGTGAGCCTGTGTGTTCACACTTTGATGTGGCCACTTTATTGTGTGTTTGTATGGGTTGTTTTGTACATTTGCAGACTTTGAATTAGTGAGTTGTAGTTGGGTTTATGGGTTTGGTTTCACACTTCAGGAGCACAGCCGGCCATCGACCGTGTTTATGTCTATAAAAACATGCAAATGAAGGAGGCTGCTACAGAAGAACTGCGCCTCACACACACACATCAGACTGGTGGACTGTCTGGATTCTGCTCGCAGACATTGGATTTGTGGAGCTCATTGATTCCTTCCTTTCCATCAGTGTAAAGGCTGTCGATGTGATGTAACAATGTAAAACCTATAATCATGTCGGGTTGATTATTGAACCATTTAACCAAACAAAAAAATAATATATATATTTGTGTTTTAAAAAGCACACACCATTAGCCTCTGGCTGCAGAATTAAAGTGCTATGAGTTTACGTCATGCTGCTCTGCACCATTCCAACATCATTTCCCAAAAACTATTTTTAATTTTTAAATTGTGGAGCTGTTTTATAACAAAGGCCTATTGATGCTTTCTGTCCCACAGTGCATGTGTGAGGGTAACATTCTAAGGTTAGGACGTGTAAGAAGACACTGCTATGTCAGCAGGTTTCCATGGCAATGCTGTCATTCCACCATTTCATTGTCTTCTTCCTCCTCTTGTCTTTCAGGGGGTAAGGTCACATGACTGAATTGAACCCGGTAACACAGGGATGCATAGACCACTGTCTCCCTCTTTTCATTTTTTTAGATCATCTATCATTCAGCTGTCACCCGCAGCTTCACTTCTCAAAGCGCTTCAAGCGCTGAGCTGGACCGTCGGAGCAGTTTATGAGAACTCCGTGTGTGCCGATGTATCGCGTAAAGAGGACCTTATTAAACAAAGCGGAATAGCTCATTGAGATTTATTTCTGTCACCCAGCAGATGTGGAAATTGATTATCACATCGTCACAGTGAATAGGTAATGTGTGATGCATAATGTTGCATAAATCAACTTGACGTGACTCTTGAATAATGCAGAGGAGACTATTTGATTGAATCTGTTCGAGATCAGGTCGCTGGTAGAACCCACTGAATACAATCCAAGGCTGGTGTGTGGCTGCCTCCTCCCTTTCCTCGGCTTGCTTCGAGGCTGACTGAGCTTTGTAGGTGGACCGCTGCATAATTAATTGAAACGAAGTCTCCAGAAAGCTAGGCTCTTACCTCTGCAGCCTTGAAAACTGATGGGAACTGTTAGTTTTCAAGATGGGAACTGTTAGGTATTCTGAAACGGGGCACTCTGCAGATGGTGGAAAACAGGCTTCCGGACGCGCATGAATTAAGTTATCAACATTTAATGGCAAGAAGTGTAAAACAAACAATCAAGGCTCTCCTTGAGGCGGCTCCATCCGCCCCGACCTTACGACCTCCACGTTACCTGTACCAGAAAAAGAGGGCGATTCCTTCTTTTTCGGAAGTTTCATCACTCGGGGCATTTCCGGTCAAGTATTTTCACAATAAAAGTCCCGTCTATTATGGTCTGCATTAAAGTCACCTTCACAATAAAAATCCCTTGTTATTGTAAGTCACGTCACGGAATTCAACCGGCTTCGTCGATCTATAATACTAACATACAGTCACTCTCATGCAACATACATTAATTCTTGCCATTTACATTAGCATAGAGTAAACATTGCTCTCATGCTTCATAATACATTAATAACAATATCAATATTTTCCTTAATATTTTCTATATGTATTAATTTAAAACATAAGACCTCTGCAGATGTTATCAAAATAAACTATTACAACCTAACAGAACTAAATCTAAAACAACAGATGAGAGTTACTGCACATGGCCTGCATGTAAACATCAACACACGCGTAATGTGCGTCCAATCCATTCCGGTTTGTGTGGATGTCCAGATGTGATAGAAGTGCAGTCTGACACTGACGCTCTGTGGTTGGAGTTGTAGCCTTCAACCTTTTGACCCTGCAGGGTTCCGACAAGGCGGCGAACGTCCCGTCATTTATTTTGTCTTTGTAATGAAATTAAATCTTTAATGGTTGCTGATGATGTTGGCCTCCAGGGAGCCGCTTCGTTGGGTGCAATGTGGTTTCTTATCCGGTCCGGTGGCCCTGCGTCCTCTTGCCTCATCCTCTGCCGATCTGGCTGCGTCTCAAGGGTGAGGGGGTGAGGAGAACAGAAGGTCAGGGGAGGTTACGGGGGGAGGGGGAGGGAGCGTTACAGACAATTTTGTATACTTATGCCTGAAATTCCGTTCCCAGCCAGGCGACGCTGCAGCAGCTGAACCCTGGAGCTCCTTTTCAATTCTTGCAGACGTTGTTTCTGGAAAGGGAAGTCGCCCGTTGCGGTTTCTTTGTGAAAAGTCATTAGGCCTCGGTACCTAAGGATTGCAAGATAACAGAACCACATCAATATTCAATGGAGCTGCAGTGAAGATATTTATATGAATTCAAAAGCATCAGCAACCACTCGGGCATTTGGCTTCCGGTAATCACGGCCCTACTTCATGCTCTGCTGCCGCTCCTCTCTTTCGGCTTCGCCCTCATTCATTCCTCCGCGCTCCGCTGGAGTCGGTGCAGCTCATGGAGGCCGTCAGGAGGAGCAGAGCTCTCCTGGCGTGGAGACAACGGAGCAGCGCTGGTCCCCGAAGGCTGGATATCAGAGGGATGTTGCTGAGCAGGCTTTAGACTCCGTTACGCAGCCGGATGAGTCACCACCGAGCGCAGCCCAGCTCCTCTCCTCCTCCCTCCTCCCGTTTCTTTACGTTCCCTCACTCTCACTCTTTCTTCCTGCCTCATCTGTTTTCTTTGTTTCCGCTTTCTCTCCTGTCCCATTTTCTCTCTGTTTATTAGTTTTTTTATTTCCTTCTACATCCCACTATATTGCCGTTTTTTTTACAAAATATCCTTTCCGGAATATTGTTGAGTAAATCTCCTCTTCCTGACACCGCTATGTCCATCCCTCACAAATAATGGAATAGAAACTCTAAAGTGAGGTCAACGATGCACTATAAAACTCTCTAACCTTATCCCATTGTCATTCTTACCCTTGATGCCCTTGCACCTCCCCGTCACGTGGCCATGCACGTTTTAAACATTCGTGTATATAATATGCGGGGAGGGAGTGACCTTGGTTCATGTTAAAGTCACTGAGTTGTATTGTCCCCCCCCCTCCCCCATGCATGTGCAATAAACAATAATATTGTTTTGCTCGTAATAGATTCTGCCTGTAACATTTGCACGCTCAGTGACTTCCTCCACAATCTTCTCATGCATGACGTCTTATGCATATTGCAAAGTCAGCACAAAATTACCAGAACCTATTGAAGGTGAGGCTGAATGGTCACGTAAATGGTTTAGGTGCTGACGTTGTATAACTAACATGAGAGCGGCCGGCCAATAGCTGCAATGCAGCGCTCCTAATCCGTCAGCTCCCCGTGTGTGTAGAGCAAGACGAAGCCTAAAAGGTATCGTCCCTCATGTGCGTTATGTAATTGAGTCAGGTGAGCTTGTGAAGCGTCGCAGGCTTCACATTGCCATCCGCCCCCTGTGCTCCACTGACGTGTGTTAGTGTGTGTGTGTGTGTGTGTGTGTGCGTGTGCGTGTGTGTGTGTGTGTGTGTGTGTGTGTGTGTGTGTGTGTGTGTGTGTGTGTGTGTGTGTGTGTGTGTGTGTGTGTGTGTGTGTGTGTGTGTGTGTGTGTGTGTGTGTGTGTGTGTGTGTGTGTGTGTGTGGGGAGCGATGCTGCTGCTGCGCCAGCAGCTTCCTCAATCGGACGCCCTTCAGCCCGGCCACAGCCCTTCAGCTCTGAATATCCTGGCTCGGTGCCAAGCGGGCAGCGTAGGGCGACGATGTCAGGCGCGGTTTATGACCCCGCTCGTCCTCCAATCGGGCGGAACACTGTTAACGTGATGGATGGAGGCGTGAGACAGGCGCTTACACGATCGCCCAAGGGGGATAACATATGGCCTGCTCCCTTCGGGTACCCGAAAATGTGGATGATTGAGATTGGAGGGCAACCAAAGGACCGTGCTTGGCACTCAACCCCTGCCTGGAGAGTGAACGGCTGGGCGTGCCCGGTAGGGGAGAGAACGGGAATGATTCTTTCTTCAGCTTTCCTCTATGTGGCAGTCGGTTAGTTATACTCAAACCTGTTGGGTTTGAAGCGAGAGCCGACTCACACGACTGTCTCACGCTCTACGATCGGGTCTCTTCATATTGTCATCGTTAGCCAGCTCAGAACTACGTAACATCAGTTTGCGTAAATGTTAAGTTGTAAATAATAAGATATGACCTCTCGCCGTCCTTGCCAACTCTAATTAATTGTATGTCTTTGGTGGGTAATTTCTCCACTTGCATTGTGTGACTGTTTGACCGCCACAGTGAATTGACTCTCGGCTAACAGGAAATGAGAATTGGTGCAGTGAAAGGATTTATGATATGCAAGGGACAGCAGTAAAAGAGGGAGGGACACCTGCTTAGTCTTATTTATATTTTTTAATGTAAATATTGTGTCCTATTTAGGCTGATAAGATATGTTGGAGGGCCTTTTGTTCTTTTTCGTCAATATATTCCTCTTTCACTTTTTTAACTCACGTGGTTGAAACGGCACTGCAGCGGTAAACATGTGCTCTGTTGTCCAAAAGCAAAGCGATGGGATGAAGGTATGAGGCCAGAGAACGATGAAGCCAGTCCTCTGACCTAGAGATGCTTTATGCAAATGTTGGCAGGGCAGCTGCAACTGCTTTTGAGGTTTCATTCTGAGAAGATCTAACTTGGTAGATGGAGATGTGTGATGACTTGGGTGTCGTGTGTGTGTGTGTGTGTGTGTGTGTGTGATGTTATCTGGCAGATATGAGGTATTCCTCTGGTCTCAAAGGGATGGCTACAAACTTTGCCTGCATGTGCGTGCGTGTTTTGTGTCTTGCCAGTAAAAATTTAAAAATAATTGCTTAGTTTACTTGTGAATGAGTCATTCACAGAAACATTTAATGCTTACACACACACACACGCACACGCACACGCACACAGACACAAGAAACTATCTTAAAGTCTTGATGCCTTCTGTCAGGTTTACACACACACACACACACATACACACACACACTCTCCAACACCCTGACGACTAGCGGCAATGTTCCAGGTGTAATTATAGAATGTTGACCTCCTAATTACAGCTCGTAAAAGGCTACGACTCTCGTCTCTGCCGGATGTCCACAGGAGGTTTTTCCACTCGTCCAACTTAGGTTTATCTAATGTTAATGAGTCTTTCCCTTCCTGCGGCGAAGTGAGGGAGTGTGATTTGTTCACTTGTGAGAGGGCCTGAGAGCCCCGAGGGCGAATGTTTCACGCCACCCGCTCTCTGAGGTTTGCTGCTGCAGGCAGAGGTCAACACTGAGGTCAACGCCAGACCTCTGGCGCTTAAGAAATGACCCCGGGGCTGGTGGCCAGTTTCCACTGATCTCAGTGCAGGTGTTCTGAAAGTGGTGGACAAAGCATCAGGGGTATTGAGCAGCCCCCACAGGTCTGCTTCAAGCAGTCCGTGAACACTGGGTCATCAATAGGAATGAAGAAAGCTGAACAAAAATGGTGCTGAAACTAAATGTTGTCTTGCTGGTATCCTACTGTTTTAATAATTGGATAACGTAGACATGCTCATGAAAGTGGACAGTGATGTACAGTAGCTAGTAGTCTGAAGGTTTTGAGGTTACAGAAGTCTCTGATCGGTTCTCTCTGCGTCTCTTCCAGCCATCATGTACGTGATGGGCGCCCTGGGGCCTGCAGCCGGCTACTTGCTGGGAGGCGTCCTCATTGGCTTCTACGTCGACCCCGAAACTGCAGTCAATATTGATCAGAGTGACCCCCGCTTCGTCGGCAACTGGTAAATATACATGCACACCTGTGAGTGTCGTGCAGTGATGTGTTCTCAATCATCTTCACCACCCAACTGTCGTTTCTTCCTGTCAGGTGGAGCGGCTTCCTCCTGTGTGCCGTCGCCATGCTTCTGGTCATCTTCCCCATGTTTGCCTTCCCCAAAAAGCTGCCCCCACGCCACAAAAAGAGGAAGAAGAAAAAGATCAGCTCACTCGGTGATGTTTCCAGCGACGACGAAGTGATGAAGGAAAAGTCGAGTAGCAAAGACAAGAACGTCTCCTCCTCCATTGGCTTTGGAAAGGACATCAAAGGTGAGAAAGGGATATATCATATCATATATTTCCACTTCTGGAGAGGTTGCAAGTACCCTACTTAAAGGAAATCGTAGTTGTTGATGTACAAATGGTCCGCGATCCCATCGATGGTCAGGGTTAGGCATTTTATCCAACGGCGGAAGTGCCGTTGAGATCTCCTTTTAAAGTTGTTATTGTTTTGTGACTGAGGAGGCTGGAAGCAGGAATTCATTGTAAACACGGGCAGTTTTGATTTTGTTTACGTTGGTAGATTAATAGTAAACCTGGCTTGGAGTCATATTATAATACCTGTCAGCTGGAGACTTGGCGTTTATCTTAGAAACCGGGATTTCAAATGCAGGACACTTTGTTTTTGACATTATACTTCTCAAAAACAATCGTGAATTCTTCAATGATAATAAAACCATAACATTAGGACAATGTGAAATTGTTCAAGAGCATTTTTTTCTTCCGAGTCAGATATACCAGGGATGTCCTATCTCTCCCTGGAAGAGCCCCCCGGTGAAGCTGTGATCTGCTCCAGTGTCTGATTATTGTCAGACAGCTCTCTCTCTCTCTCTCTCTCTCTCTCTCTCTTTCTCTCTCTCTCTCTCTCACTCTCTCTCTCTCTTAAATGAGTTCTCAGGGGCACTTAGCCACATTCCCACACACAGGAGTAGACTGTAGCGTGCATGTTTGCTCTTACACTCTTTATTATACGTAGAACACCTAAAGTGAATTTTAATATGTATTTAAATGGGCGTACACTTATAGCATCATGCCTATGTGCTTTCCCCACAGCAGGGTTATGTCTGGGAGAGAGGATAACACAAAATGCATTATAGCTTCTTCAGGCCACTCTCCGGCTGTTTTACTCGTCTCAGCAGGATGTTTTGGCCTGTTGTGCAAACTATGGCCACTTTTGCAGACCCAGGCACTTCAATGTTTGGATCTGTAATGTATTGCAGAGCTGTGCGTGTCTTGTCTATTGAGGTGTGTGTGTGTGTGTGTGTGTGTTTGTCCGTTGCACAAATTCAGCACTTTCAGTGAAATGAATGCCGCACTGAAGTGTTTTTTTTACCAAGGATTTTCCCCACACTTCAGTTAGTCAGCAAACACGAAAAAATGCTAACACTGAATATCTTCAGTAATGCACGTCAGGGAGGCACTTTGGATTATGAGATGTTCCAGATCGGTCTGAGCCAAGGAACAAAGAACATTGTGCACATTTAGTTAAATGGGGATGCTTAGGGATGTGATCTAAAATGGGTGAAGGCTTTTTCAAATGTCATCTTGATCCACTGCTTAGGAGAGCTGGGTAGGTTGAAACGTCTCTTGTAAAAGCTGCAGTGCATTTACAGAGAGTATCACCGGTCTCCTCGCAAAGAGAAATGTGCGTCAAAAAGCTGATGAATTCGACCAAGTCATCAAATACATTCCCACAAGAAAGTGGCGAGTGTGGCAGCGCAGTGGCCCGTCTGATCGAGAGAGCAGCTGCTGTAAATGTCAACAGGACCGAGCCATCTGTCTCCCCCCAGACCGGATTACAGCCCAGCTCCACAGGAATGAAATGATCAGGGTCACTATTCTATTCATACCTTTCTGATCGGAGACGACACCGACAGATGCCGACTTCGCCCCGCCTACAACACCATCGGTTGGATTGGAGTTCAGACGGCTGGCCCCAAATCAATGCAACGTGCCACACCCGTTTAGGCTGGCCGTCTTCATCATAACCTCCTGATAGTGATAATGCACTTTACACACTCCTGCCTTTTTTTCTTTTGCTCTTTCTGTTTGTCGTCCGTCTGCCAAATCGGTCCCGACATTAATTCTCTGTTAGACGAGCGGTCACCAGCCAAAGGTTCTGACGTCTGACTTTTGTTCCCAAGTGTGTGTGGCCGTTCACCGACCACACACACTCACTGAAGGAGAGAGGAAAAGAAAGGCTTCATGGAGAGAACACACTGAGGCGGATGATAAGATCCCCAAATCCGATTTTCACATATTCTGCCGGCTCTTGATAAATTCTCTCTCGGGCTGCCGTCCTCTGCCATTTATCATTCCACAGAAACGAGCAGCTCCGAAAGTTAAGATTAATTTGAACCGAGAGACCTTACGTGGACATGAGCTTCTTTAAGTTACTGATAATCATTTTGGATGAAGGGACCTCTCCCGGCCTTTTTGGATATCAGATGCAGGAAAAGAAGCAACGGGAATAAAATAAAATAAAATCATTTTCCTGTATTTTGCTCTGAATAATTATGTTTTAGCTCACAAAAAAAATAACTAAGACAGATTTTCTGTCACTGGATGTGAGACGAACAAGATGACAGATAACATCCGTTTCCCGAGTTTGAGGCCCTGCAGCATGTGCCGGGTGTTCCTCCGTACATCCTCACCAGGTGCCCAAACTATATTTGTTTTCTCTCTTTTAATGTGGAGAAGCAGCAGCTTGAATGTGAGCTCCCTGTGGACTGCGGAGATCCCCATTCTGTCAAAGCTGCTCCTGAAATATTTTGCCCTGAGTCTTGGCGAGATGAAGCAGCGTGTTTGTTCTGGTGACCCGGAGAACCTTGTGTTCTCTGGCAAGGACACGCAAAGCAAACTTTTTAGATACCAGAGAATAGAAACTTAACAATCAAGACGAGCTTCATAGTCGTCTCCAAATGATCTGACAGACGTAGTTTTCTCTCTCTTAACATGTTTTAATGTCTCTGTATTGTTTAATACGTTGTGAATTAGACTTAAAGCTCCTGTTACCTTTAGGGTCAATTTGACCCCCTTCAATGTTTAACGTTGATGTTCTTTGGAGTCAATTTGACTCCAGGCTGTTTTTCACTGGGTGAAACATATAAGAAATATCAACTTTTTATATATTTAAAGGGCTATTTAGGTAGTCAACAAACAAACATAAAGTACCTCACACTTAAACTTGGGAAACAATATTAATTCTAATAATTTTCTGGAGGTTTTAATTGCTGGGGTCAAATTGCCCCCGAGGGTAAAAGATGTTAGTAAATGTGACGGTAAATGTGGAGGTAACAGGAGGGTTAAAGTGAAGAGGGACATGATTTCATGGTTTCTAAATCTGGCAAACAATGGTAAAATGGATGTTGATGGCATGTCAATGGACACCTCATTGAGTTGTATGGGCAGCGCGGTGGTGTCATGCTTTGGAAAGGAGTTGTTCAACTAACTGGAAGACCCACATTTGAGTTGCCATGACAGCAAGCATCTGCCTCGCTGAATCTCCTTAATCTCCTTTCACTTCCGTCTGTTTATTCAGAACGGGACATTAGATGCGTATCTTCCATTATTAATGGACCCATAGAGAAAGCTCCAACCTGTTCTGCCTGGTAACAAACATGTACTTGGATTTTAACCACATGACCTGTGAGCTTCAGGATGAGACGGTTTGTGCGTCATGTCAACCGAATGGCACGCTGCCCTCGGCCAGTCGTAAAGGGCATGTTTGCCCTGTTATGATGAACCGAGGATGACCCGCATTCAGGATGGCTTTGCAGAGCAAGGATTGTTTCTGGGTCTCGGCAGAAATGCACATGATGTGCATACTTTCATTATCCATCCAAACCTGCTGGTAGCCATGTCACCTTTTCAAGCTTCAAAGGGCTTCTGGCTACAAAGGGCGTCTGTGTGTTTGAGGGCTTGTTGTTTGTTCCTGCAGTCCTGCAGGAAACGAGGGGACTCGATACCAGATGTAACGAGACATGCTTGGTGTATGTAAGTGTCTTTCAGAGATATTTAAAGATGGTGTTGAATGTACTCATTACACGAGGTAATTATGATGCACAGTTTGCCCGGGTTACAGACGCAGGCCGCTTTTCCTCATTCACGGCTTGCCGGTAATGATCGTTCTTCTCATGACGCCGATCAGCGAAGACGGCGTGGCGGGGAGAACCGAACCGAGAGACCGATGCGTGTTTGTTGTAGACCCGCTGTAACGACGTGCTCTGTCTTGTGGCCCTCCCCAGACCTCCCCAAGGCAGCCCTGAGGATCCTCAGCAACTCGACCTTCCTCTTCGTCAGCCTGTCCTACACGGCAGAGTGTGCCATCGTCACCGCCTTCATCACCTTCATCCCCAAGTTCATAGAGTCGCAGTTTGGTATCCCCGCCTCCCAAGCCAGCATATACACCGGTTGGTCTCTTTTTAAAGGGTGTCTCTCTTTGTTCGTACATTTGAGTTGTCTTGTGAGTCGCTGCAGCCGCTGTGGGTCGATCTTTAAGGATGTGTGGGAGCCTATAATGAGGAACTCTACAATATATTCTGAACACTAAAGTAAACAAAATATATTCCATTGAAAATTCTGCAATAGAACATGATGGCATTTATATGGAAATTAGAATATATTACCCAACTCTGCAGTAATAGATCATTTATTTCTTGAGTTGAAATACATATATAATAAATACACATATTATTGTAGAACTTTGGAGGACTTTTAATCTGCATGGAAAATATTTGTATAAATATTTAATTAGAAAACTATTATGTCTAAACTAAAGGAAACGAGGTATTCACTGCAGTGGAAATTGGTGAGAAACCTGTTTTCTGCTGCATTTTTAGTCTGATCAATCAATGCATCCTGATCCTAAACAAGATGATGCATCATCCCATTGTGTGTGTATATTACCACTTTGTAGTACCAGTTTAAGCTCACATGTGTTCTCACCTCCATGTGCACATGACGACTCACAAGTTAGAGGGGCAGAGCGATGAGTCACCGCTGACTTTCAATCAGTGATAAGCTTCCATTACATCCCCTGACTGCAGCACACAGGTCTCTGTTGACTGCTGGAGAGGATCACCACACACACACACACACACACACACACACACACACACACACAAACACACACATGCACATGCACACACACTACCCTCTGCACTGCTTGTACATTGTACACAACGTATATAGCATCTGCACATCCATCAGTTGTGTCAATGCAAATGGTTCAAAAACACAACAAATTTGGTTTCAGGATTATTAGGAGGGATCGAAAATCAAATGTGAAAGAAAGAATTGCGTGTATCCGTGTGTCCATATATACATATGTCACGAACATATGGTCCGCTCAAGATGCACATACAAACACACACGCAATGTCATTGCCTCATCTCATGTGCCTGTTGCCAGGATACAAGGGGTAAGGGGCAAGCAGGAGGTGTGGTTGCCATGGCTATCTAAACAATGCCAAGCGGCTGGGATGTGATGATGGAGGAGGAACTTGCAACATGTGACATTTCCCTCATGATTATTAGGTTTTTTTTTTTTAAGAAAGACCAGAATACCAAACGACACGGTTTACAACCTGAGCGCTTCAAAAAGTGTTCTCAACAACAGTCTCATCCTGGAGCGGACCCCATCTGTATTCGGCCAGATGGGACAACTACGGGGATAACTCAAAATGACCCGTTTGTTGTGTGATATTTGTTCACATTACTGTGATTTGGACGTAACGCATCCTGATTCAAATGCAACAAATAACCAAATAACTGGGCTCAAAACATTTCTTGGTGTTTGTATTTCATATATACTCTCCTACTTACTTTTTAGAAGTAGGCAACTGTGCAGGGACAGAAAACCCTAAAAGTGAATATTGGACTTTCTTTCATTTGTTTTCAGGAAAACACAGTATAATATATATATTATTTATTTATTTATTTATATATATATATATATATATATATATATATATATATATATATATATATATATATATATAATCATGAGAAAAAATCATAGCATGTTGGAAAAAGGTTCAAACAAAGTTAGAATAACATGTCAAAATAATAACATGGTATGTCATCAGTCATCATATAGCATGTCAACAAATGTCCAAAGTGAATCTCAATGTTGCTTTCATATGCTAGTTGCGTAAATAAGCGACACGTTCTAGAAAGAGCAGCACGAGTCCAAAGAAGGCTCTTAAGAAAAATACATAATCGCTTGAAGATGGCAATATAGGAACCAAAGATGTCAAATCAACATAAATAGAAATCTCACAAATTAGCACCTTGGTGAGTTTGTTTGGTGCTCGGTTACAGAGCGGCAACAGCTTCATGCTCATTAGCCGTCGCTACAGGAATAGCCCTGTGACATGTCGCTCACGCAGCCTCCCTCAGTAGGCTCCCGCTGCCGTCTGCCGTTCCTTTCTCCCGTATCTCTGCTGTACGAGCTGAAGTTGACGTTTATAAGAGGCGCACAATGTTTGTCATGAGATTTACAGCTTCGGTGATGTCAGATCTCTATAATAGATCTACACATTATCACATGACTGTTAATCCAGATGAAATATGTGTTACGCATTCATATTGCTTTAAATCGTGTGTGTGTGTGTCCACCGATATGATATCTCGTCTGGTTGTGTTCACGTTTAATCCCCGAGAAAACCCATCGTCAGCACCTAAACATGCACTTAACACGGTAACGTTGTGCCGCAGCTTTCTGTCACCGAGCGCTCAGAGGCGCATTTTATTTCTCCGCTACTCACGAATGACATTCCCATGAATTTGGATCACTGATTCCGTCTCTGCTGACCCTCCGCCCCCGCTGACTGACCCCACCTCGCTTGTTAACGGTCCGTGACCGGGCTCGAGGGCGGCGTGTGCAGCCTCCCGCCGCCATAACTCCTGCACCATGTGAAACTTTACACGCGCTCCGACTCGCCGGCGTTGCCTTTTCTTCACGCTGTCCATCAGACCAGTGGAGTGGACTGGGAGCATGGCTCTGTGCTGCCACCGTCTGAAAGGACTCACTGGTGGCCCACAGCCTGGTCACAGGAACGGGGCCAGTCCTCTTGTGATCCATTTGTTTAGTTATTTGTTCTCGGATTCTTGAAGCTCCCGTGTCCAACGAGACACCGTACGAGCTTTCAGATAAAACCACGACCAGTTCACACTATTCATGTTCGTGCTCCTGCTTTGCTAGACGGCAGATCAGATGCTCGTTGCACTCAGTCAGTCACGCATCACACCAATTAAGTCGGTGTTGAATCATTTTCACATATTACATGGAAAACCTGGAAAAGTCATGGAATTTAAAAATGGGCATTTCCAGGCCTGGAAAAGTCATGGAAAAAAACTTAAATTATAAAAGTTTTGGAAAAGTCATGGAAATTTGTTATAATAACGTGTCCATTTATGCCGAGTTTGAAATAATTAATATGTCTTTTAAAGAAAGACGCTCCAAATATAAGCTGGCGTACGCTCTTAATACGCAAAATGTTCTACATTTTTTTATCTTTATACCGAGATTTCAGTTTTTTTCATGGAAATTTGGTTTAAAGTCATGGAAATCCAATGGTCCAAATGTGTAAGCACCCTGATATTAGCTGTGCTCTGTTATTGTGCCACACTTCCCTCCATCTCACCCGCTCGTCTTTCCCCCTGATCTCCCGCAGGTTTGATCATCGTGCCCAGTGCCGGCGTGGGCATCGTGCTGGGCGGCTACATCATCAAGAAGCTGAAGCTCGGCGCCAGAGAGTCGGCCAAGCTGGCCATGATCTGCAGCGGGGTGTCTCTGCTCTGCTTCTCCACCCTCTTCATCGTGGGCTGCGAGAGCATCAACTTAGGAGGGATCAACATACCGTACACCACTGGGTAGGGACCGATGTACTGACTATATACACAGCATGAAGCCAGCGATGCCTTTTTGTTTCTGCACAGCTTGTGAAAACCCCAAAGTCTGCTCGTGAGTGTTTATCTATCTATAGAAATACGTGATACTGGAGGAAGGTGTGGCCCTGAGACGCCGCCACCGATCCATCAGCATGTGCTGGAGAACAAATGATTAATTAACAACTCTGGCATCTGCTCTCGGGGCTCCGTTGAATCACTCTGCCACCTCTATTTCTGAGGCTCAACAGCCCATCAGCAGTCGGATGTGTCGGCGCTGCAGACAGAACCCCGGAGCGGATGTCTGTCGGCACCCACGACTAGGAAATCATTCAGAGGGGCACTATGAATCCTAATTCATCATATGTGTTCTGCCCACTGTCATACATGCATTCATTATTATTATAGCATCTTAGTCCAAAATATTGGATGTATAACATGCCTTTGATAGTGGATTACTGAGCCGACGGCCTCGTCTCAGAGGGTCACTGAACACTAAGAGGTGGAACTGCTCAACCTGTGAATTTACTTTTCACATAACAAAGTTATTCATCGTGATTATGTGGCTGATAGTCGGGGGGCCCTTTGAAGCCCCACAGCTGAGCCATTAGCGCCTGTCGTCTTTGTTTAAGCCGGTGTTTGTAGAGGGGCCAACGAGACGTGTGAGCCAGTAGGGCTCCTCATTATGAGCAGCACCGGTCACTGGTCAGCGGCAGCACCCACATGAGGAATGTCTAGGCCGAGCCCACCCTGTGTGTCACTAGTCTGGACTCCCACATTAGTCTAGAAATATCTCTCCCCCGCTGAGCGGCCAGAGAGTATTTTGCATAAGAAAAAGGGTGAAACAAACTTCAAAGGTCCTCAATTCCTTTAGATGAAGTTATGTAATGAATTGAGTCTGCAAAAGTGTTCCGTGATGGGGGGTGTTGGGCCTGTTGGCTGAATGAAAAGCAGTCAGCTGTCCATCGGTCAGCTGTCCAGTGATCACAGTCATGTGCACACACGGTTGGTGTCCTCGGTCACGGAGTATGACTTGATGCGCCGTCCTTCTCCCTGTTGGGTGTCTGCAGCACTCGACCACACTAAGCCTCTCTCTCTCTCTCTCTCTCTCTCGCTCTCTCGCTCTCTCTCTCGCTCTCTCTCTCTTTGCTCCGTTCGGGGGCCACAACATCTGGAGGGTCAGTGAGTGCCGCGGTTTAGTCTGGGGAAAAAAGGACATGTGCAATCAGTGCAGTGAGCCTGCGACTCAGCAGGGCTAAACCTCTTTCCCTTTTTTTTACACACACACACACACACACACACACATCCACGCCCTCCCTCTCGCACAGTGTGTGGAATGTAGCAGTGTTATGTCAGCACAGGCTCAGATGCACTTTCCCGGTGACGACCAATATGCAAATGAGGCTGAGCATCACCTTCTGGTCTCATGAAAATAATCGGTGTCCGTTTGGTATCCTTCCGAGAGCCGCTGCCTGGTGGTGTTGGCTGTGTGGTCGTCAGTGCCGCTGCAGCATCGCTCCCAGGCGGCGTGTTGTCAGGGCTCAGAGCCTCCCAGAGAAACGCTACGACTCGCTGCACTGCTCCCGGTTTAGACGGAGTCCGCCTCCTGTTCCCACGCGGCCTCTGAGGCTCTGCAGGTGTCGTTCCCGGCCGATGGCCGCGGCTCTTTGTTCCTGCTGAAACAATCACTTCCAGAGGGATGCCATGCAGCGCAGGAGAGAGGGGGGAGTTGGTTCTATGGGAAGTGGGAACATTTCTAAAAGAGTTTTCACTAAAACTAACTTAAATGCATTCGTGTGTAGAGAATGAACAGCTGCTCCTCCAGATAGTCGCTCGGCCGCGTCCAACACCCATCTCCAAAGTGTGAAATAAAAAACAAAAAAAAACTTGTTCAGCGCAGTTAACATGATCCAATAGTTTTGAAATGCAAGAGAAGACGGTCCAGTGATAACGCGTCGCGCCCCTGTTGTTGTTAACGCATGCTCTCTGTGTCCCTTCACGCAGGCCGACCCTCACGATGACCCACAGGAACCTGACGGGCAGCTGCAACGTGAACTGCGGCTGCAGGATCCACGAGTACGCGCCGGTCTGCGGCTCTGACGGCATCACCTACTTCAACCCCTGTCTGGCTGGCTGCAGCGCCGTGGGCAACGACAGCACTGGGGTAGGTTCTCACACACATACACACACACACACACACACATAGCATAGACTCGGAACACCCCTTGCTTCACCGTTTCCTTGCTCCTGAAAAGATGTCTGTGTAGCCGTGCGTACTTCAACAGGAGTAATGGAAATGTCTTCAGAGCGGAGGCACTCGTCACAACGAACACGCAGACATTCGGCTCCCACAGCTCTGAGTACAGGAAGTGTCAGCCGCCACAACAATGCCAGATAGGAAGTTATAATAGCGTGAGGCAAAGGAATGCCTGGACGCCGCCACAGCCCTGGCGCCTCCCAGTCTGCCTGCGCGTGCGTGTCGACGTGTAGCAACGATATCGGTAATCCTTTAATGGAGTTAGCGTCCGATTTGAGTCGTCCTACAAGCAGAGCTCCACCGTCTGAGTGCGTGTGTGGATGAGCTTGTGTTGTTTCCCACTACAGATTCGGAACTACACCGACTGCGGCTGTGTGCAGAGCCGACAGGTCATCACGCCGTCCTCCGGCGGCCAGGTCAACCAGCTGCAACTGGTCATCGTTAAAACCTACCTGAACGAAAACGGCTACGCCATTTCGGGGAAGTGTGACCGCACCTGCAACACCCTCATCCCTTTCCTCATCTTCCTCTTCATCGTCACTCTGATCACCGCCTGCGCCCAGCCCTCCGCCATCATCGTCACGCTCAGGTCAGTGACGTCTGGGGTCTCAGCTGCTGCTCAGTCTCTGTTTGTTGAGAGATGACGATGCATGGAAGGAGTTCCCTGTGTCGTGACGCGCCCGTCTCCTCTCTCAGGTCGGTGGACAAGCAGGAGAGGCCGTTTGCTCTCGGGATGCAGTTCGTCTTGCTCCGGACTCTCGGTGAGTGTTTGATATGAATGATGAGATGTTCAAGGTCAAAGGGGTTTTGGAGAGGACAAATGGTTACACTTAGTGAAAGCAACGTATTTGTAATACATCTTTCGATAAATGGACAGTGAATCACGTGCAGACAGTCGAGTGTAATCGGCTCCCGTTTGTTCGAGAACGCCCTTCAGTTCCCCAGAGAGCAGGAATGTAGCAGCATGGCCGACCCCGTGACCTCTAGTGTTGGTCGGCGTGTGACTAGACGCTGCCCTCCACGCCTCCACCCTGCTGGTGTGGCCGTGAGAGCTCAGTGTCGCCCCTCGCTCCACCAAGACGTCACACAGAGGGCAGCAGAGGACTGACAACTTTTGACATGCTTTAATAGGACTTTAAAGGTTTACTATACAGTAACTTTCTTTGACACTAATATTACTTTTCATGACACACTATAGCATCACTTTAGTCTTGCTATACTTTTGCGCAATGCTTTTTTATGATTTAGTTTTTCACAAATGATGTAATACATCTTTCACGACTTAACTATCCTGACATCTTTATGACTGCCATGAGGGCTCAGGCCTGCATGACATGGCGCCACCCAGTGGTAGAATGATGGTTTTACAGGGGCAATGACATCAATGTTAAGGATTATTTACATATACAACATTTTTAGGATTTTGAAAATATACTTTTACTCTGTACTTACAGGAAATCATGTAGTATACAGTCTGTGTTGGCAGATGTTATTCAAACTAACTAAAAACTTTAAAATGTTTTTAGGTGTTTTCTGTTTGCTTTATGCATAGTTTTTGTTGTTTGACGTGTAAAACATCGACACACGGAGAAAACACTTAGGTCTATCAACCCTGAAATAAAAGTTCACACCATAGAATTTCTCTCTAAAGTTATTATTTCATAACTAAATGAGTAATGAAGAAAGTCAAATTTCAGGATCCAAACAATCTTCACATTCAGCTAATCTTCATCAGTTTTGTGGGTGTGCTTTGATCAGATGTGATTTACAGCGCTGGCAACTTATGATGCTAACCTCTGATTGGTTTGAGGAGATGCATGACATCACCTCATCCCAACTGAGCCCCGCCCACTTTAAATTGTGAGAAAAACTATAAACTGGTCTATGAATGGGAGAAAACTAGTGACTAAAGAGTTAAGTTGTGTTGTCAAGACACAGAATGAGCTGTCAACCCGATGTGAGTGGCTCCTCTCTCTCCTCCCTCAGCCTACATCCCCACGCCCATCTACTTCGGCGCCGTGATCGACACCACCTGCATGCTGTGGCAGCAGGACTGCGGCGTGCACGGCTCCTGCTCCGAGTACGACGTCACCTCCTTCCGCTTCGTCTACTTTGGCCTGGCGGCCAGCCTTAAGTTTGTGGGCTTCATCTTCATCTTCCTCACCTGGTACTCGATCAAGCATAAGGAGGACCGGGCCGACCGCTGGCGCCAGCGCCTCCCCCCTCTGGGCACGGTCAGCGAGCTCATCTGCCACGCCGGAGGCCACAAGAGCCACGCTCGCACCCGCTCCTGCCCCGTGTTCATCCCGCCGCGGCCCGACCCGCCCGCCGCCCCGCTGCTCGACCGGGGCCACAGCAGCCTCAGCTGCCCCGGCAACACCCTCAAGGCATTAACCCCGCCCACCCTGATGCCGCACGCCAGCGCCCGTGTCTGAGAGCGCCCCCAGCGTCCCTCCGGGGGTCCATTGTGAGACGTGCCTTCCTGTTTGTGTTCGTCACCACACAAGTGTCTGCTTTACACCAACCGGACGCCGGGCGGCGCTCCGCGGCTGCCGGAGGACACGCAGGCAGAGACGCGGCCGCCATCTTTAAAGGGCTGCTCGTTGTCGCGCGTACGGGAGGCTGCCGCGCGTTCTTTGACTCTGAGCGTGTCAGCCGTCGCCACAGGAGGTCAGACCTCGGCGTGAAGGCTCCCGATGATGTAGAGACTCACATGGTGCTCCCGTTACCGGGCAGGGCATTAACGTCTCTGTACAGATGAGTCATCCACCGCCTCTAAAGCACAACCGACACACCTGTACTATGCAAGATCCGATGTACAGCTCCTCCCCCTGACTGTATTACACCGGTACCTCTTTCTTAGTCCCCGCTCAGTCGTCGGCTCGTTCATAATTCCACGTTCTCTTCCAGTCTGAGCTCTGAACATATCAGCACACCTCGTCTTTGAGCCTTCTCCGCCTTCCCTCTTTTCTGCTGTTGTTTCGGTCATAAGAATCGAAGAAGTGTTTTTCATTTCTCTCCTTCCTGTTTAGTACCAGTGCCTCTCGGCGGTCTCGGGCCAGTCCAGTTCTCAGAGCTCCCCGTCCTCTCCGCTGAGGCGCTCTTCCGCTCGGTTCGGTAACAGACGTCGCTGAACTTTTACGTACGCGCCCGTTGGAGGAAGCTCCTCCCCCTCGGCCAGGTAACATGTAGCTTAAAGCCAATGGTGCAGAGTTCAATGACTTCTATGGAATCTATATTTCATCACGCACCACACTACTTCACTATCATAATGCGAGATCATTTGCCAAATGGCAAAATAGATTGATGAATAAGAAAGGTCACTCGTCTCTGACCACGTGCCGACGCTACTGTACGTCCAGAAGATGTGATTGTACATGTGCTGTGGAGATGTTAAAGATTGTGGCAAAGACTTCAACAAATTTGACCAAATTTAAAACACAACTTCTTTAAAGTTAAGTTATTTGTGGCTTATCGCAAACCACCAACCACAAATGAAAAGAGGCGTGACTTTGGCTTTACATCCTAAAGGTCCTCAGATGTACATAGTAGTTCTCTAGTAGTCTAGGCTTTTAAGAAAGTAGTGCAGCAAGCATGTGAAACAATGGTGAAACAATGGTGCCCTTTTATCAGCAGCAGTAACAGGATGTGCATTATTCTGTGTTTGAGGCCCCCTAGTGGACAATGAGGTGATTGTGTGAAGGCCAGTGAATGTGTGTCTACTTGGTTAAAACTTAAAAGGTTAACTACTAAACTAGTCGCTGCACACGCACTCTGTGTCCTCAAGGTCAAGTTACCATGGTGGGCTTTTATTTTGGGCTCATGTTATTCTCTTAAGTGGCTCATGGATCTACAGCTTCCTTCAACAGGAAGTCCTTTGTTCAATATTAGACACATTAGTAAATTAAAAAGAAATGTATGAGACAAGTCTAGTTAAGTTATTTTATAAATGATTCAGATCAGTTGGATTACATTCTGTTATTAAAAGTGTGCAAAGGAATAGATAATCTGATGCAGGGAATACATTTTAAAAGTGAACCTTTTTGGCCAAGATTCGTGAGTTTCTGCCGGTGAAGATTCTCACGTGGTAACAGCATAACTCATGTTAGTATTATCGTGACTTAGTAGCTGAAATGACATATTCATAAGTGATGATTGTGTAAATATCAACAGATCAAATGAAGCGTACTATAGAGCTCACGCATAGTTAGAAGCATATTTATGAATTTACCCATGGAATTGTAGTTGAAATGAAAATAATATCTAAAAGTGAGGATGCGTCTCATTGTGCCTGAGCAGTATTATTCACACGCTACGGGTCGTCATGTGGGAGGAGTCTGTTATCGTCGTGGTTCTCCACCATTCCTCGTGTTCTGAGTTCATCGCAGCTTCAAGAGAGGAATACCAATGTGTGATTATTGATCAGGTCCCGTGTGTGTGTGACTAGAAAGCCAAATGTCAGTCATCTTACAATAAAGTATTTATTACATTCACTTTGCGTTGTGGCTGCTTACGCAACATTATTCTGACCAAATACCAAATGAACATGTTTGAGTGAAAATGTTTAAAATGTAGATTGTAATTGTACTCCTATACCTACTGAACCGTTCAAAGTCTTCAGCTTTTACCTGGCGACTCCACCGCTACGCCCACGTAAACGGGGAAGGGTAGAGAACCATCCAGCAGTGGCACAGATCATTATTATTATTATTATTATTATTATTATTATTATGAGACCCGACGGTCCTGCACCTGGGAGCCGGTGTCCTGCCGTTCAGACGACTCCACCTCGACTGTTGGTGTGTTTTACAACATTTTCCTCTTAGTATTTGAACCGAAAGTGAATTTCCCGGCAAGAACCGAAGCTGTTTTCTGAAAGTCGAGTTCTCCTCAGCAGCACAGGTCCAATTGATGTTTGCAAACTCTCGGTTTACAAATGCCTTGAATACTCGATGTGTCATTAAAGAAATGGATTAAAAATGGAATGAAGAATGAGTTATTGCAGAGCGTTGTTTCATGTGCGGCGACAAAACATGGCGGCGGACGCTTCACAAGGTTGAAAGAGTTTATTTCTTAACAGCTTCCTGGTTTTCCTGAAACCAGTTGTTTGAAAACAAAGAGAAAGGACAGCGTCCGCTTTGTGCAGAAGCACATTGGACCCAGAAGGAACCTCTGGATGAGCGGCGGGTATAAAGGAAACATCTGTTGTGCGGTCGGACATGAAGCTGGACACGGTGCGTATCACCGGTTTGTATGGACGAGTTACATCTAAACAAAAACCAACGCTGAGGAGGATTATCAGGACAGAGGAGTTCAAGTTTCACAACGAGCATGTCCCAGCTCCTGGTGAATGTGTCAGTATTTGCTTGTGGTTTGTAATAATAATTTTACTTAAAATAAATTGCTGTGATTAGTGTGAACGTGTATCTGGAGTCGGAGCTGCTGCCGCTCCTCAGATCAAGCTGTCGGTAGATTTACTGTCGACTGTCCCATGATTGTCTAAACTTTCGGGTACTACTAATGCTGTATGGCAAGGAGAGCAAAATAATACAAAGAACATTCATCAAGTCAAGTTTGAGTGATTTGTGAAGATGTGGATTCTGTAAACTTTTCTGACGTCTGACGTTTAAAAAAAGTAGCGAGTAGAAATAATCTTTAAGTTTCAGAAAATCTCCTTTTACACATGGACACGTTTCATCTCCACGTCACGTGGACAAGCTCAAAAGTGCATTTTAACCTTTTTATTGATATGAGTGTGTCCTGGTGAATGGGCAGGTTTATGATGGAGAGATGACTCACGCTAACTACTCATTCAGATGTTGAAATGGTTTCACCACTCACACTTATTTTTCATAAAAACATTAAAAACATCAATGGTGTTATCCGTGCGAAATTAAATATGTTTTAATCCCGACACTCGAGTTTAGCTGCATTAAGGCTTTTTCTTTTCCTAAATATATATTTGAAAAAAAAAGAAAAAAACATAACACTGTTTACTAATTACCGTAAGCACCTGTAAAAAAATAAACAATAACTTTAATACTCATTTTACAACTCTGACCGACTGAGGTGGCGTCGCTTGCTCTTGGCGAGCTCATCTTCCGATAACTGTCTCTATGGCGACCAGCGGCTCTCTCAGAGCGTCTGATTGGAGGGCCGAGGCGGAGAGCCGCTGCCCTCGTAGTCCAGGGTGAGGGGCAGCGGGGACTGGGGCAGCACCTGTGCTGCCAGCCCGACACTAGTCTGTGTGGTGGGGGGGCTCCGGGTGGTGCTGGCCGGCCCCCTGGGCCGCAGCGTCTGTGGGGATAAAGGGAGGTAGCCTTGGGCCTGGAAAATGTCCTCCTCTTCCTCGAGGTCCAGGCCGAGGCCCTGAGGGATGGTCTCCAGTGGGTTGTCGTGACGACTCAGCAGGTTGTCGTGTCGGGTCTCCAGCTCCGTCATGCCGTTCCCGCTGAACATCTCTCCTTCCAGCTCCTCCAGCTGCGGCGGCCATGTGTCGCTCTGGAAGACGGCCCTGTCTCTCTTTGGACCTGGTGGCAACATCACGGCGGATTCTGACATCACGGACACCTCGGGTCGGTTTAAAAGCCTCTCGGGAAGGTCGTTGACGACCGGTTCCAGTTTCCTTTCCAGTGTGGGCCTGGGTGTGGGTGGTGCTGACGGCATGTGGCTGGGGGCGGGGGTGGTGTACGGGCCGGCCTCTGCGGCCAGGCCCGGCCAGACGTCGCCGCTGCCCTCTTCAAAGCCTCCGCCCCCGGCCCCGGAGCCCAGCTCTGGCAGGGTGGAGTCGTCATGGGTTCGATTGAATTTGTTAAAAGCGTGTCGCAGTGCAAACATATTATCTATATCCTTCTGGAAGTTGACCCAGTTGTCTGGGCCGGGGCTGTAGTCAGGCCTACATTCATAAAGGCTTTCGTTTATGCTATACAGATCCTCCAGGCCCTGCCAGTTCACCTCCTCGTCTGTCAAGTTGGGAAGTTTAACCCTGTCGTCCGTCCCATATCGGCTGTGTGCTGCCAAACAGAGAAACAAGACGGTGAGAAGGAGCTCTTCAACGTTCACGCAGACGCCATGCAGCGACGCCCAGACGCAGGCTGAAGCAGCCAGGTCCATAGGGGTCGAGGCCCCACACACACACACACACACACACACACACACACACACACACACACACACACACACACACACACACACACACACACACACACACACACACACACACACACACACACACACACACACACACACACACACACACACACACACACACACACACACACACTGCAGAGCAGACAAACACAGCCCCCACACTGAGCTCGAGCCATGAGTAGTGCAAACACATGCGGCCGTAGACGTTCACGTTAGAGAGACGGACTGAAAGGAGAAACGGGAAGTGATCCGTCAGAACAGACGGACATACGGAGCTGCACATAAAAAAAATATATGGAATGGCGTAGTTAATGATAGGACTGCACTGGATTGAAATGCAAAGTCAGGCAACCTGGAATAAAATAAATGAGCAGCAGAGGACACAAAAAGGTGATGAATAAAAAACAGACAAGGAGCTGCTGAAGAGTGTATGCCCACACAGAATCAGGGAGGAATAAAAAATATATATTCGAAAAAGACACAAATGAAAGAAAAATTTGCAGGAAAAATAATCTCAAGCGTCCGCGAGTGAAAGCTGAGGAAAAGAAGCATCAGCGCGTCTCTCCTCGGGGGTCAGCTCTACGGAGCTGCAGGGTGGAGACGGGGACAGAGGGACTCACAGGAAGGAGAGGCTCGGCCTCCTCTTTGACTGCTGTCGACGCTGCTGTTGCCTGGTAAGCAGGTATCAGAAACAAACAGAGGTCAACAGGGCAGAGGTCAGCGGGAGGACGGAGAGGTCACAGCAACTCGAGTGTCCACTCTACCACTAGCTAACGGCCAGGAGAGGCCTCTGAAGGTCGTGCTACAGCGGAGCGCTAATGGGATGTGGCTGAAATGTCATGGAGGGTCATATTAAAGGAATAGTCCAAACCCCCCCCCCCCCCCCCTCCCAGATGTAGATTGTTAATTGTAAATGAGCGTTTGAGTCTTTTGACCACTTAAAGCGATGAACCCTCCTCCCTACTTTTACCCTCCACACACACACACTCATCAAGCCGATGGCGCCGAGCCCGACCGCCCATCAGGATGTAATCTAGTGCTCATTCACACTCACACACACACACACACACACACACACACACACACACACTCAAACACTGATGGCACCGCCCTCGGGACCAACGTGTCCACGGGCTCGTCCACATGTGGACGGAGTGACCCGGGCACCGGGCGGCCCATCTTCTGACTAGTGGACCGGCCCAATGAGAGGATTCACAGCGCTCTGAGCCAGGAGACGGTCAGCCTAGCTTAGCATACGGACTGGAGGCAGGGGGCCAGAGATAGCCACTCCCCTAAAACCTCACATGATGGGTTCTGCTTTGGTAACCCGCTGTGGACTAAAGCGTCATATTTAGTGTGCAGATGTGAGAGGGGTGTTGATCTTCTGACGCAAATGAGCTGATTGGTCCGACTCGTGAGGCGGGGGCGGTCCAGCATCATGCATTGTCCTTCACGTGCACTCGATGCTCGGGTCTCAGGTAGAAGCACAGGTTCAGCACCACTATGTGACCCCATGGTTTTTATTTAGCCATGCTATCATAAGAGAAGCTAAAGAGACTTCATTTGGGGGGGGAGGGGGGGGGTAACTGCTTTAAATGTTTCACTCTCAGGCAAAGCTGTGAAAATATGCAGCAGACGATATCTGCCATGTGCTCAGAGTGATGGTTTGGGGATGGAGACGAGAAGGAAGACAGTCCTCTGGTTAGGAGTAGTTAGCGCGTCCCCCGCATGCAGCCACAGATTAAGCGCCAGCAACTCCATGGATGGATGGATTAGTGGGAATGAGGCAATTGGGCCCATGCAGGTGTTAAAGAAGAAGCCACTGAAGAGAAACAAAAATTGGTGGATACCTGTGTGGCTCATAGCTTCCTCCATCTTTACCTCCTGATCGGAAAAATAAAAGCAATCGATTGTTAATGCTCTGAATCGGGAAGATACGAGAGGGAAATAAATAGATCATTCACACTGAAGGGTTCTTCATGCACAGCTGCGACTCCCTATGGAGAAATGCAATTATCCAATGATAAGAATGAGGGAGGGAGGAACGACAAGTCAAGAGATTTGGATTTGAATGGAGGAAAACTGGGAGGAGAAGTTTGAAAGGTCAGGATGGAGATGAAGACTGATCAGAACTGAGTGTTTTATGAGGTGTGGAGCTCAACGGGGGCTTCCTTTTCAAAGAGAAACACACAGGGTTATCCAGTCAGGTGATCTTGGCGCTTAAGTCACACTCAAATAGATGCAAGTCAATGTTAGATCCGTGTCACCAGACAGTTATATGGTATTAATCTATTCCTCAAAACAAAAAACCACGACACTACTTTCCCTCGGTTCATGAGCTGGCGCCACGCGGAGCGAGGCAGCCGGGACCAGTAGGAGGTGTGAGGCTGCGAGGTGACAGGCGTTGGCGCGGTGGGGACCGGTCCACCGCGCCAACGCTGGAACACAATCGGCTCGCTCAGAGCAGCTCGCCGCTCCCCGGCTGGTGATTACTGACATTAGGCTTTTAAACAGCCGCTTCATGCCACACACACACACACGCTACGGGCTCCGGCCGCCGCTGCCTTACTTAATAACTACCTCCGTGTGCCGGGATGTTTGCTCAGTAGAGGATGCGTGGATCATGTGGTGGTTGTAAAATAAAAAGACATTGTGGCCGATTGTGGCAGTGATGCTTGACAGGCTCAAATCAAATGACGGGCTCAACTGCCTCGATGACAGCGACCTCCAAATAACATCTGTAACGCGCGGTGAGTCACGGCCAGGACGTCTAACTGTGACGGGGCTCGTTGGCTGAAGATACTCTCGTTCAAAAGTCAGTGGACGGTAAGTGGAGAAACTCTTCCCCCGGGGTGGAAGTCCCTGTGCTGAGAGAGAGGTCTGAGTGTGTGTCCTTAAGAAGAGAACAGTCAACACAAGAGACACACAACCCTGTGACGGTTCCTTGAACTCCACCTAAAATCTCAGCTTACATCACTGGGTCGTCCACAAACACATGCAGCATGCAGATATGAGTCAACACACACCACTGAGACTGAAACAGACTGGACACACCAAAGAAGACTGGACTCCAACACACACGTCCATATTTCCATAACTCGTATTACTAATTCAGCTTTAAGTGTTCATTTCACTCATTTTAATTGAATAGTTTAACCGCATTAACTGGTCCAATTCTTCTGAGTGTAACATCTGTTTCAGTCATTGTTGGCGTAACAACGACCACTAAACGCAGTGGACCAGTCCACATGCCCGACCCCTGTTGGACAGCGAGCTAGGGATCACTAAAGGGGCAGAAAGTGAGCGTGTTTACCTGTGTCCAGGCCTTTGGGGCGAGGGTTACACTGCTTGTAACCTTGACAACTCCTCATCTCCATCAGCTGGGCATGGAGAGAGTTCAGCACATCCCGATCCACTGTGTACACCGCGTTGGTCAGCTGCACGGGTACAACACACACACACACACACACACACACACACACACGTGACCATCACACTCATACTGTGGTTTTAAATGAGCATGTTTAGCCATCTGCAGGATGCTCCTTCTCCCACACTAGAAATACAGTTTTTAGATGCAAGCGCCCCTGAAAAGGCTTCGCCAAGGAGAGGAAAAGAAGACGGACGCAAACAACGAGCACAGCGGACGGCAAGCAGCTGTCCACCCACCTGGTAGGGGTCATTGTTGAGGTCAAAGTACTCCAGGAAGCCGGTGGAGAACTCGCAGAACAGCGTGTTGTGGGTCTCGTTGATGGTCCTCAGGCACCAGTAGGTGTTGTTGTTGGAGCTGGTGCAGGCGCAGAACCCCCCCACTAGAAGGACATCGACATTCATCGGAAACGTAAATTCCACCGCAAACACGAACAAATACCGTAACAGACGTCAAACAATTCATTCTCAAATGAGCCGGAAGCTGGAAGTCACATACATGTCCAGAAGGGAGCGGTCTGCCAGTGGTCATTGTTGTGTGTGAAGCAGGTGAGGCCGGGCAGGCTGCAGTCGTCCCCCTTCTTCTGGCGTTTCTTCTCCTTCCTTTCCTTCTTCCTCCTCCGGATCTCGTTGTACAACTGGGCCTTTCCATCTAACTCGTGTGCTGGCTCCCTGTGGGGAGGAACGCCAGAGAATTACACAACGGCGCTGATGCAACGATGACATCAGCCCCTGCCCTCTCCGGTGCCAGTGACGGGGGGGGGGGGGGGGGGCATCGCCCAGAATATGACAGCCTGTTACTTTCATGTTTCAGCTCTTACTAGGTCTAATTTTCTCCGGGATGACATTGTAGCCACTGTCCCCCTCTTCCCCCGGCCTGTTCAGGCGCGGCAACAAAATAAAACTGCTGCTTTGTAGCGACGCAATCTGTTTCCAATGTCTCCTTGTGCGAGCTGATCGCTGTGTTGGAGGGATCGACTGAGTTCCCCTCTGTTGAGTCATTCTGAGTCATTCCGTCTTTCCACACACACACACACACACACACACACACAAAGATCTCATGCCATGCATCTGCATTCAAACTCGATTCTAGAACCAACATCTAGACACACATGGTCAACTCAGCACGGTACACAGCTACAACACACACATGCTGGACCTACAGTCATGGGAATGAATGTGAGCTTCATGTTCAAGCTGACATGCAGTGGCCATGCAACATATTCACAATGCACAGTGAGACAGCACGATGAGACACAATCGTTACACACGTCATGAGGCGCATCGCGGTCAGTTTGTCATGACAACAGGGAAACGGTCAAACTGAATGCAGCAAACCTACGATGAGAGGGGAAGAGGAACTCACTTAAAGGGATGGAGTTGATCATTCCTGCTCTTCAATCTCTTTGCCTTGTTTCTGTCTCCTTTGTTAAAATAGCTGTTGTTTGTATACACAGAAAAAGAGACTAAGGACTCCAGGAGGGTTTTGCATCCGGCCTCACACCGGTTATTGTAAACTTGCATTCTGTGTGGAAATAACATGAGAGAGAAACTTCTTCTTGAGGTGGAAGAGAGATGACCCACCTCTTCTTTCCACAGTCGCACTCATCTGGTCGTGTCCTCTTCAGGTGGCCTCTCACTTCACGCAGGTTCTTGATTTTGTCTTGAAGTTCTTCAATCTGGAATTAAAAATGAAACAAAGACCCTCATTCATTTGTAACTATTAAGACAAATCCTTGACCACTGACCAGATGAGTAACCTGGAGGAGGTGCCTGTGCATCTGTGTGTGTGTGTGTGTGTGTGTGTGTGTGTGTGTGTGTGTGTGTGTGTGTGTGTGTGTGTGTGTGTGTGTGTGTGTGTGTGTGTGTGTGTGTGTGTGCAGGCCTATGGTCAGACACTCACCTCCTGGTCCACATAGGTCTTGTGGTCTTTCCAGGCTCTGGAGGACTGGTAGATTTCTCTTTCACAATGAACACTGTCATTCATCAAGATGTAACACCTGGAGAGAGAGGCAGAGGACCCCGTCATGCTCGGCTCTCTTGACAGACTCACAGTGAATCTGAAGGTGAGTCCCTCCTGAGGTTCTGAAGGGAGGCGGCCCTCTTACTTGTGGGTCACTTTCACAGAGTGTGGGTATCCCACCGCATTGGTGTCGTCCGCCAGCATCTCCTCTGAGCCGTCGTCCGACCCCAGATGAAACTCGGGGTCTTCCGGGTTGTAGTGGCGCTTTGAGATGACGCGGCGGCGGACAGCAGACTGGTCATCTGCTTGGAGGTCGATGTCATATATCTGACCTTCAAACTCCACCGACAGGGACCTGGCCTGCCGGGTGTGGACGAAACGTGGACGATAACCTATGAAATGACAAAAGAAAAAGAAAAGTGTCAAGCAAGCTTTTATGTTCATGTCCAATTTCACTCATTTAGTATATTTAATGTCGTCATCAACTCCTTATTTCAGTGCTCCTGAAATAAGTAGAGAACGCTGGTCTGTCCACTTCTGAGTGTTTCAGCTTTTAGGCCTTTTCTGGAGTGTGTTTTAAAGGTTATCAGTGTTCATACGTCAGTTGCACCTTTCCTCAGCGACACTAGAGGGCATCACACCACAACCCAACAGCACACACACTCAGAGTGTGTGCACAGAACAATTGCAGGACTTGTTGCAGGATGTTTGCTTTTTGTCTCCCCTCAGGAGCAGACATAATCCGAGTCAGGAAGTCAAGGCTTCAGCCTCTGTGGATTTATTTTCCTCCAAATTATTTTGATACAGTGTTGAAAGTGGAAAAAAAGAAGATTTGTGTCTACTCACGACGAGCTGAGGAGGAAGATGACTGGCGGTGGGAGCGGCGGTCGGCCCTGGAGGGGCTGAGCAGCCGGTCCCCGCAGTCACAGCCGCGCTCTCGGTGGTCGTAGCTGCTGCGGGGCTTCAGGCTGCGGGCCCTCTTCCTGGAGCCTTCTTTCGAGCCCCCTTTGCACTTCTGTATCCTCCACTTCCCTGTGATCTCCTCCACACAATGCCATTTCTGCACAACGACAACCGCAGCAGAAATAAACGGGGAGAACAAACGTCTCTCGGCCAACTTCATTTACAAGTGTGGATTTGAAGCGATCGAGTGTCCTCGAGCTGGATCCCTTTAGGACAAGTCTGTGTTGCTGTAACAATGAACAGATTTTCACGCAAAGCCAATAATGAGTGAAAAATGTAATCTCAGACAAAAGCCTCTGTTTCAATTTGAGAAACTCTTTGAGAAACACATTCTTCTGGAAGATATATCAGGCATATCGCGGCCTGTGGGAAAGAATGTCATCCAAAAGCAGCAGGAAAGATAAACCCAAACGACCACATGAAATGAATAGAGGCTGTCTGGTGTCTAGAAAATAAAAAGGAACACCCGATCACTCTCACACGGGGTAAGTGCGTCACCAGCCTAATTGTATAAATGCATGTCCACGCATTTGTCCTCCATATTCCAGCTTTCTCAACATTTATTCCCACTCGGGAGAAAGAAAACTGAACTAATTGCAGTGAGGAGTGTCACTGGTTATGTTTTGTATAAATGGATGAGACACATCTGTAGAGCGCAGTGCCGATGAGCGGTGGCGAGTGTGGGAACTAAAGTCCAAACAAAGGGCCGTGAAGCAGCTCCGGTTTCTTCTGGAAGGCTCATAGAGTGACGAAGGGCTTGCGGGCTAAACCGAGCTGTTATATCAGCATTAGACAAGACAAGAGAGAGAGAGAGAGAGAGAGAGGGATGAAAATAATCTCTGTAATTCTTTATCCTTCTCTCTCGCTCTCCCTCCTGCGAGTGCTTTTCGGCCTCAACAGCACCGCTGCAGCAGAGCAGCACAGAGAAGATGGATGAGAAACTGAGGTGGAGGGAGAAGGGGGGGAGGGGAGGGGGGGGGGGACATGGATGACCAGGCAGGCTGAAACATAAACAGATAGTGGAAGACCCAAAGTGTGTACCCCTGAAACTATACAGAAAGAGACTTCTGTCCGTCCCTCGTGAGTAAACCTGGTGAACCCGGAACAAACAAACATGGTCATCGCTCAACGGATCCCAAAGGGACGAGAAGAAACACAACGGAGGCGTTGCTCTTTGAAAGATCTGGAGTCTCTGGACCACGTTCATGCGGTCATCTTCAAAAGGCAGCAACTTTCGAGTCTTTTTTCTTTTTTAAACCAAATGCAAACCGAAATGGAGTTCAAGAGTGAAGTATAAGGTCCTTATTAAGAATAAGGACCTCGATTCTTCAGTTTTTTTGTTTTTTTTAGATGAGTTGTCATTTCAAGGAAATCCACAAAGTGTACAACTCTGTAAAACTGACACGGTGGAAAAAAGAGAGATAACAACCAGATGAAGATGAGCGATAAAGCCCTGCCTGCTGGTGTAAGTACCGTCTCCCCTGTAATTGTGGAACACAAACACCGCAGGCTCTCACGCTGCTCACTGGGAGGTCATGTTAAATCCTGCCAGACGGGCCACTTATGGACAAACCGTATCCTGCATGCTATGCAGCAACATACTATGATGTGCACTGTAAAGAGCTGCAAGAAGACACACGTGTTGTGAACTATTACAGGTGCACACACACACACACATGTACTGTATTCACAGCCTTACGTGCATACACACACACACACTCAACTGGAGCCGCTCCATCGCCGTCTTTAATAACTGATTGTTTCATACACACATTTATGTGACCATAAAGTGGATCTGGAGCGAATTACTCAGCCCTTCAGAAACCCGGCCTGTCATTTAACGCTACCTTAAACCTGTAACAATTTGTATTATTCTGGTGCGTGCGCTCCGAGGCCACATACTGCCCCACTTGGCTGTTGCTGCCAGCAAATTAATGGGCACAGATGAAACAGATGAAAGGGAAGTTCCGACAAATTAACTAAACAGGGCAACAGGATCCAATTATGAACCAACTGTTTAAATGGCTATTTCACTCGTGGCCCTGTGGAATAGCCCAATCAGGAGAGCTGCTCATTACAGTGGGAACACAACTGAAGACTCCTTCCTCACTGGCTATCAGGGGCTGGTTTCATTTGCACACAGCGTGTTTGTTTTACCTGTCCAGGCTGCTCGCAGGGCGTCTGGAATTCGGCCTGCTGGCACGTCTCTTTGACCTTCTTGTACTTGGGGAGGCTGTTGGTGTTCTGCGTGTTCACCGAGTCCTCCTTCTTCCTCAGGATCTTTCTGCGCAGCACAACAAGTGAACACGATTAGGAGGAAATCAGCATCGACCGACGGACTCAACGTCATATCCAAAGAGTAAAGTGTTACTGGAGCGAGCTGGAAGCTGAAGTCACCGTTTCCTGTTATTTTAACTTCCAGTCCCTGTCAGTGCCGTGTGCCTCTGATGGCCACGGCCAGTGAATGGATGAGTTATGATGCATGTCTGTGTGCCAGAAGGTCTGGGCATGCAGCGCCGCCTCCCACCAGGGCTCAGCTCCAGGCCACGCCGTGTGACCCGGGCGGCGCGCTCAACTGCTCTGCCCCTTTCTCCTCGGCTAGCACCACAAGGCCTGGCTGAGCCTCCGCTCAGGCCGTGCCAACCTCCCTCTCCCCAACCGCCTGCCAACACGGCCCAGCTGCCTGCGACCCACAGACAGAACGCCGGCGACTCCGACGAACAGGACGACCTGCGGCCTGCAAGACTAGGGCCGTTGTGTTGTGCGATCCTGTCTAGCGCCGCGTTCCAGGGGGGGAAAACGGCCAATGTTCTCACACTGGCTCGGCTGTAGTCTCAACACTTTAGCCAAGGGGGATTAAAGAGCTCCCAGTTGTGGTCGACGTCGCTCCCCGATGGCTGCATTATGCAGATTATGAGATTCTCAAACAACAGTCGGCCCCATCTGGCTGTCAGCAACTCACGGGTCGGGAGGAAGGGTACTGTAAGGTCATGTGAGGATATTGAACCATAGAGTGTATCACATGACCAGTGAGAGAACTGTACAAGAAACATTAGCTCCTCTGTGTGTGTGTGTGTGTGTGTGTGCTGCAGCAGCAGTGCTTGAGTAACAGAGCGGAAGGTCCGTGGAGGCTAATCTCAGTATTTAGAGACAGGCGCACAAGCTGGCAGCCTTTATAAACAGTGTGGATTAATGGAGGGATGGATTAAAAGAGCTAAAGCCCCTACATGTCAAAGGTTACAGTCTTTTCATTTGGTACACAGCAGTCCAGGGACCAACTAGTTCTTCTGCCACAGAAAGCTGCGCCAGCAGGAGGCCGCTCTGTATGCACAGCAGCACGGCTAACGAGTGCTGCTCTAGTGCTCCGGGATGCGCGTCTGCAGATGTTGGCAAATGAGCAAATTAGTGGAAAGGAGATGACAGGGCCAGGCCAGCAACTTGGGGGAAAATAGGGATTGTGAGGAAATGATGGTGGGGGGGGGAAACAGCAGCTGTGTGGGAGAACGCCACACGCCCTGATGTACAGCATCTTTACACACGCCGCCCGTAACATCTGAACCCAACCCGTGTTGCTGCTATCTTGTTAACTTGTCCTGGGCACCTGTATGATGCAACGTCTTGATGAGATTCTTTCCAAGCAGTCAGGTGTCAGTCACAACCCTGGGCGTTACCGCAGCGTAACATGTTAAGTGAACAAAAGCGTGCTGTCGGTTTGGAAGCATCGTTTTTCTGCAACATATATCAGGCAGCAGAGTAGAGGTTAAATAAAGAACTGACAGGGTTGGAGCGAGAGCTTGTGCTGTGTGTGCGCTACAAAGAAAACAGTCTTGGGGAAACAGGCAAACGCTGGCTGCAGCGTGGCGGCTGCATTCCTCACCGGGGAGCTGGTGACATGTCCTGTGAGAGGAGGGAGTGTGAGCCTTCCAGCCATTCCTCAGGTAACATCATCCTGAGCCTGGCGAGTCTTTGTTTACTCTGCGTGTGTCTAGCGATCTGCCTCGGCCTCTGCCAGCGCACCAACAGCAGGCCGAGTCAGATTTAGGGCCCCGATCACAGATCTTAGAACATTCCCCTTTAAAGCAACTTTAAGAGACTTTCTTCTGGTAAAAGGTCAAAGGACCTGGTTACACATGTGTCAGCGCCTCTTGCGTGAGCTGTCAAAATGTGCCAGCCGCTTAAAGCTTCACCTAACAACTTTGAACATTTCAACCTCATCCACCACCACCGCCTCCCAAGCCAACTGTGGTCAGGAAATGTCTGTCAGACCGAAAAAAATGGATGTCTTTCTGGAATAGGCAACGTCGTTGCGCCTTGCACATTTCGGGTTCATTGAAATGTTTTGTCAGGTTTAGTGTGACACACAATGCTCTGCAATGACATGGATGTGCCTGTGGTGTGGAAAGGGAATAAAGAAGTAAAGTTTACCCGCGCTCCACCAGGAATGTGTCCCTCCAGACTTTGGGTTTCCGGTTGGGTTTGAATCTGGGAAAACAAAACGCACAAAGTTTATAGATTTCATAAGGCTTATGCACTCGCCATCAGTTACAGGATGTCAGGCATGCAGTTCAACAATATTATGGTTGATCATAGCGAGCTTGAAGCCCCACTATGTAACTTTTCCACCTAAAAATAACAGCTTGAAAAAAATGGTGCCGCTACAATGGCTTTTAAGTTTTAATATGTTGATTTGCGCCTCCGCCACTGCCATCGGGGGTCTGTGGCCAGAAAACTGCTGAACGTAAGATGTTGGGACCGGCCCGGTACTTCCGGTTTGGACCGACGGAAGTACTTCAACTTGCTGTCTGGCAGTGATTACGCAACGTCATATCGTGCCAGTCCACGCTCACAGGAGACTTTTTATTTGCTCCGCTACGCGACGCGTACAGACAGAATGACATGCTGCTGTGGAGAACACCGGGCCGGGCCTGAACGAGACGCGCTGCCGATCAGCTGTGAGCTCACTAGCCGGAAGAGCCATATATGGCTCGAGGGCCAGAAGTTCACGACACTGAAGTAAACATTAAATACCTGAAGGGGGCGCTACAGGGGAAAAGTTTCATAGTGTCGCTTTAAGACCTTGTGGGTTCATGGGAATAGTGTTATTGCCATTTGAGCCCTAAATTGATTACCCCTGTTCTTTATGTGTTTTTTTCTATGTGACTTTTCTTTCTTTTATAATGCAGATGGATTAACAATAGCCGATTGTGCTTTTTTATGCTGAGTATAGTAGTCTGTACATTGGGTTTGCTGGGGAAACAAATGATTCAACTTGCAAACAAATTCTACTTCAGAAGAAGAACCGCAGTGAAACATCCTACAGCCAAGGAAAATCCACCAAATGGCCCCAAATCCACTTTGTGCTCACTTGGAGAAAAGGCAACTATTTGGGCTATGGACATTTGCATGTTCTCAATAATGGAAACAATTAATACAACTGCTGCAATTACTGTACATAATATCGATTTTACAGCATGGATCCATACACACCTGTTGCCAGTCTTTTCCTGTTCCAACAGCTTCAGGATGGACTTTCCGTCCATGTCTGGAGGCGTGTCCAGACCAGCAATGTGGAGAATCGTGGGAGCTAGGTCAATGTTTAGCACCATATGAGGGTTTCTGAAGAAATACATGTACACAAAATGTTGTTAATTGTCTGAAATATATACAATGATGATAGATTAAAGAAAGGATGGATCCCAATACACCCAGCACAGCCCAGACACTCTGATTGTTTTAGTTGTTACTTGGACTTACACTGCCCCTGGCTCGATGTTGGGTCCCCTCAGAAAGAACGGCACACGGATGTCAAAGTCATACGGCATTGACTTGCCCTTGATTAGGCCAAACTGACCAATGTGGTAGCCATGGTCTGCTGTGTAGATGATGTAAGTGTTTTCCAGCTCTCCAGTTTCCTCGAGCATTTCAAACACCTAAGAAGACAAATGAGTGAGGATGAGAAGATACAACACACAGACATTTAGAGGAAATGCCTCAGAGGAACAAATAGGAAAAACCTCAAAGAAAGTCCATCAGTAATGACACTTACTTTCTGCACTGAGTCATCTACAGACATGAGCGTCTGCAACCGCTTACGATGTAGGAAGTTGGTGAATTCCATGTGGATGGGTCTCATGGGACCGGTGTACTGCATGATCCAGTGTTTGTCCATATTTGGGGCATAGTTGTAGCTGGGGGTGCTAGTAGGAGGACACAAAGGAGGGAGACATGAGAACAAAAACGTGTATTTAGATGCATGTACATACTGTAGACCTGATGGAGTCTCATAGCAGTAAGACATTAATCATGGGGAGTTATCAGAACACGTAACATCTACGAACACACCATTTAAGATGCCAAAAAATACCTGTCTGCTACTTTTCACAAACTACTGCTCAGTAACAGGTGCCGCAATTGTCCACTGTGTTTGGCACGCATCAATAGCTGCTCTGTTTGTTGAAGGAAATGTCTAAATACTCAGCAGCCAGCACCGTAGCTGTTTTTCCGACCATCTCTCCCCTCACACAGAGACGAGAGTCTCCCTGCTCCGCGCCGCTCTTGGCACAGACAAGTCATTTGAGGGTTGGCACTTGCTTGAGAAAATAAGAGGCCCCCAAGTCAAGTTTGCAACAACCTCTGGACCAGAAACTCAATAAGTCACGGTCATTTGAAATGGGGGATAACAAGAGTTGATAATGAGCTAGAGGGAGAGGGAGGCAGGCTTGTTTGTGGAGAGTCAGAAGTGAGAGAAGCTGTTCACTTGTGGCCGTAAAGTAAAGGAGAGCGATAATGGGAGACTAATGTATGAAGTTGACTTTCTCTCTACAGTTCAAAGCAAAGTAGTATATGAATAATAAACTGTAAGCCTAATATAATTAACCCCATAATTCAGTCCTATGTGTAGTCTGTAGTGTAGGCATATAATGTGACAATAAATAATTCCCTCTACTGTAGAAATTCACTACAAAATTAAACTTCAAACGAACAAGTTGTACCGCTGAATAATCAGCTGGAGAAAGTATCAAGACTGAGATGCTTAATGAAGACCTGCTGGGAGCTGCTTTGCTCTGATTGAGTGAGCTGGCTTCTGCCCTCGTCTCCTCAGGCCGGCTTTGTGGGAAGGGTGAACTCTTCACCCACCTAGCCAGGCGGTCTAATAAGCCCCACAAAGGGACCTGTCTCTGGGCAATGGGCCACCAAGGTATGGGGCCCTGGGCACAAGGGAACCAGGAATGCAGAGGTCAGAGGAACGGAGCCAGTCCATAGGGGAGGTCACACCTGCCACCTGTCACATATACGTAGGTCGGTGTTCTGTTGTATTAGCCCTGGATTACAGCGGCCCAAGGCCCACTGTTCACCCCAGAATGCCTCCTGACCTTACAGGACCTAACATAGACACGTCCCGCTTGAGGATTAGTGACGTTCCCCTAAAACAAATAGCTACAACCAGAATAACTTTGAGACACTCACTGCTATAAGGAGACATGCCAATGACAGACTGCATAAGATCTATAGTGTTTAAAAATAAGTCACAGGCTTGACTCACACCTAAGAGACAGGGTAAAAACACCTTTAGTGAGGAATGTTAATGACATTAACATCAAACCCTCCCCTGCTATTATTGCTGTCAAAAGTACAGACAGGCATTTGATTTATGAGGCGGCTCCTCCTTCACTGCCACGCAGTCTCCTCCTAACTCTGTGCATTTTGCTTTAGAGGTGTATGGCATCTGCTGAAAAGACGGAAAGTGGCAGACGAGACTAATTTCATGTCAGATCTTTCCATTAGCGGTTGACCAGAACAGGGACTTAATGGCTTTTGTACAAAGCTCATTTGAACCAATTAAAACTGGAATTGGAACAGGTTCAAAGTCATATAAATTAAAGGAATTTGCTCCACAACATCTGGCAGTAAAACGTTTTTTTCCATATCTGTTATGTAACAAACACCAAGACGGACACCCACCCATACGGACTGCGTGTGCTGCCACATTAACCCCGCCACATACTCCGCACACAATCACTGGGGCAACCCCTTTAGTCACCCCCGGGCCCCAGTTCCACCCCTTTCACCCAGAGGCTCGAGCTAAAAATAAATTAATAATGTCACAAAGGGTGTTCCAAAGCACACAATGCATTCCTCTCATCCCAAGAGCCGCGGGGAGAAACTACTGATTGATATGGACAGGATCAGGAAGTGCTTTGCAAATTTCACAGGAGAAGAGGGAGGGGTGGGGAGAGTGCCGAGGGATGAGAAAACGAGAGAAGACAGAGAGGGAGAGACAGACAGACACTGAGATATAACAGATAGAGCGACGGAGGGGAAGAGCAAAGGGACAGAGGAGAATGTTAAGTGGGTTTGAAAGTGAGAGGGAGAAAGTGGGGAAACGGAAAGAAAAGGAAAATAGAAATGGCAGTCTTGAAACTTAGGTCTACTTCTCTACACCGACACCTTCCCCCCACCCAGTGCATCCTGGGAGCCTTTTGGAGGGCCCAACAAGAGATGGCTGGGCATGTTGTCATGGAGAAACCCGCAGTATCGACATGCTGCCTCAACTCAGCAATGACAGTTGTTGAAGGCCAGTGTGGGGCAGTGTGGGCCTACTGTGCTCCGTGAAAAAAGCCATCCGACATCTTCTTCATGGTATCTGTCCCAGCTATTCTTGAATGATAAATCATTATAAATTCATGCTTGCCGAGTCGTCGTTCCTCGCAGCTTCTATTAAACATGTCATCACTGGGGATTGAGGCGCATGAATACTGTAATACCGCTATATAGACCAAATCATGAAAGGTTAACGCGAAAAAAAATCCATAAATCAAGCATGTGCAAAGCATGAAGCGTGATGAAGGGAGTCTGAATGTAACTTACATGTGCTGCGAAGCATTGGGGAAGTGCTCCGCATACTGTGGAGCGGAGTCTTCTGGGCCGTGAGGAGCGGCGTGACTGACGACCATCATCACAGGCCGGTGGGGGTACATGCGCTTAGACGTGCGGAAAAAGTTAGTGCTGTCGTTGGTGATCAGATCGGTGAAATAGTCCTGGAAGAGAGTGAATACATAGGATGCATTAGGTGCTGCAGGGCTAACGTCCCATCTTGAGAAGAAGGCTAAAACAGAAGGTGGAAGAGGGAGAAAAATGCAAAACAACATGAGCTTTGATAAAAACTCGTTTGTCGTCCAATCACCACGACATGTTGCTTTTCCTCATCCAGTCATTTAAAAATAAATGGACACGGGCCAGTGGGGACATGAACCGGGGCCATTGACTACACTACCAATGTGTCTAGTCAACAGCTGGCAGCTTGCCTGTGTGCACGTAAAATGTGAGTGTGTGCTTGAGTGTGTGCATGTGTATACAGTACATGGCCTTCATCGGTGAATCTCTGCACTATTGAGTGTGACACCACTTGATGGTGAGAGGCGTCTGGCGCTCTCAAATGGTATGTTGTTATGACAGCTACTATCCTCTAATCCTCTCTGGGAAATCCGTTCCCTTTCTCCTTCAGCTTCTTCCCCTCCTATTTAGCTTAATTTGAATCCCTTTGATAAAGCGTGCTTTCTTGTCACGGATTCACTCTGGGAGACAAATAAGACACAATAGACTCAACAGGTAAACTCCTTAAACTGAGGTTGACTTGTATCCAGGAGATGGGAAGGACACTAAGTCCCCACATGCTCTGTTTTCCAGATCCAGTGGCATGGGCAGAGGGGGTGAAATGGTTGCTTACTATAAACTAAGAGCTTGTGATACAGTATAGACACATCAAACACCGGCCTGACATATCTGCACCTTTATTCCAGGCTGATCAAAAGGCCCTGGAGTCTGTTTTTTTAAATGTACAGCCTGTCACACCCTGAACTAAAATCACAGTCTCACGTGCCAAGTTTCCAACAGATTAACCATTCTACCTGCAGTTTTGGCTTGCCACAGTTGTTGTCTGGCACACCACATGCGGAAGGGAGTGCCAGGTTGCGAATGAAAGGGTAACGGGTGATTTTCCTGAAATTTCAGACGTGGGTTTGGCCGATTCATCCTGTCTCTATTAATAGGCTTTATAGTCAGCTTTACTAGCCTGGCGACTGCACATGCCCATGGAGGCTGGTGATCGCGTGCATATGACAAAGCATTGCCATACTTGTTTTCTATGTGTTGCCAGCTCTCCATAATCTGAGCCGCTGCTGCTAAAGACTCAGAAGGGAGCAAACGTGTCATGGCGAAGGACTGGCCAACAGCTCTGGAATGGTCAGGGAGGTGAAGAGTATCACTTTCCCCCCAACCTTTTGTAGATGATTGGTACTAAGTGTCACATAATACAAACCCATTCACATATGGTTTGATTTCCCCAATGAAATTAATACATTTTAGGTTGTATAACAACCTTGATAGTTTGACTGTCAATGCAGCATGTTGAATTAATGAGAATTATTCATTAGGAGTAATCATTTACAAGCTTTTTAAAGCATTATTGACACTAATATATCAATGTATTGCTTTGTGTCTTTAGGACTGTTGTCATATGTCTTGCAATTTGAAGAAAGAACATGTATGGTTCATATAATTCAATTAAATCTCCGGCAGGTCTTTGACAAAGGCCTCCTACAGATGGAAAATCAAATGGGACTCCATTGAATGAAATCACTGGACAAGTGCGTCATCTAATCACAAAGCCTCGGTGTGCCAGCTGCACTCTGTGGAAAACTACGACCTCCTGACCCTGTGTGAATGCAATGCAGGAGCTGGGGTTGTCCCAGTAGTAGCAGGTTCATGCTTTTTGACAGTAAATAGTAAATAGTGTGTCCATTTGGTTTTAAACCACTAACTGCTGACCGAGTCCATGTCATGTAAACACCTTGGCCTCAGCGTGTGGGTAACTTTACACCTCAGTCAAAGTTGGCAGAGGAATAGCAGTCCAAACATTTGTTTGCTCATCTTTTGGAAAAGCCATCTTGAAACTTGACATATGTCCGAACTGTAAACCCTCCTCATGGATTCATCATGTACCCAGGACTACGCTACCTGGGTCGATATTGGCATGGAGCTGCGAAAACAAACTGACAGCTCTTACAAAAACATGTGGGGATGATTTATGACCGACGCCATCCAGGGCTACAAAAAAGACATTGTAACCCCAGTGTTGATTTCCAGAGTCTGGCACTTGTAAAAGTTTTTCCCACTTCTTTTATTGTGATACCATAGCACACAATAATTCTGTAAAACTTCACAATGTGACAAAATAAGAGGAAAACAAATGCAGGGTGGCATTTATCACATACTTCTCATAAATATGCTGTCTACGTGTTGAGGTAAGGCGCGTCATAATAAAGGGATGCTGCAGAAAGAGGAGACTCCAGCTCAAGTCATCCCCTTTAATTCTTGAATGAAAATTCCTGCCAGCCTAGATCAGAACATTGTGATAAGTGAAGTGCTTCACTCTCTGTATTTATACGTGTAGTGGAACCAGCAATTTGTCAGGAGAATTCTTTACATGAGGCCATAAAGTGAAAAATAAATAAGTGATTCAGTGAACGGTCCCTTTTTTTTAGAAATTATAGGAACACATACCTTGGCATATTCGGCACCGTGTTTCTCCTTGTAACCATTCCGACAGACGGTGTAATTATAGAAGCGGGAATTTTTTATCAATCCAACCCATTCGCGCCACCCAGGTGGGATGTACGAGCCATTGTACTCATTGAGGTATTTGCCGAAGAAGCCTGCAGAATAGAAGGAAAGATAAATGACGGTTTCTTTCAAAACCAAGTCTTAGGCCATATCTAAGGTTCTCATTGTTCGCTTAACCCCGGGCGCTTCACCGCATCCTTCATAACTAAGGATGGGTTAGATGCAGAGAAGAATTTCCCCACGGGGATAAATAAAAGTGCACATCCCTTTTTCTCTTTTCTTATGCCTGTACCTGTGAACATTGTGTGTCTCTGTGTGACTTTATCTGTGTGTATATGTGACGCATAACTTTTATGCTTGTCTCCTTTTTCCTGGCTTCACTGAACAGCATTCTCGGACGGGCTGGGCAGGGAGCCAGCCCGTCTTAGAGAAGGCTAATTTCAGAATAACGCATCAGCTCTAAAAACGCGAGCCGTGCTGCAGCCCACAGGACCCCGTTGAGCTGCCCAGTCCAACGCCTGCCCATCACTCACACGGACACTGTCCGACGAGAGAGGACAGCGACCTGTCACGCTCACCTTGTTTGCAGAGCCGTGGAGGCTAGCTTACTGTAACAATGTTCATTGACGAACACGTTGAATAAAGAGGGCCAAAGAGGACATACGAGTGGTGATTGACAGTGTGTGTGTGACATGGTGATGGTTCTTAAATCAGAATCTGAGAAAACATCAACAGCACTACATTACGAGGTCTCTGCTGGGCATGCAGCGGGCCGCATTGCTGATTATTGTATATAGATGGGTGTCAATATGTGCGAGTGCGTGTCCTTGTTCACCAACCTGTCCTGTAGCCGGTGTTGTTGAGGTAGACGGCGAATGAGCGTGGCTCGTGCTGAGCTTGCCAGGAAGGGGAGGAGCAGTTTTCATTGTTGGTGTAAGTGTTGTGGTTGTGGACGTACTTGCCCGTCAACATGGAGGAGCGTGACGGGCAGCACATTGGTGTGGAGACAAAGGCATTGGTGAAGGCTGTGCCTCCTTCTTCCATGAGCTTACGGGTTTTATTCATTACCTGTAGAGAACCTGGAGGACAGAGTATGGAGGTTAGTGCTTATTTACTAATGTCTTAGTTATGTTCTATGCACAAAAACACAGCTTTTGCCGATATACACATTGACAAATGTTATTATTTTTGGAAAATGACAATCACTTCTATATGTAACAAAGGCAAGTCCCTTTAGATCCGTGATCTTTTCTTACTGCATTCTCTGAGAGGCAAATCATTATTATTCAGTGGTTAATAGGCCAGATGGCCATTCTGCTCCAGCTTCTGGCCTCTATTTAATATTTAATGCGTGAAGAAAGACCACATACATCCTGATACAAATGCCCACTAAGACAAAGAAATTGATTATGGCAGCGTAGCAACAGGAACATCAACAGGAAAAATCACTGAAGGAAACAAGTTTTTCGTTTTAAAAGTCGGGTAATAATAGGGCCAAAATCCATTAAAAGTAAATTTAGCGCATATAATTCCAGGAAGACCACAACGTGTGCCAACCTTACCCAACTCGACATCCTGGTCGTCAGTGATGATGAGGATAATGTTGGGCCGGATGTTTCTGCGGTCTCTCTGGATGCGACCCCTCAGGCCCTGAGCCCTGGTGGTGGTGAAGGCCCAGCTGCCTGGAGCCCAGTCCAGAGACAGCAGGGCCAACCAAGGCAGCCACTGCATCAGCATGGTTCCCGAAACAACAAGAGACAGCGTGGGTAGAGGGGAGGATTACTGGAGTAATGAAGGGAGGGAGAAGAGGTCCAGCCAGGCCACTCACTCACACCCGTGCAGCTCTCGCAGTCGTGGTCAACTGTAGAGAAACAGAAGGAGAAAAACACATGGAGACATTACAACAAGAAAAGAATATAAATAAAGTGGGTAGAAAAGCAAACAGCATTCTATTCTCAGAGAGAGCGTCAGTGAAGAGGCCTTGAAGCATATTTACTTCTGAGACATTGTATGCATCTGCTTACAAATCATACTGAGGCACTAAACAGTTTATCCATAAACAGAGAAGCCAAGAACGATGCTTCCGCGCTCCGGCCCTTGATGGTCCACCAAGGAAAACTTACCCAACAGTTCCAACAACACTTATGTGCTGAATGAAACCCCATCAGTACGCTCCCCTGTAAACCAAATCCCCCAACATCAACTCTACTGACCATAACTGGAAAAACAAGAACGTGATCACAGAAACCGCAAGCGGAGGTCTAGAAACAAAGATCTTACCTCAGAGAATCCCACAAATCTCATTGTGATCTCATTTTATCCAAGTTTCTTGTGTTCTCTCACTCTCTCCTCCTGCGTCAGATAACACACTCTCACAAATGGAAACTCTCTATCTCTACTGGAGAGCTGTTGTTCAGCCAACTGTGCTGAGACCGCGCCATTGGCTGCCTGCCCTCAAACGCCCACAGCCGCTCTCCAGTGTCGGCCAATCACGGTCCACCTTCCACCTGTCACTCACAAGTCACCCCCCGGTGAGTCAAGCGTGACAGAGGGCCGATGGGGAGGATGGGACCACACTAGGGGGGAGGGGGTTAGGGGGCACGGGAGGCGGAGAGAGGGTTCCGCTACATTAACCCCAATGCCACTGTCGCCAATCACAGATTACCAGTCGTCATCGCGCTCTGCAGCCTCTTGCTCACTTACAATGGCACGGTTACTCATAAAAAACTCTACATGTCTTTTTCTTAAATGCCACGGACCAGCGTAGAACGGATACGAGCACCGAGCCCGAGCTCTCCCCAACAGCTGAAGCAGGTTGATATTTTGCCGTCACTAAAAATGACCTCACACTTATTCAAATCAATTTTAATGTTGATCAATACGTCCGATGTATCATTATGAGATTGACTGTACAAGCGACTGCAACAATGATTTATATTAGCAGTGGATTTTCAGTAACGATGATGTATCTGAAAGATTGGCTTGTGACTGAGGGATGAACCACGAGGCCCGTGGAAAAGTGCTTTGCGGACAGCAATCCCACGGAGTGGCTGCCTACTGCTTAATGGCCTGAAAACAATTGGCAGGTCTATGACACCCGAGCCTGATTGAACCCGACAGAGTACCTTCACTCTCACTTCCACAAAGGGCCAGTCCCGAATGGCAAAGAGTAGAAACTATAACCTACAATAAGTGATCATTTATGGTGTCTTACTCATAATGAAAGGCACTCTAGATAAGTGTATTCACATTTTAAAGGGTGAAATGTAAATCATGTTTGGCATTAATGCACCGTGTTGACGTGTGGCTTTAGTCCTTTCCCAAACGCACAGCTAATGCATATCCAGAGAAAAGCTGACATCTGCAAACACTTGCTCTCGTGGACGTGCCAAACAGATGGCCCTGCATAAGATAGCACACCTACAAATCGTCTTCTCTAACAAACACATGAAATGACTCAAAAGGTGAATCGTGTGTTTTCCACTAGTCTGATGTTGCCTGTGATGAACAGGCCTCCAGACGGGGCTTGAGGAGCACGTTGGTCCGTCCTGCGTCTCAGACAAGCAGTGTCCGGGCCAGCCAGCCAGTCATCGTGTCAGCCCTATGCAAACATTGGCGCCGTTTGGACAAACACCCCTCCGGTGCAGGGTGGCAGAGTGCACAGAACCTCACAGTGAATTACACACACAACACAAACTACTGTACAAACACATGGTGACATGGAGAAACTCACAAGACACTCGGGCTCTCTCGCATAAAAACACATGTGCCTGCTGTGAGGGTCCAAGTCCTCCGACATAAATGGGAAAGGTTCCCAGAAAACAAAAGATGCAGTCCAAATCTAAACAATACTCAAGCCTCTATTTCTTTCAAGCTGTGGAAGACCTGAAATCATCTTGAGAAGCAGCCAGCCAACTCGTGTAATGTTAGCACCTAGCGCAAATTCAATTTTGCATGCCAATGGTTTCCAGCAACAGCCTCTTCATGCGACTCAGACAAGGAAGACTACAGACAAGAAGGCTCATTGTGGAATCTGATACAAACCTTGTGGTGTCGATGTGGTCCGCTATAGTGGGATCAATAGCTACACTGTTTGAAACGACTGAGACGTCAGGCCAAAAAAGTGGGCCGCACACAAATGACCAATGTGAACCGAAGTTACGCATGCAGAACGCCACTGATGCTGAACAAGCGCAGACCTCCCCTTCCCCTTTGGGCTCCCATCCTAACTCAAGTGGACCTGATCCACTTTCCTCATGGGGTCATCCGAAGTTCACTTTTAACCAGGAGGATTTCTTGCGGCTCAATGTCTGCCAAAAGTAGCCCTGGATCATTTGACTGTCCATCTCAAAGTCACCCCTAATCAAAGGGAACAAACACCACTATTATATATTTATGTGGGATACATTTAACCCGGCTTCTTCGTGCTAATACGACCTATGGAACTTTAAACTGCCACAGGAACATGACCGGCTAAGGGACAAGGCCGGTGTGCAGAGATTATCAGCTGCCGTTTGGGGACCAGAGGTAGATTGATGACTGTCGGCTGGATGTATGAAGACCAACAAGGGAGGTTTATAAATATAATATATTATTTATTCTTTATTTCAGAGGCCAAGTTCCATATAAAATATTATATATATTTATAATAAAGCAGTAGTAACATTAAAGCAGTAGTAACATTACTCACAATTTTAAATTTAGATATTTAGCGGACATGTCTTTCTGATACCTTTTGAGTCTAATAAAACATTTAAACAATCTTAATCTGAGTGAACTAACATTTCTACCCCCCATCTTTTACAGTTTAATCTACTCATTAATGTTTAATAGGATGAACTACATAGGATTAACTGTATTTGATCAGTGTGTTCAAAACACAGTCACTTGTGAGCGTGTTGTACACACACTTACATATAAGTGTTACCCTGAGTTTTTGCCTTCAGGCCCACTTGTGGAATGGAGACAGCAGGAAATACATCCAGCTCTAAACACTGCTTAATGTATTCTTTGAGAACCTTCTGTGAGAATTATGTTTCATTTAATTTTTATAAACCCTTCAATTGTAATGGATCATATATTTATGTGATCTAATGGGATGTAAGTAGAAAAGGCTTCTTCTATACATCTGTAGAACAGACAATAGGTCTCTATTCCTGGAAAGTGAGAGGACGATGGAGCACAATGTTTCTCCTTCCTCATTGTTTTGGAGAATTAGCCCTAATGACCCTTTAAATGAGCCTCTACTGTACTCATCATGGTTAAACTGGAGGAGGAATATTGGGGAGGGATGGGAGGAACATAAAATACCCAGGGGTTCAAAAGACTGGAACAAAAAGGCCTCTATGAAGTTTTCAGACACACAGCTGCCAGATTCATAAAAGATGTGCAATTTTCAGATTATTGGCCATCAACACTAGGGACTTTAGGCACACCTCAACACCTTCCCAATCTGTACTTTCATGACAGAAAAGTTTTCCCTTCATTTGCTTGCAGAAAACAGCTCTTTTACGGACTCTCCTTTGGCACGGGCAGCTCTGCTCAGTGAGTTGGTATGGCTGCACAGACAGCTGGGCTTTGTGCGCTGAGAAAAGCTGAACATAATAGAGTTGCTGCTTGTGTAACCATCCGGGGCAATACTATTTGGCTGGTTGGCAGTCGTGCCCTTCAGTTCAGGCCTCAAACCACACACCCTGCTGCACCCTGACCCTCCTCTGACCCAAGTGGTAATATGGCTTTGATGGTGGCTTGTTTAACCTAACCTCAGGAACCTGAGGCAACCCACACACAGGGGTTAAGAGGGGAAACTCTGAGGGAAGAGAACATGACTGGAGGGGGCTCAGTACAGAGGTATGAAGGTAACAAAAGTCTTGTAAAAGCCTGGTTGTGATTGGCCTCCATATTCTTTTCAGCAATGGCAAACAGGCTGCTTCTGGCTTCTGTACTTCATTGTATGTATTTATCAGCCGTCAATGAAGAACAGCAGACACACTAATATGACACATAAAGGGATTATTCTATAAGAAATAAACGGATTGACAGTTGTATCTCTTAAAGCAGGGCATGTGCCCTCTGCTGTGGGTCTGCCCATGTACGTTGAGTCTTGTTCACTTGCAGAGGTAAAACAAGATGCAAGTCAGACCCAAACCAGATGCCCTACCCCACTAAGGTAAGTCAGACATTCATAAAAGGCCTATTTATTAAGGACAATGGGCATTTCAAAGCGCCTCAAATCCCCTCTTATTCCTGTCCATTCTCTCTTTCTCTTGCTGGCTCCTTCTATATTTGCCCAGTCCATCTCTAAGGCAGCCAAGTTACAGAGGAACAATGGCAAAGGGAGGGGAATTAAAGTCTGATGGCATAGTTTGAATTCTGTAGGCTGTACTCAAACTATAGGCGCCATGGCTAGCAATGACGGCAACGGCCTTTCTTCATGCAGCTACGACTACGACTGTTCAGGAACTCCACTCAGAAATGTGGAAAGTGGAACATTTAAATGTGTGAAGGTATAAATCATACATGTTGCAAACTGATCTTAGAGACAAAGCAGTAGAGAATTTAAAAAGGATAATGATCTCTTGATTTTTGCTTCAGACCAGAGACATTTTTGAGGTGCTGGCTGATTGCTCCCCTCTCCTTTTCAGAGGGGAAAAAATAATTATTGCGTGGCCTTAGATTAAGGTTTGTCCAAATATGTCTGCAATCCAAGGGAATTCGGCTGGTCTGCTTCCATGAAGACGGACGAGGGCCTTGCACACTGAGGAAGGCCTGTGTCAGGCGCGCTGTGCCCGGCAGGCCCAGGGCAGCACGTCGTACCAACCAGGACCCGCCCGTCTGCCACACTGAGCTGACTGAAGGAGACCTCTGTGCCGGTGCACTCACTTGGCTGTGGGTATGCACTGGGAAAATGCTCCGACCTTGGTGTTTTAAGACTCTTAACCCCACTGATTTGTTTGACCAAAATGCCCAAATTTATGTAGGATCTATGACGGAATTCCAGTGAGAAAACCGAGTGCAAAGCAGTGAGGAGAGATCACTGGCTCTTTGTTCCAACATGTTTACGGCTGCACAACTCTTAACCTTGACAGGCACATTCAGACTCTTTGTTACGTCAGTGTTACAACTACAAAACTTCAGATGTTAGAAATGATTCCCATCCACTGGCCAGCGCCGTGTTTGGGGTACAACGCAGGCCACTTTAATGAGGAAGAATGGCCTCGATTCAGTGAAATGTGAACCTGGAGGGATTGTGTCCACGGCTATTAGTTAAACCCCTCATGTTTCTCTCGGACCTGGTAAGAGACCCTTTGTAGTGCCAAGGCTGCCAGGCCACCCCATCAATATTATGGATGCATCTTAATGTATAATTAAATGAATCCTGGTCCAAAAGACTTCAAAGTGGGAATGGTTTGTGGGCCACCAGGTGGTCTGTTGGAAACCATGAGGAGGCTTTCAGAGCCCTAAGAGGGAAATGATTAAAAAACACGGTCTTTTCAGAGATCGGGAATGCTGCCTGTATTTATTTATGTATGTGTGTGCATGTGTGTGTTCCTGTCCTGAAGGTGGTGTGTATATTTAAGTGTTCATGTCCTTAACTATGGACACCCAGTTTGAGGTCTGTATATCCAAGCAAAGGCCTCATGCTGGTACCACTGACAAATGGGCCTTGGGGGGCTTTTTGTCACACCTGTGGTTCAGTTCATTTGGTCTGGACTACGGGGAAAAGTTATACATTGTTGCTTTTTTAATCTGGTATGTTCCCGTTGATATTACCTTTTTAATAAACAAACCAAGAGGAGTAATATGAAGTTATGCAGTAACTGCATCATCAGGATCCTCAAATTCCTGTGACAGAGAAGTTTATGCAGCACTTCAATGTTTCTGGTGTGTACAGGTATGCTCTTTGGCATCACAAGTAAAGAGATAAGTACTATTAATGTTACTATACTGCAATATGATCATGAGACATGACTCACAGGTGACTTGACACATGTCAGGGAGTGTACAGTATGAATTGGGGCCTATTACTGTGGGACTGCTGTCACACACTTTTAAAATGGATTAAATGTATCTTTTTATCAGGGAAAATTAGTTGATTTGCATAAATTAGCATTAAACAGATCAAATATCCGATTACTTCCTGAACAGACCTGAAACAGAATGTTTTGTTTTAGAAGTTAACTAAAAAAATAAATAATTAAAAAGCACATTGGCACTTGAATAGTAAAAGTGGGTGTGAAAAATAAAGGGAGGGCAGGAGAAAAGAGGGTAAAGAATGGAGGAGAGATTGAACGGAGAGAAACCACTCCTATAATTTATGGAGTGATATGAAAACATGAAATCACAATCAAAGGATCAACAGCCACAGTTATAGGAGACGAGTCTCCAGCAAGCATTTTCTTGTTAAATCTATTCCAAGCCATGAATGGAAACCATTAGCGAGAGACGACCTCAGATGAATAAATTACAGCGCATTTATATTCCTCCAGCCACTTCTTGTCAAAACCCACACTCCCATCAGAAACACTCGATCAAGAAGCAAGAGCTGCAGAGAAAGTCAGAGTGAGAGGGAGTAGAATGTATCGCTCGCTCACGGGTGGCTTTCTTGTCTCTCAGACTCGTCAAATATACCCAGGATAAATTATTCCTTTTACCACAAAAGAGCACTATGGCAAATTGCTTCAATGGGTTTCCACTGAGGTAATTGTCACGCATAAAGAGATTGACTTCTTTTCCATGAAATCAGCTGGTGGCACAGAGAAAGAGCGAGAAGAGAGAGAGAGCAACTTCAAGTCTGAAGGATTCTTCTCTGTGAACGCTCAGCAGTTTACCAAGTTCAATAGCCGTGTCCGTTTGAACATAACTAGAAACTCAAATATAGGTCATGAGGAAGACTAGTAGAATCATTTGTTCCATATAAAATTTAGCATTTTATTTTTTTACATCTCTGTGTTTGTGATTAGGATAAAAATAAAGTTATCTTTCCACCTGATGCAGAGAGTTATGTCAATGTCAATACAGTAAGAGCCATCTTTAGCGACAAAAAAAGGATGCGGTCAAAGGTAAACAGAATATTCTGGGTTCAAACTGAACAAGCCCTGTGCTTTGAGAGACATCGCATTTATGAGATCCAGACAATCAGACCGCTGTTTGCCCCTGAAGGACACATACATTCAAGAAAAAATAAGTTCAGTAGTTTTGTAGATGAAGATGATCTTAGTATCACATTCAATTAATAAACACAAACCTAATTCTCATCTAACTGCTGAGAAAAAGCTAAGTGAGATATAAGTTATAAATAGTAATATAACAATCATACTCTCAGGATGATAAACTTGCTACAAAGAACAGACAGACCCAGTAGACAAAGATTCCTCGTTCTATTAGTTGGGCAGCAGCTATGTGATGTGCTTAACATCACAGAGATGGTGCTACGTGCTGACCGATAGAGCCGGCTAATTCAAATGAGTGAACTATGAAGAGGCATTTAGGCTTTAACAAGCTGCCCTAAATAAGAGAATAAAAAAAGAAGTAGAGCAGCGATCAATACAGAGAGAGAGAAGAGGGATATTCCTCAGGCTGAGGTGGCAGCGGCTCAGTCAGCAAACCCCAGTTAAGTGTAGGGCTGCTGCTGGCGCATGAAACTAAACACCCCTAAAATGTGGAACATGTGTAGGCATATTCTCTGTGAACGGTAGACAAACATAGACCATGAGAACTAGCCTGCGTGACCCTGGATGCCATAAACAAACTTCTCCACGGCTGTGACACACCAACATGATACCGCTCATAAAAACCCATTTGTCTGATTGCACCTGTGCCTGCTCAGCACTCCCCTCTGCCCATGCCTGTGGGCATAGATGCATGCGTGTATTTGAATGTCATACACTCTTTGTGCGCGCATTAGTCATCCCCTAAAACAGCCAGAGAAAGAATCAGTCAGAGTCGTACACAGACAGACACGTAACCTGTAATTTGTACACAGGGGAACTCTCCTTTCCTTTGCCTTTGGCTCACTGCGTGGCTTTCCAGAGCATGTAGCAACGTCATTTGAAATCGAGTTAACTTTATCCTGCACGGCAACAATTCCATCATTGCAAAATAACAAAATTACAATTACTGAATAACCAGTTTGCTGACAAAGCACAAAACAGGAAGCTTACCCCAAGCAAATGCTGCCATTCCTTCACGTTTGAGCCAAAGTTGAAGGAATGCGTCAATGCATCATCCCGACATGTTCGAGAGACACCAGCCAAACTCGGCTGAATTCGCCGCAGGCAATTCAAGGAAAGAAAAGCAAAAGACGATGTGTCCATGCGATGCTGGACCTCGTCAGTAGAAACAAAGTTGCTCGACCTTAAATACGACGACTGTTCAAATCGGCCGTTCTGCCTCCGCACGGCAAAGTAAGCACGGGCAAACAGGACCAGAGGCTACCAGCAGCACATGGCCAAGTCCACACATGACTGTGCACACACACACACACACACACACACACACACACACACACATGTACACACGCACACACAGACGCACACGGGCAGATGAGGGGAGTGCTGGCAGAGGCTGAATGTGTTTGCCCGCTCCAGGGGAGAAGGGAAAGAAAGGGAGCAGAAGAGCTGAAACAAACGCATGCTGGCTTCTATTAGTCGAGCTGTGGAGCGGGATGGAGGGGTGAAGACATGTATTCATTCCTTCTGCCCCCCGTCCATTCCTATCCCTCCAACCCTCCCACCCCATTATCTCCATTCTGGAAAAGCGGTGGATGAAAGGGACAACCCCCCAGTGGCAGCACTTCTCCCTCCAAACTTACGCCGACGCATTCTGACGGCTGCTTAATTGTACGTGATACAGGCCGGGCCCTTTCTCCTTCAAATCTAAAACAGATTGCTTCTCCCTGGGGAAGGGATTATTGGACAAGAGAGATGACAAAGCAGGGACAGTGCAGCACTCTGGGGGGTGGAGGACGGAAGGGGTAAGCTAGTGGATAGAGTGAGTGTGTGTGTGTGTGTGTGTGTGTGTGTGTGTGTGTGTGTGTGTGTGTGTGTTTGTGTGTGTGTACACACGGTTTTCTATGTTTCTCTTTTGTACATGCCTGTGTCATAAGAAGATTATGTTTGTGTCCATGTGTTTCAAATGTGCGCACGTGTGAGCGAACAACCCAGAACGTGCGCTCAGGGTCCCGCCTCTGATCACGACCACGGCGTCGGCTCTCCGCCACACTTTCATCACATGTTCACACCTCCCTTTCTCTTATCTTGGCCTCTTTACTCTCTCCCTCTTCCCCCTCTGTGTCTCTCTTGACCCAGCTTTCTCTCTCTCTCCATCTTAAGCCCGTGCTGCATCTGTGTGCAGTGACAGTTGGAACAAAAGCAGCTCCGGACATCACCGAAAAAGCATTGAAATGCACTTTCTCTCCCTCGCTGGCTCAAAGTGCACATTAATGAATAAGGTCTAACACCAATCTCAACATTACAAGGACCTGGTCAGGGGTCATTCCTGGCCGCTGCATAGCTGAACCGTCTATTGAGAATTTATTTTCCTATACAGACCACATCTCTTTCAAACCCGTCAGAGGCAGAGGGCTAAGACAATGACGAGGGGAACAATGGCAGACGACGACAACAAAGTAAAGCATCAAATGTACGTCTGGTTTGCTGGTCTCTTTAACGTGTGCGTGGATTAGATTGAAGGTCGGAGGGTCAGGCATTCCTACCGATGATGCGCTGAATGTGATGTTGGCATGCCCTGACCTTTACCCCAAATGAGAGGCTGAACAAACACTTGGGGGTGCTATTGTGAGCTCCCAAATACCCCACAATAGATCCAAGCAGGGCCTCTGTGTGAGCGTCTCAATATGTGCGTGGCATATTTCCTCGGAGATTTGTCCTCGACAGTCAAGGACGCGTCTCGAGGAGGCGGTGCGTTGGTGCGTGGAACCTCCGTGGAAATGTTTGATCAGGGAGGACAACAAAGGAACTGAGAAAGTGTCTGACTCACGTAAAGATAGCCTGTCACGATCACGCGTAAATAAAAGAATGGCGAACGCTCATGTTCAAATCGTGGTCATTTGCAGTGATAGGACTGTGCAATCTAGTCCAGCGCTACTATGCAATCAGGCCGGGAGGAGGAACACTATCATCAGGCTGAGGAGATAAACAAGTGCCGGAGGAGAGGGTGGTTTAGGAAATCTTTTCTTAACATACTTACACACAAGAGAACACACATAAACTAGATTTATACAGCATATTGTTTTAGATATTTTTTTGTCTTTCAAAGCAAAGATGTTGAATGATTCGGTTTTTAACTTATTACATCGGCCAGTTTAAAAATTCGGTGCAATTTGATGAAAAAGAAAATACAGTTCTTTCTCCATTTGTCCCGTTTTACTGGCGCCATGCAGCCTGTTCTTACTGGAGAACAGAAAGTCATGTGCAAGGCTTTCAATATCACTACAAACCAGAGTACCCTGTGATCATATCGTTCAAAAATGTGACTTCCGTCAGTCCATTTAAGAAAAGTAGAATGAGCAAGAGGAGAGTCGGCTCGGCTGAGATTAATGATGCTGCTGATCCGAAGTTCATGAGAAAGAAAGAAAAAATGGCAAAGATGAACAACTGGCGGAAGACTTGCTCCACTGCTTTTCATTTCTTAAAATAATTAGTCTGCCACAAATGCCTTTGACCTTTTTCATCAGTTGGCTTATATGAAGTCACGCAAGATGTCTGGGTAGTCTCTGATTCACCGTGGCTGGCATTTTAAGGACACACACACACACTTTTGTTTCTGTTGGTAAAAATAATGATCATCACAGTCACTCACCATACTTATCAGGAGAATAAAATACTTTTTACACACACACACACACACACACACACACACACACACAGTAAATTGGAGTGATGGCAGAGCCGCTACTAGAACAACGTTTGTCTTGGCAAGCGGCTACCCCCCAGAACCTAATTATTTGCAGCAGCTGCTGCTCTTGTTTGTAGCTCGGTGAAGCTAAACTGTTTAAAGGATCTCCCTTCTCTTCTGAGCTGGCAGTCAGCGCAGCCTTTTAAAACACCCCAAAGCTGCTCTGCTGTGCTCTGGGTAGGGTAATCAGAAATTGAATCTAAACGCTTCCAGGTGAAACTGAAGTGAGGGGAAGATTTATGGATCAGCCTCATCAACACTGAACGTTTGACGTTCGGCTTCTTCATATTTCTCTGGCTTTTTCATTCACTGACACATATTGGCAGTGGCATTATATTGAAATATAAGCCTGTCGGTTACATTTTCCCCAATTGTGCCTGGAGTAAAAGGTCGGCCTTGAAGAGGAACGCGGCATCATTTTGCCATTTAGGAACACAAGTAAAAGATCTCACGTTTTTGTGGACTGGTTAAGAAGGTGAACATATTGATCCAACACCACGCAATAAAAAATGAAGAGTCCCAAGTCCCTCACTTGGTTCCTAAAATAGAGGAAATGTAATAGCAAATCAAACTTGGCTACATCAAATTAAAATTATGTCTAACTACAGAATTTTGATTTTCTAGCATTCAGATGAAAGTTTACGTGTAAGTTTAATTTCTCTCCTGGGAAAAACATATCCAAGAGTCAAACAAAAGTCTATCTGTGTCTAAACATTTTTAAAAAGACGATTAACTTACCATTGGACATTGGAATTCTTCCATGTGTTAATCGTTGATACAGCACAATTTGGTACGCACGTCTCCACTGGCCTAAAAGCAGCAGTCATCCCAAACTATTGCCAGTTGTGTAACCTACTTCAAGTAACAAGCAGGAAGTGCAGCTTCGGCTGGTTCTCCAAGGTAAACACACAATCACACAACAGCAGCTTTCACCTATACAACCTCGTCTCCTCTCAGGCTGCTTGCTGTCCACACAGCCTTTCACAGCTGCACAATCTCCATTTGCAAACACCTCACACACACACACACTCTCACACACACACACACACACACACACACACACACACACACACACACGGATAAATACCATACATCATATTGCCACTCCACTGGCAAGTTTCACTTCTCACTTGACTTGAGTTAAATATCTGAAGCGAGGTGAACCTCAGAGTCTCTGACTCTCTGCTTAGTTCTGACAGTGTGTCCGGAAAGCGCTCTTCAGCAGCTCATCCATTCAGCTATACTGACACGTTCTGCCAGAAGTGCACTCTGAATAAGATTTATGAAAAAAGAGTATCTGGGCTGAAGTGTGGGTATGCTAAATGCCACACTGCGGGTTGTGTTTTAATTTCCTCTCAACAGAACTGACAGAGTGAATAAGGAAATCATTTATCGTCACTCAAGATTTTAGGATTAAAAAAAAATAAAGAAAATGAAACTATATGAAATATTATATTCAACCATGTCCATATCATAACTCGCAGGGTTCCCCCGCTGTGACTGGCTTTTGCAAATCTCAAGTAGTTTCCTTCACTTTTTAAACAGCCTGCATTCGAAACACTAGACATTAACAGATGGGTGCTTATGATTGGGGAAAAAATGACATTAATGGAATGTGCTGCCTTCTAATCCCTGGAGACGGAGGAATTTGCAACGAAAGGGAATTCCTGTCATTCAGGGGGGAAACTCTAAAGACCAGCACACACTGCGCTGCTGTACAGGGAACACCGCTTCACTCCCCTGACTGCACACTGCATCAAACTAACCGGCACACACCAAGGAAAAGCAGTGGGAAATACACAAGTGACCAAAATAAACGGGAAAAAGTTGTAAAGTACCTGAAAGGCAGGAGGAGAGCAGAGTGCACGGTTTCCTCTCTCTCGTTTTCTTCTTGCGTTTCTTCACCGGCTCTCCCCTCGCTCATAGAGGGGTTTGTGACTTGGGTTGAAGAGTAGAGGGGACCACACAGCTCCTGGAAGACAACCTCTCTCCTCTAATCCTCTCTCCGATGTGATGACACTCTCTAACCTCGACCATCTGTTGAAACACGTCCCGGAGCAGTCAGCACCGCGCTGTGTCAAGAGCCCCACTCCCCTGCCCAATCACAGAGCGGCTGCTGGGTGGCTCCTTGCTGCCAGGAGGCAGGGACAAGGACACAGCTCTGCGCTGGCGGAGACACACACACACACACACACACACAGGCGCACCACACACACACACGCGCAGTCACAAACACACACTCGCCGACACTCTACGAGATGGAAGCAAGAAAACCCCCAGTCATCGTAACCCGAGAGGCAGAGGAGGAGGACGGGACGGGGAGAGGGAGAGGAGTGGAGAGAGAAGGAATGGGAGGGGAGAGAGAGCCAGAGTAGAGAGGGAGAGAGAGACAGAGCAGAGAGAGACAGAGCATGTGTAAGTGGTAAAAGCAGGGTTAGATCAGGAGAATACGGAGATAAACTATGCTTATGCTTTATATGACATCTCTGGAAATGTTACGATTCTCACACACATCTTGGACTGAAAACCCATGCATGCACACACTCACACGGACTACTTGACCCTCTGACCCTGACACCTTTCCTCCAATTCATCTCCCTGCAGCCACAAAGTATATGGTCTAAATTATCAAACTAAAAAAGCAATAAAATGCTGTATTGGCCCTGTGGTGGGAATGCTGTTGGCCCTAAACTGTTACATCTCCAGGCACAGGAGCACAGGCAGCAGCCCTCGCACCTTTGTGTGATAAATCCTTACAGTCCCTCGGCTGCATTCCTGCCCTTCACCACCTATTGCCTTAAGTTAAAAAGGAGGGCAGTGGGGAAGACACTAAAATTACAAAGCTAAGGAAAGAGTAAGATAGTCAGAGAAAGAAAAGGAAAAAAAGTCAAGATAAGAGAGAGAGGGGGGGGTGGTGGTGGTATGGGTTTACGGCTAGATAACAGCAAACTGATAAAGCAATTTACCATTTACTATCAACCCTTCCACATTAACACCATTACCGGTGCATTTCCTAAATTAATCAACCAATTTTCAACCCATTCATGCAAAACACTGGGAACATTAGGTGAGAAAGGCCGTCACAATTATCATTTTGTGGAACCACTGTCCTACTCACTGATCCATTAAAAAAGGATTACGAGACCCTGATGATATTCAGAAGCAACTTCAAAGGCAAACCCTAATGAGTTAATACCCATCTGATATCTGACAGCATCACAATGAGTTAATCAGAGGTGTGAAACTCCAAAGAAAGGCTTCTAAGTGGTTCATTTACATTCTTTAGGCAGCAGCAACATCCTGGTCTCTGTTTCAAGTTGCCCTTTGATAAATACATTATGTTCAAACAGGTCTATTAATGAGGACTTTGATCGCCTCTCCAACTGACCCCTTTACCAATGGGTGGTTTAATGTGTTCATATGAACATATTTATAGATACTTAAATTACTTTTTTATTTTCATAATTGAATAGCCATCTTGTACATGGTGTGTTGCATCTTAAAATGATTTGTCTGTTGCATGTTACATACATGTTCTGCTGTAATACTGCTCATAGCTCACTGTAGATCACCGTTCCCTCTTAATTTGATTGCACCACACACAAACAGCAGAAATAATCTCACACTTGTTTCAATGGGTGGTCCAGTTACATTCCTCTCAGGTTCATATTGGATTAACCTAAACAAAGCCTATTTTCACCAGGGAGACGTGAAACTTTCCCCAGCTTGGACTGATGTTTGAAACAGGGAAAGTGTTGAGGGAGAAAAAGGGCCTTAGGGGGAAATAGCTCAAATTAGATTAACTAAATTCACAAAGACTGTCCCCAGCCCCTCCTGCATGGCTACACACATCCCAACCCACACCTCCAACCCCAGCCCCCATTCTCACGGCCGAGAGGTTTCCAAAGGGCCTTCAGGCAGGCCAGGGGCGACCAAATCCTTGTGCTCTTTACTGGATTAAAGATGGCTGCCCCACTGGGGGAGAGGGGCTGCTTTTTCATACACTGAGCACATCTGTAAACATCATAAATCCGTGCAGAGAGAAAGGTTATCAGGCTGAGTCTCTGTCAGGGAAACATCGGCAGCCTTTAAAGCGAGGGCCCATGAAGAAACCACACTTTTGAGAGGCAGAAACTGGTCATCCACCCTGTGCCAACACACATCATCCATTTTGCATGACCACTCTTAATCTCCATTTTCACTTCCGCTTATGGACTCAACAGCAACAAAAGCAAGGGTAGGGGGAGGTCTATAAAATGGCCTCATCTTATGAATGACTGAATGACCTGCAGGGGGCCAGAGGTTCTCGAGTAACCTCCATTCACTCTCCTTCTCCCCATCCTCACTTTACAAAGAATTCACCAAGACCATCACGGTGGTTATCTAACACAAAGATCGCTTTAAAGTGACCAGTTTTCTCTCTGATTGGGTCTTCCATACCGTATGACGCCATTGTCTCTTGACCAGGCTATACTCTTAAACTGGAGCCAAGCCTCCTCACATCTCAAACTCACTTCCCCCTTTTCCTTCCAACTTTCCAGCCATCAGTTGGACCTGCAGGTGCAGGCAGGGGCCAGAGTTGGGGGGCTACCCGGTTCACTAGCTCCATTCTCTATGCCTGAATGAGATACATAGGGGTGTCATAGCTGTGATCCTGCCTCTGTGCCAGTATAGAGGCGCTAGGGTTGAAGCTTGTGGATGGAGGAAGGCAAACTAAAGGGCGTCATTGTTTCGTGCTTCACAGCATTTTAAGTGCCAAGTACATAGCTATTGCCATGCTAACCTCCCCCTGAAATGCAGTGTTGTAGACTCGTGTCAGATGAGTGGGGGGGTATCAAAGTCCTGAACGTGTCAGCTGCGATCCGTTTGAGTCAGGATGTAAAGACACTGGGAAAACTACATACATCAACTACCAAACTATATACATCCTCTACCAAACTACATACATCAACTACCAAACTACATACATCCTCTACCAAACTACATACATCAACTACCAAACTACATACATCAACTACCAAACTATATACACCCTCTACCAAACTACATACATCAACTACCAAACTACATACATCAACTACCAAACTACATACATCCTCTACCAAACTACATACATCCACTACCAAACTACATACATCAACTACCAAACTATATACACCCTCTACCAAACTACACATCCACTACCAAACTATATACATCCTCTACCAATCTACATAGATCCTCTACCAAACTACATACATCCACTACCAAATACATACAAACTACATGCATCCACTACCAAATACATATAAACTACATGCATCCACTACTAAATACATACAAACTACATAGATCTACTACCAAACGACATACATTCACTAGGTGCTTCTGTCGAGTGCTTCTGGCCCGTTACTCTGTAAGGGGTTGATTCAGTGTCATCTCAAGTTCATGCCAGAGGGGCACAGCTGAGAGCTGGAGATGACTGGGTTACAGCAGGAAAGCAGGAGAGGACACGCACAGTTGGTCATGAATGTACAGGGCTAAGGAGAACTGAACGGCAGGAGACGGGAGGACAGAGGGGAGATAGGAATACTTTAGGGACGGAGGGGCGGCAAGGTTAAAGGAAAAATAGAGAGGGAGAAACCGGGGCATGGGCGAGGAGGAGGAGGAGGAGGAGGAGGAGGAGGAGGAGGAGGAGGAGGAGGAGAGGTCTCTGTGGTTCAGTGACAGCTGAACACGCAGCTCATGCATGTGGAGGGAGCTCTCTTCACGCCACGCTTCTGCTGTGCCATGCATATGTGCTACTCGTGATTTAACACACATAAAAACCACACAATGCACGCAGACATGCGACGCAGCATCTGTCATTACATACTTTTGTATATTATATTCAATATATTTCCAAATAGAGCCAATTGGAAAATCATTTAAAAATATTTTAGAGCCAGAGTAAACTAAAACTTAACAGCATTAAGGTACTGTGCTATCTTGGGTGGAAGGCTTGTAGATTATTTAACCTCTTTGAGCTACCAAAAAGTTAAATAAATCAACCGCAAAAAACATGTAGATTAAGGCTACAGCTGGTTTGGGGTTTGGTTACTACTTTGTAAATAGCTTAATTGAGCTATTACCCGTATCCATTCACAATGACAGAGTTGTTTGTCTGGACAAAAACATGCTTTGTGTGTCTGGAGCATTTACATTCTGGGTAATACACCAGACACTGAATAACACAGTATATCATGAGGCTTTTTATTCTTTTCTTCTTAAAAGGATGCCAATAAACATCATGGCTGACACCTTTTCCTCAACAGCTACTGTCAAGCAGCTAACAAGTCATGCTGCAGACAAAGGGAAAGCACCAAGACATAATGAAGTCATTAACAGTAACCCGAGATCAAGTGTTAGGTAATGATGATAGGATTTAGAGGTCTCTTGATAATGACATCCACCAACATACTTAAGTCACATGACAGATGTGCTGTCACCTCTCAGACAGATGTTTACATAATTGTCAACCATGGCCACCAACCAGTTTAAAGAGTGCAAACGACAGTTTTAGCTTACAATGGAAGAAAACATTACATTTTGATAACATAATCTAATTTAAGGGGTCTGTAGTGTTAATTAAATTCTTCATTGAAAGCAATCGTTTCCAGAAGCCATGTTGCGTTTACGTCACAATACGATGTTTTTTCCAGCTTCCCCAAGACTGCAGTTAATTAATTCTTCTGCAGATCATTTGGATCTGAAGATTATTAGTTTGATTTCCATACGAAATATCAAAGGACAGGTTGTGGCATCGGTAATGACAAGCAGGTGTAAATACTGGCTAACCTCATAATATCTAGTTCAAAAGGAATGTAGCCTATATTGGATAACTCTTGGCATGGAAAAAGGTAAGTGCATCCAGATTTCCAAATAACAACAACTGTCAGCACAGACTGATTCATAGATTCTTACTAGCTGCCAGAGGCACTTAAGAACACACAGACGCCCTTATTGATCAAGCCTTTAAACACTACGTGGCAAATAGGAGGCCCGATATTCTCTGAATCCATGGAAAGATTCATCAAAAGCCCATCTTATAAATATTTGAATCCCATGTTGCCTTAAATACAGTAACTAGAATCCAAAATCCAATGATAGTATAGTACACATCCCGTAGGAATATGATGGACCACCCAAGGAGCTATCTTAAAGCAGGATTAGGACGTTCCAAGAACCTCTACAAAAGTTAGGAAAAGATAGCGAGAGAAATCAGTCCTATCAACCCCCTGATCTGGTGAATCACAGGATGATGGAAATGATCTGGGATAGCCTTAAGGTTCAGTTAATGGGTAAATGGCTGGGAACCAGTGCTGTAAGCCATGAAGATATGAGACAGTTACAGCAGAGATACCGAGATACTGGGTCCAAGTAAGAAGATGAAAGACATTCTGACAGCTAAGACAATGGCGGCCATGTAGCAACCAGGTTAACAAAGCAAAGCCCTGTGGACCTTTAAGACTACAATACGACTGAATCCCACTTTTAACTGTGGTGCCTTTTGTCTCCTCAGACAGTTAACAAAGTGAAGACAACCTGCAGCACGTCTCAACAGCAGAAGTGGCACAAAATGGCTTGTTCTTAAAGTATTAAGACATATTCATGTACACACAAAATTGAAAAATATAAAACAGTGGTTTTCCACTTGGAACAAACTCTGAACCACAGAGTGGGTCGGGTTACCTTCACTTGGGAAGAAATCTTGGTGCAAAATTCAACAATTGCCATTGCATTACAGGCAATTTCCCTCCAATTCTGATGTTCTTTTTCTGGGCAGAAGACAGTCACCACACATCGATCGTGCCCAACTTTTGTTGTTGTTTCTTGTTCTTGTTCTTGTTCTTGTTCTTGTTCTTCTTGTTCTTCTTGTTCTTCTTGTTCTTCTTGTTCTTCTTCTTCTTCTTCGAGAGGCATCATCATCTGGTACACGATGGTGCTGGACTTTGTGCAGAAACTTGTTTATGAAATTACGCCCTACTTGAATATGAACCCATTAATAAACCACCGATATAATTAAATTTCAACAAAGAATGTGTTACCTCAAAAATATTTCGAAGAGATGAAGAAAAATATGAACTTTATGACTTCACAGACGTAACTCAGTTTCTTGGGTAGCGGGAAAATCTGCTCCAATTGTTTGTTTACAATGATATTCTCAGCTAAAAAACAAGCCAACACTTTGTTGACTTCTACCAAATCCCCCCAAAAGACATTGAGCGAAGGCAGTAATTGTTGTAATAAAGCCAGTTTCCACTTCCTTTCCGTCTCTGAGCTTTTGGGAGTCTCATTCTCACCGAATAGTGCTTCGTTTCCGGAGGCCAGACTCGCTAATCCTCTCAGGCGAGAAGGGGAAAGGCAGGAACAAGGAGGAAGGAAGAAAGCTGTACGTGGGAAGGAAGGCCTATGTATGCTACAACTTTCAAAATGCCTGGTTGAAAATAATCCCATAAAGCATGCCGCCGGTAGCCTGTTGAGAGAGAGAATTACGATTTGCGTTGGGCAAATAGGCCGTTCAATTATCCCCTCAGAGGCCTTAACTGGCCCCGGGCTACGATAAGGACAGCATTTTCATTGGTCAGCAGAATGTGGCAAGAACAAGGGCGGTATATGGTTAGAACATACAGAGCACGTTGAAATAAACTGTCATAGCTTAATGATACATGAGCTGCAGTAAATGATCAGTGCTTCTCTTAACAGCCTCAATAGCTCCATCAAAAAAAGCAAATAACAAGGCACAAGAAATAAATAGACATCCACTGCGGCGCACATATCCATAAGGAAAACGTGGTAACACGCAGTCGTCTAATTAGAACACAAACTATGTTTTCTGTTCAGTAAGATGAAAACACAGGGTTGTGGCTGCGGCTTTTAACGGGGTGTTTGTTGGGTTCTGAGCGAGGGGAACCACGAGGCTCAGTTGGATTTGTGAAGAGAGGCCTTTTAATCTGTGTCCTGGCGGCCGTTTCCTCTCGAAGAGAAAATCTGCACCATGAACGACTCACCGCGACACAACTGCACCACCACTGGGATGTTTATGACCCACTGAAGGGCCACGCAGAGCAAGACATCATTTGTATAAGAATAGAGCAGTACCCTCCCCTTCTCCACGCTCCCTCATTCAGCCTCTTTTCTACACTCATCGTCCCCTCTGCCCGGTACCTATTTCAACACGCTCTCCCTTCTTTACTTCATTTAAGATTTTACCATTTCCTTATGAACCTTTTTGGGTCTCGGGTCATGCCCTTGGTTATTAAAAATGTGGAAAAAAAATACTGGATGATAGGATTTTGAGGGAAGACTACAGGAGCCAGGTTTCCAACAGGTGCACATTTCAGTGATGCCTTTGTGCGTTCGGACCCTTTTGTGTCTCTATACACCTGAGCTAACGAGCACGCTGAAGGTGATGGGCAGCCGGGATGTTTGACAGGTAGAGCACAGTGTGTGTGTGTGTGTGTGTGTGTGTGTGTGAGAAGTATTTTAGGACCGACAGAAAGTTAAAAAAGAGCAAATATCAGATTTCTTTTTCAATCAATATAAATTCATCAAAGGGTTTGCAGCCTTGATTTGAAAACTCATCCGTAGTAAAGCTAATATAAACAAAGCCTCTTTTCATCATGCATATTTAATTACCCTTATTATACACGTACACGTTGCTGTTGCTTAATAGCATTAAAGCGTAACACACTCCCGGGTTCCCATTTCACGCTCATCCTGCAGACTGTGGAGTCTGGAAACATGGAGCAGACAGCCCGTCCCAGAGGAGAATTCAGAGTCCGGGCCGTGTGGGTGGGTGAGCACTCATTTGAAGAAAATTCCCAATAATCCAATTAAGCACATCATTTCCTTTAGTACACATGAGTTGAATCAACTGTCAGAAAGTGGCCGAGTCAGAAAAAGTGAATAGCGAAAAGAGTGGACAGTGAAAGGGTAAGAAAAGGCTTTTCTGTGTACTGTTCAGCTGGCGCAGTGAACAAAATGCAAACAAAGCTTTAGAGAAAGAGGCTTTAGATCTCGGCAAACATGGCGGGGCCTCCCGTGCTCCACTTTGTCTGCTGTCCTGCTTGGCTGGCGCTCAGCTCTCTTGTCCAGGACCAGCCTTTAGTGGAGATCCCTTGACCAGGAGCCAAGCTGCCATTCAGTGTGCGAGTGTGTGCGCACGCGTGCTTGAATATGCATGAGAAAAGATGGGGCTCCTCTACTGTTTTGTGTGCCATTTTATAACCGGCCTTATATTCACAAAGAAAGATGTTGAAAAGAGGAACAGAAATAACAGGAGAAAGAAACCAATATAAATTAGCTACATGTGAAAGAGTGATATCGTGCATGCTGGTCATATAACGTAAATCCTACATTTTGGTTTCCAAGTAGGTGGACATGCCAAGTTGTTTCAGTGGGTATACCCCTGCAAAGAAAGGGACATTAGAGGGGAGGAAAAACAGCAACGGAATTTAGAATATCCTCCTAGTAAGTGCTTATCTTCCCTCTGAGGGAAGGAATCTCAGCCACAATGACGAGGCCGAAAAGGAGAACATGGGCATCCTCTTGTGAATATTTATATGTGCATTTTTTTATATCTCTGAGGACATTTTCTTCAATATGAGCAGGGATTTCAATTTCTCTTTTTAATTTGATATTAAATGGGTATCAGAACATTTTGGAAAAGTGTAAACAAGGTGTGGTCTTAACAAAGGCTTACTATAACATAACTTCAGATGAGAAGGTAAAGACAGAAGGTGAATAAAGCCCTGTGTTTTCCCATCCCTTCCTTCTCTTGAATTTCTCCAAGATCATCTGACAACGCTGCCGAGTGCTCACTGAATTATTGCAGGCAAAACGGGCAAATTGTAAAGCTACAGGGGCAGATCTTCAATTGAAATAACTCAATTAAAATTTAAATTTAAATTAAATTAATGATGGCAATCATCACAACAAATAAAGATGTGTAAGAAATACTAAGAAAGTGAAAGCAAGGAAGAAACAGGGGAAGCAAGGGGTGAAATAAAGCAGAAGGCATCACAACATTACCGGTAACTGATTTTATTAAATAATATTGAATACTACAATGAATGAGATATCTTTTTACAAAATAGATATTTCTCAAGCTTTCATATCCTAAAAAGAACCCCTCATTCTTCATTTCCTGCTGGTGTCCGGGTCCAGATGGCCAAAGGATCCGGAGGACATCCGTAACGGAATGACTGAAGACTTCATGACTGAGCCGGTGCCGGGGAGGATGAAGTATGTGGGAGGTAGAAGGATTTGTATCATAACAGTACACGTCCAGCTTCTTTTACCCGTAAATCTCAGCTGTATTTCTGCAGGCGGCCCGATAGCGGAGTGGTTAGGGAGCGCTCCACAACAGCAGGTCTCCGGATCTATTCCTGGCTGACCAGACCGTTGGCCGATAGCGATTCCTTTACTCTTTCCCCCAAAACTTCCCGTCTCTCTCCTCGGTCACTGTCCAAACAAGGCAAGAAAATAAAAAATAAAAAGATATTCACTGGCATACTAACCAGAGATTACATAGCAGATTACACATCTGTAGACATGCTTATAAATATCGCTCATCTAATACAGCTGATTAAGTCTGAGGGTTCAATTTCTAAAGAAAAAGGAAAAATACTGTCTGAGTATGTACAGCGTTGAATGTCTTCAGCTTTACACGCAAGAAGGAAAGTGATAAAACATGTTGAAGGCTTTATGGACCCCTTGCAACATATTGTACACCACTTGAGCTGATGGTGAAATCAGAACTGTACGCTGACTGAATCAAAAACAGTCATAAATATAATTGCCTATGAGAAAAGATAAACATTCTTTGGGAAAGCCAAAACATTAGCGCTGTTGAAGACTTTTCTGCACTTGACTAACCTGATCCAGGTATGTCAAGAGAATGACCGATATAAACTGACAGGTTTACTGGAGGCAATGAAGTCAAGTATTCTACTAAACTGACACTTAATGATGAAAATGAGTGTCCCAGCAACAAAACGCAAACAGTAACAAAGTCAGGAATCTTTCTCATATTTTTACTACTTTTATTACAGTCATAATGAGCTTATTATGAGCTTATTTTTGTATTTGTATCGTTCTAGATCTGTATTGCATCATGTCAAACCGTTTCACGGTTGTTACACCTTCTGTTTCCCAAGATGTCCATGTAATATATTCTGTTGAGAATAACTGTCATGGAAAATGTGGCTTAGAGAGGCAACAGCATTACACGTAGGTGTTTGGCTCCGGGTGAAATGGGATCATAGATGGCCGAAGAGATCCAAGCCGTTCATGCCTTTTGCAAGTGGATGTATAATCCAGACACACGCTGCAAACTTAGTGATATAGCAGGTCAAATCATTACATTTGGCAAAGCTGTCTGAATCCCGTTCTGGAGGAGCAGTCACTCAGCTCAGCCACAAGTATGTACAGTCAAAAGGTCGGACACAAATTGCTTATAAAATGCGCCCTGTGCACTTTCCACATCACATCACTTCAAGTTCGCCATATGAACCCCACGCTCTTGGCATCTTCTTTAATGACATTAAACAATGGTGTTCCATGTCAAACAGCAAGTTGGTCCTCTCGCATCAGCGGCCAAATAGAAATCACAAACTCCGGTTTATATCCAAGTCAAAGAAAACTAGGCTGCTGGCACCACACGTAGCAATCTGGATCAGCAGGAAGTCGAGCGGCTTTCACTTCAACGTCTTTGCTACCACAATTAAGACTTCATAACTATATTCCACAATATAAGACACTTAAAATGTAGCCCTCTTGCATTGCATCTGCCTGACAAGGCCACAACAATCAAAATGACTCACAGGCACACAGCGGGCGGACAGTGCCGGGCTGACGTGTGTGTGTGTGTGTGTGTGTGTGTGTGTGTGTGTGTGTGTGTGTGTGTGTGTGTGTGGTGCCAGTGTGCTGTACACACGCCAAACCGTTGGAGAGGAATAGTCAAGGGCATGCAAGTCCACGCCATAGAATACATCTGGAATGGAGCAGAAATGCCACTATGTCCAGCTAAAAATAGAACAAATAAGGACCACAGTCAGAGTGCTAATCCCTCAACAATGCCGTGGCTTTGCGGCATTACTTAATGTTCCATAAGAAGACGTGGAGGAAACATCCTGATCCATCTAAGCATCAGGTTGTTCCTCCCAGATAAACTGACCCTGAACACATTGTAATGTGGTCAGAGCGGCAGGGAGGGCACATGACCCTTGACCTGCGTTGGAGGAGTCAGAGAGATCTGGGATTAGTAGTTTATGACACTTTAGACATGGACTTTCACCAAATCCGCTGCAGTCAGGGCCGGCATTCCCTATTGAAGAGGAGATTGATAAAAGGGCAACCGGTCAGTTCTCTTGATCGGGCTGGATGATTAAAGACTCCGGTTTAACAAGTGGTTTTCAATAATCTGTAACTGGTACAATGCATGGTGAGAATGCTCCCATGAATGTCATTTAAATTGCATAAATCTTCTTTCAGAAATATTTTTTCACAATAAAAGAAAAAAGTGCCGGTGCCTAACTTGGCATCGCTGCCGTCTCCCACGTCTAGTCTGTACACACAAATACACGGCAGCAGTCCCTTTTTTTAAACTGGTGCATCTTAAGCTGATTCTCATTACCCAATAGCCGGTCCCCCCGGTGGCATTGTGTTTGCTCCTTCTTGCTTGACATGGGGGAAATATATTAAAATGTATGAGCCTTTATCCTACCCCACTCAAACAGAGCCAAGTTGTATTTGCTACAATACAAAACAAAGGAACACGTACACATGTACGCACATGCAGAAACACACACACACACACACACACACACACACACACGTTGCCCCTACCATTGTTTATTAGCAGGAGGGCCACATCTCCATGCTGCCAGTGGCTGGGATGAAATAGTGTACAGGAACATTACATTATTAAATGTTTAGCAGAAGAAAGAAATCCGCAGATACAACTATGCAAAATCCAAAGAACATTTAATAAAAAGGGAACAGTCACAACTGTCTTTGCTACTGCTTTCCGCTCTGCATGCCCTTTTCTTCAAAATAATTCCATTAGAAAACCCCTCTCTTGTGTCATTCTCTGGATTTGGCCATTATAACACTGCTTGAGTTGTTTATACAAGAGATCCTAATAAAAACAGCCCCATCACCCTGATTTGACGTGTGCCCCTCCCCCAACACACAGTGAGGCCAAACCGGTCCGCAAAAACATGGGCTTGAGAAAAATGTGCTATCTGCTAACACGTTTAACTCCCTGAGGGAGAAAAACATGCTCAGACTTAATGCAAAACATATTGAAGTATTAAAGCCCCACATCCTTGTAGTGTTAGCAACAGAACAACACAGCAGCAATCATCACTATGTTCCCGGTATCCACTCACAAATGGGCCTCATCGATTCAGAAAAGGAAAAATCAAGCTTTGTAATAAGATGAGTAAAAGAGAGTTATAGTCTAAGGTTTGCAAATGTGGTGCATGGACTTCTTTTTTTGTCCGACATCAGCTCTGGGCTCAGTCTGAAACACATACCAATCATTATTGGCAAGTTGGTTCTGGCCATCCACTGGATAGGAAGGTTATCAGATATCCGCCCTGAGTGTTGTGTTAACTAACCCCTACAGCAGTCCTTTGAAAATGATAAGTCTCGCTGTAGACTTATCTGTTGCATATCACAGATCCATATGCTGTCAAAGACTGATAGAGGGACATGGCTTCATCAGGTTGTTGCCGGGGCCAATTTTGGTATTTTGTCACGTTAGGGAGGCATACAAATGTATTACTGTTAACACAACGGCTTGCAAAGCATGATGAAGTAGAAACACAGAAGAGTTTGGAACTCCTAAATGAAGACATTAGGAACTTATGAGCACGGGAAGAGAATCCTCATGTATTTCTTTTCAGCAGAATAACATATCTGCAAATAAAACCTGCACTTCTATCACTGGTGTTTATTCAATGCACTAAATTGCAGCTTAAAGTTAAGGAGGAGAATGTAGCGATCATCGTGAATAGGTCTACGCACCAAAGCACTTGTGTCATTTTCACTAAAAGAGTTTGGGATTTAATGTTCCAGATAAAACCGTTAATGAGAAACTAACTCTCTAACGTTACTTTTCCACATCAATCTGCCCAGCTAGCTCCTGTGTTGTGTGCCTGTATCCCTGGGAGTTGAGAGGTCTGGAGGTAAAGGGGAAGCTCAGGCTAAGCTCACACTGCAAATAAATCAACCTCGACCCATATCCTCTTCTAACTCCTTTCCTTTCCTCCTAGACCTCCCAGTTTCACTGGGCCCAGCAGGACCACAAGCAGCTGTGTGAAAACAAAACTAAATCATCTCCGCCACTGGTCTAGATAAACAACCTTGCCCAAAACCCACATTACAATATGCCAATCTATAGAAGACACCAGAAATGCTCTCTGCAGAGCACTGTAAATGATACTGTAATTAAACACATATTAAATCATTGAATGTTCATTGCTGCTTGTCAAAAGGTTTAAAGCTGCAGTTTAGAGATGGAATAACAATACTAACTCTCAGGGGCTGGATACTGTACTCGGAGTTCAGCAAGTTCACATGAATTGAAAATCAGATGCTTTCTTTATTAACATTAAGATTGCTCAAAGTTGCAGGTTTAATGAATAAGTTTTGAGAAAGATCTCTTTGTCTCATCTCCCTCTCCAAAATATGTTTTCATTTTTCAAATCATCTTTTTTCAGTTAATATGTATCCCACTAGTTGCTAAGGAAAGTAAAATAGACACAGTTGAGAAACAATTTATTATAAATCATGTCATTGAACAAACATGGTATGAGAGTCTGGTCTCAGTCTAGGACTTGTGGGATGTATGACTCAGATAGTTTGCTGTGTGAAGTTTAAAAGTATGTGTGTGTGTGTGTGTGTGAGTGTGTGTGTGTGTGTGTGTGTGTGTGATCACGTACACTCATGATATATTATATTGTGTGGACTGAAGTAAAGGTGGCATCATCAGGTATTTCAGAACAGTTAATAATATGCCTGCAACGTTTAACACACACACACACACACACACACACACACACACACACACACACACACACACAGCTTTCTCTTGTGGGACATAGTGGATGTGTTTGTTTTGCATGGAGACGGAAAACTAAAAGAAATACAGCCCATAAAAAATACAGATAATCCAAAAAAGTAAAAAGATTGTATTCTGCTAAAATAATGAAAAAATGTATTTCTATTTTACTTTTCTGGTTTTCAAAGATATTAAATATTTAATTGTTCTGGTTTTCTTGTTCCGAGGTGGCATGCAGAAGCTGTCGACTCTACTAAACAGAAATATAAATTAAAAGTGTGTTGGTGGTGGTCAACTGGTTACCTGAACCTCCTGAACAAGTATCCACATGTGGGCCACACGAGGGGCCGGATTACACAAGTAAAATGGCTGCACAAAATATTTTAGTTTTAGCTGAAGGTGTTTTACAATTCTCCTTTTACTTCTGTCTGCTTAGCTAACATGTGTGCATGGCATCTATAATCTTTGCAGGGTTGAGCACCAATGTGGCATCGATTGTTTGCAACTCTGAGTCTTGCTGCTAAGTCCTCTGCCTCAACCAAGATCCCTCCCAATGAAAAGCAGACCCAACTCTGCATCAGTTGTGGTGTAACGGCTTTCAGTGATTTTGGTCTTAACCCCAGAGCTTGTTTTGAAGCCCTCCGGGGGGGCATTGAATAATGAAATGCAAGTGCTGTGAAAAACCCGGTGCTCCTCCCCTGGTTTAGCGACGACTGCACTGGGAGACTGGGAGGTGGATTCCTCGGTGGAGCAGCACATCTCACTTAGCTAAATTGGCCGTGTCTCATCCCTCAATACCCACTGTTCTCGTGGGGGGAATGAGCTCGACCAGGTGCTGTGTAGGATCTTTGGAGTCTCAAGAATTTTCTGGACCTTTCCCACACCCTTCATTTCTTCTAAAGGAGAAGAGATTGGTCAAACATGCCTGGATAGCCTCGGTCAACACCTCGTCTGCATTACTCAGACTCGGCTCTGTCTTTCACACTTTCCGAGGTGTTCAGCAGTACATTTCTGATGAGTCATATGATACACTCCTGGCACAAGTCTGCTCACAAGTGCAGCACACAATCTAAATCTCACTCTATTAAACATCACATTTTCAAGAATTTGGACAGAGGGCAAATTGTCCAGATGGCCCTAACTCAGCAGTAGCCATATTAGCTTTCAAAACGTCCCAGCTGAGTCCTGAGTTACCGTTCACCTGGGGCAGCAGGGCACTTCCCTTTTGATTTCTGCACAGTTGCTCTGATCTGTCAAGCAGAAAAATAACCAGAGGCTACTTCAAAGGCCAGGTCTCCACACAGCGGCTGAGTCCAGAATGCTGCTGCCTTCATGCGGGGAGCCAAAGCTAAAAGGCGTCTTTATATGAAAATTGGTTTCATTAGGATCACTGGAATCCTTTGAGGGTCAGTGGGAAAAAAGAAAACACATGTTGACAAGCACAAACGTCTGCACCTTCTTATAAACATCAACCTCAATGCTTTTCACAATGCGTTTATGACGGGACTTTTTTTCTCCCATTTTGCACCCCAAGGATAGAGCCCAAGTACTCAAAAAGAGACGGTATGTAAGTCTTTAAAGAGTTGGGGTGTTGAAGTAGCCTTCTGAACAACAGGACCCTGTTCTCACATCACTGGCCTGTATATGTAGTTTCTGTGTCGGGGAAAGCACTGACCCATGCACTAACATTTTATCTCAAGAGGTGTTTTACAGTGTCCAGGGGGAGACTGAGTATTTATCTTAGCCAATGGTAAAGAGGCAAACACACCAATTACCCTGCAACTGGAATCAATAAATAATGCTCTATTTGACTTGCACAGCCTAAAATAGACAAATGTGGGACTACCAAGACTAATGAAGTATAAATTGATGAAAACAAACAAACAAACAAGGTACATTTTCAAAGAAACAGAAGGAAAGCAAAGTTTAGCAAGGCGGTGGAGAGAAGATATCAAAGGAGTAGAAACACATTCAAAAGCGTGACTTTTCTAATGTCAAACACTTAAAGCTGGAATGTGAAATGATGGGTCAGCTGCTCATTCACACCCTTCAGGTTGGCCGGGAAAAGTTTTCCATCGGTAAATTGGCTGCAATGTCACCCAACCCGTCAAGTCAACGGATATCAAAGCATGGAAATTATTACATATTAAATATAGTATAGATTGGAGAACTCCAGCATTGAGGCATTTCATCCCAGTCGAGGCTCAGGGCCTGCTGTGGTTGTTCACTACAGACCGGGAAGGGGGGGGGGGGGGGGGGGGGCAGCACCCTGGTGGCTGATTCAATATAGAATTCAGTTCATGATGTTACACTTATATTTGATTGAATATTTATTAAATAACTATTTTTAAAGGATTTTTTAATGTGTGTGTTACATTTTTTAAATCTCACATACCTCCTGGGGTGACTTCACGTACTCCAGTGGCACACGTACCTACATTTGAGAACCGCTGCTGTAGTGCACAGTGTAGTTCAATAGAAAGTAAATTTCCATGTGTTGGAATGATAAAGGCTGACGGCTGAATTATTTGGAAAAATAGCAAAAATGCCTCATCTGAAGAATTCAAAAGATGAATTACAATCCATGAAAAGCTGAAAGCTAAACGATTTTACCATCACAGTAATAGTCGTGAATAAAATGTGGATATTTTAAATGACTGTTCTGAATTTACCCAAGAGCTGCACAGCTGAAAAACCTGGTCGAAGAATTGGAAGTTGAACTGAATTATCTAAATCAGTGGTTCTCAAGTACCCCCTAACCAAAACATATGTAAAACAAAGTGTGTGCTATTAGTCTTTGATAAATATAGATTATATAAAATACAGTTCATGAATTATTATTTTTTTATAAATGCACATTTTAAAATATATTTAAAAGAAATCTCACATACCCCCATTTGAGAACCCCTGCTATATAGGACAGAGCTATAAGGTGCCGAGGAGCGAGTTGGAAATGACGAGGTCTTTGAACACCACATGAGGTGTCGTCTTAGGTAACCTGATCACTATCATGGTGAAGCTTCTTTCCACGAGGTCGGGTGAGATGCTTTGTCATCAAAAGGACACAACAAGAGGGATTTAAGCTCACAGCGGGAGGTCTTGTAGATAATAGCTTACAGTTAGTCGAGCCCTCTGAGCTCCATGTGACTGGGCTTTCAGAAGAAGTGAAGACATCACATTCATCCGTCTGGGCGACAAGGATCCATTTGGAGGCTGGTGGGGTTCTGAGTTTGGCTCGTGTTACCTGGCTCTGCTGGAACTGACCTGAGTGGGACCTACAGATTAAGGAACCATCTGGGAGCTGCAACATGAGCTCAGGAGAGAGGAGGACCAGCCTGTCCAAGACACCACTTTCACGTATCTAGAAATCACACACACACACGCACACACACACACACACACACACACACACACACACACACACACACACACACAGGATTGAAATTGAGTGTGTTAAACGGAGTGATACCTCTTCTCTCTAGCTGATCAGTTCACATGAGGAGAATTACTGCATATAAATAATTAAAGCATATAAAGTTAATACTTCTTAACCAGGACCTAGTTGGATGAAGAAGCTCCTGGAGTACACAACAGCTGATAATTTAATATGTCAGATACATATTCAATCAACGTTTATTTCATCAGATTCTGTACCTGGAGATACCCAATATTCTGATTGGGGCAGAAAAAGAAAACACATGTCAGTCCAGCTCCAGTGGGAGAGACACATACTTGTTTATCTCACAGACAGTTTAACGTTGTAAAGCCGAAGGGGGTCCGGGGCATATAATTGTATTTTTGCGTATTTGTTTATCATAAAATTACCTGATTATTCTCCTTTTCTACCCTTCAAATATTTAAATCGCATGTCGTTAGACCTCTATATGGTGTGAGCGTGAGCTTGTGGTCAGTGTTATATTGTCAGTTTGAGAGGACATTAGTCCACATGCACTGAACACAAGCCATCTCAGGGCAAAGAATGAATCTTCTATTTTAAAAGGCCCATATATCATCTCAAAAGGGTGCTGACCTACGACACTGTAAATGTTTCAGTGAAGCACTCCAATGATTGAGATTTCCCAACAGTACAATAAATATAATATATCATCAATCCATGTTGCCATTCAAAGGTCAGCAAAAGTACAGGACAATAATCCTTAGATTTGTAGAACAATCCCAGTTTATGGAAAATAATGTGCCTTTAACTACTGCTCCAACTCACAATAATATGCCACCAATAAAAAGTGAACACTAAATCATTCATATTATGACAAGTGGCCACATATGACTGATATCTCCAGCTCCAGATGTGAAATACAGTAGGCATGACGTCGCTGTGCTTGTTTTCTGTCCCTGTAATCCATCCAGAGTGCATCTGCTGGACATTTTGCCAAGATATTATCTCAGAACAGCCACAGGCAATGAGAACCAAACTGTGTCTGAGTGATGTAGGAGATGTAGGTAGTGGATTCTTCACATTTAATGAACTACGTCAGGACTTTTCTACTGCCTGCTGTTCCTTCACCTCCAATTCGACAGCCTTTACACGATCTCAGCTTGACTTTTCCGAGCTGACGTTCTTCAGAAGTTTTGAAGTTCACTTCCGCTGCAGTGGCGGCTCCCATTGAGAAGTTCCAAGTTACTCTGAAAAGGCTCCTTTCGGTCCCCGTGGTGGCAGTCCTAATCAGTGTGTTGCACCGAGCCGCCAGCCACAGGACCAGAGCGAGGCCTGGTTTCCATCGGAGAAAGAAAACTCATAATGCCACCCTCAGGACTCCCTGTCGCGTGAGACACAATATACTGATAAATCAATTCATAGAAAAGACTCCTTTTAAAAGAAAACAGGGCTTTTGATGTCTATTCTTTTGTCCCTTCCCGACAGCAAATGTCAAAGCCAATAAGCAGTTGTTTAAAGATTATATACAGAAATGATAACTTATATGAAAGCATTAAGAAAAATGACAGAATGGCCACAATGAGGCATAACCACACAAAAAGCATTAAGATGAAAATCCTCCATCATACTTTCCCCTTACACCACTGCTGTTTCTTAACCAGGCAACGCTGCTCTCGTCAAGAGTCTGCCCACCCATCTGCAGGACGCATACGGCCGTGGACCCACCCGGAATAGCCGTGGACTTGTCTTGAGGCGCTCCCCAATAAAGTGCTCCTTCTAATGACAGCCCCATGCTGCACACGTTGCTAAAAACACAGGCCTCACAGCTGCTGCGCTCAAACAAGCTCACCCAAAACATGAGATCACCATCTGCTAGTTGTGTCTCCTCCAGATCATTAATCAAACTCCCTATCGCTGCATTGATGCTGCAGAAGATATTGTTCCCACCACATCACTGCGAGTGCCGGCGCCCACATTGTTTCCTCTCTGACATCAGTGTGTGAAAGGAGTTGCACTGGAAGGCCGTCTGATGCGGTGAGGGAAATGTCGGAGCATCGTCAATGATGGCATAGATCATTTAGGGCAATGCTTTAAAAGTAAATGACATTTACCATAGTTTTACTTCCCACATTTGAAGATTCAAATGCCATCGAGTGGCCGTAAAAAGAGTGGGCGGGACAATGACCACATTACGCCCAACAATAAAGATTATTATATGAACAAACAGAGCAGGGAGATCAAAACTCCTTTATTTCTGACAAACCTCTGAAAAAACCTCAATCTACCGCTGCTATTTGAGGTTTGGTGGGATCCACTAAAACCGATGTGGCCAGCACCGGACAAACCATCCTTACAGGGCCATGACAGAACACCCCACACATCAATACCCGAGCAACAGCCATCACTTCCTGCACCCGAGCAGTGCCACCCCAAAACAACAGCACTAGCCTCAGACCTCACAGATGAGGTCGAGGAAGGAATTTAATTAAACATTGTATGCAATAAAATGTTAACCGTTGTATATAATGCAACATGACAGCTAGTTTGTTACAGCAAGCTCCGGCATTAAGATATTAAAATATCCACATACCAATGTGACGTGTATCTGTCAAAAGATGACATGTGAACAGAATGTAATAAATTAATTAAGTAATTTTATAACATGCTCCAAAGATAACAAGAAAAGTGCCTTCATAGTATTAACAGAAATGCATGGTTGTAGCTTTGAGCAGGGATTAGGTCTGGACAACCAGAACATAAAACACTCAAATATAAATACGGGACATATTTTTCCTCACAAAGGACGAATGGTTGTCAAAAGCAATAAATCAAAAACAAACTTGGCATCCATCTGCTTCTTTGAACATATCGTTTAGAGCAAATGGTGCATGACCACCCGGCAACGACACGACGGAGGCTCTGGAAGCTAATGCAGAGACAAACAGTGTTGTAGTTGTTAAGCCACTTTTTAAAGTGTTTTCTGGGTTTAATACAGGCACATGTTTTGATGTGGCGGACGTTGCAACGATTGTTTACCCTGTATATTTTTAATTTAGATATTTATTAAAACCGTTGCTGGTTTATAGTCTGATTCCAAGTCAAAGTTGCGTATTAATTTATGGCACTGAGATTCTAGGACAAGTAGCAACCTTGTTCTGCCAGCAACTGAAAAGAAGGGGCCTATGGGCCTCAGCTGAGGGGCTGAATGTGAAAAAAAGAAGCAGAAAAAAAAGAAGCTCTACCTCCCTCCCACCCATGTGAAAACCATCCCATGGGTTTGGAAGTGTCTATTTGAAAATGATGTGCGAGAAATGAAGAAAGACAGTATTGTTAAGAAAAACTAAACCAGCTTCTTTCGTTGTTGTCAGGGATTCTTGTGAGTGAATTACTATCTGGTTGTCCACAACTACACATTTGTGGAAAATGTCAACTATTTCCTCTGCTAAAGATCTGCATTGTCCAGGTGTTAAACAGCCTAAATGCTTCTCTTCACTCATGGCTCACATGTAGACAGTGGCTATAGAAGCAAACCAGCTGGGATCCATACTATTGATTTGATATGATAAATCATATGAGGATTAGGATATGTGTGTTGTGTGGGCTCATACAATTCCATTTATGTACTAATCAATTGTTTTTTATACACATCTCTTTGCTTTGTCAATTCCAAGTTATTATCTCCACTTCACACCGACATCTACATGTACGTGATCCCATTGAGGAAAGTGGATCATCAAATTATCCACAACAAGTTTGCACACAGATGATGTGTCACCAACGGAGAGATTTTTCACAGATATAAATGTGCTGCACGTTTGGTGTTATTTTCTGGTTGCCAAGAGTTACAACATTTTCAACTCTGAGGAAAAAAATACTCATTGTAAAAAAAATTATAATAATAAATGACTCACTGTTACTTTGTTCCACAGCCACCCAATCACAACGGAGGAGGGGCATGCCAAATAGACCAACCGTCAGACCAACCGTCACATCCTCCGTGTAGGCAACGAGTGCTGCACAACAACTGAGGGGAAATGAATAAACATAGAGTGGCGGGTCTGTCCTCTCTTCCTCAGCGCCTGTACAAGTTTTTTACTTCTGTGGATATCATAGAAACAAGACGCTACCTACGCATCTCAGCTGAAAAAAAACACTGCCTCTTCAAGAAGTATTCAAGTAGTTTGAAAACTGTAATCTGTCATCCAAAAAGCATACCTCATAATAGCCTCACAATTAAATTGATTAATATAGCACTAAAATCAGGATAAATTAAATCATTTGCCCCAAAAAAGGCAATGACATTGCATATTTCACTGTTGAGACAAACATTATAACCGCAGAGGCTAGTCTGTGTGTGTGTGTGTGTGTGTGTGTGTGTGTGTGTGTGTGTGTGTGTGTGTGTGTGTGTGGGTAGGTGCTGTGTGGGTTCAGAAACTGCCATGTACCAATGAAACATCTGTGATGGGAGGTTCCCATGTGATGAACTCAATGACCCGCTCGCCTTCATGTTCTCCCGTCTGCAGTACACAAACCTAATGGTGCCGAAACTGAACTGAAATCCTGTGTGCCAAAGAAAAGTCATAAAATAACTGTACATTTTGACATGACATTTTCAGAAAAAAAATCACTGCTACATTATCACAAAAGTGTGTTTAGAATGAGGCTATTCCAGAAGTCACGCCAGGCCAGCTCAGCGTGAACAAGTCAGAGTGAACTTTTGAGACCACTGCAGCAATGCCCTTGAGGGCTTTTGAGGCTGCCCCGCTTCACGCTGCTTTATGAGAGTTCATGCTGTTGTTTTTACGTGGCCTTCCAAACCTTTAACAACTTCTGCTGTGATTCTTCAACCAAGCCTTTGAAAGTGGGAGCCATCCTTGACATTAATCCTGGGAGTGAAAGTACATGGTGGACAGACATCACTGAAAAGGTGCCGGTAGGTGGACGGGGTGAAATCCGTCTTGTTGCTTCTCTACCAACTGCTGCCAGCTGTTATGGATGTTTCCTTGGGCGGGTTAGTTAGTCTCGCCAAAAAATGTTGCCATGCAGCATTTCTTTTTTTACGATTTAGAGACTGTTGAGATTTGGTTAAGCAATAGGAGGAAGAGAGTCAAATCCATTTCCCCTCTATTCTTAAAGAATATAAGACAATATACATGTGTTCTTCTGCATAGAAAAAGTAGCCAAGTATAAGAGGTGAGATTAGGAGGCCCCAAATCCCAGGCAGTAAATCCAAGCAGGAGGATAGTAAGAGACAGGCGGTAAACTAAAAGGCTGTGTTAAGAACAACATAAATGAATAACACCTGTTATTCCAGGTTTAAAATAAGAATGCAACAGAAGAACAAAGTATAGTGTAAACCCAAAACTACCTCACTCTGGTGGTTTTTTCCTTTCTTCCTACTCTCAAATTGACTGCTTCTATGACAATATACTCACTGTTTAAATAAGCGCTTCAGAAACATCTGGATTCACTGACTGATGCACAGCGTGTCCATAAACGGCTGAGGGCGCAGCCCTATTGGCCTGTGGATGGTGCCGTATAGACGTTATCAGCAAAAGAAGATGTATTTCTCTCTTATAAATACTTCCGGACCGGCTTTCAAAAAACAGCTGACTGCCAAGACTCATTTACGAGGTTAGTCCCTGAAGTCGATAACTTGTAGTGGTCACTTGATACACACACATTGTAAACACGGCAAATGGGGAAAAAGCATTGTGAGAACACAAAGCTTGGAGAAACCCGAGCAAGGCAAATAAATGGCCACATTAAACTAAACATACAATATGTATGACCGTACAATCCGTGGTGCTGTGATCGCTCTGCATTATTTACACTGTTTACACTGTGAAGTTATAAGCCAATAAGTTCACAGTGGAATGAGAACCGCTGAGAAGAGTAAACTCCTCTTCATGTAGTGATCACACAATTATGTAGTGCCTCGTATCCTCTATCGATTTAAATTGAGGAGTGAACATTGACTGACCGAGCAAGACGATGTGAACCCTGATATCTTTGTAATAGTGGCTCACAGAACGGACCTGTGCAGATGACAAGAGGAGACTGAGCTCATCCAACCCTGTTGGCGTGACCTTGAGACCGGCACACGAAAAATCAAACAAACATCACAAACGTTTGGTGGATTCCACCAATACATTGTGTACTTTCAGAACAACCCAGTAGAACATTAAAAGCAGTTCCTGTATTTATTTAGACCACACTGCAACTATGACAATCTGACTTAAAAATAAAAGGACGTATATTGAACCCACCTGTTGTTACCCCCCACCCACCCACCAACAGTTAATATGACTTAGCCTCAGTATCCCATGCATAATTCCTGTGTAAAAGAGAACAGACGCTAGCGTTTGCTCTTTGAAATGTGTATTTTAGTAGCCCGATACAAAAAGGCTGCAACTTTAAGGCTGCTTGGCTAAAGAGGCACAGATTTACAAGAGCAAGATGGACTTGGACCGACAGTGAGAAATCAGGGCAGGCCCGAGTCACCCTGCCACAAGAAAGAAGGAACGGAAGAAGCTTTCATTGCTGTATTGGAGTTAAAGTCAACAGCCTTCTCACACACAAAGTTGAAGGCCTCCTGCTTGACCAGGCTTCCCCCTAGTACACTGCAACAAGCACGTTTTCCAAAACGAAGCGACAGTAATGGGAGTTATTATTTCCTTGATGCTAGAATTACAAAGCTCTAGCTTTGAATCGTTATACAGCAAAATAATCACAGTGGAAAAAAAGAACATTGACCCCTAAAATCTAGTAATCTAATGAAAGGATTAACTTATTTTAAATCAATGGAAGTAATATTGTTGAATATAAACCACCAAAAATATTGTTAAGTTGTAATAATTCATTTTGACTTTGCACATGTACATAATACGTTTGTGCTTTAATAATACATATAGCAAGATATGATTATAGAAATATTAGGGAGAATATTGATAATGATATTGTTGTGTTATGAAGCATGTATGCATATGTCAATGGCAGAAGTAATGTTTTAATGTGTTTATGAATATGTTTGTAATACCTGTATGTTTGTTTATATGTATGCTGCATGAGAATGAAAGTTAGTTTGTTGTTTACATGTTGCGAAATCCGTGATGTTGATTGGAGCACGTGAGACTTCCGTCGCCCAGGTGACGATCATGACGTTTGACCCGGCTCATTACCTGTTAGCTGGATGCTGAACTGACCAATGGATGAGATTCAGTCGTTTACAAGACATCCCCTATCAGCAACGTTGCTTTTAGTCTGTAATTTACTGCTTATGCTTCTGCCATTAAATATTGTTAAAACGTAATCATCAGATTCGGATTCTCTTTTTATATCAAGCACGGGACCGCAGTTTCGAACCATACTTAACAATATTTTTTTTTAAATCACAACTGCTATATTAACAGTTCATAACTTCCTCTGATAACAACCCTATGTTTGCTTTAATAGGTGGAAGACGACCATGGCAATGTTGTCATGTATTATAAACAGGTACAGTATTGTATACTCTATAAAGTATAAACCACGGCAATCAGAGGGGAGGACAAACGCTGCATATACAATAATGGCTGAAAAGCACACAAAATGTCTGTAGCTGCAGCTACAAACAACAGATTTCAGCTCATCAAGGGTTGTGTTCACACTCTGTCGACCAGAGGTGCAGTTGATAATTAAAATGATAAATACGCTCCACTTACAAAAATAACATTAGCCATGTTCTAGCAAGCTACTGTCGAGAGCTTTCTGATGTATCCACGTCAAAACACATGTAGCATCCTGTCAACATGCTTGAGCTTAACTTACAGACATACAGCGAGCCCAACGCTGTCGTTCAGAAAAAACTGCTTGCTGCACTTTTTACTCTCGATACATGCCATGTCCTCAGTGTGTCGGTTCGGCAGCTAAGAAACACTTTTCGGGAGAAATGTTTGTGAGAAGACGGAGTTGACGAGGATGCACCTTCATGCAATGGAAAGCCAATGGAGAGTAATTCATTGGTATCCCCTCTGGTGAGGGCGTGGCTTTATTGCGCTCCGTCTCTATATAATGTCTTTTGTGGTGGTTAAGGGCTCTAAGGGTGGCAATGTCAGTGTGCCCCCTTTGGTTCAGGCCGAGATATCTCACTTGGTTGAAGGTATCCATGGTGCTAGGAGGCTCAATCGTAACAATCTAGCGCAACTACCTAGAGGTTTTCACTTCAGTGAGATAGCTCAGCATTTACTGGATGGATTGGCACAAGATGTTACACAGACATTAATAGTTCCAGGTGATGTATCCCAAATACTTAGAGCAGTGATTCAGATATCCATACTTCTACACTACAATAAGGTTGAAATGTGCTAAAAGCAGTGAAATATCTTAGAATATAGCTGTGAATACTATTTGAGAACAACCAGGATCGAGACAAAAATGAAAGACAGTTTAAAGAAACCCAACGGTATGTCTATTTGAGATTTTTAACTGTATCACCTATAAAGCATTTCATCTGCCTGATGAATCGAACTACGAACTATTCCTACACTCTGTCATATTCATTGAATGTATTGTAACTCTAAATCTGTCCCTTTTCTCCCCCTGAAGGGTTATTTGGGAGTTTTTCCTGATCCGATGTGAGGTTTTGGGACAGGAATGTCTATGTGTACAGATTGTAAAGCACTCCGAGACAATTTTTTTATTTGTGAAATTGGGCTATACAAACTGAATTGAATTTAGGCTCCCTTGGTTACATTTTGGAGTGAGTCACAAACATCCCACTCTCTATGGATTTCCACCCTTGCAGCGCTGTTGAATCTGCACACCTTTTCCTCACTCTCTCTCCATCTGTGCCTTCTGTATGCCTTCCCGTAATCCTTAATCTCCCTTCTGATATCATTCCAGATATTGACTGGTGACATAGGTGCTTCATAAATCAGTGTTCTTTCCCGTCAGCCATCACTCCATCTCCTTTTCTTCCATCTCCTTGAGCTATCCCTCCACACTCTCGGTAATCAAACCGCACTCAAACTGCCCTGTATCCTTATATCAGGATTTGCTGAGGCGGCATGTTTTCTTTGGGAAATGACTCATAAATTAGGGAGCTCCCCGGCTGGCTGTGAAAGAGCCAGACACGCATATACAAGGGTGCCTGATTAGTGTGGCTGGGAGAAAGGCCAGACAGGCCAAGGCTGCAGGACCCATTTAGAACCATCACCGACGTGAAAGAGGAAAGGAGAACATATTGATCACATGACACTGGCTGCGTCATTCGTAATAGCTTGGCAACGAGAATGCCTGAGATACCACTCTGTCCAGAGTCACTTTCACTTTGTTGAAAAGTATTGTTTAAAAATGTGTAATTTTTGGATAAATACATAATAATACTCCAATATCAATTATTTAAAGAAAGACTATTTCCCATGGATCCTTTGATTTCACAGTATTTTGATAAAGACATACACTACTGATACTCAGTTGAAGCAGTAAGGTTTTGATGAAATAGGACATTTTAAATGTTCTCAGGTAACATTTTACATATTTGTGACATGAAATGATTAAAAGGAAGAATAAGTGATAATGAACAAGTTAGGTGTAATGCTTTTTGACCAGGTGACGATACAGTGTGAATACAAACTGCTTTAAACAGAGACAAAGGTAACATCATATATATATATATATATATATATATATATATATATATATATATATATATATATATATATATATATAATATTGCCATGAGCTTCTTTGTGCTTGGAGGCATGGGGTGGCTATTTAAAAGAATAGGAGAGAAAGGGAGAGATTCCTTCCTTGACTGCAGCCCCCAGTGACCCCTCAGCTATACGGTACTGACAATGACCATGTCAGGTACAGTCCAGCTACTTTGACTCGTCAAACACAGGAGAACATGCCTAATGGGAAGAATCGGTGTGGAGGAGATGAATGCCAGAAACCTTAACATTTGCTAAAGTTGTAAAAACAAAGTCTGCTGATGAGTTATAGTAGCACTCAGGTTCTGGACGTATTTCAGTGTTAAAAAAGGCTGTCCATTGAGTAAAACCAGGATGATATGCTGGTGCTTATCCAAGTGTTCACCTCAACATATTCTATTGAGTGATGATAGCATTACATTCTGAAAACTGACATTTTGCATCAACGATGGTAACATTTCAAGGAATTTGCAGTTTGAATATTCTCTAAACCTAAGGACACATTTATAAAAGGGAAGACTACAATGCTTTGTTTAAATCTCCAAACTCATTATTCTTTGAGCACACCATCAATACTTCTGGCAGTTCCAACCAGGGACCTTTGTAACATGCCATACCCCTATCACACAATGTATATGACAATATATAATATATCTTGTACATTGAAATTGATCAAGTTATGTCATAGACAATGGCAAACCAGAATATACAAAGCAAATGTATTATCCTGTGTACAAATATATAAGAGGCCACGATGTTCAAGAAGCACGCTCTCAACAGCACAGCTTCAGACAGCGAGTAATGTACAGGGTTCTTACACATTTTGACCAATGGATTTCCATGACTTTTCCATGACTTTTCCATGACTTTAAACCAAATTTCCATGACCAACGGTATAAACATGAACAATTTAGAAAATATTGTGTATTGAGAGCGTACGCCGGCTAATAATTTGAGCTTCTTTCTTTAAAAAACATTAATTATGTAAAACCCGGCGTAAATGAACATGGGATTACAACAAATTTCCATGACTTTTCCAAAACTTTTATGATTTACGTTTTTTCCATGACTTTTCCAGGCCTGGAAATGACCATTTTAAAATTCCATGACTATTCCAGGTTTTCCATGACCGTACAAACCCTGAATGTAGAGCACAGGAAGTATTTATTTAATCAACAACTTGCCTACACTGTACACAGACTGCAGTGTGACCTCCACAGCTATAAAGCTACTGCTTGCATCATATTCACCGCCACATACACAGCAGGAGGGGATGTGTGGGAGGTGGGGGGGGATGTTTGTAATTGTACATGGTATGACATCACATCATCTGTCTCCCCATAAAATCTAATTACAAAAGCAAAAACAAGAGATGGCAGGCAGACACACAGCTGACCAGCTCACAGCTAAACGGATTGATTTGGTGGAGACTTACTGTTAAGACGCTACGTGCGTCCACAACAATGCACACAACACCGTGGCGTCCAACTCCTCCGGACAGGTGGACCGGAGCCTCCGCTGCTCGTTCTGCGCCTACACAGCTACGAAATGATGCATTTAACCTGCTTGGCAACGGGCTATTGTTGCAGCTGGGCGGCTTCCTCTGCACTTCAACCACAGCAGCCTTCAAGCAAGGCATTTAGCTTCCTCTCTTAAATAACAGTACAGCTTTGAGGATTGTAAAAATAATGCCAATTCACAAAAAAAATGTTGAACGGGTGGCTTATTGCTGGGTTATTTAGAAGAATGGGGTATTTCCACATTTGCCATTACAGCATTTTACCAGCTTTAATTAATTAAAAAGTTCCATGGGGCCAAAGACACAGCAAATGCACTGGGTCCGTCGCTGTGAATGGACCAATGGGATGAAAGTCCCATGCAGAAGGAACCTTTCCAAAGATCTCAAACCAACGACAGCTTATGCAGTCAGTCTAGGTAAGTCACGATGTATGAAGTCTCAACACCTCACACAAATAACCTGTGAATGCTCAATTAATGTCCTGTTTTTTTCTATTCACATTTTCACAACAAGGGGATTTCAGTTGTCGGAGGAATGCAGATTCAAACTTTATGGGCCCTCCCTAAGGATCCATAGGGCTATAATAGTAGTTTATTTTAGTACATGCTCTTGGGACTAACTTCTAACCTACTGCTCAGACAGACATAAATCCAATTTGAGTACATACTGAAGTATTAAAAAACAAACTACACATTTAGCACAAGGTACATAGGTGCCACACATCAGTGGGTCAATCAGCCCAACAGGATGCCATCCACCTTTAAGCCCAAACTGTACAGAGAATAAAAGCACACTCACTTGCTGTTCAACAAGGTACAAGCTATTCAAAACGTCAAGTCAAGCATGTTTCTCACGTGATTAAACAAAGTCTGTTTTTCTCAGAATGCCCTTCAGCGCAGACAGCAATAAAGAAAGAATCAGAAAAGTCTGACCCCTGAAACACAGAGCTATATTCAGAATGGCCAGGTGACGTGGAGCTTTGGGGACAAACGCCCTAAAAGCAGACAACAGCAGCAGCTCTGTTGGAGCTGTGGCAGGGAGACGAGTCTCAATGGTGCTGTGCCTCATTCCCAACAGGACAAAGCACAAGGGGAAGAGAACAGTAAAGCCCCGAGGAGTGTCCTGTGATGATCATTTTATCACTCGATCGAGCTGCAGAGCAGCTGTCCCTCCCCTACCTAGACTGTCCCAGCCAGGTCAAGTCTGCTCCAGAAGACAAAACCCCGATACAACTGACGGGCGCATTAGCATTTAATGGTCTTGGGTTGTAAGGAAGGTACAGCAGGGAACAAGGAGGAAGGTGGAGGAGAGGGTGGGCGGGAGGAAGTGAGGGCTTTGACTTGAGATAAAGCATAGGCCGGGATTGTTATTCATACGGTTGTAAAATCGTAGCGGCGTGTAATGAATACTAAATGAGTCATTATTCACAAAGCCAATTGTTGCGGATCATCCAAGGACCAAATAAATGTTAGTTAAGGAAACTGAACAAATCATGTCAAATTGGCTAAAACTACAGCTGGAACGACTCAAGCTCATTTGCAGAGCGCCAAGGAAACAATTCCTAAAACATTAGAAATCCCACATTGGACGCAGCACCTGCCGAGTGAAGTCACCAGTATTAAAAAGACATTTCAGCAATAGTCCATCAAAACTTTTTGCAGAAAAGTGGTAAACAAAACATACAGCAGAGTAATGGATACATGCTGGAGCAGAACAATGTAAAATGACATATATTCTGAATTTAAAAGACCTGGTAGCGGTCAACTATACAGTAAAAGAATGTCCTTTGTTAATGAGCATGTGCATGCAGTTTAGCAAACAAAAACAATCAGAGGGGAAATAACATCCCCGAGTGTGAAGTCATCAAGTCAGATGTTATCATTTAACATCTTAATGTTAAATTGTTTTACAGGAGCATTGTCACCCTGATAAAAGCAGAGCAGTCTTTGTATTAACACTTTTTAAAGAATGAACAGAAGACAATAGCTGCATCCAGCTGTCATTTATATTTATGTAGAATGTATATACTGTATTAACTAAAATAAATATTTTAAAAAACAGGTAGCTCAGATCAAGCAATCTGCTTGGCACATAGCCGTGATATAATAACCAAATACTAATGCTGCAACTTCTATTCACTTTGCTCACTTCACCTTTTGCTTTTAGATGTTTTAATACAGAAAGTGTATGAAACAAATTACCAAAATACTCAGTTTGTCAATGTGTTACTTATGGATGGAACTACAGTGAAAATAAATGATTCCCCTCTTTGCTTGGCACCGAGTCCCCTGTATCCACTTTGAAAACCACCATGTGTATGCAAGAAAGCAGGAATGCAGCAGAAATACTCCGACCACGATTCAGAAACTATCTGATGCGACACAAGAGAGATTATGGCCGTAAGGCTAAAAGTAAACATCTCTACAGAGCTCCTGACAACCGAAACTCAGGGACAAGAGAAATCAGAGCAGCATCCTGACGGGACCACGCTACAAACCTCCTCCTATTGAAGAAAGGCCAGCCGGCTACAAGCCGGTATCAAAGTACGACGCTGGACAGTATTCCAGAGGTTGCACAATAAATGGCAACAGACATATATTTAGATATATATAGCCCACAAATTAAATGAATGTTGTCCGTTAGTGTACGCCCCATGTTAACGGCCTCAGTATGGGTCTTTTTGATTGTGAACATTATTATTTATATATATGTTAAGAACAAACTTTTAAAAAAATGTAATCTGTCTATAACTCTCATATTGCCAACATGTATTTTATTTGTATTTGTTTTTTTGTTGTGATTATAGCACAGCTACAGTGTGGGTGCCCAATGAATCCTGTTGGAACTGTGGAGGCTAGATAAGAATTGTGATTCAGGGCACAGATTTTTAAGACAATATTGCTTCAGGTGCATCAAACTTGTCATTTATAGTTTTCATTTAAAAGTGTGGTCATAAAACCAGGAATCTATTACATTCAAAATATGTTGAGGGTTGTTCGCAGGAAACACAAAAATGGTTGTTAAAAGATATTTTATCAATACACATGCTATACTTTTGACAGAACTTATCAAACCAAAACCAACAAAGAAAGCTGTTAAACTGGTACATGACTTCCTTTCCCATTGCTACCACCTGTGCATACAGATTAAACATGTTGTACTCAATAAGACACACACACACAGTAAGCTGACTGACATGCTGCATCAGAAAAGCAATGAAAACACATCCAGAAATTATAGTAATGATGTATGTTGAGATACTGACAAGTTACAAAGTGACTTTATTTGATAAGTCTATTAAACATTTATTAAATAGCAAATAACTTAAAGCAGTGTGCATGGCCTATTCTAAAGTCGAACACAAACATAGGGGCTGCAGTGATTAATATTTAAAATACACTTTAAAACCTATAACAGCATACAATGTATTAATGGCACCTGTTTGAACTCAAATCAGTATAAAAGACACTTGACAGCCTCAAACAGTGACACTCCAAACTCACTATGGCCAAGACCAATGAGCTGTCAGAGGACCTTCAGTCATACTAAAACTAACATAGTAACACAAGAAACTAATCAAGACTAGCATGATTACCTCCAGAAGACTGTGGTCCATTCTGTAGAAGAAGTTCAAATTCATATTTCATCAGCTGGTCAGCAGTAAAGTTATTCAATTAAATAGCAATAACCATGAGGTGATACGATATAAAACAGCAAATGAGTGAGCAAGCATTTTTCATTCATACTTTTGATCAATTCCAAGTTCTCTGATATCTGTGATTCATATGTTGCCTGCTGTTAAAACTGCAGCTGATAATAAGTAAAGCTGAGGTCTGCCAGGAGGAATTGACCGTTGACTATCAGCAGGTATGACTACAAATATAGAAACTGAGTTCAGAGAAAATATTATATTTGGTCAGTTAAATATTTACATATTATTCAAATTGTATTAAGTTAACTAATGATAATCATTTAAATGACAACACATTTGTATGCCTATTATTTTTTTTTTTTTTTCTTCTTCTTCTGTGAAGTAAAGATAATAATCAGCTTGTCTTCTCCTATATTTAACCATTTGTTCACTGAATTTGACACACAATATAATAAAGACACACACACACACACGCACACACACACACACACACACACACATACAGACAGAGCAAACTCTCAGCCGATCTGAGGCGGTGGTGTTTGTATAAATCTAGGAGGACAAGTCCCTGTTGATCCCTCCACACCCACTGGTTTCCTCTGAAGGGCCTGGAAGGTAAATAACAGCAGGACGGAGATCATTCGAGTATAAACCTCGCAACGTGCACAGCCTCTACCCACTCTGCCTCCCATCCTCTGACATTCTCATCACCTTCCCACGCACAATCTGACTTCCTCCATTTCACAAGCTTTGTAAACAAAACACACCAAACGCTAACATTGCATAACCCAATTGGCGACCTCAGCCAAATATCACCTCTATACATACACACACACGCACACACACACACACATGCACACGCACACACAACAACACTTGTCCATCATGAGAGAAAACAATATACAAGAGCTCCCAAAGCTCTGATTCAAGTTTTCCCATATTTGCTTATCATTCAATATATCTGTCACTGAATTTGTTGTTCCCCTCTTCGCCCACATTCCCGTCTTCTCCTTTACTTTCTTGGCCAACAGGTCCTTCCATCTGTTAGCCAGCTGGTGGAAGAGGAGGAGGAAGGGAGGGAGGGAGGGAGTGGGAATGGAGGGGGGATGGAGGGAGAGGGGTTGGGGGGCTGCTCCACCCGGCGGTGTGTTACTCTCAACAGTGTAACTTTCCCCCGCTGACTGTAATGACTCTTCTGCGGGTGTCATTAGGGCCTGACCCAGGGCCGGGGTCAGCTCCCTGCGTGACGTCACATGCATCCCAATGTTGAACTTAGAGAAGCAAATCACTGCCACGTTTATCCATATTGCAACACTACTTTTGTGTCACTGGACAAAAAATGACCGACTACTTTCTGATTGTAGCGCGGAGAACACATCACCACATTTAACAAATCTCACTGGCTTGATGTTCAAATACGAAGAGAGCACACGCACTTCTTGGTTTATAGTGCGACTTGAAATGGCTCCAGTACGAGCATCAGATGTGATTAAGATCTCCTGCAACGCCAGAGTAAGCAACAGTGTCCGGCTCGATGAATGCCATTGAGCAAAGCCTGTGTCCAAAGGTGTCAGTCATCAGTCTTTTCTTCCTCCTCCTCCTCCCCCTCTTCACTCTCTCTCCTCTTTGCCTCCACCTCTGACAGACAGGTTCAGGGCAGAACTGGGGTCGACAACATGTAACCTGACCCTGTCCAGCGTTGGCTCTCGCCCTCTAATGATCTTGGCGTCACTCCCGTTCCCACTGTTGGTTTAACCTGATGTTAATGTGCCCATTCTGCACTTCTGAAACAACGTTGTTGTTGTTTTTAAACAGCCCCATCTAAAATGAGTCAAAAGAAGTCTAAATAACTACCATTGTACAATGAAAGGGATTATTTGTAGGAAGTGTATGAATAAATGTGGATACAATTACAAAAATAATCTAACAAATGCATTAATGTGATAAAACACAAAAACAAAAAAGGTAAGAATTCTCCAAAGACGAAGACACCAACAACTGAAAACTTAAGTTAGTATCTTAGATGGCGAATTGTGCAATTCACTCTGTATTCTGCAGACAATATAGTGCAGTGATAATGATAACAGGAGCACTGTTGGTCGCTCGTTACGTCTAATTTACATGTTTCTAAAAGCAGTTCCAGACCTGTATTGCCATAGAAACTTGCTCGACCTTTCACCACTGGCCGCGCTTCACCTGTCAGCAACTGACCCCCTCCACCCAACCATCCACCCAACCATCCACCCCCCTACCCTCACTCTTGAACAAGGTCGTGACGCATGTAAACTCCTTCACCTGGTGCAACAACTCACCCCCAATGGGGAAGTGGGAATTTCTGTATTTACTCATGAAAGCCATCCTTGTCAACACCAACATGGTTAGTTATTTAAACACCAGTTAGTGCCTTTAGTAAGCTACATATGAGGTTTAAATCAAAAGGACAAATCCCAGCCGTACCCGACGCTGTGTCAATTGGCCTGGTGTAACCAGACCACTGCTTCTTTGTGTATGTGTATCCTTTGAAAGTCAATCTTGAAAAATGGCTCCCAACAAATCCACATGTTCTCCCTCCTGGACGACCCACCTTATCATGGAAAAGGGAACCGTGTGACCCTGGGAGCAACGCTGTCTGGGTCATTTAGCTTCTGGCTGGGTCTCAAATAGCAAATTGGTCCCAGGCATGAGGCCAGACGACATGACTAGCACCTACTGTATGGAGTACGCTACTTTGGTGGATTAGGACTCTTCATTTATGGAAATGTTTACTCGTTTTGATGCTTTAGACATTTCTAGATGATTTAAAGCCACCTACACAATCAACAACCCCCTATATTTACTTCTACCTTTTCGTTTAAAAAGTAATGTTGATATATCATCATCTGGTGGGAGAGATCCGTAGACCAGCCATGGAAAACCTGTTTCATCTTTCACATCGCAGTATTAGTCGACTTCTGCATTAAGCCAAGAACTGTTTCTTGGATGCCGCTCTTGGAGATGCACTTCGTTTCCCTTTCAAAATGTTCTGCTGTTCGTGAATCCCCCCATGGTTCTCAAGAGAAAGGCAGAAGGAGAAACAAACCCAGATGATTTCTTTGGTCCAGGCTTTGAAGTTTTATGGTATTGCGGCTCTACGGAGCCTCGGAGGGCAAAGCCCAGACGAGCCTGAGTCGCATGAGACAACTACACCATTTCATATAAATCGACCTGCTGCGACACACATGCTCATGCTCAGTAAACTTATTAGTATCTAAAAAACATGTTCTCATCTCAATGTGAAAGGGAGATCAGAATGTGTGACAGCATGGGCCATTCACATTATATTGACCTCATCCCAACAACTCCCCCCACCTCCCATCCCCACACACAACTTTCGCTGCCGGTCTCCCACGTCCTATTCAGATCCTGTTGGGTGATAGCCCTAAGTCTTCCCTCATTCAATAAGATGCCTGTCCATTCTAGCCGAGGTTTCCATGTCCCTTCAAACACAGAGAGGCTAGCTCGGAAGAAAAGTCCACCAGAGAGAAATCCCATCTGTGTCCTCATCCATTCTGCTGGTGGGGACATGAGCAAACAGCTTGCTTTCACCACCCTGGCAACCCGTTTTACTTCACACTGGCAAACCATTTGAATCTACACACACACTGAATCAGGGTTCTTGACGGCAGACCCAACACCCTCATGAATTGAGAGTGAAAAACACTTTAGTTGCACACAGAACAAGACTTCCTGGCTCTTTGTGACGATGGTAGCAAAGCCGTCTGAGAAGCCAGGAGATACAGACGGGAGGAAACCCCATTTTCTGAGCAGTGAAGAGATCTGTGGACAGGAAGACGTAGTCTAAATAGCAAGCCTTTAACTCTGGCACAATGGGGTTATATGCAATGTTTGCATATGGTAATCATTGTTCAGACATAAAGACGTGGGGTTTTTATTTTTTTTAAGGTTGAAAACTCTATAGTTTGAAGAACTAAAATAGCGTGTAACTTTAAATGTTTTGTTAAGAAGCAAAAGGAGCTTTGAAAACGCTGCCAATCCATTGTTTAGTCTAAACTCAACTTCATTGTCGTGAAAAACTAAACATATGTTTATCTGTTGAATTTTAGAAGAAGATAAAAATGTAATGGAACAGGTGCATAATGTGTTAGTGGTCTTATTCACTTCACGACAGTTTTTTAAATGCAGAGGCTGCCTCCGGAGTTCAAATCATCATTCCTCTTTCAATTACATGTCACATAGGCACAGAGCAATGCGATGGGAACGCTCAGTCCCCTATTGGGAATTTTGCTTGGACAGATTGGACAAATATTTCTTTTGTGTGGTCGTCTCCTTGCCTCTGTTCGGCCCGACAGCCACAGAAGAGGGAGTGAACAATCCAGCCTGCACTACATTACGGGCTGGGCGGCTGTTCTGTCCGAGACACATGGCTGTCTCACCAGCTGTCTGTCTGTTTACACTACCCTACTTGCCTTAAGTATCAATTAGGTTTATGGGGAAAAAGAGGCTAATAGTATAGTGTGGGCGAAATTCAGATTTGTAACTATACTACATCTTGGTTGTTAAGAGAGGTTGCCACCACTCAAGAGAATAGCATCAGATAAACTGAGCAAAGGCAATTATGCTCCAATGAAAACAAGCCAGGGACGAGAATTTTGTTTCATGTCATTTAAAAGGACAAATAAATTCAAAGCACCAATTTTAGTTTGAACAATTATTGTTTTTGACGTCATACCCGGTTTTTAACAGCCAGACATTTAAAAGTTCCCATCCGAAGAACAAAACCCTCTGGTCCATTTATCTGCTTTTCATTCCAAGAAAAACTTCAGACACAGTAAGACAAATTCAGATGTCTTTTGCACCATATGGTGCCATCGACAGAGTCGGAGGATCTGTAATAACACACCAACTGCAAGGACAAACAGCAGCCCGCACCACATGTTCCTGTAAATCAAACCCTGACCGCTCTTCCGTGTCCAAGTCTGACATGCAGCACTAAAGGGCAGGTAATACCATTATGATCACTTTGTAGTCTTGCTTTGCAACCTGCTCTGCAAAGCAGGAAACATTATTATGATTCTAATTATTGTAACAAACAATGACAAAAAACTCAATAATATTAAAACAATAATATTTTAGTCTACGCTGTACGAAAGTGCCTCTCCAGCCTCACATCTATCCTTGATATTCTGTCAAATCACTTCTAGCCTTTACATTGTAGTTCCCTGAAATGATGCTACACCCTAACACAATGACTAAAACATGACCTGTGTTTTTATGTCTCCGGTAATCTGCCAAAGTTGTGTGTTTAAGCAAATATTGAGTTATTATTTCTGAAAATTATCTAACCAGGGATTTTCCCTCTTTTAGCAGAAACTAGAGACAGGATTTAAACAACAATGGATGAATGACCCAAGCCAGGCCACAACTCAACTTTAAGGCTATCTCACCAGAAACACTCCAGGGGGATACAGAGTTACCCTCCGTGAGCAACATCATCTGTGCCCTCTTGTGGAGGGCTGGCACAGTTCATCCTCACACCCAGTATCTCTCCGTTTGGGGAAAGAGACACAGCTGTTGGCAAGATACGTTCATTCTAACCTCCTCTTTTCTCTCGTCGCTCTGCTTTCTTTTTCCCCCTCACAAGAACTGGCAAATCACAAGCACCTCTCAGATTCATGGAAATGTATCACATAAACTAGCATGAGCCCCCAAACCCCCATTGTTTGGACAAAACTTGAAAGACTCTTAAACTTCAGCGTGCTGCTAAGTCAAACCACAAACTGGCATCCTGGAGGAATACTTCAATCGCTTCAATGATTTATCCTCATCATTTACTCGGCCCCTCTTTGAGATGAGCCATGTGTGACATAAATATCAAAAGCAATTTAAAGTTGGACTATAGAGGCAGATACTGGGCCACAGAGACGATGCAAGAGACAAACGATGATTCAGAGTGCTGATCTTGTAATGGGAATTTATAGAATGAGAGAAAACACAACAGTCAGTACATATAAGTCATCAGCTGTAGTGGTGAAATAATAGTGTTGTAATAAACAGTGTATGGCGCATATTCAGTTTCAGAACTGAATAACTTGATAACTGCCTTGTTGGGCTGTTATTATCAACACATGAGGTCTAAACTGAACCGATCCTCATTGGAGAGGTTGAGGGAGAGATTCTCAAAGGCTGTCAGCGATAAAGTGAACCGACCTCTCAAAAATTGCAAGTGACATGGCCTGTAAGACCGATGCCGCTATTGCTGGCTATGCAAGCTCATAACCCAGATTCCATAAGTAATAATGGTGTTTCTATATATTCAGCACTATGTTGCTTTGGATACCAAAAACTGTTTCCCTCTTACCCCATAAATCTGTATCGTTTTCATGTTCGCTCTTGCGCTGACACCAATGAGATCATGTACTATAAAGTTTGACTGCATGCCTATGCTGCAGTACATATTCTATAAACTCACACTTACAGGTCACAGCTTTTTTTCACTCACTTCTCTGGATCTCTTTATGCTCCCTACTTAAAAGCAGACAAAATGTATTGTGACTGCACAAATGTGCCGTTTGAGGTAGCCTACCTGCTGTGAAACCTTCTGACACAACATTTTCTTTTGAGTCAACTCTATTCCCATGGTTGAAACAACCTGCTGAGGTTTTAAAAGGTACTCAATTTGGATCAACATTACAATTTTGGGATTTGAAATTACCCTAAAAAGTTAAGCTGTCCTTTGGGTGAATATAGTGGAAAAGAATACAATCCGGGACAGCTGTTATAGACATCCAATCACTCTTTGCTCAAAATCATAAAATTTAAAGTGGAAAGCATTTTTGTGCGGCCAGAGCTAAAACACTTCTCACTCACACACTTAATTTCATCCTAGCTCTGCCATAAAATAAGTGCATGGGAACTCTTCTTCTTTGTAATGTCGATACTATCAAAACATCAAATCGTAACATACCCCGGCACAATAACAAATCTGACGTGTACATTTTCCGGTTTGTCCATTTAGCTTCCATTCAACCAAGCTGAAACTAATTTATCACGACCCCTGAATAATTCTCCTTCACATTGCTGGGAGACCGAGATCAGACTTCTGGCAGCATGAGGCTTTGATGAGGGGAAACGGCGTCATCTTAGTGATTGGAGAGGAAGAGAAGCAAACACTTCCAATGTTACTCAAAGTGTGACGATTAATCTGTCCTTGGCCATTTCCCCTGCCATGACGTACAAGGCCGTCATCAGCTGACTGAAGCTAATGCAAATGACTATAAGAGAAGCAACTAAAGTCCACTCATACACTACCTGCTAACTAATGGATACAATCCACTAGATTAGAGAGAAGGTGAAAAGAAGCAGCAGGTGTGAAGCAGCTCAAAGCCTTCAAACGTCTGCTGGCCTCCGTATAGACGTTCTCTGGTCTCCTGTGGTCAGAGATCCATTTGAGGTTATTGAACAAAGCCAATCTCGCGGCTCCTCCCCTCCCGACTGGCCAGTAACACAATCATCATTCAGTCCTACTCCACCCTTTTTCTGCATGCTGTCCCTTGGAGCCCTGTTGAAGTAACACAAACACTAACAAAAGAGCCTGTATAGCCAAAACAAATGATGTTATAGGGTTGTTATTTCTACCACTTACCCAGTTTTAGGATGTTAAGAACAGTGGGTTACCTGGAACTTGTAATTGCTGAATACTTCATAACCGTAAGAGGGGAAGGAAAGGAGCCAGAGCAAACCGTATTTGGTTAGACATTCTTTAAATCAATAAAAGCTTTAAAGATCAATTTTGAATTAATGTTTGTGCATAGTGGTACTATGATAAGGGCAGAAATAATCAAGCCACATGTGTTAGAATTTATCATCTAAGGTTTCGCAACGAGATTCCTCACATGACCTCATATCAAGGCCATGATATAAATCTACATATTTGTTTGTAATCTGTCAAGTAAGACCTGACCACTTAGTATTCTTTCATCTCTAAAATCTCCCAATTTTACATTAGACAAATATGTTTCTCCTGTCCTCAACAAAGGAACACGGAGACATGACAACGCTTTTACTGGAATATGAATCTAATGAGCATCTGCTCTGGGAACTGTTGTTGGTGTACTCTGATCATACTTGATTGGTTATGTTGAATCACACTGATGACTAAACACATGTCTTATTGCATCTGGATTGAGATACAGTCTACATTACACAAGGGAGCATTTAGTTGGATGTTAGAGACAAAGCAGTTTGACCATAGGAAGACATGATCAGGTAAACAGTGCCTGCCACAATATTTTCTTTAAATCCCCTGCAGACTGAAATGAAACACATCCACTCACAAACAAATCATTTCCAAGGCACTGTGCACCACCAAACCAAGATTGGATCCTCACAATTGAAACAATAATAAAGCTAATAAGAGGACAAAAAGTCCCTGGAACCAGAGGCAGGCAATGAGTTTGGATGAGTCATCTGACCCAGGTCTAAGCCTCACCCACCACAGAGCCTGCCAATGTGCAACACACATATACAGCCCAGTCTTTGAAAAGATCCCCAAGCGTCTGGAACACTGACCACATCATGGTCAGGGAGAGTAACCATAAATTAGTCTGAGAGAAAGAAAAGGGAGATACAGACAAGACAGCTCAGACTACCGTTCTCACACACTGAGGTCTCACAATTTAACCTTACAGCGCAGAGTCCTGTCGAGGCTCTCGAGCACGCTGGGACTGTTACAGAGGTTTGACTGGAAAGCCTCACAATCAGCCAGAGATGACAAAAGGATTTCATCCACTATAATCCTTCTGGATTTGCTGAACAACTCTTTGGAACAACATTACATACATGATATGATGTTCCAGATAATCAAATAATCACTTGCTAATCCCAGTAGTGATCTTTTCCTCTCAAACACAACACACCAAAAAGGGACGCGCCATTTCCTAGTAATTTATCATTCAAATTCAGACTGACACCTTGATCCCAATGGAAACATAATTAAATAAACGGATGTGTATACCATGTGCAGTTGTAAAAGAGAAGGCCAATGGACTGCCACAGCAAGCAGCTGAACATGTTAGGGAAGCTTTTGAGCTAGAAACAACATAACACTTGTTTGCCACAGGCAGGTCCTTCCAAACCCAAGAGCCTGAGCTATGCACCCGACAGTGATGGATATCTTCTGGTTTATAATGTTGGTAAGGATGGTCAGACATCATTTTCATTCTGCTGCCTGAAGATTAAACAGTTCCAACTCAATAGAAAATGGATATAAGATGTGTTCCTCAAACTTAAATCCAAATATTATGTATGCTACACAAGTAAATATCGTTACAATTATAGTAACAGCTACATAAAAACAATCACGCAGCTGCAAAGTCTCTGCTCGTTAACGTTAATTAGTTACACGAGCACCGTTATGTTACGGAATAAAGTCCCTGCATCATAATAGCGACACAGGCCAAGCCAATCTCTTCAACACCTCTACACCACGAGTGGAGGTTAAAAGTGTCTTCTTATCGGGAGAAATGAACATTTAAAAACATCAAACTGACAGTCAAACAACAGAACATATCACCTAGCTAGCTTACCTCCACACGGTGCTCTATCGCTGAACTTTAACGTGTCTCTCCTGCAGTCATATTAACATTAGAGTGACAGCGCTAGTCACGTGGTCTCACCGGTGTTTTCTAATACATCATCACAGCCTCGAGCCTGTCGTCAGGAAGAAGAAACAGAGGGAAAGGATGAAGAGGCTTTATTTGTGTATAGTTTATAGGGCATATTTTACAAGCAAAGGATATTTCCTGCTGCCACGTTTGGTTTAAGAGACATAATTGCAACGTGTGATCATTGCAAATGTCTTTACTGTGCAGGAGGTGGAATCATTTTAATTTAATTAGGGATGGATTGTATTTGACAAATCTGGAAATATCTCCAAAACAGCAGACACAATGAGACACAACTCACTGACAATAAAATCGATAAATACAATTAAAATACAGGTTTATTATTTAAAAGTGCAACATCATACATAAATCCCCAATGCTGCCCACTTTGCTAAATGACTTCTGTGCTGTGAATGTGTTGTTCTCTGGAAGCAATCTAAATTGCAGGTCATTTATCAGTGCCTGAGACCCAGAAAGACTGTGTGCAATACATTGTAAAATAAACATATGTAAAACAAACGACTATCAGGTATTCAGAAATATTATTTGAAAATAATCACAATTGTAATAGTTTGTTCTAATACACAAATTGGGTCTTACTATAACCACATATTGAGATATTGTGATGGATTATTTGTTTGTAATCAACAACAAAACATGCAATTAAGCTTTGATAGGGTGGCTAAAGAGTACAGCTATATCCTCTTAAGAATAATGCTTAGTATAACCCAATGCCAGTTTTCAATCCTTATGCATTATATAAATCTGAATTCAACAGCATGTGTTTGTTTGGTCTTTGATGTTTCTTATTAATCATCAACTATCCAATTCTATGTGGTTATCAAAGCACAGACTTCAGATTGGAGTAAAAGTAAACCCACTGAACAGCTCGAGTGTCTGAATCCGCTCCGTAAACAGTGACATGTCAGACTTGTGCTGTTTGTCTTGGCTTTTACTGATAATTCAGAAGGACACATTTAGTAAAACAAACTAGGCTACTTTAGAGGAGCAAAACTTCGACCTTGGCTTCAAATAACATCACGGAGAACACTTCAACGTTCATGTTGATGACAGACTTGTAAAAAGTTAACAGCTAAAGAACAGTGGAGGTTGATTTAATGAACTCTGTGGAACCAGGCAGTTCACTTCCATGAACACGAATAGCTAAATCCGGGTTTTGTTTTTCTCTTAAGATCAGAGTCAGAGAAATGTCTGGACAAGTTGGGTTTTTCATTTCATGCAGAGAACGATACCAACTTCATATGCCTTCAAAGCATTCCTCCCTCCCACCATAGATATATGTGTTCTGTACATCGGGATAAATCCATGTCGGGTCAGTTGTATATTAAGACCTGGGTCAGCCTGCTGACCATTGTGGTGGTCCAGATCGCCCTTTAAGTACAGTGATGTCTCCCACTATTCCTGGGTGGCCCCTGCAGTGGCTTTGAATGGTCCTGGTGTATAAAGCCTGTACAGTAAACATACCTTCAGAAGATATAAGATATTTCATACTTCAGACTCCAGAGAAACTTTATGAGACTTGATCCCACTTGATTCACAACATGACACAGCATGGGGGGTGTCTTTGTATGACTTCTGTCATTTTGAGTCTTCATCTTCAACTGTCTCACCTTATTGCAGAACTCCTCATGCCTAGAAATGTTGCTGACATAAGTTAATGGAAGAGAAATATGAACTGATGGCAATCGCACTCCTATAACTCCAACAAAGGGAACATGTAATATGAAATGTGAACATTGTAATATGCAATGCAATATATGTGCCTTTCCTGGCAGGGAAATATTGTGATATAAAGATTATATCAAGGCACCACTGCGACTCTGTTATACTTTGTCCTCAAATTCTTCCACATATCTTTCAATCCCAGATCCCTTTCCAATGAGCACATCATGTGCTCATTGGAAAGGGATCTGGGATACATCGGCCATAAATCAACAATGTTTGCAGCTAAGTGATTAGTTTGGTCTTTTAACAGATATCAACGACTGAGAGAGTCAAGTAGCTTTTTGACTACATCTGTAACGTCCTGTTCTGTGTCTCAGTTGTTTCTCAGTGTCTCCTCTGTCTACTTGATTGTTTCATTCCCTTCACCTGCCCTCAGCCACTCAGCCCTCTTGTCTCGTTAATGTCTCATGTCGTACACCTGTTTCCCCCCTATATTTTGTCAGTCTTTCTCTTGTCTCCAGCTTGATTGTTGTCTGTGGTCCTGTCTTTCTTGTTATTAATGTGTCCTGACCTGTCTGTTCTGACACCGTCTGCCTGCCCTGTCCTCCGATTCTCTGCCTGCCCCCTTTTGGACTTGTTTGCTTTTTGGAACCTTTTGTCGCAGTTAAGAGTTTTTGTTATTCACATTGTGACCTGTTCCTCTGCGCATGAGCTCTTGCCTCTCGCCCCCCGTGACAACATCACTAGAGACAGACTGAAGGGTTGGGTTAACAATACAGTAACACTCAGTGGCGTTCAAATGGAGGGATCAGACTGGGAGGCTGGAGGGTGTGTCCATGATGTGTGTGTCTGTGGAAGCCGACATCGCCTGTGTAACGTTCAGACAACCACAGTTTAACTAACGCATGCCTAGGCAAACACACTTACGCAATGTCGTCTTCTGTGTCTCTGTCAGCCCCACAGTACGTGTCAGGGACATACAGTTAGATGGATCATGTATCTGGGAAAGCCTGTATTAAACAAAGTCTGTGTCATGATATCTTTAATCATTTAAATCATGACTTTAGTGTCAGGACGACAATCATTTATTATATTTGCATGAAAAACGAAGCACATGACATTAGAGTCAAAATAATTGGGACTTGTGAACCAAAATATTTTAATTAATATAACAGCATTCCTTGTGTTTCTTTCACAACACTACATCTTTGAACAGTGTATATCAATAAACGTCTAACATGAGTATAGTGCCTTTACAATGTGAAAATGCACGAGGCCTACAAAAAGAATCGGTCAACAAAAGAATGCATCCGTTTCTGGATTCCACATGGAAGTGCAATAGCATGCTATAAAGCAAACTAAAATAAATGGTCCATACTCTGATTATTTTGACATTTTATCATACAGTTACATTAAAATGTCTATGAAATATCTGTGAAAAAAGTATATAATCTTTTTTCCGCCCATTCATTTGAGTTATAAAAATAATATTCTCTGCACACAATTTTAAAATGTCCAGTGGTTTGCATAATAGTTTGATTGGATCAATGTCTCTGGTCTTCATCACTAGAGGCCTGTAAAAAAGACAAAAACATCAGTCTCCTAGAAACTAAAATCAGACACATTTAACCGCTAATGAGAAAAATAACTAGGGAAATTACTAAGAAACAGACATTTAATATTTGAACATGTCATAGACAAACATGAGGTGGAAAATGAAGCCTGGTGCCGCCCAGCGTAGGCTCCAACGACATTATTTCCCAATATGTTGTGAGAGAGTAGTGGACGGAGCGACTTAAACAGAAAGCTTTGAGTTTGGTTGCCGTGGCAATCCTCTCTGATAGCCAAGCAGCAGCAGTAGTCTGCTCTCAGATCTCCCTCCAGACTGGCACGCTGACACTGGGAACTGTGGGCACCTCCAGAACCACAAGAAGGAGAACCGCAGACGACCTCAAACTAGACAGACTTTCTCCTTCTCGCAAATGTTGAGGCTGAGAGTTGACGCTGTCTGCTGCGTGTAAACTTAGAACCCGAGTGACTTAATGGAACTGGGCAACGGCATTCCTGTCTCCACACATGAGCGACCTCCACCAATCGCGTCGCACAACCACTTTGCCCTCCATTTAGCCTGCGACTGTAATTGAACGGACCATAAATGAAGGTGGAGGCTTCCACAGTAAGTCACCCATTGGTAGTTAGGTTGTGGCTCTACAAATGAGGTCATTGACAGACATTGAGGCTCTCTAAACTTAACACAACTGCTTACAATAGCAACATTGGTTTCTGGTAACTCAAATGATACAGCACCTTCTGAGTGAAGTCTGTTTCTCTGAGTGTCATGCTGGTCAAATCCTCACCTGAAAACACAGATCTCTTACTGGCGTCGCGTGTACCACCTGCGAAAAAATAAAGAGAGAAAATGTGTCATGTAAGGTAAAGGAGGCATAAGGACAATGGAATAATTCTATATATGGCATAATATGTTTCTTACATGTCTGCTACAACTACTGTATCTTTCCATTAAATGTGAAGCCTGGCTCTTTCTTACTAACAAGGAGAAACTGGGATTACAACACATACAGAGGGAGTGATGTCATGCTCTCTTCAGGTATTACTGAACGATATCTATATTTAGCAAATAGCTGTTTGCTGTTAGATTAATACTTTAAAAAGGTTGTGGAGAACCTTTAAATATCAACTAAGTCAGTTGCACAGATGTTTTGCTGTTGTTGATTTTCTTCATAACTGAGGCTAGTTTGTAGCATAACATTTCTCAGTTTTTTTCCCAGCACTGTGAATGCGGATATGCTCAAACATGTACACCAGTTACTACATCACTGAAGCTTCTGCAAAAAGTGATTATCGGTAGATTAATAAAACAAACTATCTTCAAACATTGTGAATATGAAATCCTATAAGCTATCTTGACAGATGTATAATACAACATACTGTTATAACTACCGTCTAGTGAATGTCGACGTTGAACTGACTAATGTGCTTATCCGCAGCTGTAAAGGACAATGGAGTCAGGAGTGGGGGAAAGGACAGACTTCTTTCATCTGCATTGTGGTATGTGTGGTTGCACCATTGTGGAAGTTTATAGAATAACAGGAAATAGCTATGGATTTCTCCCCCATTATTCAGCGCTTTACCATACACTTGGCGCCAGCTCAGACACATCTGCTGTGACACTGGGAAGCCACCGCGCTAATGAAGTGAGCCCTTCTCACACACTCGGTACAGACTAAAACACCCAGAGCAAACCCCGTTATGGGCAATCATGTTCACACTCTTGGTATATTTTGTCCAGCCTCCTGCCAGAAAAAAATAAGAAATTTAGATTATATTTTAAGTAATTTGGAAAGCTCAGCCTTAAAGTAAGTAGAAAGTAGGAGATTTCTCTGATTGTTCCTCTGTTTTTGGATTCTAGTTTGAGTGTCCGGTTGCCACGGTATTATTTAATAGGTCAAAATTACCTCTGAGAAAACTGAAAAAATCTGATTGAGGGGTGCAAAACAAGTTAAATATTTTACATTGACTAATGCAATCCCTCACATGTTTAATACACACACTTTCACATGGACACGCACAAAGACAATTCCATTCCAGGGTCCTCTGGGATCGCTCTCACGCCAGAAATTGCTTTGTCACGCCTCGTGGCTGTTTGGTCTCTTTATTTTGTTCCCGTCTCTCTATCTCTGTGTCTCAGCGGCTTCTAATTCAATGTGTGGCTCATATCCTTTCTCAACATACCATTACCAATGCCACGGCTTAGAGGAGGTCCGCAGGGGCTATTAGGAACATGTATTCATCTCTTTTGCAAGATACACATTTGGCAACGACCCTCTGGAGGTTATATTTCCATGTGACAACCATTTGCTTGCTTGATCTTTTGTTTGACGGGAATTCTTGTGTAATAACGTCAATGGAAGTTCTCTTTTTGAGTCCGACACGCACTTAATTTGCAGCTTGAGTAGCTGGTGCTGATGTTTTGTTTCCTGAGAAAACAGGACAGAGTTAATTTGAGAACATTTCTGATTTCATGGCATATACAGTTACATTTGTTTTATTAAGTTAACTTCAGAGCTGCCATTTTTGACTCAGAAGTGGTGGAATCTAAATAAAGCAATGTGAGTACCATCAATTAATAAATTCAATAGAATTACATGAGGACTTTTATTGTCCCAAGAAAAAAAACGTGATCTTTTACTAGGCCAAAAGTTATGTTTGTATTACCACAGTACTACAGTATGTGTATATTTTACGCTCACTGAGAACAGTCATGTTCCCCAGAAGATGAAACTTCAGCACTGGGCTGTCTTTCCACTTCCAAGCTTTCCTAGTTTGCCATACCGAGGAAAAAATATAAACTTTTGCATTTCATAATAATCAAATTAGAATAACTGCCTCACAGATGTATGCCTCCGCCAATCAGTTAAGTTGGAGTTTACATTCATGTCAGTCTAAAATGCCACCACTTAATAATTGTATTCTATTAGACAGCTATGTTAAGTTTCCATAATTATCATAGTAATTCCTGTTATGGACAAAAACGTGATTTGTGAGGCCACAGGGACCTTTGACTACCACATTCTTTGTGGAGGCCTAAAAATATTACTTAAAATAGGCGTATGGGTTTTGTGGTAGTGCTACTATAGAGCTAAATGTTACACTTCAATTCCCTCTATTATAATGACTAAGAATATCAACATTCTGAGATTGGTTTGTTCTGTCCAACTTCTTTGTCTTAAAATGACCTGTTCAACATAAGCATGTAATGTTTACCCAAGTTACTTTTTTTTAGTCCAGTTGAAGTATAAATTCCGAGAAGAGCATCAGTGAAACTTTACCATATAATAACCGACTAAATGTGACATTTAGTGAGTGGACCTTTGTGAATTGAGCCCTCCAAGCCTCTGACATTCAGACCATACTGTCACAAACTTTCATGTGATTTATGCTCCAGAACAAGAGCAAACTCTCCGGTAAAGGGAACTTGAATGAGGAGATGATAGACAATCAAATGTGGGGTTTAAAATAGAGACAAAAGGCAGGTCACTCACTCTTATCTTGTTCTGGAGGCTCCAGGATGTCACTGTCTGTGTCACTGGGAATATGCCATGGCTGTCGGATGGCCTGTAACTGCTGATAAAACTCATCCTGGTATGGAAAAATAGAGCAGAACCCAAATGATGGAAGACATTGATAACTCATACTGAGTCCGAGGCCAACATTTTAATATATAAATCGCCCCGTGCTACCAATAAAACACGTTTCTGTGCTACAATGAAGGAACTCCAATCCTTTAAATGATTACATAAGTGGTAAAAAGACCAGATAACAAGCATATACATCTTTTCTGCATGTCAGTACTTAAAAAGCTTTAGGATTCCCGAACTCTCTGAACAGGCCTCCTCGTCCATCTACATTGGACCAGGTGGCTTTAATAAAAGCAGGCCGGGTGCACGAGTGTTTTGGATAATCTCACAAAGTGTCAACTAGCATAACTGTCAAAGAGTATACTGAGGGACTGAAGAATTCCTACCCACCAATAATTAAGCCTTCAAAAAGGTCTTGTATTTAACAGCGCCAGTGTTAAGTTGATCATGAAAGGAATATAAGAACGAAATGCCATTGAAAGTTCTCCTTTTATGCCAAACTCATTTTTCCACAATGAAATGCCATCCTACTGTACGGACCTCCATGAATCTTCATCAAAACCCACACGAAGCATGTGTATGCGTGTGTTGGTGAGAGCATGCACATGTGTGATAGTGTGTGTTCTGGTGCGCTCAGTTGTGATCTTTCTGTGTAAATAAATGCTCTCATGTTCTACAGCAGCTTTCCGTGGACATTGAGCCTGTTTGACACGCAGCAAACACAAATTCACTCTCATCATATAAAGAAATGACATTAACGTTGGAGTGATTTTTTACTCCATGTTTTATACACTATGTGTGCACTGGATCCATTTCATTGTGGGAAATAGCAAAAATATAATAGATATAATTTGATGCCATGCAATGGCGATGAAGGAATGAATTAAGCTTTTGTGCAACATGCTGTCAAAAGGCAAATGAGAATATCAATACCACTGCACATGTCTGTCCATTAAATATGAAGCTACAGCCAGTAGAAAGTTAGCTTAGCATTAACAACATGCTAAGCTAACTGCTAATCAGGGGAAACGGCTAAATATGATTATTAAAGAAAAAAATTAAATAGTAGAAAATAATTGATGTTTTATATTATTTTGCTGGACTGTTTTTGTCAAGGTACAGTCATTCACTCCACTGTGAAGCAACCATCAGGACATTACCCCCTGAGAAACGGTCACACATTATCATTTTAACGCTTTGTTTCAAGCAGGTAAAAAAACAATATATAATGTGATAATTTGTGAGCCTCTGAGGTGTCGGTTGACTAATTTTGTTAAATTTTGAGTTTTAAAAATAATCTTTTAGTAGACCATATTTAATGGCCCAATAATGGAGTGGTATCAATCTTCTCATGAAGAAAGCCAGTCGGCACCTAAAACTGAATAATTCACTAAATTAACCCACTTTAAAAAAAATTAGGATGATAAACATCAAAAAAATATGTTTGGGTTTCTTTTATCTAAGTGTGATAGAGCCCCCTTTGTTTGCAACAATGTACTTTGTGAAGTGCTGCCACAATTCAACTCTGCCTCCTCCTTATTGATTATTATACTGTAAGTAGGACACCTTGTTATACAATATGGCATATACAAAACAATACGACTAAAACTAAAAAGAGGGTGCTTTTGATGAGAACAGGTTATATCTCAGTTTGTGGTCTTACCTCAGACAGATAGGCCCGTAGGCTGGCACCGAGGCTGTCTGTGGTGCTTAGTCCAGGAGGGGTGAGCAGCGGTCGGAGATGTGTCGGCTGACATGTTGGTGTCACAGGGCGGCTCCGCGACCTTCTGAAGGTCACCTCTTTATGAGCTCCAGGGTTAAAGGTGGAGCGTGCCAGTAAACTATTCGGGGTCAGAGGCCTGCTGGGTGTTCTGGGGGTTTGAGTCCTGCTCCCGGGGTTGCTGGGAGAATGAGTCCGACCCATGACCAGGGAGGTGGGCTTGGGGCTGAGCAGAGGGAGACCCCCACCGCAGGGCTTGCCTGAGAGGCTGCCAGCTGGAGACTGGGGTCTATAGAGCAGGTTGGTGAGAGGAAGTGTGTCGGGTAGTGTTCTGTGGCGCAGAGGGGTGTGGAGGAGACTACTGTGCGGATTATTGGAGCTCCGAGTGGTCATCTTCCCTACTTCAGCCAGCTTGGCCAGGTCCTTCTCAACCTCTGGAGGGAAAAGGGGGGAGAAACATATGTATATATTATATTTAATCTAGAATCAACCGATAGTTATGATGGACTGAGTTCAATCTTATTTTTACATGACAATGAAAGTAGACAGTTTTATACTGTATGTACAGTATAAATAAATATGTGTACTGTAACACAAATCCCAGAAAGTCTGCTAAATCAAGAGATTCACCGATAAAGTCAGACTTATTATTTTAACACATTCGCAGGCTGGGCTTTGAGGTCAGTATGTGTCCTACAAGACTGATGATTCACAAACTTTACTGAGCATTAAAGTGGGCGAGACTGCTTGGTTTAATCCTTCTTCTGGGCAATGATGACAATATTTATAGGCCCTGTAAATTGTGGTGAATCCAGCTTCCTCTGTTAGAAAAGGTTCCAAGTTGATATACAGTAAGCAGCGCCTGGTAAAAAAGAAAATACAACTTTCTTCCTGACATAAAACTCATTTGTTTGCCTCATTGGTAGTCTCAAAAACATGTCTGTTTATGAAAGAAGTGACGCTGCCAACTTCCGCGATCAACATCTGGGTCACTTTTTCCGTGTTTTATACTTTTGTTAAAAAACTTGGCAATCAGGATTCAACAAACCAGTCTGGGAGTTATCATTTGAGAAGGATAATTTTAGGAATGACTCATAAGGAGCATGTTCTTCTGGAAAACTGAATATGTGTGACGTTAAATACATATCAAAAGGAAGCGTGACAAGTATTTTTACAAACTTTGACTTCTTTGTTTTTGAGCAAATGGTGCTTTTCTCCTATACAAACAACATTTTCCATGCAGAAATGTGAAGCATATGCTCCTATTCACTGACAAATATCCACGCATGAATTGAAAACGTCTGTAATACTACTCTAAATTGAATTGAGACATCACTTAGTTGGTTGGAAATCTATTCCAGACTGTTATGTACACAATCCTTATGGGATAGAAAAACATGTAATTCTCTAACATGCATAATTAGTCTGATTGTATGGAGGTCAACCCTCATGGTGAGATACAATGCAGAGCTCAGAGTGCTTAGTGCCTTGCCCATGTGCGCAATACTCTGCATGTGTACAGTGTGTGTGTGTGTGTGTGTGTGTGTGTTGCTTTAACCCTCTTGGGTTCTGCACATGTTACTTCTCTAAATGTTGGAAGGAAAACTAAAGATACAGGTTACACTGTGGCCTTTCTTGACCTCCCTCTGATTAAAAGTTGGAAGATAATTCACTTTGTGTTGCGTGGCATGAGCTGCAGTATGTAACACGACAAAGCATAGAGGAGCTTTGTTATTTGGTTGGTAGTCTGCATGAACAGCTATGTGGCGACCATAAGATTTTCTGTAGGGGCAAGTTCCTCCTGATCACAGGGAAATAACTATAGTTCTACGGGGAAGAAATAATGGTGGAAACAGAGGTTTCACATAGGACAAATTCCCAGTTCGAGCCCATAACCACCCACACCAAATCTTCCACGACTGTTATCAGAATATCGTAAACAGGATACGTTCATTAGTAATCTTTTCCCATCAAATATTTTTATCTCAAGTTATTTACCAGATTAATGATAAACACCACATGTTTTGTCGGGAAAATCATCCCCCTTCTGTCAAGGGTTGCTCAACTGGTGATTTTGTTGTAAACCAGATATTTGCCCAAACTTCCTGGCATTAATGAGTAGCCTATTACAAGCAGCTTTATTTTGAAATTCTGTCCAGTGTTTAACACAGAGATACTACAAGCCATCTCACAGACACTGATATGATATGACGGCTCCAAGAGATCAAAGAACGAAGCATCAAACTCCACTTGGCACAAACCTTTGATACGTTTTGATTCAGTAATAAAGACAGAGAAACGAAAAGATGGAGGAAAACGAGACAGAGGGAGACAGAGAGAGCAGAGAGAAGGAGAGAAGCCGAAATAGAAACACATTTAATCTATTAAAGTCTTTGATCAAGCAGCAGAGAATACAGCGCCAGAGCTATTTAACTATTCATTCAGAAGGCATACAAACTTGATCACGTCTCTCTGAACTTAAACTAAAGTGCTAATGACATTTTGTTGGTCTGGAATGTGTCTTACAGGATTAAAACAATAACATATACTGTCTGCCAGGATGAATTAAATACTAACCATTGTCCTTGGATGGATAAATAACAAAAATAGTACACATTCCTAATATAGTGCAACTAAGACTGGGGACTGAACCTCAATACTTGATTGTTAGCCTTCTGTGCTTGTATTTCACTTATTTCTGGCTCTAAATCAGGAAACTGTTGTAACTTCTAACAAGTTGTTCTTCAACACATTAAGTAGTTTGGCCTGTTTGGTAAAATGTAAAAAATTGGTTAAAATAATGTTATATTCCCAAAATGAATGCATCATATTAGTAACACATATAAACAAACAATACCTGTCCCTAGATGAAACTGCTATCAAATTAAACTCAATTCAATAACAAACAGTTATTCATTTGGATATTAGGAGAGAAAAAAGTGCACATGAGCTCCACCATGTCCCACACGGCAGACAAGGAGTGACCAAACCGCCACGTAATTGGGTTGACAATATAAGATGAAAAGTGAGGGTCTGGCTCCAAACGTGGAAAGTATTAGCCGCTAATAAAGGCTTAAAAGAGCTGAATTAGCCTGTTGAACAGCTTCACTGAACCGCCTGCTGGGAGCTCGCGACCTGAATATTCACAAACTAGAAATTAATTCCATCTGAGAACCTCTGGGGAAAAACTGAGTGTGCGTTTCATGCAAATATTTCTTTTAGTGCCCCCGAAGCCCCGGCGTGTTGTTTTGTTCGGAACGCATAGAGGAAACCAATAAATTCAGTGGCGATGTGCGGATGAGCCGAGGAGATGAGATCATCCATATCCCACTGTTAGATGACAGGAATAGGTTCACTAAGTAGGAACAATATGCTTCAAATAAGTCTGGTATGTGAAGGCTCGTCTGAGCTCTTTACACACAGTGACGCTGTCAAACAAACAAGTGGGCGACACGTGATGGTAAATGGCCTCCAATCCAGGCTTTCATCTGATTTACAAGTGCATGCACACTTAACCATCATGACAACCAAAGCAGTCGCTCAGTCACCGGGTCGTCACATATGCCAGAGCTGAGCCTCGATCTACATGAGGAAGAATGATTTACACAACGCCACTTTCAGTCTCCAGCACAGTCGAGCTTCGATCCCTTCCTAATGACTCCGCAGAGCTGGAGTTATTGATTGAACCTCTCAAAGCTGGAGTCGAGGTAAATTCCTGGCAAGTGTAAATTATTTTCATAATCTTTTCTCCATTTGGTTTTGAAACATTTTCAGTTCAGATCAGTTTCTAATTAGCTAAAAATAGTGCATTCTTTAACTGGATTCTCATCCTCCCCAATACTCAAGAGCTCTCTAAAGCTCTTTCTATTTCATAAGGCTCTGCAGTTCAAAGTGTGTGTGTGAGTGTGTGAGTGTGTGTGCGTGTACATATTTGCAGTGTGTAAACTGTGTATTCCAAAAGAAAGTATTTGATCTGACTTTTCCAAACTATTCATCATTAAAGCCACTAATGAATACACAGACAGACTTATACAGGCATTAAGGCACAGCACACAAACATGCACACCACACACAAGTGCCTACCGGCGAGCTGTTTGCCCATGTTCTCCAGCTCTTTAGAAAAGAGGGAGTCACCCAGTAGCGGCCTCGTCTGCCCCACAGAGCTCCCACCTCTCGCAGCCTTCAGATCAGCCTCCCAGACAGCCTGACGCTAGTTAGTTAGAAGAACAGAAAAGAGAGAAAGTCACATTAGAAGAAAGACCCTTCAATTAACTCCTTATATAATTTTCAGCTAGTGCTGGAAATATCTGAGCCATATCTGCTGGGGAAAAAAAGGGGCAATTATTATTTTATAGTCTTTAGAAAAACACAAGAAACCACAGCAAGTGCAGATGAAAGTGTAGAAAGCATGCAGTGCTCTCTGTTTAGTGACTGCGGGTCGCTAGACTGTCAGTAGTGGCTCAGGACATTTTTATATAACTATCAGTAAATCTATAGGAGCTTGTCTGTACACCAGTCTGTTGGCAAAGAGTCTGAACGCAGCACATCGTACACCAGCAGTTAAGGAACAATAAATCAGCCATTTTGGATGGTTCCCTGAGAGCACATGATATTACTATTATACAAATGTAAAAAAAGATCATATTCCAAAGCATATGAAGGAAAATAAATGGTACGAAAGCCAGATTGGATCACCTATAGGGGCTGGCTCGGGCCTTTTCTGGCCGAGTGTATGACTCAGGTTGCCAAGTCCTTGATGGGACACAAGTGGCCAGACGAGCTGTTAAGCCAATGGACCAAGTGCACATGAGCTTCAAGCACAGGTGAGACATACGATCTGTCAGCCATAGTTCCACCTCCTGTTAAGTTTGGTTTACATGAGATATAACCAAATTATTTTTCAGCCGATGCCAGCACTTACGTCATTGGATGTGCTAAGCACTTAATGAGAGACAGAGTTGACTTGACAAAGTGCTGACATGGAGCAAGGCTCTTGGAGATCTGGTGATATGAAGAATACTCAGTCTTCCAAAATCATTGAAAGACACTCCTGGGATACTGCAGGCTACTCAAAGTCATTTTCAGATTTTCACGAGTCAAAGTCTACCTTAAAAGACTGTTTCCAGAGAGGAGGTAGCGTGGAAAGAGAAGTTTTGATCCTCTGATAAATGACAGAACATGATTCTCCGGGTCTAGGGCATTGATCTTTGTACATGTCAGATATATTCTGTGGCAGCAGAACCACAACACCACAAGCAGGTCCTTAATTACAGCCTTCATAAAGAGGGAAGGCCGGTTGAACATTACAACTGAATCCCCTCCTCGACGTTATGCCTTTCTCTTTGGTGGTATTCCCCCCCCCCCCTCAGCTATGGCAAACAAGGCCACCAACAGTTTTGTAGTTTAAGTTTCCCTCCAGTTTATAATTGTTATTATACTGTAGGTTGTTGTGATAATATGTAACAGCTCAGATTCTTTTGGTTCTTTTTACTTTGGCTTCATCAAACGGTCTCTTATAAAAGCTCAGTCTTCAGGAGAGCAGCCGACATATGGAGATCTACTCTTATCAGTAATGTCCACAGTTTAACATTTGCATTTCTCCTGCCTAAAGCCCGTCTTTCCACCACAGGAAAGCCTGTTCAGTGGTCCTGGAGGCTACGTGTGGTGGTACTGTACAGTCCCACGGCCGAGCAAACAAACAGGATGCACCGAGTCTGCAAGCAATTCACCACTCGAGATAACATCAGTAAATAAACAGACATTACAATCAAAACATGACTGTAGTGACCTCAGGTTTGGGGAAGGCATTTACAAAGTCACCTGGAGAAAGTCAACATGTTCAGCTTACCGGTGCATATTTTAAAAAAATCATGTAGAACACAGCAAGGCTCTAGAAAACATGGATAGACTGAACTAACACAACTAAAATGGACTTGATGACATGCTAAGGACACACAACGACGTGATGAGAAGCGATTTCCCTTCATCGTACTTTAAAGCAGCGATTGTCCCTATCAGCAGCGATGTGGGACACAAGTGCACATGAGTCCCATGCCCCCCTTTGTTTGGAGGCCTCGGGTGGAGGATTTAATCCACACAGACAAAGAGCTGAGGAGGAATGCCTTTTCATCTCCAAAATAAAGTGCAGCAATGACTTATGAGTATATTAATGTCTGTGGTGCAAACCCCAAAACATTGTATAATGTCCCTCCCAGCATGACAAAACTAAAAAGAAAAGGGGAAAACCCTCTGGAGATGCGTCTGCCTGCTAACAAACAAGGATCTCGTTTCTAGCTAAATTGATTCCATGTTGAGCGAAAACAAGACAGAACGAAAGACGATGGGAGTCTGGAGTTGAATATTTCATAGCCTGCATGTGTGCAGCTATATGTGTGTGGTCAGCAGTAATAATCACCACAATCTGGGGTTTGGTTCAGCAGTGCCCTCTGCACAACAAGAGCCGTTGGGATGTGTGCATGCAGTCCCAGACCTCAAGCTTGATTTGAGCCTACTGCTGGCTCGGCAAAGCACCAGCGACGGGCTCTCTTGTTGTGGTCAGGAAAATTATTATTTGCAGCAGCCATCTTACCAAGAGCCTTTGCCTTTTAGAAGGGCAAGCTTTAACTTTTGGTAGCGTGACTTATCCAGTGCTAAAGCGCCTCCTCTATTAGTGAAGAAGATTGAAACATTATGAAATATTCACTTAAAACTGCACTCTTAGGAATTCTGGAAGAATGCCACTTTAGCTTTGTAAAGCCAGACTGCATCTCATGAGCAGAGTACACGATGTAGCCCAGCAAGTACTGCTTTTAAGGTGTGGAATGAGCTGATTTCTCAGTGGAAAAGACAACATCCTGGCAGATGAGAGTTTGTCAGCATAAGGATTTCATTTGCACGTGTGTGAGGTCGAGAACATCGAGTATCGCAGCACTGCTTTGGTTTGATCCGAACCAAAAGAACAGTTTTTGATTATACTGAATACCAACGCTTCCAACCATATCGCGTAATAGAAAATTACCATCAACCCCTGGTGTGAAGTAATTTATTTCCCTTTAAAACATTTATGGATATGGGATATGAGGAGTAACAATCGACTCTTAATAAGTTCCTGTTGGTTTGCCAGCACAACCCCCGAATAGTTAATAGGCTGTATACAGGGCTCCCAGGCTCCTCGGCCTGAGCTAGCAGCCCAAAACAAACAGGATATTGACAATAACACAGTTAGACTTTCATTCAAGTATTACAAAGACAGGTTATATGACGTACTGTCTATCTCTCAGTCCAAGAAGAACAGCAAGAGGAAAATAAGTGTCAGGCCAATAAGAGTACAGATGGGTGAAAAGTAGTGACTCATAATCAAAAATGTGTACAATAGCAGCTAGATTTGAATTATGATCTTGAGAGACATACGCATAAGCTATATAGCTTATACAGCTCTGAAACCGAACAATCTGTTGCCAACCAACATCTTTCGAACTAGTTGGTATATGTGGCAAAACATAATAAATCTAAATATGAGTAAACCATTACTCCACTCATTGAGATGTAAATGACATTTTGACAAACATTTGTAAACATACTATTGCTCCATGCATTTCAGGTAATGATTGGCCTCTTGAACACAAGCTTTAGGCTGAGGTCTAATTTATGTTCAAATCAAATGATACAATTGTAGATTGTAATAATTTCAACACAACTCGAAGCGTCTTAAGGTAGTAAATAAATAAATAAATGTTACACTGAAAAGAAACCTGAACAGCAATTAGGAAAATCTGGAAATCCTAAAGAAACCTTTATAGGAATAAAAATAAACTTGAGCTATGCTCTAAAATCACAGAGATTTGCACAGATGATAACCATGCATGCATAACTGTGGAGGTGCGGAGAGCAGACTGGTGCCAAGTATGAAAAGCCATACAGTGCATCGGCTGAAACTCGGCCAATATTCCGGTGGTAACAAAAATAAACAATGGTTCTGCCTTGTATCACACACATGGCATTACATTACACTAATTATCTTATTCCTACCATACAAATGAACAGTTTCCCCTGGCATATTTTATGATGGTAACACCCATATAACTCTACACAAGCTAAATTTGATTAAAACATATCACTTACCGCTTACAAAGGGACCGATAGAGGGATTGCTTGGAGAATTTGCTGTGGCGATTGCTTTAGGAAAGTGTTGGTCTTTATGAGGCAATTATCACCTAAAGGAGCTGGCGGAGGCAGGGGCCCCGCAGACTAATAATGATAACCATTAACAGTGTTTACTTTCCAACATCACCAACCTTTAACTGCTCAAACCAGGGCAATGTCCAATGCACGGCGCACTTAATTTAACGACATGAAACGTGCTAAATAACAAATTTGACTTTGATTAATAACCAGGCCAACATGTGAAGATACAATTGGACACAGTTCTACCAATTCAAGGGACACATGCAGGGTCGTAATACATAAGTTGATGAAAAAAAGGAAGAAAACACAGCTACTACAGCTAGAGGTTGAGTGATTCCTCAAACTGTATGACTTCAACTGTTGTATTCTGTCCAAATAAGCTCATAAAAGCATGACTTTTTTCCATACTGTTTAGGGATTGTGGGCCACAAGCCCCTGAAGGGACAGTTAAACTAACAAGCTATTACAAATTGCATTTGCCTTTCAAAGACAGCCAAACACGGACAATTAAACAGAAAATAGCCACATTAGCTACAGTAGATGACAGGAGACGTTTGCACTTGCGGTCTCCATATGGGAGACATTAGTAGCCTATTCTTAAGAGTGGCAGACAGGGCTTAACCTATGGAGACGTGGTGTTCCAGAGGACTCATATTTGAAGTCACTGAGCTCGATGTGGCACAATGATAAGATTGACAATGTCGTCATCTGGTCGTGACTTCATTTTTAACTCGAGACATTTGAGAAAAAAAATGTGTAGAAGAATGGCAACGTGCACAGTTTCTCTATTTTCTGGATAGTGGTGTATTTGGCTAAACCTATCAGACTCTTGACTGCAGACTTTGATTCAACAGGTCCTTCAGTCTCTGAAAGTCTGCTGCCAGTTAGTCTGGAGACTCTCTGCATCTGCTCCACACACGGAGTAATGCCTCGGCTCCCAACTTCTTTCTTTAAAACATGCCGTAAAATGCCTTGTCTAACACTTAGATTGGGCAATTATAAAAAAAAGGAAAAAAAAGAAAAGGTATCGCATTTTTGGGGCGGTAATTATAAAAAAAGGTACCGGCGTCTTAGCTGACCGCTTTATTAACAGCATGTGAGAGTCTGCTGTGTCTGAGTCTGGCATGTACCACATTAGACCTCTATTGATTTCTTCCCTGAAGCATGTGAGGTTATCACGCAAGCCTATTGAACAAAACTTTGTGTACTCCTGTAACCCATAAACATTTAGACCTATTGTATAAAACCTCTAAAGCAGCCTCAATTGTTGTTGTGTCACCAAATAGTCTTTTCATTTATTCCTGAGAGGGAGGCAAAGTGATATTGGGAGATTTCTATCACTTTATCAGCATGATCAACTGTTCAACAAGACGGATCCATTTTCTCCTTTTAATGAGAAGCTAGAGGTGCTTTTTTTTCGCTCGCTCTGGCACAATAGAAGTGAGAGTGACGCGATAATTGATGGCTGTAAAGTGATCTTAATTGTTTGGTGATAGATGTAGGGAGGACACTTACAGAGCCTGACACTTGAGACGAGGCCTCGCATTCCTGCAACCGTCCCGCCACAGTGTCCACCCCGGGCAATGGAGCTGCTCCAGACATGGCACACAAAACAGCAAAAGAAAAAAGAAAAGAAAGAGCGTGAGACCACAGACATGTCCAAGAAATGACTACTTTGGATTTGAACTGTATTGTGCAACTTACATGAGATGTCAGGTACGGCTTGTTCAGATATACGAGACCGGTGCTCCTCTTCAGATCTGCCATCTGATAGACTGTCGCCCTGCAACCTGGAGACAATACGGTACACATTAACAGTACTGTACTGTACACATCGGCAGCCACACGGGTTGAAACCATCTCTGAAATCAACATTCTTAGCCACAACACTGCAATTGATGTTTGAAAACTGAATGTCAGATCACACAAAGACAAGCAAGTCTCTAATCGCTCTGACGTAATGAGACGGAGAGGAAGTGTTTGGTGAATGAACTCTTATTCTGCTAAATCTGTGATTCGCCATGCAAAGGAGAACATGTGGGTCAGTTTGGGGGAACAGATCCTATCTCTGCATCGCGGCTTCTCATCCTGCTGAAAATCAATCTGAAATGCTCTTGAAACCACAGAAATGCATTCACAGACATGTGGTGCATGGATTAAACTACACTCAGCCCACTTGTTTCACAACTTACCTACTTACTGACGATGCATAACTAAAAACTGGCGCGCGGATTCCGGTTCCCTTTAAATCATTCAGTTCCCGGTCGTTGTCATGATGTGTTCCAAGCCCCTACACTGCAGCTTTTATTTCCAAAGATATCTGTTTGAACTGCAATGGAAGCGGGTCCAAGAGATTTCTCTGTCTCCTTAAGATACTAAAAGATTTAAGTTTCCCGTAGATAGGAAAGTTTACTGTGGGTGAAAGACAAACAATGACTGGAATACCTTCGCAGCAGGAAGATAAACATGCTGCGTGGCTTTTCACCTCTTCCATTATGCTACTCGGACATCCGCAATGAATTAAACCACATTTTCTATTCAAAGCATATTTTCTCGAATGCTGTGATTACAAAATATTTTTGCTCAAATACTTTAACGGCATGCTATTTCCATGTCATTGTGAGCCACCGTTAGCTCAAGACAAAGGATCGCGATCCTTGAGCTTTAATGGCTGCATTCTGTCAAAGCCAAAGAGCCATTTGCTTTCCCCGTCTTCGATGAGGGTATAAAGCAGAGCAGAGCTTTTTAAACTGTATTCTATTTCTTTATACATCCTTCCTCTTGTCTCTCGCTCTCTTTAATGGCCTTTATAAGACCATTAAAAGAAAGTACCCGAGATGACTATCACAAGGCCTTCCCATTCTCCGAATAAAACCTGCAAGTCCTTACTACCATTCCCCTGGTGCATTCCTGATATGAAAGCAATTAATTTAATGAGAACTACAAGTCCAAAGGAGGTTTGTGCATTTCCTTGGGCCGCACCACCAGGTTTGCCGGACTGTGCTCGGGATCTGCGATGCGTCTGCACACAGGGGGTTTTGTGGCATTCGAGAGAACGGATCGGGGGGGTGAAGTGCTTGTGTGACCACAGCTATAGCCAGAGGAACAGGGACATAACCACAGCATACAGGCCACACAGCACTTTACACATTAGCACAGAGGCCAGAGGAAGCGGTGTGTTTCCTGCGCTGCCACACAGGCTGACTGGACGGTTTGGTGGCCGGACAGGAGCGAAGGAAACACACAGTGGCTGAGGAAAGAGTCTTAGGGATGGGACACACTTTAGCATGGGGAAGAAAGCTCAACAAGAGTGTGAAGTAAAGTGCTTACATCCAGGCTATTTCATTTGTTTCTTATTGTGTAATGTACTTCTTATGTCCCTGGCCCGTAACATTACAGGTGGATCTTGAACACTGGAGCAGGAGTGCTGCTGAAACCGAGTTGTCGCCTTCACGCTGTGGGTGTGAAAGTAGCCATCACCTCCTCTTGGCACTGGGTGGTACACGGAGAAGCCAAGTGGCTCAGTTTGACCGCTTAGACAACTCAAGGGAGCAAATACACTGAAAATGCTTTGGAACAAAAGTGTAATGCACAGTGCTGGACCTCACTGACCATTCGAGTGGAATTATAATTTGTTAGCCTGAGTGGTGACGGGTATGTGAGGATTGCTTGTCCGACTTGGACGAGTGTCGGTTCGCAGCTCTCCACTATCATCGGGAAAGTTGTATACTATCAGAAAGAATCCATTCAAATATGAATCCTGATTTAAGTCCAAAACAACTTTAAGTTTAAAGCTTCAGCAGGGTCACATCTGTTCAGTAGGCCCGGTCTGCAGGTGTGAAACCCAAGGGCACTAACTGTGTCACATATGGTATTGCTCTGAGGAGTTTAAAGGTTGGCCCCATATTGAGCCACGATGGAAAGGTGTTTCTGGTAATCCCATCAAGACGGAGCTAATGCACACCACATTCAGTCTCTACTGGACTGTCCTTCTCCTTACCTCCTGTGACCTCTGCTTCCACTATCTGTTCACAGAGCTCTCATCCACAAGCTTCATGTGTGGCTTCATGAATATGTGTGATACTCTTGCAACACTCCTGATTTCAGCGTCTCCAGAATAGCACTAAAGTCGTGCCATGCGTGCAACACTTCTGAAGCTCAGTGATCTGTTTATGGCTCTGACACTCACCGAATATGACTGTGAAAGACCACAACTCGTACGCCAATAAAACGTGGGGAGTATTCTGTGGTCAGGTTATAGAGGACGAAGTAAGATTTTGGACTGAACCAAAAAGAGGGAGAAAGACAGAGAAGGAGAACAGATGTCGAGAAAAATAAAGAGCGCACGGGCCAAGAACGAGTACAGATACAGACGCTGCTTTGCTCCGCCGCTGATCCGACCCAGGGACTCAGTGATAAGCCAAACACATAAACTGTTTGCTTAAAAATACCACGTCAATAAACTTCCAGTGAGATCCACTGATACCATTCATCCTCCTGCGGAGCCTCTGAGAACATCCTGACAGCAGCCGGTGCGTGGAGCGAAACTGATAAGCAGCGTGAATGAAAGAAGAGCAGGAAACACACCAACCCCAAACAGAGGAGGCCGTGCAGGCAGATGTGTGGCTGGCGTCTCGTCGAACAGATACCCGTTTATCTTCGACTGGAATCCCCAAGACTCCTGCCCACACCTGCCTGTTGTATCGCACCCAACACTCAGAAATGTGAGCGCTGCACTGATGCTGTGGCTCAGGGGGAGCAGGAAATGTATCAGAGGAGAGAAAACTGTGATGGAGACGGAGACGATTAGCAGTGCTGGAGCTGATTCGTGAAAACAAGAAACACCGGATTGCACTTCAGATATGATGATATTCTCTCCTCTGAAGGTTGAGGTACGCTGCCTCTGAGACGGAGGCAGAGGGAGTGGGTGGGGGAGCGGAGGGTACGGCATATGGAGGAGTTATTATCAGGAATAAGACCAGGTTCAGAATCTATTCAGCTTATAACCACATCCTTACTGGAGCTGAAATGTGTTTGCATATCATCTTGAGTCAGAGTGATAGTTTGACATTTTAAGGAAACACATTGATGAGCATCAGATGAGAGATAGAAGTGTCATGTTTGTCCGGTATGATAAGCCTGGTGGTATATACAGACGTTACAGTGTACATCGATTCATCTCACTCCTGGCGAGAAAGAAAATTCCAAAAATGTTGAACTAATCTTTTAAGCCCCTTTAAGAACCGACTTTACAGAGCTGTGCTGTCTCAACAAACACCATCTCTCCAGAGCACCAGATAAGAGAAGGAAACATTTACCTGGCACACCGAGAGCAGATGTTGAGCGTAACTTTGGCCTGGGGTTCAGGCTGATAGGAGCTGCGTCCCTGGCTGAACTTACTGCCGGATGGAGCCAAGCCCGTCACACCCTCCATCCGCAGGTCGTCCAAGTCCTCTGAGAGGGGCGGGAGCCAAAGAGACACCGGGAGGGACAGAGGAAGAGAAAACAAGGGAGAGAAAGGACGGCCATTAATCATACTTTGGTCTCTCTGGTGTCACTGTGATGCCCGGCGATGACGGGCCGCCTCGAGTCAAAGGAGCGAGCTCATAACCGCACACACACATCCTGCTGCTGCTGCGCTCACACGCTGTGCACACACATACAGGGAAAAGGGGAAAAGGTACACAACAACACCAAAGTCTTTGTTATCAGAAGTGAAGCAGCAGAGTCAAGGACACAACGCACAACGGTCAAAGGAGAGGAGGGGAACGCGACTACGAGCTCATCAGCCAACAGGGGACAGAACGGTGAAGACAGAGGGGACGAGCGGTGAGACGGAGGGTTGGCTTTCATCTGATCTATCCCTGTGTTACACACACACACACACACACACACACACAAACACACAAACACACAAACACACACGCACACAAACACACACACACACAAACACACACACACACTCACACACACTCACACACGCACACACACACACACTCACTCACACACGCACACACACACTCACTCACACTCACTCACTGTCTGTCTGTCTGTGTGCCTGACTCTCCGTCTGTGTGTCTCGCTCTCTCTGTCTGTCTGTGTGTCTCTCTCTCTGTCTTTCTCTCTCTGTCTGTGTCTTTCTGTCTCTCTCTCCATCTGTCTGTCTGTCTCTCTGTCTCTCTGTCTGTCTGTGTGTCTTTCCGTCTCTCTCTCCGTCTGTGTGTCTCTCCATCTGTCTGTCTGTCTCTATGTCTGTCTCTCTGTCTGTCTATCTGTCTCTCCGTCTGTCTGTGTGTCTCTCTGTCTGTCTGTGTGTCTTTCCGTCTCTCTCTGTCTGTGTGTCTCTCCATCTGTCTGTCTGTCTCTCTGTCTCTCTGTCTGTCTGTGTGTCTTTCCGTCTCTCTCTCCGTCTGTGTGTCTCTCCATCTGTCTGTCTGTCTCTATGTCTGTCTCTCTGTCTGTCTATCTGTCTCTCCGTCTGTCTGTGTGTCTCTCTGTCTGTCTGTGTGTCTTTCCGTCTCTCTCTGTCTGTGTGTCTCTCCATCTGTCTGTCTGTCTCTCTGTCTCTCTGTCTGTCTGTGTGTCTTTCCGTCTCTCTCTCCGTCTGTGTGTCTCTCCATCTGTCTGTCTGTCTCTATGTCTGTCTCTCTGTCTGTCTATCTGTCTCTCCGTCTGTCTGTGTGTCTCTCTGTCTGTCTGTGTGTCTTTCCGTCTCTCTCTGTCTGTGTGTCTCTCCATCTGTCTGTCTGTCTCTCTGTCTCTCCGTCTGTCTGTGTGTCTTTCCGTCTCTCTCTCTGTCTCCGTGTCTCTCCGTCTGTGTGTCTCTTTATCCCTCTGTCTGTCTGTCTCTCTGTCTCTCCGTCTGTCTGTGTGTCTTTCCATCTCTCTCTCTGTCTCCGTGTCTCTCCGTCTGTCTCTCCATCTTACTCTCCATCTGTCTGTCTGTGTGTCTCTTTATCCCTCTGTCTGTATGTCTCTCTGTCTGTCTGTCTGCAGCCATTATACTCAGGCACGTGCACAGACATTTTGGGGGGCAGGTGCTCAAACCCAAAAAAAGGGCACATGCCAAAAAAAGATTCTGACAGAGTGAAAGCATAAGCAGCATTATGACCCATGTTTCCTCTGGGCAACATCAGACCGCTATTTTACACTTCCTTTATGAATAAAGATGAATTATTATATAGCAACAACAGTACAAGCGTTCTGATTGGCTAATGGGTCGTATAGGCGGCCGCCTAGGGCGCCATTCAGAGAGGGCGCATAAAAATGAAAAGAAATACATAATTTTTAAAGTTCTATTTTGCCACTGCTGGGGCTTGAATCCTGGACCTTAAGCTCACCGAACACACGCTTCTACCCACTAAGCCACAGCACCTAATTGAATTTTTTTCACACTGCATCAAATTCTGTTCTGTACCAAAAGTACAAAACCGGGGGCTCGTGAGCGACATTGAGCATGTCGGGGCGGAAGTCTCACAAGAACTAAAATAAATGCCTCGTCGGAATTGATGAGAGAGTAACTTTTATTCTTAAACACTGATGAATGAAAAAAAAAAAGTGCCTCCTAAAAAAGGGCACTTTTCTCATCTAGGGCAAAAGGGGCTGGTGCTTGAGCACCACTAGGGCTCTATCTGTGCACATGCCTGATTATATTTACATGTGAGCACATATCCTTCAACAAACACACAGATAACAGGTGCAGAGGCCTCCTTCTCGTCTCTTCTCCGGTACATGTTGAATAAACCTTCTGTACGTGTGTGTGTGTGTGTGTGTGTGTGTGTGTGTGTGTGCCTTCCCTGTCTATTCTAAGATATCCGCTTTATCTCGAAAAGCATCTGTTCCCTATGATGAAATGATCTCCACATGGATATACTGTATATATATCGAGTACGAAATGCACAGCATCAGGACTCAGACACAGGTTTCTTCAATAGGCTCTGTTCTGGATGGGGATGGAAAGCAGAAACAAGACAAGAAACAGCCCTGAAGTAGAGTGATACAAAGTTAACGCGTCATTAAATATAACAGAGGTTCAAAGGGGAGAGTCTGAGTCAGCCAGACCGTTTGGGTTTTGAATGCATCCTCAAGAGATTGCAGTACTTTCCATGTTATGGGAATGAAAAGCGAGTGGGTGTCTGGACTCGTACTCGGTTGGTTTCCTGGTCAAGCTTTCTAAACACATGTTGAACCAGGCAGAACACTTTGACCGATCGCCATAACAATAGCCATCCCATTCGTCTTGTAAGACCAGAAGAATGTCAGAGCTTTGCCAAGGGGTGTGTGTGTGTGCGTGTGTGTGTGTGTGTGTGTGTGTGTGTGTGGGGGGGGGGGTCGCCTTCAGGACAGTATATTCTCACCTTTAGCTGCCATTGTTTATGCTCTCGTGCATACAGTGTGTCCGTCCCAGTGAAAAGTATGAACGTTGGTTTCAATTTACAAGACACACTCACACACGTAGGGGTCACATTACCCCGCCCCTGTTTTTTGGGGGGGTGGAAATGGGCCTCACACCTTGAAAGAGGAGAGCGCATTACTAATCACCTGGATTAGATTGGGTGACACTTGCTCATGGGGACTCTCTCCCTCCATCCATCAGTGTGGTCATTCATTCTCAGTTGTCTGGATAGTCCACCATGAAACATCTGAACACCTATGAGGAGAATTGCCCTTATGTTTTGTGCAGACATTCATGGTTCCCAGAGAATGAATCCTACTGACTTCTGCGATCCCCCGTCTGTACCTCTAACGTCATCATGAGGTTATTGAGGCTTGGAGGGAAATTTGAGTGGAAAAAAGAAAATGTCAATATGCAAAATGTCCTTACAGTTTAATCACTAAATACAAAGAAACTGAAACATGTTGAAGTCCCAGCTACAGTTTGGATGACATTACAGCATAACACCAAGAGCTGTTGGCAAACGATCTAAATCAATAATTCTTATCAAGACGTTTAACAAAGACTGGGACTTTTCTTGCTTTTCTTACATTTTGATCTCATCATCGCCATCACATCAGTCCCGTCACTCACATCGTGTGCCCGGCAGTCTGAGAACGAGGATTGTTTTAGTGTTTGGAGGACAGATTCATTCCAGTAAACCCCTTAAGCAGGACGATATTAAATGTCCCATTCATCACGGTGTGCATCGGAGGGGGTGGAGACAGGGAGCCACCAGCCATTTGCTCTGTTTGCTGATCGTGGGAACTGCTCAACTTTGGGCCTTCACCTTTTCCTCTTTTTTCTTCGTCCAATCCCACTGAACATGTCCCTTCTTTTGGCGACTGACTAATGTGGCATGCCCGACTTTCTGTGGGTCATCGCCTGTGATACAAATCAGTACTTGACGCTTGAAAACATTCACTCGCGAGGCTGCGGCTCGCATGAAACAGCAAAAGAACAACGGCAAACGGCTCCTCCTACGCTGGAGGAGAACATGACCTCAGCGTGCACAGCTGCGTGTCACCTCAACTCCCACTTTGTCTTTTGGACTCGTTTCCCTCTGGTCAATATGAAATGACTCAGTGCAGTGGGGAGAAAGGCCTCTGTGTCAGAGGGAAGTGAAATTAATCTCCAACACTCAAAGGTCACTGAGTTGAACACTTTGTTCTGTCGCGCATCCCACACGAACACACATTCAACTGTGTCTGAAGGAAATTCGATATTCTGTGCTGAAGCAATTGTTTCTCCAGCGTTCCTCCTTTTGGCCAGATGAGAGACGAGAGGAGACGGGTACCTCCAGGTCAGCCTCGCTGTTTTTTTGCATGTCTATGCTATTAAAAAAGGTTCCAACTACTATAAAAGTGAACTTAGCCTCAAACTACTCCCTTGTGTACTGTTGCTGCTCCCTGTCCAAACATTTGAATCTTCCCGTCCCTCCAAGGAGCGCAGGCTTTCAGAGTAAGCGCAGCCCTTCATCATCTGTGCAACAGCGGTCTGAACCTCAGCCATGCCGGCCCTCGTCGAGGCTGAATCCACTTCTGAGCATCCTTTGGGGAGGCAGAGGTGACACATTTCTGTGTTGTCACCACGCTCTGAGGAGGTCCTGTGTATGAAGGGATACAGTATGCGTCTCCCGGGTTGGGGTTTGGGTGTTAGCATGGTAAATGACTTCTTTTACACGCAGATAAATATTCTCATATGCTCTCACTGTATTACACTGAGGAACAGAGGCCTGAATACTACTGCAGAAATAGTTTCTTAAAACATATTTTGTAGTCTTGAACGAACAGAAGCAGATATTTCAGAGTAGAATGCCCCATTGTATTGACTATATGCCAACAAGTAACAGATGTACTTCTCTTTAGCCATCGAACTAGTCTTGAATCAACTACCCATTATGTAATAACTATTACCTCACGCAGAAGATGTAGTGTGTCCTAAGTCATTCCTTTCTCTTCCTCGTCTTCTTCGTCAAACACACATATGACTGAGTGCATTTCCTCCATGTTCACAATAGAACCCACAATACCACCATGCTACGTTTACAGTGTGTCTCCCATGAGGCCGGCTTACCCAGAGCCCACTGCAGCCTCCCGGTCCTCGGTCTAGACACAACACGCGTCTGTCCACACTCGCCCGTCCGTCAGCCCGTCCCATTTCCACTCCCTGGGCACCGGGGCAGCCATGCATGCTCCCCCTTGTCTAACGATGAGACATGGCAGATAAATAAAATGGTTCTGCGCTGGGAGGGAGGAAAGGAGGGTGGTGGGGGGTAGAGGGGGAAATGGAAACTATTTGAGCGATGCAATCCCAACAAAAGGCCCCGACGATGAGGAATTCCGTGCCGCAATCACTCACTCACGGCGTAGTCAGAGAGGAGCGGTGTGCACAGATGGAGTGTGCGTGTGCGCCTCTCTCCAAAGTTTCCATGTCATTGCGTGTTGTTTAGATAGAGGAGGACTGACTGGCTCTCCACGCGGCTGAAAACACAGATGAAGACATAATTACCGCGCCGGCTTCAGAAATAACTTATTATACACCTTCCTGGGTCGACAAGTTGACAGATGTATGGTTTGGAATCATCTCTCACGCAGCAGCCCACACGTGGAGCTGGAAGACACACACACACACGCACGCACACATACGTGCACATAAACACACACACTTCATCATCCTCTGCACCAAGTCCAAGTGCTGTGAGTTATTGCGTATCATCAACAGTGAAATAATTGCATTTTCCATTATTTCATGAGCAGTGAAGGCCCACCACACAACACTTAATTAATTAATCATCTTTAAGTCATAGATATCTTCTACAGTCAAAGGTTCCACCAACTCACACACACAGACGCACTGATGTGGGAGCAACACACACACGGAAACACGGCACACACTCAACCCGACGCGCTCAGGGACACTTGCAGAGCTCACACTTCAGCCGCCCTCACACGTTCAGGCAGCATTCGTTTTCCATTAAGCCTCCGGCACCAAAGCGATCCGCTCGGCGGTTAGTCGTCGCACAGACATCTTTGATGTGTGTCTCGGCGGGGACACATTTGTTTGGCTTTGTAATAAAAACAATATTCCAACTTACGTTTCATAATTATGTCTCGGCTTTCAATCACACCTCCTCCCCTCCTGGCCTGAACACATGCCCGTTCGGCTCCACGGCGCTCCAGTGCAGCAGTAAAAGGCCTGATCAGAATCAGATGGGGACACACATGAGCGGGCTAACATCACAGCTCCGAGGCCTGTGGAAAGTCTTATCGCAGACTCGGGTGCAAACCTCCTTTCAACTCCCTTTCTAACCGCAAATATCACAGAGATTAGTACGTCACTCTCGGCGCAGCGGAGTCTGATGTATTGACGCACTTAAATGCCAGTCATTGTAGTTGGGAAAGTGACTTCAGCTGCCTTGTGTTTTGGAAATGTCACAAAGAGCAGATAGTTAAATTATACTTTGAGCTTTAAGAAGATATTTAACTGCATTTCGCAATATATATATTTTTTGTTTACAGTTAACAATTTATGGTTGTAATCATCACTCATAAAAGCGTTAAGTAATAAACCAAACTGCAATGTGCCTGGTCGATGGGAGTGTGGAGACGTCGATGACAGAATAGCAACTGAATTTGATCTAATAAAATAAACAAGTTCACATGAGTGAAGGGACATGTTGGAATTTGCTCTCCTTTTACAGTTTTTCTCGATTGCTTTGGCTCAATTCTTGAAACAGAAATTACATTCTCAAAACTCTTAGTGCATTTGGTAAAATAGTCTATATGGTTCAGCACAACTACATAGATCACCTTCAAAAGGTCATATCTCACCCAAAACAGTTAACTCAAGCTTCAGACCCAAATCAGTTTCTCATACAAATAGTCAGTGCCCCCAAAATGAAAACTTCCTTCTCGATTGCTGTGGCTCATCTCTCAAATGAACCTGGATGGTTTAGCAAAACACTATGGCACACCTGCAAAAGGTCATATCTCTCCCAAAACAGACAACTCATTGGTCAAAACTAAGTCCTTTTCTCATACAAATAGTCAGTGCCCTCAAAATTAAAAGTCCCTTCGTCATTGTTTAAACACTGCAGGTCAAAATGTTTAGATGTTTTGTCAGTATGGCGTGGACCATAGAAATATCCTCATGTGCACCGTTCACTCTTGGCTTAGTCCTTTGACACTGAATGGTTACTGTAGTAGATGTTTTCTTTCCAGAATACTATGTGTATCAAACAGAACAAAGATTCATTCAAGAGGAGCCAACCAGGTCTCACATCACAAACTGCCATGGAAATTGTTACAGTAATTGTTACAGTAATTGTTACAGTAATTGTTACAGTAATTGTTACAGAAATTGTTACAGTAATTGCAAAACAGAAACAGGAAATGTGTACAGCAAAAAATAGTGTCAAACAAAAAGCACATCAAAAATCAAATGAAGTATAGCCTACACTACTGTAACAAAACATAGAGTAGGAAAGTAAAGCAAAGCTGGAGTTCAAAGCTGGAGTTCATCCTCTCTCCTGCTCATCCTCGCGCTCACGTCTGTCTGGCCACAGATCTTTGTCTTCATCGGCCTCTTCCCACTTCTCAACCACCACACACCCTTGCTCCTCTTCCTCTTCTTCTTCCTCTTCTTCCTCGAACAGGCAGTTGCCCTTGTTCGTTTACCTGGCCAGGTGCTTCCATGTTCATACTGTAAACTGTACTGAACTTGGTCAAGCCCTATATATTTGATGGGATCATTTATATTCCTGGATAGCAGCTGTCAGCTGACTAACATTTCTGTGATTAGTGATCGGATGTGAGAAACTCCCCCTTGATCAGTAAAGTTCTAGTTGCGCCTGAAAATGAAGCCGATGATCCAAGAGATCCACATTACAGTATATACCATGATGCTTTTCATGGTATTATGGGCCTGAACCATTTTGACAGAGGAGTGAACTATTGTGCAGGTGATGATGTAAACAAGGAAATGATGACAACATGTTTTGCAGAGAACAACCACTTGACTGAGAAACAACATTCAGTTTAGACCAGCAAGATGTATTCAATTGGTAATGTGGCTAACTGAAGGCAATTGTACCTAACCGTTTGCACAGATGTGCTAAATCATTTGAAATGTGTGCAAGCTATCGGCAATTGTACTAAAACAATTGCAATTTGATTAAAGGAATGAGAAATTCCAATCTGTTGTGAACAAGTGCCCAATGGTTTGGAGGTTTGCACGAGTTGTTTTGAGAATGTCATTTCTGTTTCAAGAATTGAGCCAAATCAATCGAGAAAAACTGTAATGAGAATGTCTCGGCTTCTTTTGGAGATCCTGGTTTCTCTGCTTATTTGTGATAAACAGAGCATAGAAAACACACACTGACTACTGATTACACCAATTACTGCACAATGACATTAAGTCTGTAACTCCCTTGCCCATTTGGAACCTGAATCTCAATGTTGCAACAGAGCGGAGCCCCAGAACAGTGATGTCGCTCTTTATTTGTTTTACTTTTCACTCTTATAAAAAAGCTGCACACATCACTGTTGCGGGCTCTTTGGCCGATGAACCCTGATAAACAATGCATCTATTCACATGAATCCTTTATCCCGGCATTCTGGAGAACAACCCTATCTGCAGATATCATCCCTGCGCATCTGTCGACCATATTTTGCTTTCTCTCTGTCTCTCTAGCCACAATACGGCGTCATCGGGTCCATTCAGCTCCCTCCATTCAGATGATGCGCTCAGTTCAGTGACTGGTGCGTCCTTCGGACGTTTTTTAGGCCGACGGCTGTGATCATTCCATGAATCCAGTAGTCTACTTGCCTAATTGTAATTGCTTCTGTTATTTCCACCGTCATACTGTACCACAGCAATGTGCCTCTCTTATCTATCGGCATGGAGAGACTTCTACAGGCGTCAATTGGGCGTAATGAAGACTTTTTACTGGCAACATTCTTCTCATCGAGCCGAGGGGAACACGGGGCCCCTTTTAAAGTTCTACTTCAAGTTAAATATGTAATGCCGAAGCAACTTACACCACTGAGGTACGTGTTCTCATTCCCCTCCTCTCTATGCACCGGGTGATGCCGCTGTGTTGTGTGCTGGTCTACATTGTTTCCTGGGAAACTGTTGTGTCTCTAGTGTGTCTGGGTCAGGATGAAGGGTGCAATGGGGGCGATAAGACTGTGTCTGTGTGTTGGGGGGGCTGCTGGCGTCAGGATGTGTGGGCCTTGTCTGCTAACTCTGGCATACTGGCTGTTGGCCTAAGGCAGAGGACAAAGAGACAGCTCTTATAGCTCAGCAATCAGCCCATTCACTACTTCAGGTTACATTACGACAGAGTTCAGTGGTATGCTCGATGTTCTCGACAGGGGGTGCAAGGGACTCTCATAAGTATTTGACAATTTGCTAACATATGAAACACAGTGCATCATTTAAACTAAAAACTAAAAGGTAAATTAGCTCCACCTTAGTCTGCTCCAACGTAATTACACAATTCTACAGCCAGGTGCCTCTGTGAGGCGGCACAACTGCTCACCATCTCTGTTCAGCACAATTGAGGCTCTCGCAGTCACTTGTTTTGTTTTTGTCATAAAATCTAAATCTAGATAGACTTGTTATTTTGCTTTTGATACTTTAAATACATTTCAATGTAGGACTTTACCTAAAGTATAGATTTTGAGAACATTTCTTTACTTCCACCTCTGGTTTTCAACATATTAGAGCATTCTCACAGGGAATGCCAAACATATGGCTCATCTTTTAAGGGGTCCTTTTCAAAAAAAATCGTCACGACACATATTTGTCATTCCTATCTGCCACAAAGCTAATAAGAGCTTTGCTCTTTCAGCACAGAAAGTAATTTAGTGGGACTAAGTAAATGTTAAGGCCTCTGTGAGTTGAAAGGCTAAGACTTTAATCGCCCTCAGAGGTACGGGGTCTATGTGCAGTGGATGACCTCTTAACACTGAGCATTTCTCACTTGCATTTCAGAGTGGTAAAGATTGGCTCACAAAAAAGAACTGCTATGGTATCGTACCACATACCCTGCCCGATCAAGGCAGATATGACATTGTGAAACAAAAGAGCAACACAGGCGTTGTAACTCATCCACCAGACGCTGCTTAAGTGTATCAAAGATCAGACACAGCTTCATTATGCCCTCATCCTGTACCCATCAAACCCTCCCTGTCACTGGGAATCAGTGAGAGTGGGTAACGCTACTCTCACGTCCTCCTCTCTTGTTTCAGGAAAACAAGCCGGAGTGGGTTGACATTTTAAAAGGGTCTGTGGACTCATGCGGGTGTGTGTGTGTGTGTGTGTGTGTGTGTGTGTGTGTGTGTGTGTGTGTGTGTGTGTGTATGTTTCACACAGAGAATCTTTGTTATTTTCTCCTGCAACGGAACTATGTGTGCAGGTGAGATGGGATGTCGCAACCCTCCAACAGGATGTTGAAGTTGCGAGTGTCCACCAAACAAAACTCAATAAAACATGTTCTCACTGAGCCACAAGTTTATATACATACTGTACATACATACATATATATTTAATAAAGATATACATGCTAACTTGTCTCATTAGTGCAGTGTTATCTCACTTTCCATGAAATAACACTGCAAGGCCCAACATGGTGTTTCTTGTTTCAGATCACTATAAAACTGTGGTCTTACTCAAATTTAGACAATTTCCTTTACAAGAACACGTGAGTCACATTAATTTCCAATTTGTCTTGGACTGCTAAATATCTCAGATCTAAGTAAAACAACTGGGAAAAGGCAGTGTCATCCGAGAGAGGAGCTAAAGAATCAATAAGACTCAGCCCTTTTATTTTATTTTCTCTTTTCTATACAGTCTGAACAATATAGAAAAGAAAAAAATCTTCAAAGACTGATTTTATTTTGCACCTTATTCTTTTTACATTCTCGCCATAACAGCAGGACAATCTCGTGCTACTCGCTCACCTCCCAGTACATATTACATTACATATCATTTAGCTCACGCTTTTATCCAAAGCGACTTACAATCCTGTTAAATTCGTATACCGTAGACTACAGAGAGCAAACCAGGGTTAAGTGTCTTGCTCAAGGACACATCGACTAGGGCGGGGATTGAACCTCCGTGATTGATAGACGCGTCTGCTACCCACTGACCCATAGTCACCCCTATCTTCATGCAAGATATTATGCAATATGCTCAGTGTTACCGTGGCTCTCTCCTCTCCCGTTCCTCCAAAGGTTTGGACAAGTAGATATGACATCACCGCCATGAGACATTCATTCCTCACTAATGTAATTGCTCTCATTTGGGTAGTTTGGATTTCTCTGCACATGAGCACGCCGCACAACAAGGAAGCTCACGGCCGATGAGCAGCTCTGCTCTACTGATAATACGACAACAGAGAAAACTCGATCTCGAGTTAGATGTTTTTACACATGCATCCAAAAGCCTCAAATGCACTCATCCCAAAAATAAAGAAACTATGTTTAAATCCTCTTTGATCTGGCTGTATGCTTCCGATAAGACTTTACCCACAGCAGCTGTAATACCACATGTTAGCCACTAGAGGTCAGCCCAAGCAAACGCTTAAATAGATACCGTGCCTCCGACCATCTCTGGAGCAGGAGGGACCATTGCTGCATGAGAGAGAACATACGGGGCAATTACTTTGCAGACATCAATGCACCATAAGCTATTGAACGTTATTATTTAGCCAAGTATGGTTCAAAGTTAAGAGAATAAAAAACATAATAGAAATCATGAAATTAAAAAAAAACATATACAGGACTGTTCCCAAAAATAGAAGAAATTTACAGCTGAAGTATATGTAGCCGTTCCTGTATTATAACATTGTATTCCACTGATTCCCAAGCATATTCAACACCAAGCACCCTGCACGATGTAGAGCCTTTTAGCAAGCAAGCAACTCCCGAGCAGCTCCAGGCATCCTGCCGAGCAGCTGACCTTCAAGTGGACAGCAGCAAGGAAAAAGAGATCTCCTTCAGGGATCAATATACTATCACAGGATCACCAGGCCTGCCCAGGAGCATCAGTCATCTGTGGCATGCGTTTGGTCATTGCCACAGATTTTGTGCCAAGACCCCCTTTCTAAATGAGGCCTGCAGATCCTCCTGAGCATCATTCATTTCTCCCAGCACAGGGCCGGTGGTCCCTGTGGAGAGCACCAGGATCAGGCCTCGGCACAAAACCACAAATGACCTCAAAGTAATATTTCCTTTGAATTACTGCCCTGGACCGTCGTGAACAAGTCCCCATGGGGAAATATGCCTAGAGCTATAAGGTGGGCCATCACAGACCATCAACATCCTGCTTCATGGCTATATTTATCACTTTATCGTTATATTCCGTCAGCCCGGGTCCCAACGGTGTTCGGACGATATACAGGAAGAGAAAGCCCAGTGATAATAGGGAGAAATGTTGAGAAAACAGTAGGTACAACAGCTTCTGGACCGACTATCAAACCAAATGAAATAGAGAACAGCGATGCTGGAACTCAGTGATTGGGGCCCATGTTGGAGGCACAGGGTTAACAAAAGGAACAGGTTGCGTGGTGTTATTCCTCAAAGAAGTACTGAATGACGGACATTTGTGAGCCAGCATTAAAAAAGAAAGTATATGACTTTTAATTGAGTTCTACTTGTAGAGAAGATGACTTCTCTCAGTATTTGACACAGCTTTCATAAATTCAAACTGTGAAGATTCTACAAAAGCTGCTGGTGCAATAAATCTTACAAAGGATGTAAGTTGTGCTGTATACATTTATGACAGCAGTTGTGTGTATGACCTCCATGTATTGTGGTGTCACCATGTAGAGAGAAACTACTTTACTCCACTGCTTTAACACACATATTTCAGGCAAACAATTCCATTTGGCACGAGGTATCCCATCCTGTGTCTGCACAGACAGGCGAGTGTGAAGACCTCTACTCAATTAGGCCAAACGAGGCCTTACACACACTCTGTCACCTCCTCATCCATCTTAAGCCGGCACATGACATGCATTAAGAAATGTGAAAACACACGCGCACACACACACGCACACACACGCACACACACACACACACACACACACACACACACACACACACAAAAGTAGACAAAAAGGATCTACTTTGTGATTCTTTGGTTGTCAGTGTGAATACCTAGACTCACTGGTTGAGAGCATCTGGCCAGACTGTGTAAACAGGAAGCATAGTTTCCTCTAACAGCTACTACTAAAGTGCTCTTTAGCACATACACTGACTGCTGCTTTGCTCGTCCAGCTATCAATCCACTACATACAGTGTGCGTCTACATGTCAACTTATATGCAACACTTCCCTCCTTTCAAGCTGTCCCTTACATTCAATTTCCTCGACTTAATGATAATAAAATGTCATTTATATTTCCTCAAATGAAGGTTCACTTCACCCCCAGTAAGTGTATTTGAGTATATGCATGCAAAGAAAGTAATTGGACTACTAAAATGAGAAAAAGTTTGAGCCCTATACATCAAATTAAACAACTAATACTTTCAAGTCAGGGGAGACGTTCCTCTCTGTATGAGTCAGTTCTCCCAGCTCCAATGTGTAATGTGGATACAATGTGGTGCATTGCATCCACATTACACATTGTGGATACAATGCTTCCATCTTATTGATCTCTTAATTTAAGTGGTTTGTAGTTTAAAAATACAAAAACTCAGTTGATTAAAGAAAAACTATTGGAAACCAATGTGCTCTGCAAAGAGACTCATTAAACGTCAATTGTTAGAGCTATAATTTGTTTCTGTTTCACACACACACACCACACACACACACACACACACGCACATACACACACACACACACACACACACACACTGAATGCTGAATGGTAAGTAAACAGGTGTCCTTCTCAGACTGTGTCCAGTGTAGCTCAGGAGCAGTTTTATGATTAATGGTATTTGATTAGCAGAATTCAAAGGAATGCAACGACAGAGGAAACACTTACAAAGTGATTCATTGCGCTGCACAACAAAGTTTACGTCTTCACAATTTGTGTTTTTGTACATAATAGAGAGGTGTGAATACGGAGCATTACCCAGTAGCTCCATGGCATCGTCCTCGTCCTCCATCTCTTCCTCTGCGACCGAGGGGGCGGGGCTATGGACCGAGTCGAAGGAGTCCTGGGACAACATGGCCGCCAAGAGCTTCTTGTGGTGCTGCTGCTGCTCCTTCAGCCCTTTGCTCTTTGTTTCCATCTTCAGGCTACAGAGGAAAGCAGAGGAGGTGTCAGGGTGGAAGAGCTAAAAAAGACTCCCATACAAAATGGGATCCCTATTTATTGACACGTGATGACTTAAAATACATCTGTTGCCGATTATTTCCCACACACAGCCCCTAGCCGACATTAAGTTCTTGAAAGTTGAATGTGAATCATCATCAAAATAACATTCTTTCTGCTACAGATAAATGTTTTATAATAACTATGTTCCTATAAAAATAATAATTATATCCACTTGTTATAATCTGTCAGTCTAATATTTAAGCTGTACAGCGTTGCGTTTGCCTCAGTTTGTTTTTAATTGAAAAAAACAACACACAAAGAAACTGAATGGTTATCTTCACATTTATTTTCCCATGAGCCATATTTAATTTCTCAGGTGAAATGTGTTACTGGAATATGGAGAACGGCTGAAAAATATGATCTCCTTCCAATACAGTCAAAGCCACAGACTTCAGCATATATCTTTATATCGGAGAAATTAATTACCCCATGCCACAGGCTAAGGGCTTGGATTAGCAGGGCAGAAGTATTAATGTGATGCTAATCTCAGTTTAATGACTTCTATTCACAGATAATGGGGAAGGGTCATAAGATGACTGATCTTTCTTCATCCTCCCTGTGTGGTATATTTCTGGGATAATTACATCTGCTAATTTGGGCAAAGCAAGGTGGTTTCAAGCCCTTCTTAGAGGTAACTCAATTAAATATTATTTAAAACATTGAAATAAATCAATTACAAAACAAAGATATTTATATTTCATGGGTGTAACACAAAATGTAGGAATACTTTCATTTATTAGATTTATTTAGGTTTCACTCAGAAAAACGATTCAAGTCTTCTTAGAGGTGACTCAATTAAATATTGTTTGATATATTGAAATAAATCAATTACAAAATGAAGATATTTATATTTAATTGGTGTAACACAAAATAAAGGAATTCTTTCAACTCAAAATTAATGTGTTTAATTTGCGCATGGGCCGGCTGAAAATCGGTTGTTTTCACAAATTGAACACGCTTTCAGGACTGGTGTAGTGGGTAGCACTGACGCCTCACAGTAAGAGGGTTGTGGGTTCGATTCCAGGTCGGGGTGGTCCTATTGTGTGGAATTTGTTCTCAGTGTGGGTTCCCTCTGTGTTCCCCAGCTTCCTCTCAGTCCAAAGACTTGCAGTCAGGTTAATTCATCTCTATAAAGCCCATAGGAGTGAATGGTTGTATGTCTCTATGTGACCCCTAGATGGACTGGTGGTCCCCCTCCCCCCCCCCCTCGCCCAATGTCAGCTGGAGTAGGCTCCAAAGACCCCAATGAGGATAAGCGATACTGAATAGAATATTTAATTTATATTTTGAGTTGGACAAACACAAATTAATTTAATTGAATGAATATTGTTATTTTATTTTAGATGTGTTTGATACAAATGAGTTGGACTAACTCAAATTAATTCAATTTAATGAATATCGTTATTTTATGTTAGATGTGTTTGATAAAAATGAGTTGGACTAACTCAATTATATTGTATTGCACTGATGTGCTAAATTTGAGTTGGAGTTGCATATAAGTATTGGATGGAAAACCTGCCAACACTTTAATTGAGTTCATCCAATGATTTCTTTGAGTGTACTATAAAGGACATGATGGGCTCATGTCTCCTATAAACGTCTCCTGTTCACTACACCTGCTTGCAACGTCAACAGAGTCAACATGTATTCTCCCACAAGGATCAACCTCAGATGGAACAACCCAGTCATTAAAGATGAAAATATAATCTCATAATCAAATCGGCTTTTGCTGGATTTCCTCCCATTCATGTCTATTATGATCTTTCTCTGTTGTTATATACACAAAGGCATCAGCATCGGTTGGTGTTAAGACAAAGTACATGAGAGAAATGTGTAACTATTATTAAATATATATTAGAAAAATTATATAATATTCATAATAAGCAGGGTAAAGAAGTAGTGCATGGCACTGACAGACATGGAGTGAGGAAGTCTCTCTCCACTGGACAGGCTCTGTCAAAATAAGACATTTGAATAAGCCTTGAATATATATCGCGACCACCGTTCCATCTGATTTCCCATGTGCCACTTGCACTTATCCATCTAGACTCTGCAGCTACTCCACCACCTGTCAGCTCTCCGTAAGGTCCTCGGTGACAGGTGGGCTGCAATGAGGAAAGGAAGCAAGGAGTTTAAAAATGTCAACAAGTAAGAAGACTTACCAAAGTCGGAGGCAGAAGATGGACTTGCTTAGCAAATAAGGTCACGCACATGAAAACATGTGGGGACTCGCGCCACAGGAATTGAAGGTTTTTTCTGATCAGTATGAGCTTTTTCATTTTAGACTGAGCTGTAAATCTCCACCGTGCATGTCTGTGTACAGAATTTGTCAACAATATTTGTTGAGAAGAATTTTGATCCCGGCTTTATAGTTTATTGTTCAGATTTAACTTTTTTTCAACGTGTGACGCAATTACATTGTCAAAAAACATGATATTTTTGAAATAGCATGAATGAGATTATTTCGGCCTTGAGCTCACAGAAATGAGAATAGCTTTAATTTGAAATTGGGTTGAAGCTTGTGTAATCACGCCTTTCAAATGGGATTATCGAGCCCATTCCGATGGGCGTTCCTCGGGCTGCAGCCGCCACCGATTTTAAAGAGCCAACAAAAGCTTTTGGAACTTTATTGAAGTTTTAAACTTTCACTTTTGTCTAAATTATTCACACGTGCACATATTGATGACTCATCACACTGATCACGCCAACCACCAACCTCCCAGCCGGGCTGCTGTCTCCACTCCAGCACACTTCGGTTTTGGCCCGAGGGACGGGGGGCCGCAGCATCTCAGAGGCCAGAGGGTCCAAGTCCTCTTCTTCCCGTCCAACCCACTCCCCCACCACCCGGGGGCGCACCGCCGAGTTATAGCCCCCCAGGTTCTAAAAGAGCAACAGAGATGTAACAAGAGGCAGAACAACCGACTGAGGAGACAGGAGATGCAGATGTACATGAAAAAGAGCAGGCGGAAGACAGCAGCGTTAAAGAACTGCGATACAACTTTATCTCAACGGTATGAACTTTATTTCTTGTTATATATTATTATATCGTAACCAGAAATATGTTCAATAATACATTTGCAGTAGATCGCTGGAGATCTTGGCACATTCAGCACTTTATTTTCCTGGACACTTAACCTGCTGGAAATTCACTTTGTCACTGTCTTGTGTATATATATATATATATACACAAGACAGTGACAAAGTGTATATATATGTATATTTACTATTTTACTATTAGTATATAGTATTTAGTATTGTGTTTTGTGTTTTATTTGTATCTATTATTTTTTGAATGCTCTAATGCTGCTGTGATCCTGAAATGTCCCCACTGTACGGCGAATACAAGAATATCCAATCTAATCTAATCTAATCTAATAACAAGTGTTCTGAGTTTTCAAAAGCACCGTAGTATTGTGTGTGATTTGTCTCTTTCACGTTCTGTTCCCAAAGTACGGGAACATCTACAACCCGCTCAAAGACACGCCTGCCGGTCTTTGACTGATCCAGTCTGTCTGCCTGATCAGAGCAGCTCTTTAGTATTCAGTCCCCGTCCCACGCAGAAAGAAGGAAAGTCTCTGGGCTGGGAGCCAAGGAGATTGGACATGTTCCGCTGCACTGAGCAAAAAGTGAAGTCCCTGTCAAAACATATGCTGCATCTATCATGAACCATCAAGTCCAAATCCCTCTGTGTGTCTGGAGCCTGGGCAGCCGCTGCACTATTGGGCACTATTGGGAGAGGATGGGGGGACCAGGCGAGGACAAAGACACAGCTTTGCGTATGCGATGCACACTGAAGCGGCCCGGGGAGAGGGAGACGTGCTCACTGAAGTTATCACTCTCACACATCACTCCCGTGAGATAGCGGTTCATCATCAGAAAAAGAGCTGTGCTGCTGTGTAGGACAAGTGAAAGTTATCAAACATTCATTTGATGTCGCATGAGCCGCGCTGCGGAGCGACGGGTGACATCACACGGTGCACTGTGCATACGTGAGTTAGTAGAGACGCCCGTCTCGCTGCTATCTACCTGGTCGAGCTCGTCGGAGATGGCGATGCCTGCAGAGAGAAGAAAAGCACAGAAGCATCAGACACAGTTCAAAATCCCAGTTTGGGTTTATAGTAAGCTTGTAAGATTAGCCGCTCAGCCCTGCAGGATTTACAGTGACATTTACAGAAAGGTCTCCGCTTCCTTTCTATATGTTAAGATGTGTTAAACGCTGCTCGGGGTGAGGGTGCACTCCGGCCACTCACTGCGCGACAGGCTCTCCAGGGCCTTGCCCAGCTTCTTGCTCTCCTGCAGGATGTGGCTGAGCTCGTCAAAGTCACGGCTCTCCCTCCAGTCCCAGGACGGGCACTCCATCGGCCGCGGCACTGCACGTCACAAGCGGAAACAAAGAATTGTTTTGGTCACATCTTCTGAAAGCACACGGGTGAGGTACGTCTTAGCAAACATCATCACAAAAAATGTTGTAGTTTGATCTTTAACTGCTTTAACAGTCCTGTGTCCACACAGGACTGTGGGCACCACTGCAGGATGCAGTTGAGGGGAAACACGAGCATAAACGTTCCAGAAGCATCGAGCTCACTGGCCGGAGGCCCGGGGGACAGGTCAGTCCGTCTCTTTGATTCACATTTAAAACAACTCCAAACAGGAGCAGGAACCGACCCGCGTCCTGTACTCACATCCTGCACTCGTCCACTAGCAGCGTCCCGCAGCTTCTACATGATGGTTAATTCATGAACCGTCGAATTCAGACACTATTTATAAAAAGGAAAGGAGTGATTTCCTTTCATAGGGGGAGGGATTACTTGTAGTTCATCCATGTCTAATGTTCGTATGGGACTGGATTTGAATTGCAAGCCAGTGGGTTATGAGGAGCTGCCAAAGTAAAGCCCATGTCCACGAGCCGGTGTTCACTGCCTGAACATAAACGTTAACCAGGATACAGGAAGAATGAATGTAAAATGGATGTACAGCATGTTGGAGCGACACACATACATGATGAGTGAGCACCACCCTTCTGTTGGCAGCACTGCTGCTACAATCTCCTCCTCCACCCTGGTTCCCTCGGACTGAGCTGCTTGGCAGGGTGACCGTAAACACAAAGCAAGTGTCTCTGCCAGTACGGACCGCAGAGGGGAAAAACAATTTCATTACTTCCGTCAAAGAGAGCCTTCCTGTCCTCCCTGCGCTCGCCTCTGTGTGTTGAGCCGCTGCCACGCAGGGCCGTGCTGTATTACAGCACAGATTAAGGGTTCAATTCCCTCGATGGCCGTCCATCAAAGCGGGCCGGTCCAGTCGAAGTGAGGCCCGAGCACATCAACCCTTTACCAACAGAGAGGAAGACGAGCACAAGTGGAACATCTGTCTATTTATGACGGCTGTTGTGTTATTGCTACGTTCTACAACAATAATAAGCTGCAGTTCTTTTGATTTAAATCTTTCACGAGCTCTGCACACCGACACACATTGGATTTATTTTGGATGTGATTTGACTTTAAATGCAGCTTTGAAGGCTTCTCCCGCTCATGAAATGCATCATTCAGTGCACCACGAGTGTTGCTTACTTTAGTCTGAATTCTCCCCCGCACTAGTTTTTTTTTTTTTTCCACCTCATGCTCTCATCCCGACTCCAGCTTCCTCTTGAATGTAATAAATGCTCCGGCCGCAGACTCAAATAGATCTGGTCTGGCAGTAACAGAGCACAATGCTAAATTATTGAAGTCGTCTGTGTCTCTGCTATCTTCATCGTCTCGAGCGTCACGCTTCATTCCAACAATCATCGCTATGTTGATTTATTACAGAACTATAATAAAGTTGCCAGACGGATCTTCTCATCTGTCTTCAGAGTGTGTAGCAGTGCAGGAGCAAGTGTGTAACAAAGTGGCACTTTGTGATGAACTCGTCTGCTGGCTGTGGGATGTGGACTAGACACTGTGACCAACTTTAATTAGATATCATGACATCAAATTAAAAAAAATGAGATTAAAGTCAATGGAGTGTGTAAATGGGATATATACAGTAACTGATACAACAGGTGCAGTATAAAAACTGCAGCTTCATAAGTGTGTGTGTGTGCGTGTGTGTGTGTGTGTGTGTGCAATTAACGTAATCATAAAAGAAAGAGAGGATGGAAAGAAGTTGCTTATAGAATAACAAAATAAACTTACAAGACTTGGATTCTGGTGAGGGAGGAGAGATACTTGAAACAGCCAGGTCACTCTTGGACTTTTTGGGTTTCTTTGGGTGAATTTGCCACGGCTTCTCATAGTTCTCCCTTCGAGGGTTTTTGCTTTCTGTTGGGAGAGATATTCACAGTTTATAGAATGGCCTCGTTATGCAAATCCTAGAAAGCGGGCTGAGTCTCTTTCGTACGATATTAATCCCATAATGTGTGTATTGTGGGGAGGAGCGTGTGCAGAGGGCTGCGATGTGCTCGCGGCCCGTTGTTCACTGACCTGGGGAGCTCTGCGCCCACAGTGCTGCGGAGCCAGAGAGAGCTCTGTGCAGCTTGCCTGGGCTGTCTTGCTTGGTCTGCAGGTGATCAATGAGAAAAGGGATTGGATGGTCGGGAGTCTCAGTTATCAATTTGGTCATCAACTCCTACAGGAGCAGAGTAAAGCAGAGAGCAGTTAGATGACAGTGGAACAACAATAAGGAGTGAGAGAGTATGGCCAGTGGAGTGCCCACCATCCTGAAGTGGACAAACACATCGGACCCCGACACGCACGACACGTCTGCTTTTGTGGTTGACGTCCTTATCAAGGGAAGGATAAGCCTCTAATCTTTGCTGTCGTTTTAGGGAAGTGTTACACCATATGTCAGGACCAACAAGGCAGTGTGTCCCCAAAGTGTGGGGTACTTCTGTCACTTAGTGACAAGCATGTCAACAAGCTCCGTCAGAATCAGATCACTCTGTCGAGACACAAGGACAAACGGGACAAACAAACACGTCTATCGGCGGCATTAAGAAATATAAAAAATGGTCATAAAGCAAAAAGACAGACCACTTCGTAATGTTTTAAGAAATCCAAAGAAGAGCACTCAACATATTGGGCTTGAGGAGAGAGGGCAAATATAGAAACTGAATGATGTCATTGTTGGGAATAACTATTGGTAAACATGAAGTACTCGACAGTCGGGTTATCATTGGGCGAAGCAGATGTGGAAGGTAACGTTGTGATGAAGTTCATTATATTGTGAGGAGATGATTCAGCAAATGAAAACATTCAGAGGAGGAACTCACAAAGAAAAGTACTGCAGAAGGATAAAACAAGAAGGCCAGCACAAAGGGGGCCCCAGCAGACTGAGGGCCGAGGCCACAGCTGACTCTGCATAATTTCATCTCCAAACGCACAATGTCATAATTATTCAGTTATATAATATTCCATCTCTGTGCTTTGCTGACACAGCACATGTTCATACAAATGAAGGAAAAAAACACACACAGTTAAAATACATTCATTCTTTTGCAGACGGAAATACGAAAATCGACTTTTCAAAGCTAAACTGTTATTTCTTTCAAGGTGTAGCGAACAAGCTGCCTGCTTGAGCGGCTGTGAGGTGAGATGAGCATATGTCCGCGGATGCTAATGTGTTTGTGGTGTGAAACGCTGTGAGAACGAACTCTAAGTGACCGCTTCAGGCCGCCAGAGCAGCAGCAGAGGCTCCAGGACCACTGCTGCTGAGGAGAGAGGACGTTAGTGCACTGCAGTGAGTTGGCACTAATGGATAACACAAGTGTGTGTGTGTGTGTGTGTGTGTGTGTGTGTGTGTGTGTGTGTGTGTGTGTGTGTGTGTGTGTGTGTGTGAGAGAGAGAGCATAAGCGCTATGTGTTTATATGCGTGTTACTCTCTAGAAGTTTACCCGGACTGACTCATGTATGCGTCTGCTTTGGCTGGTGCGTCCTTGCCCTTGTGGACATGTGTCCAGGGGGCGGGGACGGCTCCGGCGAGGCAGCCTGTGTGCGTCTTAAAGCTGGCTGGCCTTGGCCGTGCTGCGTGTGCTCAGAAAGCTAATCAGGTAATGGGTCAGGGGGACATTCCTGCCCGGCCCACGCTGTCTACAGCAGCGAGCAGCATGTGAATGGACACAAAGTCACTCTGACGACTGCAGGTCTAAAGGACCGGAGAACCAGTTCATCAGGAAATGTGTTCTCACAACAACTAAGAAAAGACATCACATGACATTGCTCTGCACGGGCTCCCTGTAAAATCAAGAATCACGTTTAAGATTCTTCTTTTAAAGCCCCTTTTCCACCTTAAAATAACAGCTTGAAAAAAATGGTGCCGCTACAATGACTTTTAATATGTTGATTTGCGCCTCCGCCACTGCCATCGGGGGTCTGTGGCCAGAAAACTGCTGAACGTAAGATGTTGGGACCGGCCCGGTACTTCCGGTTTGGACCGACGGAAGTACTTCAACTTGCTGTCTGGCAGTGATTACGCAACGTCATATAGTGCCAGTCCACGCTCACAGGTGACTTTTTATTTGCTCCGCTACGCGACGCGTACAGACAGAATGACATGCTGCTGTGGAGAACACCGGGCCGGGCCTGAACGAGACGCGCTGCCGATCAGCTGTGAGCTCACTAGCCGGAAGAGCCATATATGGCTCGAGGGCCAGAAGTTCACGACACTGAAGTAAACATTAAATACCTGAAGGGGGCGCTACAGGGGAAAAGTTACATAGTGTCGCTTTAACCTACAAAGCCTTGATTGGTGATGCTCCATCATATATGAAGGAGCTTGTAGTACCATATTAGCCCACTAGGGAGCTACACTCACAAACACAGGGCTACTTCTTAAAAGGTAGGATGGGAGCCAGAGCCTTCAGGTATCAAGCTCCTCTTTTATGGAACCAGCTCCACCTTCAGTCCTGGAGGCAGACACAGTCACCTCATGTAGAGGGGAGACTGAAGACTTTCCTCTTGATGGTCTTATAGTGAGGGCTCAATCAGGCTCACCTGGTCTAGCCCCTAGAGATGCTGCTAAAGGCGTATAAGCTGCTGAGGGACATTTTAGGATACACTGAGCTCCTCTCTCCTCTTCTCTCTCTACTTATGGATGGATTTGTATCTCTCCATTGCACATTATTAACTCTGCTTCCTTGTGACTTATGTCTCAGGGTCCATTGGACCTGGCTGGGTCTGATGCTTCCTGCCATGTTCCTACTGATGCGCTCAGCCCACCCCACCCCTCCTCTCTACCTCCATCTGTCTCATGGAGTGTGGAGGTCTGGATCGTGGTCCAATGCCTACTGCCAACTATTCATACACTCTGTCATACTCGTTGATGTGTTGTTACTCTGGAACGCTTCCTTCTGTACACATGGCATCTATTGCACCTGTCCATCAGAGGAGAGGGATCCTCCTTTGTTGCTCTCCTGAACGTTTCTTTCCTTTTTTCTATTTCTTGGGAGTTTTTCCTGATCTGATGTGAGGTCCTGGCTGGAACAGGGATGTTGCATGTTTACACATTGTTAAGCCCTTTGAGGCAAATTTGTAATTTGTGACATTGGGCTGTATAAGATAAACTGAATTGAATTGAACCTCGCTCCTCTGCCAGGGAAGAGATCACGTTGAAGTGATTAACTCTTCGGAAAAAGCAAGGAGGCCATTTCTGAGATGTAACACATTTTAATGTTTATTCTAGGTTACAGTCTCTGAGATAACGATGCAGATATAAAAGCCCCTCACTGGGGGCACACGTCAGACCGGGCTTGTAATAAAGTGATAGTAAGCAATAAAATCCTCTTTGAATCAACATTGTGTGTTCCTTCGTTGGAGTGGAGGCTCACCGTTAGCCCACCACCGTCATCAAACGCAACGCAAGGATTGGTGTCTGAGTTTCCACAGGGCCGTTATGAACTGTAGATATCAAGAGAATGAGAGAAAGGAGAAGAGCCACTCATAGTTTACTGAGAGCATCTCACCTCAAAACTGCAATCACTTTCTGTAGCCTGTGTCTAACAATTATAGACAAATAAGCTGTAGAAGTTGTAATTATTGCTTAGTAGCGCCGCTGGGTAATTTCACTAACCCATCACCACTGTCTGTAAATGAAGGTTGTAATTTGGTTGATTATACAGTAAGCCAAAATAGCAGAACTTTTTAAGAACCGCAGGGGTTTCCCAGCCTGAGTAGTTGTTTACGGGGAAGGGGTAAAGGATGTGCTGCTCTTTTTATGGATGACTGCAGAGAGGTGATTTTCATGATTGTGTTTCCCAATGGAAAACACACACACACACACACGCACACACCCACACACACACACACACACACACACACACACACACACACGCACACACAGATAGTCTAGAGATTGTCAGAGAAATGGCAGCATGTTTGGGTACATCTGCATCCTGCTCCTGTTGAACTGTAAAACACTTGTACTTGTACCAACATACATACATACAAATATATATATATATATATATATATATATATATATATATATATATATATATATATATATATATATATATATATACATATGTATATATATATATATATATATGTATGTATAGATATATGTATGTATATATATATATATATGTATGTATAGATATATGTATGTATAGATATATAAATATATGTGTAAATATGTATGTGTATATATATGTATGCATGTAGATATATACATATATATATACATATTTACACATATATTTATATATCTATACATACATACACATGGATATATATATATATATATATATATATATATATAGCCTGCATGAGTTTGTGCTGAATGAGCCCTGTGTACCCATGTAAGGCAAAGAGACGTGTGCATAAGTACCAGGGCTTCAGCTTCTGCCTCAGTGCACTGCTAGCAGGCCAAAGACATGCGGTCCTTATCCGTGCAGATATCTCTCTGCCCCAATGCAGTTTGACAAGATGTCAACCAGCCAAGTGACACCCGAGTCCTTGGAAGATCTCGAGGACTTTCTGCTCAGACAATGACACGCTCTCTCACACCTACTAATCTGTGAAGGCTGGAAAGGAGACTTTTCTCTTCACATAGATCTCGAGTTGCTACAGCAACATAAGCTCTGCGATGTAAGAGACGCGACCTAAGATTTTCTCTGGCGCTTTCTTGTTAACCCCCGAGCTGCAGAACTTCCAGCACAGCCGGAGCAGACTCCTCGAGGGCCGCTTGAACTCTGGATGTCTCCGGAAGCCGGCTTTCTTTATCCATGTACTATGTGTGTGAGGGAAGAAACAGGAATGCTGCACTAATATAACGCATGCATATTCATGTGGGCCAGCTTTAAAATAATTAACTGCAGAATATTCAGAATTTATGTCAATAGACTCAGACGCTCTTTCTCTGATCAGCTATAACATCTGACAGCTTTGCTTCAGATTCGTCCTTGGGTGAAAAAAATAAAAATGCAGCAACAGCTCTTCAAAGTCTCCCGAGGGGGCTCCCCCCCTCCCCCCCTCCCCCCTTCCCCCCCCTCCGTCCCCCTCCGTCCCCATCGCCCCGACTAGAGGCCGCAGACTGTCATTGATGTGCCTGCTGCTCGTCCATGACGTGGGAATGCAAAGTCATATCACGTCTGTCTGCTCATTGAGCTCTCATCATAGAAAAAAAGACAATGATATGATGAGTCAATGTAGGTGAATTGGAGTAGAAAGAGTGAGAGAGAGAGACCAGAGAGAGAGAGTGAGAGAGAGAGAGATACCACTGGATGAGATCCAGACCTTGAAGAAGCAGGAGGCAGACACGGCAGAAGGGATCATGCGGAAGAGGAGACTGAGGGAGAGGCAAAGTCACCTGACCAGGCTGCCACGAGCAGATACTACCTATCAGAAGATGTGCTTTTATCTGTCCCACTGACACGAGGAAATAGATACCCTGACCACTCACTTGCTCAATCCTGCAGCACTGCCTCGAGAATATTTCCTACCTTTGTGTTATGCAGCTGCAGAGATATAGCTTGTTTAATTTCTAGTTGTGTGTGTGTGTGTGTGTGTGTGTGTGTGTGTGTGTGTGTGTGTGTGTGTGTGTGTGTGTGTGTGTGTGTGTGTGTGTGAAGGGGGGTTGAGCATGAGTATTGGGAGATTGGCTCAGTATTAGCAAAGTGATCAACTAGTTAGGTGACAGAAAGTGTAACCAAATGTTTATTAGTTGTATTGTTGGTCGGCCTCAGGCTCCGACCTCCGGTTCTGAAAAGTGACGCCGATGCAGAAGTATGTTCAACTTTCATTCTTTCAAATGGCCAAGAAGATTGTATAGAAGTGTGTGAAGAAACGTCCATATTTCTCACTGAATTAACTTTCTAAACATGAGTTTGTGGTCTCCATCGTTCAACGTCTTCATCAATGCAGCATCATGTTCTTTTAGTAAACGATAGACAATAAAGCAGGTTATGCTTCAGGGAGCTGAAGGAGCGAACGTGTCGTCCATGATTTCCTCTTCCAGCCTGAGCCCTTTCACAGACGTTTCTCATTGTAACATCATCATGTTGGTTTATTGTCTGATTCAGTATTCAGTTGTACTTAGCGTCGCCCTCTTGTGTCACTTTTGTTTCAAAAAGAAAAGAATTGCTGTTTCAAAACCGCAACCCACAAACAAATGGGTGACGTCTCTGTGATTACGTCTAGCTTCAAGCTTTAAGGTTTTTATTTTACATTTGTGCATCGACCAACAGTTCAGACACATTGGAATTATTGTGCAGAGCTCTCCGAGTCAACAGAGGTAAAACCACACGATAATAAGAAGAATATAAAAACACACTACATAAAATGGTATGTACACTTCTTAAATAAAGTTTTATATACAGCCTATCCTTACAGACTATTATTTTACTAGATGCTATTGGTTTCCATCTCATCACTTCTGCCAACTCCGTATCACCACATTGACCTTCCGGATGTTCCGGGAGACCCTCCCGAGTCTTGTCTGTACTCAACACGGCACATCGGATCCTTCCCATCATCTGTCTTCATAAGCGATGATGCTTGATGATGTTGCTTCACATCGATGCGGCCTGAACGCTCATCCTTCCAAATCTCAATGAATACCATTATGGTATTCCACTTATTTTAGTCTCGATTTTCTCATATTGTAAGGACAAAGTGACTATTAAAAAGAATAATTAAATAATGAAAATAACGATGAGTCGGAGCTCTATAAACCCCGTTACAGCTCAGCTGGTTCAGTGAATTATTAAGTACTGCATTACTAATTCAGAATATATTGAATATATATATATAAGATTGAAGATTATTATTATTATTATTATTATTATTATTATTATTATGTATTACACTATAAAGTAAACATTACAGCTAAAAGCTCTTTATTGATTGAAGCACCACTTCAAAAGTTAACCCAACACAACTAGGCGTTGTAGAATGGCTTCACATCTTAACACAACACCCACATGTCCATGTGTACATGTAAACATTGTTACTGTCTCTGGCTGTGCAGATGTTCTGCGTGAAGATGTAAACTCTGCCCGGGGAAGCAAGAAGAAGAGATTTCATGAAATAAGAGTATCACTTGGGAACAAACCCGTTTGATTGGTCTGAGGCCTCAAATGAGCTGAAACTAAAGTCTGGAGAACACAGAAGGAGGACCGTGGATGTTCCTGCACCGCTAACACTCACACTCGGCCGTGGAGGCCTCTGGTCGTACACGTGTGCCGACACATACAAATCCCTCTACGGACAAACATGCACACACAGGCAGTTTATTCGTCACCCGCTGAACAAACTAACTGTCTCCCACCCCGCCGTGACTATTAATTACACACATCGGCGTCCCCGGGCTGGAAGTGGACATGATAACTTTATTAGCCTGCACCACATCCGTGATACTCTCTCCCTTTCTGTTTCCCCATACACACTCCCTGCCCCTATCTTACGTATCCCTCCCTCTTCCCTCTTCACCCCTTCCTGTTCCCCCCTGGGACCGACCTGGTAGTAATTACACTATCTGTGCCTGAAGAGGAGCGGCATTAACCCACGCACGACCACACGTCTGCCGTACCGAGTCATCAACCTTCAGGAGGCCGTCACCGGCTCGGAAGAAAAAGTCAAACCAAAACATGCCGTGATTGCTCTGATGAAGACAGCTGTTGTTTATGTGTTAACCAATCACTCTGAACGTGTATGCTGTTAATTTCTAAAAATAAACTAAACTATACCTTTCTTTAGAGATAACAAGAAGGAAAAGCCTTCATTTCCATTTCAACGCGGTGCTGTAACAAAGCGCCATGGGAAATCTCTAAATTGATTGTATAAACTTTGAGCATGCCTTCAAAGAGTTTTAATAGGGTTTTAAAATTAAAATGTGAGTGAGCATAAATACATACCATAAGGCACCAGCATATACATTAATGATGAACTTTGTCATACCACTTAGCTCTAGCATCATAAGAAGCACCACTTCTCCTACTGAACTGCAGCATCAAATCATCACTATGTTTCTGTAATATCTGATCTAGTTTGGCAGTTACTTTTGCTTTAAATTATAAGAATAAGAATACTTGTTTAAAAGGATATTAAAAAACAAGTTACATAAAAACAACTTGCATGCTCACATACATGCACACAGTGTCACTGAAACAAGCGGACCGAGCACACGGCGGCTACAGTGAGTGGCAATGGCTCAAAAGCAATTACACCAGGTCCAATAAATTACCTCTTAAAGGAATAAATCAATAGGTGAGACACTGTGTGTGTGTGTGTGTGTGTGTGTGTGTGTGTGTGTGTGTGTGTGTGTGTGTGTGTGTGTGTGTGTGTGTGTGTGTGTGTCCTGCTGCCTGACCTCTTTACAGTACTGCAGGGCAGCGCGAGACCCTGAGCGCAGCAGATTGGAAGCACTGAGCAGGTCGGAGCGAACCCTTTCCACGAGGACAGAGACACATCTCTGGGGAGCAGGAAAGTCATTTATCTGTCCTATAAGTAGCAGCGAGGAACAGAGCCGCTTCACGGAGTCTAATCCAAGGCATTAGCTCAAAGTGCAGATTTAACATCACTGTTTCTTTTTACTTTATCGATGTGCAAGCTAATCCTCACTGAGGAGAACTGCTTCTTTTATATGGAAGTAAATGTGAGGCGGGAACACGTCTTGATTATAGAAAAAAAAGAAATATATATATGCATGAAGTCAAAAAAGGCATGAAATTAAGGCAATTCAATTGATCATTTATATATTCATGTTTTATGAACATCTCCGTATTTTACATTATCATTTGATCCGTTTGATTTAATAAATTAGATCCAGTATATCCCTCATCAGTACTTAAAATCAATCAAGCTGAGACCAATACTTACTTAGAAATAGATATTCATTTCTTTAGAATGATATCTGCATATGAATGTGGAGTCAGTAAGCAACAGGACAAGATGTTGGTGTTGGAATCATCCGGTTTCCGTATGGCGTTGGAGTAATATTGACCAATCACGTTTGAGTGGGCTTTGGTTTCATGCAGCTAAAGAGTTTGTGTGGACCCCTAGAAATATAGTGTGTTCTCTTAAAGCGACACTATGTAACAATTGTACCTTAAAATAACAGCTTGAAAAAAATTGCGCCACTACAATGACTTTTAATATGGTGATTTGCGCCTCCGCCACTGCCATCGGGGGTCTGTGGGGTTTTTAACTTCATTATGTACGATTTTGTAGCTGCCCGGTCGTGGCCGGATGTACTTCGACCTGCTGTCTGGCATTGATGACCAACGTCATATAGTGCCAGTCCACGCTCGCAGGTGACTTTTTATTTGCTCCACTACGCGAAGTCACTAAAGCAGCAAGTCAGACTCCACCGTGAACAATGAGAGCGATTCTTGCACCAAACGGTGTAATTATTCACATCCGACTCTTACGCCAATTACGCTTCAATGCGGTGACATTTGTGTTGTTCTAGATTCCTCTGACTTCTCTGTTCCAACGGAACAATTATACATCGCCTGAGGTATGATTGACAGACCTTCAGGGAGGAACATGAGAGGAGGCTGTGCAGTGTCTGCCGATGAAGACCTCCTGGTGCTGTTACGTGTCACAACTGGAGTGATCCTGTCACCGTGTGACGGGGACCTTTATCCTTAGCATGTTGCAGCGGCTAACACCATTTCATTTATCTTCTTACTATGCGCATCATATAGAGTGTAACAAAGGACCCTGAACATGTGGCCTTCAACTCTTTAATGCCTTTACTGACTATAACTCAGACGGATTTGACGGGTCCTGCTGCACTGCAACTGTGAAGTGATTGAAAAAGACTATCTGTTTGAAAAGAATATCATTGTATCATCACCGGCAAGAGGCTGACATCAATCTGGAGGCCAATTACTTCAATTATTATGAAAGGCCGCTTCACTTTTTGGAGAATATTCGATGTTGCCTCAGCTTGCTATCTCGGCTAAAGCAACCGTTTCATTAGCGAAGAAATCAATGTGATGGCAAATCATAAGCTGTGTCTCCTCAGATGGAGTACATGAACCCCTGAATGCTGCTTCTGTGTGCTGGCTGTGAGGAAGAGGTGGTGGGGCTTCGTGGATGAGTGTTGAAGTGAGGAGGAAGATGAGTTTGGGTTAAGACACTGATGATGAAGACAGTGACAGGAAGTAAGAAGCCCGAGGTAGAGGTTAGAAAGCTCAGGGAGGGAACACTTTGACATTTATCTCATATCTCACATGATAGGACATTTATATGCACGTGTTTCTAAAGGCTCCACCACAAACGAAATGTATGAAGTAGTTATTGTACATAACAAAGTAAGGTGGCCTTTAAAATGAACATAACTGTGAAAGATGATTCGTCTGGATTGCACTTTGTAACGACTGGAAAGGGAAAGATATACGCCGGAATGGTACTCTTGAATTTGGAAACAGTTTTGTGTCATTTTGACAGACACATTTTCCCTCTAAATGTCAGGATTGAGTGGCAAATCCAACTCTCAGCCGGCTCCGTTGGTTACAGCAGCGCAGCAGAGCTGTGCCAGTTCACTGAATCAGATAAAGAAGTCAATTACCACGAGTATTACAGCTGCTCTTTCATGGCTTTTATGAAAACAAGCCCTATTCTTCAAAACTGAATGCATGTGAATGGGTTGAAGTTTTTTGGAGCAACAATAAAATGACCAAAGCTTTTTAAGTGCAACACCAAGGTAGCAGCTACATCCTTTTCTCGTGAATAGAGCGTCAGAACAAGGAGGGTTTTCAGATATTCTCCTCTTACTAAGCCTCCTTCTCACTCGTTTTCAAAAACGGTCCCAGAAAAATCACAAAGCAGCCACACAATACAACACTATTCACCGTCTACATAATGTGAACAATGCAGCTATTCTCTGTGTGCGTGTTGGTCTGGATATAACCTTTGATTGGTATCTTAAGGGAGCACTTCGGGATGCAATACACACATAAAAGCATCACCATAAGATACAGAAAAGTTGTTCTGTTTTTTACCACAAGCGTCACCATTAACTCACAAAAAGCACTTCACATGAATCAACTTTCAATCGTCACAAAAAGGAGCCCAAAAAAAGATAAAATACACAAACTGAAGCAGAGAGGAGGGAGGGAGGGGGGGGGCGGCAGGTGAAAGAGAAAGATGGAGAGAGGAAAGACAAACAGAGAGAGAGCACACAGAGGACCCAATGACTCAATGTGGCTCACCGTGAGGTCGTGTGTCTCCATCACGGTTCAACGCATGAGGCCTGCATCTCTGTCCATGGTGCTGAAACATGCCTCACTACTGCTCTTACATCTGGTTTACATACAGACTGTGTGTGCGTGTTTGTGTGTGTGTGTGTGTGTGTGTGTGTGTGTGCGTGTGTGTGTGCGTGTGCTGCTAATGCGTAGCCAGCCGAAGGACAAAAGTGAGACGTCAGCACTTTGATAAAAATACATCATGTGCATGTGGCTGTGCCATGAGGACAGAGCACTTCGCGCAGGAGCCTTCTTCCGATCTGCTGCATCTCAAAGCCGGTTCACATGGATCGCCTGTCCGCCTCTCCCTCTTTACTCTGATCTCACCTGCGGTCCTGCTTTAACCAAGACGCCCAATAGCAAACAAAGGATGAAGTCATGCTCTCCCCCCGGGTCAGCCCGGGATGCGCACACCGGTCCCCTGACGGGCAGAGGCAGGTAGAGTTGAGTCCACTGCACAGTGGAGCCAACCCCGCTGCGCAGAGATGGATAACAACTGGTTTCTCCTTGTATCCTATAACTTTAATATACTGTAACAATGTCGACTGGTACAGCAGCATCTTTTTTTAAATGCAAATCACTGATGGAAAGGCGGAGCAAGGAGACGTGGAGCGCAGTGGGACGCTTCAGTAAGACAGTCTCACACCAAAGTGCAATAAAATAAAAAAAATAAAAAGGTTTTACCAGCTGATTGTTTTTCAACATCTGTAAAATGAAGTGTAGTGAGTAATACTCCTCTTCAGTGTCACCTCGGGTCGCTCCTGTGACCGCTCACATTGCAGATGCTCGTTAAACACAACCCAAAGGGAGGATGAAATGCTCTTTTTAAATCGTCAGCCAACAACTTGAGAGTTCTTGGTCACATCGGTGCACTCACCTCAAACAAAGGTCCGATTCTATTCTTCTCCAGATATGACTGAATTCTTGACTGTTGTAGAGACGCCATGAAGAAACTGTTGTGCCTCGCAGGAGCTTCTTCTTTCTTTTTTTCAGCAGGATGAAATCATGAGGGGAGCCGGCGGGTCGCACGTCGTCCTTCAAGACGCGTCTCGGCGACTACGACGTGCAGGAAGATGTCACCCGGTTCGGGGCTGCAGCCACGGGGAGTTCAGACGGTTCGCGTTAGGTGCGGAGCAGGCTGCTGGGAGCCCGGCTCACTGTGGACTCTCAGCCCGGGACCATCCGCAGTGAGTCGCCTCGCTCACTTTCTGGCGGCAGCAGCGTCCCGGTAGAAGCCAATGGCACCGCAGCTCCGTGACAGAGATCACAAATCATCCGCCCACTGGCTGCCGCCGGTGTTACCGACGCCACCGCCACTCCCATTTATTCACCGGGCTCATAGCTTTATAGATATACAAATACAACATAAATACAAGATACATTATATATATATATATATATATATATATACATACATACATATACATATATATAGATTCAATATAAATATTAAATATATAGATTTAGATATAACAATTAAATATAAATATTTATATAAATCAAATATAGATAGTAAATATACAGATTTACATATATAAATTATATATATATAAATACTATGCATATATGTAATATAAATATTATAAATACAGTATATATATTATATATATACATTCAATATAAATATTAAATATATATATTTAGATATAACAATTAAATATAAATATGTATATAAATCAAATATAGATATTAAATATATAGATTTACATATATAAATTATATATATATAAATACTATGCATATATGTAATATACATATTATAAATACAGTATATTATATATATATATATATATATATATATATATATATATATATATATATATATATATATATATATATATATAAGTATACGGTTTATGCTACCGTGAGAATGATGCTTCCAATCAGTCTCCCTGACTTCTAATGAAACGGCGCAACAAGTCTATACAAAAAGAAGCTGTAATTAATTTGAACTGCCAATTAAGTAGCCAAACAGTTAGTAACCAACAATGTAGGAACTTAAGTATAGGATACTTGTATAAATGTTGTGTGTGTGTGTGTGTGTGTGTGTGTGTATCATCATTATATTTGTACATGCTGTGTCTATGACAGCATTTTTCCATATAGTGTTTTGAAGATATCTGCAGCAACAATCAACCAGAGGAAACACTGCTGGAGCTTATTGATGCAGTTTATTACCACTTGTTTGTTTGCATAGTGAGCTATTCATCTACAATGATTTATCCAATAATAAGTAACAGAGGGACACTTTAATCCTGAGTACTGCCAATATAAAATAACAGAATATATTTCATAGCTCTACTTCCACAAACCTAGTGTATGTTAATACTGATAAACCAATACAAATATTCATCTGCATGCATGCAACAGTCATAGCAATCCAAACACAATGGGAATCAATGGCATGACTCTTTTCACACATTCACACACCACATATGTATATTTACAAGCGAATAAACATGTTGAGGAAGGTAACAAAACACACATTTATATGGTTATCCAATACTGAGATATTATCGATAAAGCATAGAAGTCAGATCTGGACAGAATTAGGCAATTATTGGCTAATTTTACCACAAAACAAAGCCAAATATCCATAAATCCAAATGATCTTGCTTTGTTCATATACAAATTAAAACAAGATCATGAAATGAAAATGTCCCCTATGAAAGCAGCCCATAATCAGACGCCAGTGACCTGATGGGATCATTCCTTTGCATCGGGCTAATTGAACAGCATTCTCAGGCTTACATCTTTTGTTTTGAGTCCTTGTCTTGTCAGATGAAGTATATGAAAAAAAACCTGAAAATACATATAAAGTACAACAATGGAAAATATAAAGTATTAAAAATACTATTTACGGTTTTAAAAATCCTATTTACACTTTAGGCAGCTACCCTGGACATATAAAATGGACCCAACGTCTGTCTTTTATTAGGTTGAGCCCTAATGGGTGGAGGGAGGAAGCAATGCTCCTCGAGACTTCAGCATCCCCTGGATGCAATGCATTATGGGTCACCATCCGGGGGTGGAGGCTGGCACAGCTTGTACAACCTGATTAGAGAAACATGGACAAAAAGATTTAATTTAATCCCATTGTAGTCCAAAGTGCGTGAACACAAAGCAGTGATCACTTCTCCAGGCAACAGGTCTTTGTCTGGTGAGGAAGGAGAAGCTCGTCTTCAAGCTGCAGTCTCAGGGAGAAAACTGTCAGCATGGAGACATTATTATTCGTAGTAGCACAGCTCCGTGCTACAAAGTCATACAACATTAACAATGTAAACGACATTTTATAGTTGTTGTTGCTACAATTCAATGTGATAAACTACAGTTTGATAACATGTATTAAACTGTAGAGTAGCCATATGCTTGATATTTTAAATGCCACATGTATTATGCATTAGTCGGTTGTATGAATTTGTTGTTAAACTCTTTTATACTATTTAAAAATTCATAGCAGTGCACTTCATAATTAAGTATGCCATGGTCTGTTCCGCTGCCTTCATGAACAATAATTTACTTCTACAACACTTTGTTTGGTTTTACCCATGATTGATGGCTTGATCTTTTTTATTTTATCTCAGTATAATCTCCAGTACAATCAGCTATCCCCTGCATCCTAATACAGCACTGCTGTCTTCTGTCGTTTAAATAATTGATCTAACCACGCTGGATGAGAAACGGCCGCAGGGTAAACTCACACTAAAATGTTACTTTCATTTACAGAACGCTGAACAACCGGCTATGGTCTTATGATACACAACACACATATCCATATTCTGCTGCAGTCACTCACGCTGCAACAATTCTGACATAATCCTAGTGGGAGTGCAGCAATTTTGCTCTGCGACCACAACGTCTCAACACTAATCATCCCGCTACTTAATTGTATTTGTCAATTTCACTAAAAGGTTCAAAAGGGCTGCCTGTCACACAGAAGCCTATATGTCACAGCCAAATGGCTGCGGCAGTCCTCGTGCTCGTCTCGGGCCACTGAGTGCAGGGAGCTCCCTTCTAATGAAAGCATTTGGCCCCCGTCCTGCACACGAAGCACACACACACACACACACACACACACACACACACACACACACACACACACACACACGCATGCATACCGTACAGTACTAACACATGCGCTTCTGAAAGGCTTAATTACACTATAGAAAGATGGACATGATAGGAGAAAGTATTCAAACTGGTGTAGTGGTCTATGTTCTGGTAGAAAATCAAAGGTTTTTATGCTGATTTTAAACCTTTCTTAGAACACTTTATTTATTTACTTATATCTAATGTTGTATATTTATGCTTTCCCAAATGGTAAATAACTAGGAGCAGAAGCCGTTGCAGTTAATTACCTATAACATGCTAATGTCGCTAAAAGCCTTTAATTATCTTGTCCAAGAGATTATGTATTTGGAGGTTAACGTCAGCGTGTGAATCCGTGTTCTATCCGTCTGTCTGGACATACTGCTGAACCCATCAGTCTAATATTGTGTGTGCTCATTTATGACTGTATGCTCAGGTATCTCTCGTGGTGTCACTGAGTCACTCGTATTTTATTGCCAACATATTCTATTGTCTGTTTCATTCCGCCGAGTCCTCACTAGTCATAACCGGCCGGTCGGGGACGCGATCATCGACTGCTTCATTTAAGATTCTCGTTGGCGCTACGGATTGTGAATGGTTCCTCTCTTGGTTTTCACCCCTAGGTAATACAAGTGCATGTATGTTATTTAAAACCCTCCCTTTGCAAATGACAAACCGAGCTGGTGGGGATGGCTGCACACATTAAAATCAGAGCATATCTGTTACGTGAGGCGTGAAAGTGAAAACGGTGTCTGATACCTTGCGGGCTACACTGTTGGAAATAGTGTAGTTATCCAATCACACGTGAGAGTGGTTGTCATTGCAGACACACACCTGGTGAGGACACCTTTCTGCTTTACTAAACATAAACAGGAAGTGGGTGCAGTTTTACCGTGGGACTGATGACGGCGTGCGATCCCTCACTCCCAGATTCTTGGCGGAATTTTGAACTCTCGCCCCCTGAAAGACAAAAAGGCATCGAACGTTGATGACATCATGGATCAGGTTGAAATGCAAAAGACATGCTTAAGATCTAAGAAAAAGCTCATAGTGAGAAGACACAAGAAGCACATGTTTGAGAAGTCGACTGATGAGCGTCACGAATGGAGACCATCATCGCTTGTGAGGATGTCCTTCAACATGACTTCCTGTCAGACGTGTAAGACAACAACGTATCATTTCTAGACCAACCTTTCCTTTAAGTTTTATAAAGGAGTTCTCGTAAGATGCATGTTGAGGTCCGAATATTAAAACTGCAGCTGCAATGTGCTGTATTTGTATTCTTTCACCACTATTCGCCAAAGACCACATGCAGTCTTTGTAAGGAAATAAAAGTAAGTAGTAAGGGATTTGGAAGACTAATGGCTCTTGTATGCCAGTGTGTGACGGAGTTTGATTATGCCCAGTCTGCTCTTTGCTAATGTTCCGGCAGTCTGCCGGCTGTGTGCAGAGTCGGCAGAAACTAAAACATAGAAGCAACTCAGCTTCTCAGTTTAAAGACACAAGCACCTCTCAAATGCACCCGCTCTACCTCGACCTCTCTGCCCCCGTGACGCACACACACACGCCACAAATACACAATCAAATCATTTTTGATGATGTCATCAAAGTCTACGCTTTGAGCAGAGAGGGAGCAACGGGCCAAAAGAGCATCAGCTGACCTCTTGGTTACAACTCTGCCGTTTTTCCATCTGACTGCCTGCCCAGAGATGCGTCTGGACAGTGGGATAGCATCTGCAATTACTCGATGTCTATCCCAGCCATCCATTCAGATGCCTCCGGAGAGAGATGCCCCCAAATGTCCCTAAAGGACACATGGCGACTGGCGAGCAGAGAAGGCCGGATGAATCGAGACAAAACTATAAACAAGTGCAACTTATTTTAAGTATTTTAAGAAAAATAATTGGGTGCTTGTTTTTAATGAACACTATTTCACATACGGATTAAAAATGCAGCATGTATTTTTAATTAACTACATTTAAAATGTCATTTTATAATAACTAAAATTCTGTATATGATTGTTGCATGATTGATGTCTCTGCACCTAAAACTGAAAGTAAATATTCTGCTGAGAACTCAATGGTTGAACCATTAATGACGAAATGAAATAAATATCAGCAGAACACATTTTGAATATATTCTTTTCATTTGATCTGTCTCGATCCACTGTAAGAAGTTTTCTCTAAAAATCCAAGGGGACTAAAATGTGCAAAATATATTCAATATATTACATTTCCTGGCATTTATAAAACCAGTCACTTGTTCCTTTCATATCCCGAAACAGGTAAAAACTAAAATAAAGGTCCAGAAGGATAACATTATGAGTTATCTTCACAAGTTAGTTTATGCTCTTCCTATAAAGTCCAATCATAAAATGTCTGTCTAGAAGTTTTTTTGCAAATCCATCTGTGATTGGACTCATTTTACCCACATGAGTCATGCAGCCTCTTTCTGAATGATATTGTCTGGGCTTGATGGTTCTGCTGGGACCGGATGCTGTGCAGATAACCGTGTTGTCAGTGAGTGAGAAGAGGCGTGACCCAAACCGTGTGTGATACATTTATATTCATTAGATTCATTAGATGTCTAAAAGCAAGGACCCACACACACACACACACACAGTCGGGCAATGGAGTGCAAGCTCTCTCTATGTGGACTGCATCATCTGTTCTTGGTGGTGTTTATGTTAATAATGGTGCAAGAAAACAGAAAATGTCTTATGACAATCAGACATATTCAGACATATAACAATAAAACCATTAAAGGAAAAAGTTATGACATTTCTTTTCATAATCTATAACAAGCATCTCCAACTAGATGTATTTGTTCCCCCCCAGCCACATACAGTAGCACTCAATGAAGGTCACCCATTGCACAGCGCTGCATCCTCCTGGCCGGCAGCCCGGTGCAGGAATGAAGCGCCTCTCTTCCAGAAGGATATCGGGCTCTGGCCTAAACTCTTCTCTCACTGGAAACCGCAATAAACAACTCACCAACCTTCTCATGACTGCATGAGATATGGGCCGAGATCATGGCTGGAGCCTTGTGTGGGGTCAACATGTTTAGGCACTGAGAAAGTCATATGGATGTCCTCCCTTGACCCCACGTCGACACGCTGACTAACAAACGAGCTCCAGACCCCCAACCAACCTGCTCAGTTCCTCATTCCTCTTTTTGTCGTCCCTCATTTGGTCGGTGGGAAATGAAACTGTGACCGAGGAAGCTAAAAAAGACATACAGTAGCTGCTCCTCTAGATTGTTGGCAGATGCATTTGACTAAATGAAGCACAAGGTTTTTATCTCATGATTTTGGATGCAGAGATCGCTCTGAGAGGGGATTGTCACCGCGGGGACTTTACCTTCCTGTCTCTATTCCTACTCAGCCTCCTGTTCTCACTGCCACTGAGGCTACACACACGTGTGTGTGTGAAACGTACCTGTTTCCTCATCACATCAGTGGCCTGCATGATGCAGCGAGGAGGCAGACCGTGGTTCCGGGCCAGCAGGATGGCCTGCTCCAGTGTCACACTCAGGGTGCAGCTGTTGGACAGAGAGAACAAAACATGAGGTCGAGCTCAAAAATACGCTCTGTCTGAATATGTATCAGATCTTGCGGATCTGAATAATGATGTGTTAATTCAGTTTCATTGGGTCAAAAAACATTATTTATCTTCATATTTCTTACATGCTGAATAATCAGAGCCCACAGTTTGTGCTCGACACAATAAAATCATTTGTAGTGACTATAAAAAATATATTGTCTCGCTCGACAGCAGAACATGAAATCATGGCAGTTAAAGTAGCATTTGTAACAGATGGAGATTGAAAGCAGGACTGAAGCAGACATCAACAGAAGACAAAAGCATGCCAACAATCAAACTGGGCTCCTTCCAGATCTAATGAATCTGTGGCAGGTTTCAGGTCCACTACATCAGATCTGACGGTGAGCTTCCTCCTCCTCTTGGCGCCTCTTCTTCACATTCCTCCCGCTTCACCTTTGCTCGTCTCCCCGCTAATTAACCATTTAATTTACCACTGAGATGTCACTCACAGCGAGCAAAGCCCGGAGCATCAAGGGAGTAACGAACCGCCTGATCTTTGCTTGAGAGCGAGCGGAAAGAGAGAGAGCAACAACTCCAGGAGGTTCAGGAGGTGATACTTCCCACTGCCGCACAGAGGAGAGGCTCCACCTACGAGCCGGCGCCCCCGCTGTGGCAGGGGCGCCAAACTCTCGCCACCGTGAGGGTGTGAGGTGGGTAAAACACACACACACATACTCACTCACACACACTCACTCAGGCAGCATGTGGCTACATCCTTGGAGAGCCTGTGACAGGTGTCAAGGCGGCTGTCGACCTCTCTGTGTTAAGGAGCCGCGCTCGGCCATCGATCCGGCCGCTTCACTGCCGATTAAACTCTCTAAAGTTCCAAAGCCGCCAGGCTCGGTTTCATTGAGTAACATTGCCAAGTGGCTGCTAAGAAATATGAACTGTTTGTTTAATATCTCCCTCTTGTGTGGCAGGATGTCACACCAACTGAGAAAAGCTTCTTCTTTTTTTTCTTTTGAGAGGAGTAATGAGAACTTATTGCTGCCAGAAGATATTACTTTGTTTAAATCTGATCAGAATCAAAAAGTCCCATTGAGCTCCATGACAGCCGAATATGATGTGATGAAAAATAATTAACTCAACAATCATCGCCAGTATGTGCCAAAAGATATCCAGTAAAGAATTGCAAAAGATTGTCCTATGCAGGCCAACTCCCAATATTTAAAGCACCCATTTCGAGCTTCCTACAGCAATACAGGAATTCACCCACAGTGGATCTTTAAATATCTCTTTAGCAGGATGCAGGATGAAGGAACTGAACAAAATCCATGTGTGTGTGTGTGTGTGTGTGTGTGTGTGTGTGTGTGTGCGTGTGCGTGTGCGTGTGTGTGCGTGTGTGTGACAGACAGGCTGCACACTTCCCTTTTCATTAGGGCTAGTGAGATAGTATGAGGTACACATCTGTTTTATGTTGTTCCATATCCATTAACACTCTGTGCTCTATCCAGATCTAAGTCCATTCTGATAAATGAGAATAAACAAAAGAGCGACAAAGAAAGGCAAAGTGGAGGCGAGAAATGTATCGAGTCCCAACATTTATAACAGAAATAACTACTTGAGTATTGTGAAATTTGACTTTCGTGAATGAAAAGCTAGTAAGTGCCTGTGAATGTGGATCAGGCTTCCTGCCTGTGATACTTTCTCCTCCTCTGACGTCGTCTTTTGTTCTGCTGGCACACAATTAACTCTCCTTTTCCCTCTCTAATGGTTTTTGTGGGGGTGATAGACAAAAAAAGTGTGGAGAAGAAAGCAGCGCAGCATTTTGCAGAATGCTGATGCCCCCAAAATTACACGCTTTCACTGTTATTAAAACTCATCCATCACGTCAACTTATCCAATCAATAGGGCCTGAGAAGGCGGTCACACTGATAATGCAATCTCCACATTACTGATCTACTGGCTTCACCATTCACATGAACAATAATGCATGGATTTCTTTTGAGTAGTTTCAAGTTTCAAATGATATAGCGAATATAGATTTATAAAGAGAGGGATTGACATTGGTTTAGTGGATACTTGAGTTAGGCAAAACCCTGATCACTCACAATCCAGTGAATCCAATACGTCCGTCAGTCTGCAGCTTTGGAAGGTAAAACAGAGTTTAAGGAGGAAGCCAGTGCACAAATAATCCCAAATATGGCAGCACTGCAACCTGCTGTGACACGGTACACTCAGCCCGCATGTCTGGGTGAGTTATAGCTTTGTGTATAATTGCACAATCGCACACATACACACACTCCCAAACACACAAACACAGTGGGTTAATAGAGTAGTAGCAGTCAATGCACAGACAGGAACCTTCTATTAGAGCTCAGGCAACCAGGCGGCTCCATCCACAGCACTTTATCAAGCCATCGCTCACATCCGGCGAACGCATTGAAAGCCAACGTGTGTGAGCCTGTGCATGTGACTGAGACAAAAGGATGTGGAAAATGTCGTGGGGGTAAAGAAAGAGGTTGTCAAAGAAAAGGGCGGGCGGGTGGATGGAAAGAGTCGGAAAGAGATGAAGGCTGTGGATCCGCGGTGACAAACGATCAGGATATTTCTGTTCTGGTGCACTGATGAATGATGGCCTCAGCAGCAGGTGAATTATGCTGCCATATATAGAATTAAATGAGAATGGAAGTAATTGACCTGTCTCCGTCCTGTAGAACATGCTATGCCTACTTGAAAGTCCCTCATCTGGCTTGAGAAACAACGGGCCCTATTAATAAGAATATGCTGCTGGTGATTAATGCACAGAGATGTGTATTTATAGAAAACCCCATTGGTGAGGAGTGCAGGGTTCTCATGAAATTGAGAGGTCAGTAGAAGATAAAAGAAGGTGCAGAGAACCGTGGAACAAACTGTAATAGAAATAGTTAAAAGTTGAGAAGAGTGTTAATGCAGGAACGTTTCATTAAGTGGAGGTGGTTCCTACACTGCTGGAAGAAATGTACAGCACATGTGCCCAAAACACTCACCGGTGAACACCGCTGTTGCACATGACGATGTGTGAGGCTCCCAGACGTGAGCAGAGCTCCGAGGCCACGGAGAGCAGCCCCACTCCAGAAGCCCCGCAGGCCGTGTACTGGCAGGCAGCAGTGCGCCGACAGCTGATGAAGCTCTCCATCAGACGGTACAGCTCCTCCAGAGCATTAAAGGGGCACGTCCACTGGGCAGACACAGTGGGAGATGGGTGAGTGGGGTCCAACGAGGATGAAATGCACTGCCACGCTGTATAATGAGCAGAATGCATAAAAGAGTCGAGCGGCTGACTGCGAGGTGCTTGCGGTCCTTAAGTTGACTCGGGTTGTGCTATAAATGCAGTTTATTACAATACACTGCATTTACAATAAAACAGAGCTGCTCACTGGGAAGGCATGCCCGCTTCCTAGTGGCCACCACAGAATATATTACATTACATCACGTGAGGTATCATTTTGCAGTATTTTACGACTTTACTTTACTTTACATTCATGCAGTTCGGGTTTCTTTCATTTGTGGAAATATTCTCGGTACAGATGGACAGAACATCACATACAACATCCGTGTAAACACGCAGGAGATAAGTGCAGAAATAAAAGAAGATTACAGTACACACTCCACGTACAATTACAATTAAGCCAACTTTGATGTAATTTGCAACTGCAGCACTTTGGGGAAGAAGCTCGGTTAAAGTGTTCTGCCTGGTCTCTACGGGGCCTGCAGGTGGTGACCCGGGAGGAGAGGGGCGTCTGTGACATTGACTGCACTGCGATGGCGAGTAGTGTGCATATTATGTCAAGTGTGGGTTTGCAGCCTGCTGTGGTGATAATTGTGTTAATTTTTTGTGTTTCCCTACATTAGTAGTGACAGGACAAAATGGATGATGACTGTGAAATTGTTTCTGTTTTTTCAGTCGTCTCAGAAAAAAAAGCTTTTTTTTTGCATTTAATGGGCCGTTGAAGTCTGTTGAGGTGAGCCAAGGAATTTGCTGCAGCTCTTCTTTGCTGAATTTGACATATCATTTGACATTCCACACTTCAGCATGAAGATGTATTCCCTGATGTCGTGGATGCAGCATGAGGTTGCGTGGGGTTGTTCTCACCTTGTCTACGAGGGCTGCTTTGGGTGCAGAGCTAGGCGGCATGTTGGACTGATCCAGGTAGAAGGCCCTAGGGGAAGAAACAACAGTTCCCACTTTGAGTGATTCTAACTTGATATCTGAAATGCAGCGGGATGAAGAAAACAATGGGTGTTAAGTATTAACAATTACTCCCAAGTGTTCTTATTTTGTAGCTCCATTGCTTGAAAAACACTGTGGCCTTCTTTTTCTCTGCACTATGAGGTCATCAGGAGCACCGGCCGGGAAAAGTAGGCCACCTGCTCATTATGGAGCTCCAGCATCTGACTATCAATCATGAGAGTAACTTGGACAGCGCTCAGCCGAAACAGCAAAGAAGCATCACCTGTCCTGGGCATCGCTCCAAATGCCATTGCCTCATTCATTCATAGAGCACGGTGGATGTGGTGCTATTCTCCTCTGTCGTCCACCGGAGGCAGCACTGGACCGGTGTCATTATGCAGACAGAGGAGATGCATGCCGCAATGAGTCCATCTGAGGTGGAGTGCTGCTGGTGCAAACTCAGCACTCTGTGACTCCATCAAATCTAAGTAATCCGGCAGCGTGCTTAAAATAGCTACACTACGCCACATTAAAACCCTTGTGCTAAAATCACATACTACATTAAAGCAATAATAATGTACACACACAGTCACATGTAGAGAACACGTTCCTGAAATCAGGAAGAGTCGAAGAAAAAAAATGTAAACATGTTTTAAGAGAAGAGATGCGGCAACTGCAGACTTTGAAGGGGGGGGGGGGGCATTTACAAGAATCAGCCACGCAAAGCTCATGCAACTGCATTCCATCTGCTAGTGAGTGATAAAGTCAATCCAAGGAGGCATTCATTAGGTCTGTGGTATTTCTGCCTGACATAATATTAATGGAATGAATTAATCAGAGCAGAGTTAACTTAACAGCCCCCTGATTCAATACAGTGATTATAAACTAGCCGCGTGGAAACGTTCTTAAGAATAATGCACACGGAAACATTAACTAATACTCTACCGACATCACGCTGTCGGAAACATACGTATATATGACGAGGCCCTTAAGCCCCCATAGTGGGCTGAGACTGGGTCTGACATGAGAGCTGATGTTTCCCATCCACATATAAAATCTCCTAAACACACACAGATGAGTAACCTGAACATATTGCATCCTCACTTGTTTAAGTTGTCCAGGAGTTTAATGGCTATCTGGCAAAGGACCCTTAAACCTTATGGCGTGCTCTTCTAAATGGCTACGGGCAGTTAGCTACGGGTTCAGATGGAGCTAACTGCCCATGTAATTGGTTCAAGGTGCCTTATCATTCAAAAGATGTGTATGGTAGACCAGGAGTTACGCCACATCTGGACACGGCCTGATGGCCACGACAAACTACGTCAGGCTAATATGTTGCTGGGTCGACTCATTAGAGCCTAAATATTTGATTTCCTCATCAACATTTCTCCAGTAAACCTTCGTGAAGGCCCGTCTGTGTGTGAGCGAGTGGCGTTCGAGGCCCGGTTGCTGTGGAAAAACAAACCGGCTGCAGTAAATGAAAGTTAGATACGAGTGTTTCCGAAACAAAACATCTTTCTTTTTAAAGGTCAAATGGAGAAAGAAAAGAGATTGAGTGAAGCGATAAAACGCCACAGAGCACAACAACACAGAAGAAAGTGTTTTGTAAATGTGCAATTGTTTCTTTTTGGTCTTCAATGAGCGCTGTCGCTAATCGGTCAGCGGCTCGGACCCTTATCTTAAAAAGAAGTCAACTTCTGCAAAGACACTAAACTTTATCCGCACACATTCGTTTATCTGTTCCAGACCAAACAAAAGGGACATCTATTTGGCAGAAGCAAGGTCACGATACCCACTGGTCAGCTCATCGTCTTGTTGTTAGAGTTCTAACAATACTGTCCTAGCTTGAGGAGCAGAGAATCTCCTTTAGGCCTCGAAAGACAAAACAACAGCCTGCAGTACATCTTCGGATGTAAGCGATGTTGAGCGTTTGGTAACAGAGAACGGTAGAAACATTTATTATGGATAACAAATGTAATGTCAAGCATGTGCAGACACAACATTGTGAGTGAATTGAGGAACATATTACACACACGTTAGTCTAAATCCACTGGGCGCCTGTTATTTGTTCTCCTGTCCTAGCTCTCAGGTTTTTTCCCCTGACATCTTGGTGCCCCTTTGTGACATGGAGCTTGTTATTATTGACATAAAAAAAAATAATGACGACTACTTTACTGAGGGGAATTTAACGCCAATCAGAGCAGAGAATCAACAGATGGTGATCTCTCGGCTGGTGTTGAACAAAAACAAAGGTTACGGAAACCGTGCAATCAGCCTGGTTTCCATTTTTCAAATCGGTAGAAATCAGGAAAACCACAGCTGAAGGTGCAGCTTGCTGTAGCTCCTTCTGTAATAAAAAAAAAATCCATGGACCCCACACACACAAACACCCACACACACACACACGCACACAAAGCCAATTGTTTTTCTTACATGAGTCTGATAGAAGGCGGCAGGCAAGAGACGACCCGCTCTGCTTGACGCTGGTTTCATAGTATTGGGCCCCTGAGGATAATTAGTTCTCTTCGTTTCTGCTTCCGACGTCACAATAGCACACTCAAGGCCCTTTACAGCGAAGGAGTATCAGTCGTCGGCTGCAGCGTCAAAGAAAAAGGATCTGAGGCACAGATGTTTTCAGAGGAGCAGCGTGGGAATGGGCACATCAGCGTGACAACCTTCATTCACAATGTTCAAACGAAACAGAAATGATCCCTCGGATATCTTGAGAGACAGGAGTGTTTCTGTTCTGCAGGTTTGGTTTCGCACGCGTTCACTCCTGAGGACACAAGTAAAGTGTCTCAGCTATATAACATTAAATGTGACCCTGCAGAGGTGCATGCTGGTCCATGTAAATCACTCACATCGCCATGATGAATGACACTCGCCGTTATTAAATCCCCCACAAACCACTGCAGTGTGTGGCAGAGCGCCCTAGTGGCTAATGAAAGCCACCGTGATGCTCCTGCCCTGACACAGACCAGATAGTGTGTGTTAAGTGTGCTAGAGGTCATTCTCTTCTCGCGCCTCCCTCCTATTTACACCTCCCTCTCTCTGTCAACTATAGCTCCATACAGGAGCACATGTCAGCAGAAAAAGCCTTCATACGCACCTGAGATAAATGCTTTTAAATAATCATTTTTTCTAGGTCCCCGCTTTTTTAAATGACAAAAAGCCCCATGGCTTTACAAGTTCAACAGGCTTCTACTCAATACTGAGCAAAGGGTCTGAATACTTAAGACCATGTGATATTTCAGTTTTTCTTTTTTTCTGTCAAGAAGGGGTGCCAAGTGTACATTAATGAGAAATAAAATGAACTTTTTAGATTTTAGCAAATGGCTGCAATGAAATAAAGAGCGAACATTTTAACGGGGTTTAAATACTTTCCAGACCCACACTATATACAAGCACAACTGTTTTAGAAAACCTATACACATACTGCCAAATAAATGTATCGAGATGGTGTAAATGAATAGAAGTAGTCTACAGCCATCACAACAACACCAACATTCAGGTTTCCTCTTTTGGCTCAAAGATATACTGCAGAGATAACTTCTGATTTGAGTCTCGACCAAGCCTTTGAGAATAATGATGTTGATAATGAATAATGATGTTTTAAGTATACATAGATAACAAATGGCATGTGTTTTTTTTCCCGATACAGCCTCAAGAACTTTAAAAACTTGAAACAGACACAGACCAGTTTCAAATGAGTGTCAATGACATGCAGATCAGTTTAGTGTTAATGGTTTTCAGTGTCAGAGCCAGAAGACGTATTATCACTCAATCACAGTCACATGTGCAGTTACTGTACATTTGGCGAACACATTTACAACCCTGATTCTGCACATAAGTATCCTCGCCTCCTTACAAAAGGTGATTGTTCCTTTTAACATAGAAACTGCTGAGGAGACGAGCCAAGGTCTTTTTTACAATATCAAGCATGGCTGAGTGCAGAAGTGTCATCGGTACGGCCGTTCAACGATAGAATCAAAAGAGAAACGATAAATCAGCCCGTGTCTCTGATGCTCAGCCTGACGAGGCTTTATGAGCGGGGGTTCGGTGCACACGAGCCGGAGCAGAAAGGAGCCCCTTCCTCTTCGCTCCAGCGAGTTGGGACTCCCTTTGCCGGTGCAAAGGAAGGAGCATTTTCATCACTTCTAAAAAAGAGGGGACGCGAAGACAAGAAAGCTCAGTTTCGGTTTAGGAAAAAATAAATGGCGAAATTGCCGTTGCCTCCCGTCTGATAATAGGATAATATCCATAATCAATCATAACTGCTGTTTATGTCTTTTTCATTTACGAAAATGACAGATGCAGTCATCAAAGGAATGCAAACTAGCTGCACTGCCGCATCACTGTTAGAGTGTCCAATACATGGAAGAGGTGGGAACTTGCTGCAGTAGCTATTGTCCTACTAATCACTGTGTGAGGAACCATTTATTACACAAAGCTGAATGCTGTTTGAGCAGGACACATCGGGGAGGGCTGGGATCGAACCGCCAACCCGCTGATTGAAACTGACAGTGAAACTGACAGTGAAACTGACAGTGAAACTGACAGATTCATGTGTGTGAGCTGAACAACTTAAGTTATGTAACACCGTCCCTCGTCTTGTACTTTGAGCATATGGAGGTGTCCGTGTAGAACAAACAATACGAAGTGTGCAAAGCCAGCTGTCAGGGAGACTTGTTTACGCGGCTGTCGTTGCAAGTTGGTAAGGCTACGAGCAAAAGAGTGTTTAAATGTGTCGACCAACAAAGCCTGAGTGATCAGCTCGCCGCAGTAATCACGTTACGCAAGCAGCACTTTAACGAGCATCCCCGCACCGACACAAGGCCACGTCTGAACAAGAGAGGATCGATCCCACAGAGACAAAAGAAGGAGTGACTACTGTGTTGAAGCACTCTGACCTGCAATGAGCACCGAGCATTTCTTCTTTCTTAATCAAGACAAACTGCGGTGGTGTGATTACTAATTCCCTTTGGCTGATGGGGGAGCACACGCTGCCAGCACCAATGACTTGGGAGCTGTGCGGCGTTGACTGATGGACGTTCTACTAACAAAGCATGAAATACAAGTCTGTAGTCATCATAATGAACCATTCGTTAGACAGCAATACACATCCAAGTTTATAGCTTATCTTTCAGCCACTATGCCATCATTATACAACATTTTTCAAACTGCGTAGAGCTTTAATATCCACATAAATCAAGCATTTGTATTTATTTTTTTAATCGAAGGGACGTGCACCATGAGACGTGGAAATTTCAAAACTGCCTTGTGATGCAATGCCAAGCACGTCCCCACTACTGCCAAATGCATCTCCATTAGGCAAGAAAAGCCTAATGCCTGCAGTGCAAGCGCTCTGTGACCCTCGGTGCCAGAAGGTATTGATTCTAACACATCTGCCTACACTCGCACCTGCAAAAACAACATATGAATATGAATATGATTTACTAGCAGACAGCATGCAATACATGCCGGACCTTCTCATTTATTCTTTCACTCTGCTGAACGTACCATGCTCCATAAATCGTTAGCAAAAAATAACTTTTCCTCCTGAAAGGCCCTGTCAATAAATACAGAATATGATGAAACCACAATCCTGCAATAAGCTCTCCCTTTGAATAATACATTTGCAGATTCTGTTCTGGCTCTTCTCTCACCGCTCTGCCTTCTTCCGACTCGTTTGCCCACTCTCTTCCTCTACTCATCACCCTCATCCCTCCCCTGAAATCCCTCCCATCTTTCCAACCTGCTCTGGCGATCTTCATTCCCATTTCAATTTCCCCACTTCCGTTCTCACGACGTCCGTGAGGGACAGAGGTTCTCTGCATGTTATTTCCTCTCTTTCTTAAATGTTGCTTCCTTCTACTAGAGGAGGCAATTGTCTGCATCTCACAATTTGGGACAGAAAAATGAGGCAATGTGTTTATCCCCCTCCATTCCCCTCAACTAAGCCTTCCTGCTCTTACCAAAAAACAGAAACAGGACGAGGACTATGGAAACCGTCTACTGGTGCGTGTCAGGGATTCAAACCTCTTCTATCTAAATGCACATGTCAGCTGTGATGGATTGTGAAAGCTTGAAAGCGCGTGGCGTGTTCTGGCTCCACATACTGCTGACTCGCGTGGCTCCAGCCATGTGCTTGTGATTTGGCCCCTGAGTTTATGTTCAGCGGAGGACTTGAGTGACTTCATCAGGCTCTACGGTGCATACTGTAACTGGTGTGGCTACAGAAAGCGTACGCCGGAGACAGAGAGGCTGCTGAGAAATCTCACACAAACCCTTACGTTGGTATCATTTACTACTCTGACATTGGATAATACCCACAATGCACCTTGGAAAAGGTGTCGGTGGAGGTTTTGTAGACGCTGCTTCCACAACAACACGCACAAAAGGAAACTGTGCTCACAGAAAAGCACGTTTTGTTTTGACATAGAATGCACATTTTCATTGCCATCCCTGACATTTCTCCACATATCAATAGTCAGAAAGATACAACACTATCTCAGGGCTCCCAAATGAATATAGGGGCCTCCGGTGTGATAGCAGTGGATTTTATGACGCAGAAACATTGCTGAATCTTGCCCTGCAGTTCATTCGGTTCAGTTCTGCGTGTGCTGCGTGTGTCTGTCAGTCCGCCTCTGGCTCCGGCCCACAGTGTGGGTTCAACCCAACACGGCCGTGGCCTCGCTCCAAGGATAACGAGGTGCCTGAGGTTTGAACACTGCAATGGAGAGAGGAGTGACATCACAGGCTGGTCTGTGGTCACCCCAAAGACACATGGCAAGAAAACTGCTGGTAAGATTACATAGAAAGATACACTGTGTTCACTAACTGTTGAAAACCAGCTGGTAATGTTTATGTTATTATGATTAATACAAGGTAATACTCCTGGGTCTGAGTGGAGAACATGTTTCTGGGACCTGCTTTAGATTTACTCGTATTATTCCAAATGCACACGAATGACTCAGCAAGGTTGAATATGAAGAAGTACATGGGGTGTGAATTCATTGGCAGCTCGATAAATCCACAAGTACATCAACAAAACATTATTAAAGCAACTATATTGATAAATGATTCGTTCATTTGCTTTACTTGACATGTTGTCGACTCCACACTAACAGATTCACCCACTGTGCAGCGGTATAAACACTCTGATGAGAGTTGGACTGAAAGTGTCTGCAGTTCTCGGCCAACGACTCGCTCCAGTTGGGGTCCCGAGGCACACGGCCTCTCCGCCCTCCCACCCAGCACCCCTAACGCTCCCCACATCCCCGCCTCACTCACTTGCCTGTCAGCCCACATCTGCTCCGTGTTACTGCTGCAGCCTCAGCTGTCAAGTCAATTAGGTTCTTTTCTGTACAGGTCAAACTGACATGTACAGCATACATTCATACTTACAAAAACACAGACTATTCAGAATCCTATGGCTCGTAAGGTCCTGCATGTACGTATCATGTGACGACACAGGGCTGCACAATAAACATCTTATCCAAACAGTATGGCCAACTACGATTTCCAAATTTACTATTTGTTAAAGGCAAACGTCAAAATACCATTTTAAATCAATACTTATTCAACAGACATCTTTGGTTGGTAAGAATGTCTTGCAAAAAAAACAGCAGGATCATTTCAATATATTGTTCAATGAAAATATATAATCTCTAATGTTGCAAATCAATTAATAATTGTAATTAGATATGTTTTCAAAATTCTTCCGCCTATTAACCCCAGACATTTATTAAGATCATTCCATGGATGCTGCAGGTGCCCAAACCCATTGGTACACACAATAATTGCTCCAATGGACTATTTTAAATAGAATAGAGACATTTTAGAGACTGACAAGAAGTCCAATCTGCAGTCTGCAATTAATGACTCAAAATAAAACCACAACATGCCGATACTCGTCCTTTGAACTGTCGCACCCCAAAGGATCTGTCTGACATATCATTACAGAGAGACAGAAGGCCTGATGCACCAACACGATTAAGTGACCCAGCACAATTTGGTACCCACAACTGTGCTTTGGTAAATCTGAACCCTCACAGAATGAATGCTTCAAATTATTTTCACTCATCATGTGAAACGCTACGAAGGAATTAAAAACCCGCAGCGGAAAGCAATCCGAGTGAATTAATATTTCGCTGCGGAGGATCGGTACTGATGCGGTACATGACCGCTCAAGCTGTAAATTATTCAGCCCCTCAAAGTAGATTGTCCCTAAATAACAAGATGGAGCTTTGCTGCGAGCTCTGCTCTGTTTAATTATCCACACAATCAGCAGTGGATGTTTAGAGGGAGCCGACGTGTCGACCAGTCGCCTCCAAGTATTCAATGAGGAATCAAACTCCCGGCACAGACTTCAAAGAAAATGATTATTAACCAAGATTGCATCAGTCTATATTATTTTATCTAGATACTACAAGATCTTTCTCAGTGAATACCTCCCCCCCCCCCCACACACACACACACACACACACACACACACACACACACACTCTCCACTTAAACCCCATCTTGTCTTAAGAACACAGACTTCCACATTATCAATTCTTAATATGTTTTGTGCATTCAAAGGCACGGAATATTTTAAACACAGCTGGTCTTCAGCCCCTGAAATAAACAAAGTGTGATCTAATATTAAATGACATTACTGTTATTCAGACAGCTTAATGTATAGCTCCTGACATTCACACTTACATTCAGGAGATTAAATAAAGCCAGGACCTTGTTTTCATCTCCCAGAAGTTTCTGTTTCTCCATATCTGTTTTCACCTCAGTAAATACAACCGACGCCTGGCCAATCGGAGACGGTCTCGGCTGTGCAGCGAACCAATGGGGTGTGAGGTAACTGAGTGCAGCAGCTGTACAGAAGCACTTTATCAGAACTGGAGACACGCTGGGAACTCTCATCCAATCTCTGCTGCCCCTGCTGTGTGTGTGTTTGCAACCAATCATAAAACACGCCCGCTGTGTTTCTCTCAGCCAATCACCTTGAGGCCCTGCTGACTGGTTGTCTTGATTTATATCATATTAAAAAGAAGCAAGATGTGTCGTGACAAAGTAATAACTGCAAGCTTCATCTTGTATAGCATACCTCAGTCTCTTGTAGTACTGTTTGACCTTGTCCAATGAGGCAGCATTGATTTGGGCCTGGTATTCCTCCACTGACACATTGTCTCTGTAGTAGTAACCCTCCATACTTTCCAGCGCTAGAAGGGTAAAACAAAATAGTGAAAGATAAAGTGGTAATATCACCTCATACCCTACCTCCCAGGGTTATTGAATAATCTATGAAGCAGCTTTCATTTCTGCAGTACTGACTTCAAGTTCCAAAACCAGACTCACTGTACCTTGTGTGAAGAGCACAGGGTAGATTTTGACGCCTCCTCCGTTTTTCAGCCTGTGAGGCAGCTGGGAGAAGTAGAAACTCTCAAGGTGGAAGCAAACCTTCAAGGCCTGACGGGTGCCCTCCACCTGGTATGACATGGGCATGTCTGCCATGAGAAGAGAGGAGAGAAGAGGTGAGGAGAGGACAGGAGAGGAGAAGAGGCACTTCTTCAATTCAATGCAGTTTATTTTGTACAACCCAGAATCACAAATTACAAATTTGCCTCAGAGGGCTTTAAAAGTAGTCTTAGTCTTAGTTAATTTACTTAATCTCCTTTTACATTAAATGTCGTAGCAACACTGATGACACTATACTGATGCAATGAAACAAATGCAAGTCCCATATCAGCTAAAGGTTTCAGTGTACGTACTGGCCACCAGTGGCTCCCCTTCAAACTGCTGGAAGTAGAACGTGACCTTCTCCAGGTCAATTAAAGCCACCTGCGTGTCCTCCAACATGGCCTGCTCATCCGTCTGAAGAGAGAAAGATAGCACACTGGTAAGAGTGCAGTGGTGGGGAAAGTATACAGATCATATTCTTAGTAAAAGTAGTAAAAGTGTACATCTGCAGTACATCGACACCAGTCTATATTAAACAATGTAAAAGTGCTCGATTTGAAGTCCTGCATTAAAAATGTGCAGAAACATCACCAACGATGTTTCATCACCAATGATGTTTCATATTAAAAGTGCAGATCCTATTGTCTTCTCCATATTTTTTTGTGTGTGTGCTTATGCGTGTGTGTGTGCATGTGTGTGTGCAAGAAAAGACCGTATTGAACAAGAAACTAGGCATTTTTATTATTTATGTGAGAGGATGCTCACATTCCCGTCTGCAAACATGACATTGTGTGTCTGCCTGCATCTTCATCTGTTTGCTTATTTGTTTAGTTCTCTGAATGTGTGTGCATGTTTTTCTCTTCACACATGCACTCGCCATCCTCACACACAAAGAAGCGCATCTGCCCGTGGCCACAGCGACAGCGGCGCGACCATTTCAGGTCGTGACACTGCACTCCTCCGCCATCTTCCTTCCTTCTGAGAAGGAAGCAGAGGGATGAACGGAGCAGCGGGGAAAGAGGATTAGGTCCTTCTTCTAAAGGCACATTTGAGGTGGCCCGACATGTGACAGAGGGGTACCTGTTGCCCTGCCAAGTGACGCCTGCCGTGTGTGGGCAAGTTTATCTCAAAGTGCGTCACGTAAAAACACCCCCACACACACAAGCACACACACAAACACACACACACACACACACACACACACACACACACAGTCAGGATAGAAAAACCCTTGAACATAGAGACACACATAGACTCAGCATCCCCAGTTTGTCTCATGCTGCCTTTCAAGTGGTGCCCTGAAAAAGAACTGGAATAACCTGCAGGTAATGGGACCTGTTTAGTTCCTCAGGGACACTTGAAAGGGAAATCTCTTGAGAAATAAAAGGAAAAGAGGAGACAGAGAGCGGCATCAGTGCAGGAGGACTTGACGTAAGCCCAACACCCGACTAACCTCAATAAACACTCATCCAAAATACACTTTTAAAGCACTTCCTCTGTTTCTAATGACCAGAGAAGGTGAAGAAAATGGAAACCAAATCTAAATACCTCATGTCAATATGTGATGATGCAAAGAGTAGAAACGAAACACTGTGGAAATAACACATTTTAAAGATTATATTACGGCTCTTCAGCTACTCAAATTTGAGTTTCACCTTCTCTGACATGGTTAAAGACAACTTTTAAATGATTAAAAAGTAAATATGGATCCCGGTGAGGTCAGTGTATGCTTAGCTCAATCTTAGCAAGCGACAGTGGCTGCTTTTAATGAACTCCTCTGCAGATGATCTTAAAGGCATGCAGGAGAAAAGAGTAGCCGGACACCAAAGCCCAGGACTGTTTGAGCCTGTGAATGTTTCCAGTTCCATTGCTCTCATGAATATAAAGTATTCAACATCAAGGCTAGTATTTCACGGCTGTTTTACAATACAGATGAGCATTTGGGTGACAGAACTTTTACAAAATTGAGAGATTGTGTTTTACATTAAATCATTTAACGTGTCCAATAGTGTGTTTAATCCATGCACAACTTTGATTCCTGTAGGGTGATATTTTTCACATTTAAAATCTGAATGCCTTGTGTTTTTGGTTGTTGACTTGTATTTCCACATTATTCCTAGATCCAGATGAAACTGTCTGCTTTCGGAGCAACACAAGAGGGAAGTTGGCAGTGAGATGTGTCTCTGCAGAACCAGCAGCGGCACACCTCTGTGATCTAGACCACATCGCTGCACAGTCACCGCGGGCAGACTTTGTATTAAACTCAGCACATTGCTGTTGTGTCATCCTTCGATTGATTATCTTGGTAGAGCTCATCTTAAATGCTTAGATATTCCGCACCATTCAGAGAGCAGAACAAAATGCTTTAAATATTGCATAATTCATGTTTTTAGAACACAGAGATTCATATTGTTTGATTTACAATTGTGAAATATGTAACAGAGAGACAAAATGTATAATGTAAATATATGCCATATGATTATAAGCGTATAGAGACAGCAACTCGTATTTCGACAGTGTCTGTTGGAGCAGATTAACTGGGAGCTGAGGCTGGTCTGGGGCTCACCAGATTGGGGGAGAGGAGGGACTGGAAATGGATGAGAAGCCCAGCGCTGGCGATCTGCTCCAGCCAACGGCAGCTGGCTTCCTGAGCCTCCTGGAGGTCTTGGGGGTCCGAGCTGTCCTGCTCTGACTCCCTGCCTACATTGTTGAACTGAGAGTCGACACAAAAACACTGATGAGCAAAGACAGAGAATACAAGCAAAATATTTGGCTTTTGTGTAGGATGTATTTCTTATCAACTCAATAGTTCACATCTGTAACAAGACATATGTTTCATTTACCTGATTGAGGACGGCCAACAGGTGCTCTGAGAAGGTGCACACAGCTGCAACTAGAGACTGGCAGAACACCATATCTCGACGCAACTGGATCTCAGAGTCTAGAGGGGCAACAAAGAGTACGTGATGACAGCCGTAACTAATATCACCAGCGGTAAAATAAAGTGAGAGGAATAAATAGTCAAAAAATAAATGAAAGAAGTGTAATACTGAGTGTGTGAAGAGTAAAAACTGCGGAGCAAAGTGGTGAGGTTAAAGGAGTGATAAGGAGCTTCTTTGGTTCGTTTTTTTGTCTCTATATTGTGGCAACCTGTCAGTAAGGTGACAAACAGTCATGTCTACTTTAAAAATATATATATCTGCATGGTATTACATATTGTATTAGAAGAAAAAATGAGAGTAAATGACAGATGTGGCCAAGGGAAAAATAATTGCTGCCATCATTTCCTTAGAAATAGGCTCCCGTAAAAAACAATTCACCTAGTTAAAAAGAGCTAAAAATGAGTTCATGAACCCCTCACAAATGAATAATGTGTCATACTGCATGGCTTCTTACTTTTTGACATCATTAATCTGTTCAACCATAACCTAAAAAAAAACGAATTCAAGCCATTTCTAATTTTTCTTATTAATTCATAGAGTTAATCAGTGCTGTTACCCATTTGCCAGTGAAATAAAGAATATGGAATTCTAACCACAAAATCATTTAATGCCGTCTTTGTGTGTTTGTTTTTAACATTTGATTGTATTGTTTTTATGTTTTCTTATTTTTAAAAACACATGACGAAACAGCAGAATGAATACAGAGAATAAAGTAACCGGTTCAGCAGAAGAGTGGCAATACATACATGCACACTAAATGAGTGATAATGATTCACTGATGTCACGGGTTTCCCTTTTTCAGTTAGAACATCTGCATCATTTTCAACTAAAGTCTTTTCTGTCCCTCCTTGTTTATAGAATATATGTTTGACTGTGTTTCTATTTTACATTCTTTGCTCGTTCTTTTCATTTCTTTTCCTTGTGTTGTTTCTTTTTTATTTGAATTGAGCTCACAGTTGGGGTTGCTATGTCTATCAAATGGTGGTTTTATTCTTTGATTTATTTTTGCAAAAAAAGAGTTTCAGTCTGTACTGTTTTCTGTATTTCTGTAGTGAAAGAGGAGAGTGAGACCAACCCGTATACTGGAGTAAGACCAAAAGCAGCCGTGTCTTCACCTCTGAAAACACAAGACAAATGAAAGCAGTGAGTCGCGGAGCAATATTACATCAGCTCCCGATGAGCCTTTCTCCTCGACTGCAAGGGTACGACCTCCTCCATAAACTCAACCCCTTGAAGTCATGAGCAAACCATTGCAGTAACTCTTCTGCTCCACTCCAGCCCCACAGCTGTTTATCTTCATGTATAAGAAGAAAAACAGCCACAAGCAAAGATAATAACATAAACTCTCATTTGTTCATAGTCATATCAAAGCCGCGGGAAGCTTGGCCGGACGCTGCGCTGCAGGAAAAAGCCATCATGGGGAGAGGTAGAAAAAGTAGTGTATACAAGCCAAGCACATTAAAATTAACTTATTTATACTCTCTCGTCTGTGACCGCCAGCTCGCCTTTCCCAGGAGTGTCATGTGGCCTTGAGTCTGGGCTCTTTGTAGTGTGTTAGCTGGGGTGTGTCTGCATGTACATTTGTCGATGTGTTTGGACACCGCACACTGAAGGAGGCTCAACTTCCTACGTGTCTCCATAAAAGACATCGAATAAAATCAAGGGAATCATACAGAGTGCAGGTCTTTGATTGGTTAACTCCAGCTATGTGGCTCCAATTTATGTATCCGATGATGGATTTAGGTTTAAAGAGAGCTGTTAGCGGTCTTGGACTGAACAACTGTAACAGGCTATTATTGCAATCAATAAATATGATGAGGCGCACTGGAGAATTGGTCAATTTCATATTACCTCCCAAGCCTGGCATTATTCTTCATGATTAATACTATATGTGGCTGTGTGTGCACACAACCATAGGCCCCAAACGTTGTAAGACAGTAATATGTGTTAACACTAGAACCACCAAAGGGTCATTTCCCCCCTCTGGCGTTTTCTATTATAAACAACTCTGTGAAAATAAAAACCCTCTCAGTTCATGACTTTTCCTAAATGTTTAACTAGCATCTAGTGAATGATAAGGGGGTGGGATAAGAAGAAAAATAAATATATTTTATACCTTTTTCTTTAAGCTTCATAGAAACCGCTGTATAATGTTTGCGCCACATTGTGTCCCCGTTGCCTAGCGAGCCTATTGTTTAAAAGGCTTTTGATAAGCAGGCTGCCATATCAGATGCTAGAATCAGCGAGAGAGATTTAGGATTTGGAAATGTGAATTGGGTTCAGGTAAAACACTCACCCTCAACATATTTAGCGATGGTCTGTGTGAGGCTCTGAACGCTGCTGGGAAGGTTCCAGGGATTCTGCTTGACATGAAGACGCAGCTTCTTGGTGCAGTTCACCTTGGGCTCCATCTCCTGCTGGAACTCTGTGGCAGGAACACACAAAGAGGGAATTAGAGAAGGCCGAGGAGCAAAGTCATGCGACTGTGTGTCGACTGGGAGGAAAACTTTGCTCGGGGAGGCAATGAATGACAAACTGCCTTTTGTTCATATCGTAGTGAGGAAAGAGAGAAACAATCTCTTTATTTCATTCCTCCTCTGATGCATCTTCCTTAATGATCCTCCTCTTCAAAATACAATTTCTCTGTCTTATCTCTTCTCTCTACTCTCAAAGCAGCTCCCTGCTGACATGATTATTGAATCATACGATTTCCATTACTTCGGAAATGCAGTTTGCAAAAAACTCTATAGAAGTACATAGTCAATTATAAAGTCGATTGATTATACAGAAGGCAATATATTTCAGCAAATATTATAATTAAAAAAGAAGACATGGTCTCATAAATTTTTACACTTATTTCTTCACTCCTGCTGACAACATCTTTCACTTTCCATCCTTTGTTTATGATCCGAATATAATATGTGTGTGTGTGTGTGTGTGTGTGTGTGTGTGTGTGTGTGTGTGTGTGTGTGTGTGTGTGTGTGTGTGTCAGAGAGACCCAGAACCATAACAAATTAGTCATCAGTTTTCGACCACCTACAATCTAATCTTTCTTGTCTTTGCAGTGTAAAAGCGAATCGGTCAATTTAATGTAACAACACTTTCACGGAAAGGCTTGAAATAAAGTTTACTTTGGAGATGAAAGAAGAGATATGAGATAGAATGGTGGCTGTTTAATAGTGTGTGTGTGTGTGTGTGTGTGTGTGTGTGTGTGTGTGTGTGTGTGTGTGTGTGTGTGTCAGTAGGGGGGCGAAGTAAGAGCCAAAAAAAAATGGTGAGACTAAAAACAACTAGAAGGGCACTCGGTAGAGCGCATACCTTCGCTGCAGCCACATTTTGGCTTTAGTTGTATGCCAATTGGATGGTAAAAAGATGATGTTGACATTTTCATGACCTTGACCTTTGTACCGATCGATCCCAAAATCGAATCAAATGGTCCCCGGATGATAACCAATCATCCCACCAAATTTCATGCGATTCAAGAAGATTTGGACCTGTTTTTAATGACCTTGACCTTTGACCTTTGACCTGATCGATCCCAAAATTGAATCAAATGGTCCCCGGATAATAACCAATCATCCCACCAAATTTCATGCGATTCGGTTTAATACTTTTTTACTTACGCAAATAACACGCACACACGCATACATATAGGCGGCGATCAAAACATAACCTTCCGCCTTTTCAATGCGAGAAATTCAGAGAACACTACCAACATGGTACGTGATTACGCTACGCAAAACTACAAAAATGGCTGTGAGGCCACGATTACCTATTGCAGTAATGAGGCACACAATAAAGCCTGCGTATGTTCTTTTACACAACTATATGATTTCAGAACTTTTTACATCAGTGGTTATAGGTGGTGATGTGTCTATTCATGATTTCAAATTCAATTTCGATTATCTGGAAGATAATGTTATGTGTTTAAAAAATATATATTGTTAAAGTAATGTGTGTGTGTGTGTGTCTGTCTGAGGGTGACAGAGCAACTGAGAGATCAGATGCAGGAATGCTCCACATGTTAGATAATCCTATTTGCTCTGTTATCAACCCCACACACATTACTGGAGTGGAGATGGATCAGCTCTGATCCAGGCCTTCACGTACCTCCTGAGGGCACACTCACTCGCTCACACACACAGACACAACACACACACACACACACACACACACACACACACAAGCAGACCTATTTTCAGTTCAAGCATAGCGCTCACTTGAAGACAGCCTGAGATGAGAAGGGAGTGTGTGTTTGTGCCAATTGGGTCGGCTGTTTGGAAGCTTCACAAAACACAGAACACATGTGTATCTGCTCTTCTGCTGTTAGTGCTCATCACCCTCTGTTAAAGTCACATTCAAGGACATAAAAAAATCAAACAGTTTTTTTAAATGTTGTGGAGTAACCTCTGGGAACCCTTCCTCCACCACTTACAAAAAGAATAAAACAAAGTGTTGCTTTCCAGGTTAGTGTTCTTTTTTTAATCTAATCTTCAAAAAGGGTTCCCAGATTTCCGAGAATCATGAAAGGGCACCGTACGCTTTACATTTTTTGTGGGAAATGATAAGGACAGATTTAGCCCGCTTCCAGTAACATTTCCTCCATTTTCCTGTGAAAGATAAATAAGTAACAAAAGACAGCAGAGATTAAAAACACCGAGGCCAAAATGAGGTCAGGTGGCAAATAACACACGGTAAAAACAAAATGCTCAGATAACACACGAGAACAAGAGCTGTTAAGGGTCACATCTCCATTTGACTGTTAAGTAGCACTACAATAACCGTCAAGTGGAGATGAGTTGGCGACTAAGTGGTGCTGTTTCAACACTATGAAGTGCTTCACAGTGAAGGGCACTGGGAAAGCTGGAGGGGGAAATAAGTGAAAAGACAGGAGAGAGAAATAAAGAGAGGAAAAGATAGATGGGACAATACTTTCCCCAAGTCTCTACTATCACATCTGTGTATACACGCACACACATGTTACACAACAGGAAGTTGCAACCACTATGTGCAGCCAGCCGCGGCATTTTCCGCATGTGTTTTGTTTTCTTTCAGTATCGGTGCTGGTTGGGAGTTTCTCCAATATTATCTTTCTTCTCTCAGGCCCACTGTGCGGCCCAGCAAGGTCCAGGAAGCACAGATACACCATCAAACAAAATTCCTCACAGGAAACACATCCACTGCTAGAGCAGAAAGTGAGAAAATAAGACAGAAAGGCCTACGTTTACATGTCTTCCTCAAAGTTTTTGACTACTGTGTAGTGAGATGTGGTAAAAGATGCAGAGTGATGAGTGTCTCAGAGCCAGGAGTACATCACAGTCCCAGTGCTCTACCTTGTAATCCTCTTCCAGGTGTGAAGCACTTTGTCTGCTCAAACGCCCGAGCCACCACAGCTCCTCTCAGCATGCTGGTGATGGAGTCCACCTGGAAAGAGCACAAGTGTCAAGCAGGTGCCTCACATCATACACTTTCCCATTAAGCCAGAATCAAAAGTATGTGCAATGAAGCCCAAACTACTGCCCAAACATCAGCAACACCATGTCTCTCACTCTCCCTGTAACACACACACACACAATCCCACAGAGCAATGAATACGAATTGCTATGCAGTGTGTAAACAAAGATGTGGAAACTGCTCTACAATAAAACAAACGGCAGGAAGCAGCACAGAAGTGCAGCCGCGGCAAAGCATTTCTGTTCTGCTTTCCCGCTGCCGATGGAGACGTCCTCATAAAACATCTTGTGGGTGGTGTATGCATAATCAGATATGGTCAACCTTTCCTCTAAAGGTCTTAGAAAGGTCATGGGTCAGCTTGTCATGAATTTCACTTCCTGAGTAAAATAAATTAAAAAAACACACAAATACTGTTCTTCACACACTAAAGTAAAACAATAAAATATGCCCTTTAAAGACATGAAGTTGCACATTAATTTGATTGCTTTAGGTTTGAAAAGATTCACAGCATACACAGTTAGACAACACAATATTTCACTGAACAAGATAACAAAAAAGTTAAGTATTCCTTTTAAGGATCAATCAAATATATTAGGATTTAAAATAATGTTTATCTGCAGAGATTTAAGGTTCAAGAACTGCAGATAGTGAAAAAGTTCCTCTGACCCACCTGGCTAAACAGATGTTCAAGAAAGCTGTGAAGCTTCTTCTGCTTATCGTGTGACAGCCACACGCTGGAGGGCATCTCGTCTCCTGCACAGGGGGAGTCACAGCGGGTCGGCATTAGTTCACTAACACGGATGAAACACGTTTTCTTGTTGCACCAACACTTATATGACGGCAAATCCGGCGTGCGTGTCTGTTAATTGTCTTTCTTTCAAATGTCAGCTTTCGTTAAGAAGAACGAAGGGCGATATCGTGCACCCCCTGCAGCTGTAATGTGTGTGTATGGCGGTGTGACAGAGACGTTCTATCACACAGAGGGTAAGGACACTTGACAGGATACACAGCTGTGTGAGATGGTAATGACATTTCCAGCTGAGATGTGTGGCCAAACACCTGTCACAGCCCATCAGATGCAACGTGAAGCTTTTCTTCTCATGTCTTCTAGAAGTTGTGATCGTGGCCGTTAGATTGTTATCGTGGTCATTGACTCATTTGCAACGTTGCGGTTGATTGGGGTGATGGATTATGACATTCAGATGACATTTTATTATGATTGAGTATGGGCGTATAGATGTTATATGGTGAGTTAATTACAACTCTGTTTAATACTGAGAGTTGTATCATTTTGTATCAGTTCACTAGTGTGTGACGAAGAGTAACGCTCATGTCCGCTGTGTTTTACATTACATTACATTACATGTCATTTAGCAATAAGTGCATTTCAACATAGAGTACAATCTAAGAACAACAATAATACAGAAAATAACATTTCCTCAACATAGTCAAACTACAAAAGTACCACAATGTGCATTTGTGTACCTGAGTCCATCTCGTCGCTGTGGACGTAGGAGCTGCAGTGGCTGCTACAGATACTAGTGAAGGAGGCGATGGAGTTCCTGTTGCTGTTACAGTCACTGAAAAAGAAACAGGATGTTAAACGTCAAGGAGAACATATACAGTTGTGGCATTCTGGCCACGAGTTTCCACAATATTGTTGTCCATTCTATGATATGGCCTTGTATGGTGTTGTTTATGCAGCTCGTGTCCCCACATGTCCCTCTGCTTCACCTGTAGGAGTCTCTATTGCTGATGGTGTCGTGTCCGGAGTCCTCCTGCTCGTCCCCTGCTACGTTAAAACAAACTTTCTTTCCGTTCCGCTCCCCTTTCTCCCCCTCGCTCTCTGCCGAGATGTAGTTCTCTGGAGTCCTCGCCTCTGATGCCGGAGGATGGGTGATGGAGGATAAGAGGCTGATGGAGGGAACACAAAGGAGGAATAATAAAATAGTGGGTAGAAAGAGAGGAGGGATTACTTAAAAACAGCTTTGATATTTGACACGGCGGGATAGAAACAGCTCCCTTGATCCCACAAACGCGACACAGGAAGCTGTTGAACGTGTTCCTGCCCTGTGGCATGTTGATGTGCGTACTGTACATGTGCGTGAATCCAACAGCTGACCGAGTGTGACAAACAAAATTCCGACCTGTTTGCGATTGGCTTCCGCACAACAGCTTCAGATGGTCAGGGATCCTCGTGGTATTAATAGGTTGAAACACGCAGCAGGGTCCAGCTGTGTCAACACGCTGCGCAGACCAGCGCCGCCTGGATTCTATCAGACGGCTATCAGAGGAGCAGGGAGAGGCCGGCCAGGATATTTTCACAGTTGCAGCAACACATGTTGGCTTTCAAAGCCATTTTCCAATAAGTGCTTGGCTTGGAGCTTTTCGGTTTTTTAATCTCTCTCCACGCACATGCTCCGACACGCGATGTCTCTTTACGTTTCGGCCTTATTTTAATTTGTGTCCACTTACATTTTCCATTGTGTCATCTCATCGGCTTGAAGGAAGTAGCAGAGTGGAGGAAGTGGAAAGAGGCTCATCGAAGCCACTCAGTGCTCCATGAAACAAACAACCCGTCTTCCTCGTTCTTTCCGAACGCTTCTGCAATGTTTATGCCTCTTTATGATTTTATACACCTCTCCTTTCCTCTCATTCCTCTCTCTCAACTGCCCCCCCTTTCTACCCATTCACTGGGCTGCCTGGGCCTCAGAGATGCCCTCATTATGGTCTACTCCAGGAGCCACCACAATGCCCCTCCACAGCAGAGCGGCATTCCGTCGCCATAGAGAAGCTTTCCGGGGTCTGTGATTGGCTATTGGTTAATAAAGAAGTGAGCACAGTTAGGGGCCTTTGGGGCACAAACTATCGGAGGGAGCGAGGGAGAATAACAATGAATGGATCAGAGAGAGGAGTTCGGCAGAGAGAGGAAGAGGGAAAAAAGGCCAAAGTACACCACTGCATATCGCAAGCAATCAGAAGGATCTCTAAATCTCCCACAGGAAGCTCTTTAAGCCACTTCGACACATTAAACCATTAGACATCAATTGCCTTCTCCCATTGTCGCATCTCGAAGTGCATCTGCATGACAAAGCTCTGCATCAGCAGGGTCTTGATATGTGCACGCTTTGATCCATACTTTAAATAAGTCATGAGGCCCTAAAGCTCCGAAACTGCTGCCAATCAGGACGCTATTAATAATGTGCACAGAACAAGGAAAGTATTTCAAAATGGAGGAAATCCAGGAAGGGAGGAGGTCCTGGTATAAAGCGAGCCCTTGTACGAGAGACGTCCTCCAGCACAGCTGTGACCCTTAATCTGTGGCCCCCGAGACAACGGTTCACAGGTCGCTGCCTCAAAATGGATTCCTCCAGAAACAGCCAAGAAATGTTGTAACATCGTTCTGTCATATTGTCTTTGCCTGAATTAGTTGAGGATATTTTTTATCTCTGACGACGAGGGTACGGTAGACTTCCTCTCCTGACTTTGGGTTGCATTCGACATCACGCCCAAAAGAGCCCACTTAAATATAGCCACTTCAGTGCATTATTACATCATTAGGAAGTTGTGCTGTCAAAGTTAGGCACACCCAGTACAGAAAGAGAAAGAGACACACAGAGTGAAGAATGTCTGTGTTTAAGTGTACAGGCGGATACGTAGAAAGCAAGTAATCGAGGAAATGAGTGAGGACAAAGAGGAGCAGAAATAACGGAGCGGAGTCGTAGAGCATGTAGCGCCTGTATGACCCCGAGCCCGTCAACGAACAGGTTAATATGCAAACAAACACAATGAGGGATGAACACACCCAAAAAGGTCAGAGCAAAGCCGACTGCTACGACTCGCTAAACATCCCATATTAGTTCCACTCCTGTGAAACACTCAGGCCCACCACCACTGCTCAACCTTAACCGGCTCCTGACGTGTGCATGTGTTTGTGTGTGTGTGTGTGTGTGTGTGTGTGTGTGTGTGTGTGTGTGTGTGTGTGTGTGTGTAAGTGCGGCCGCATGTTCAAACAGATAGCGGATGCTAGAGGTCATTATGCACTCACTAGCTGTGTCTCGGACCATTTAAAAGCTTGTGGATAGGATTCTACTAATTGGCCCAGACAGGAGCGTGACACAACGTGTGCAGACTCAGACATCAGAGCCCTGCTGTGGACGCCACTCAGTATCGCCACGGCAACATAAGGTGACAGCTACGCTCCATCTATCGACTTTTAATTCACCGAATGCCGCCGCCTTTGCCGAGGAGACTTATGATGACTAAATCAATCTGACGATCATCTGAAGGATCATAACACATACGTCAGCTGTCCACCAATAATACGACTGTGGGGGAAATTTGGTGTAAAATTTCTTAAAGTCATCTTATTTAAAAAAGAGGAGCTGTCATCATTGTAGTGGTTTTGCACACATAAGTAAGTGTGTGAGAATGTGTTTGTGTTTTTCTGAGTACTGTGCATGCATATATCAGTGGTCCATTGTTGGTTAATGTCATTTCCAGATTGCACCTGGCCTAATGACACACTCTCTACATCATAGAGATTGTATTTCCTGTTTGGGGGTCGGGAAAGTAGAACTGGAGCAGTGTTTCCCATTTCCGTTCCCTGGCCTTGTGTGCCTCTAAACAATAAACCTGACGACTGTGTTGAACGCAGAGTTCAGCCAGGACATACTGATCACACACACACACACACACACACACACAACATATTGGGTTTAAATTCAGAGCATAAATGAAGCGTGGGCATACACCTCTCTGCACAAATAGTGCAGACGCACGATCTGAAGAAAAACGCCAACATAACTCTTTTCTGTTTTCTCCATTCCCTTCTGCTTCTCTCTCTCTCTCTCTCTGTGTGTGTGTGTCTAACACACACACACACACACAGGTGCTAGAGTAATGACCAAAGTATACGCTTGCCAAGTGCCAGATGCAGTGCGTTGACCAAGCAAGCTGCTATAGTTACAGCGTGTTATATGAGGCAATCTGGTTTCAAAGGGAATTTAAAATCAAGTGGAACAGATCGGCGGGAGAGTGTCTTTAACTGTCATAAACAACAAGAGTTACCTCCCCGTGGTTGTGAGCCTGCTATAAGAAGTCAAGTTTCAGTTTAAATCCATATCTGTGCAAACTATCATCACTTCAACGGTTTACCCTATTACACGTCTGTGGGAAATTTCCTTGCCTCCGGGCACGGCTGGCACAGCGGTATAAAAAGGGATTTGACGGGTTTCAAAAATACGTTTGCAATTCGTGACAAATCTATTTAAATAGATCAATCTCCAACTTTAAAGAATTTAAGGAAATGTTACAGTGTGATTCGCATGGGATGGTGCATATGAGAAAGTAAACTTTGTGTGTGTTTTCTTTTTGCACAATAGCTTGACCACTTGATATCTACAATCAGGTAAAGGCACTCACTCATGAATATGGGCACCGTGCGTCTCCATCTCCTTGACAACCATGGTGAGTTTGTAGAGGAGTTTCTGATAAGAGTCCAGGGTGAGCAGGTCTTCCTCTCTTAGCAGGAAGCGAAGGCCGTGGCCCTCCGTCCTGCCCAGGCTATGACCTGATGGAGCGGCCATTGTGGTGATAGTATGCTGGACATTGACCATGGGGTTTAGCTTACCTGAGGTAACACAAACATGTAAAAAAAGAAAGAGCACCAGTCAAAAAAGGTCTATATTCCAAGCAGATGTTGCCGTGTGATTCAGCATCATTCTACTGTGCAGGTGTTTTTCATGCACCGGTCCTCTCACCCTGCCCAGCACTGCTGCGCCCTCCCTTCTCCATCGTGTTCTTCCTGTTGTCCAGCTGCACACCAAAGGCACTACCCAGAGAGGTGGTGGTCTTCGGGTAGGACACCTCCATCACATTGAAGTGACAGTTTGTGGGGCAGAAGTCGCTGCTGTGGAGGGGGGACACCTTGGCTTTAGCCTGCTTGAAGGTGGGCCACGCTCGGTTCTTCAGGACCCGAGCAAACTGTCATAGAGTGGAAAAGACACAAGAGTGTGGTTTAGGGATAACACATGCTTTCTTTAATGTGGTTGGTTAAGTGAAGAGATAATTTGATGGACTATTGGGATAGAGCTTGCACTACAATAGCATATACTCCTATGATATTGGCTGGTAGGTTTAGAAGATACAAGTGAATCTTAGCATTATGTGGCTGACGTGTGCTTCACCAGCATGAGAATAAGAGGCTCTATGTCAAACGCCCCAAAGAATGTCCCAACTAAATGTACCGTTTTGTTTCATACACATGACAGATGGCGCCATGAGAAAAGCACAAACTCGCATCACTGTACATTTCCCACACTCCTCATCTTTTATGTGGCAGATCAAATATTCAACCCAAAGGAGAGATTCAAGACAGACACATAGCATCGGCATTGCTCACAGAAGTGAAGAACTCCAGACTCCAATATGAACGGTTATTATTTAAATCAGCAGTATGTCAATTCAATTAAACTCATATCCTCGTGTTATGAGATTAGAAGATTACATGATTTTTATCATTTCCTTCATTTAGTTTGGATCATTTTTAATGTGTAACGGAGGAGCACACTTTCCATTGAAAGTCAGATAAGTTTCAAGCACATGAATCCCATCTACATTGTTAAATAAGACGTATCTTCCCAGGTAGCTTAATGCTGGAGAACTTCTAGAGGACATTTAACTCCGCGGAGCCCAGCTGTGAGAGTTAACTTCCTGAACGTTCCACAAGATAGCGTCTCCATGTAAAACTCAAGGGAGCCCGACGGACTGCTCGGATCCAAAAGAGCTGATACAGAATATCACAAGCACATTTCTTTCTATGCAGCATTTGGTTGCACTTTCTCTGAACCCTCCATCACAGGGCCTGCATCCCGTCATGGACGTTACACGGCAGATGGTATAATCCACCAGGTCTTTTTTTTTTTTGCAACGTGGGCTGTCAAGCAACATAAGCATAACATAATGTGTGTGTCAGCTAAGGAACTCAAACCAAACATGTCTTCCCGCTTCGCTCAGATAGCTGGAGTAAGAAGCCTCTGCTCCGAGCGAGATGATGTGCTCCAGATGGACCACGGGTTGACCTTCTCTTGACAATGAGGAGTCTCACCGCATCTCTTGTCTCGAGAGGTTAGGACTCCTCTTTCCAGGCCTCAGGTTAACATCGCTCTGTTCTGTCTTTCTGTCTCTGCGTCTTCCTCCTGTCATCCATCCTCTCTCTCATTTCTTCCTCCTTCTTTTGTATTCTTTCAGTTTTAACCCTCACCTCTTTGTTCCTATTGGGGTCTGAGAAGGAATGCTCCAGTGCAGGAGAGGATCTTACACAACGAAAGTCCTGACGGTGCCTGTGCATGGCTATTTATAAGTGAATGGTAATTAATACAAGGCCCACTCCGATGTTTAGTCAGATCTTTTTTCCATTTTCCCTCTCACGCACTTTTCCACACAATGGGATGTTAGGCCTAAAGTCACATGCTTACAGATGTGAATGAAAAGTAATGAAAATACTATCGCTCCATCAACAACCAGCTGCATCCTAATTACAAACACAGGATAATACATGTTGCACACACATTCCCAACGGTCGGCAGAAATGACAGACATCTTGGGTAAGTCGTTCTCCTTCAGTCTCAGTGCAGTTAGAAGTGATTTCATTTTAGTGCAGGTGCCTTCGGATGCAGACGCTTGTGCTTGTTATCGGTGTGACATCCTCTGATGTGTTAATAATGTCTGTGCAGTGACAAACAACCATCTACCTATGTCTCTTGTGTACATTTGCAGTGTGTTTGTCTTACTTTCCCAGCTCTTTTTTTACATGTGAAAGAGTTTATTTTCAATTTCACTCTATCTCTTATTGTCAGTCGAGTACATTTTCATGGTTCCACGCTGCTTGAATCTATACATATGCAATTGATTGTGGGGATAAATATCACCCGGAGCAGAGTGTGATGTAGAGCCTCCTCGTTACCTTTCTGTAGTTGGTGATTCGCCGGTTGATGTGCTCCACCCTCTCGCCACACATGGCACTGAAGCGTACCTGCAGCTCCTCTGGGATCACATCACAGCTGGAACTCAACCTGCCACACATCTGCACGAGCGTGTCATCATTACGCGCCAGCGCCTCCAGGATCTGGTCAGAGAAAGGGCAAAAGCAGCGATGAATAACTGATGTGCAAAAAAAGCCTCGAAAAATCCATTTGAGAACCAATAGTGGGAGGAAAATAAATGACCTAATTGGAAAACAAAACAGAACTTGTCCAGAGTGGATTCTTCTACAACATTTCATGAGCAGTTAAACCGGTATCTAAAATCCCCATGCACGATTCATAAATCCATGGAGATAAACCCCGATTGTGATACATATGCTGTACGTATGTAGAATCTAACTTTCCAGATCAGAGATTAGATTTGAGGAGGAAGAGAGACACAAATCTCTGAGCCGTCTTAATGAGATGCCCAGTGGAGGAGAGGAAATGTAACAGCAGGAAGAGACTAAAGCACAAGGAAACCCATGTGTCCCCACGTCGTTCCCAATGTTAAAATTCAAAGACATCTGGGGCAGATGGTTATAATAATGCTAAAATTACTTTCCCTTTGGAAGAATGGGAAACAAATTATATTCGGAGGAGATATGTCAAGTTTTATTTCCGGTCATGTCATTGGATTTTGTTTAAGATGCTTTTAATGAATTATAGACATGAAACCAACGTGCGATCCCTGCTAATTTACCACGAATAAGAGATGTTGTTCATCATGGTGTTTGGCAAAACGATGCTGCAAACTGCTTTTTATGTTCCACACCAGCATGTGTGCATCCATGGCGCGCATCTTATATCAATAGAGATCCTTCTGTGAACATCACTGCTGGGATAAAAAGGCGTGCACTTAACACAGCTGGGAACTAACGGGACTAAAATAAAGCTGTCAGTTTTAACAAGCATCAAGCTCCTACGTCGACACAGAAAGAGGAATGTTGGCTGTGTCCGACTGTGCCAAAGTATTCAAAACACAAAGCAATTACACTACGACATGTGTGTGACATTTCAAACTTACGGAAAAATGTCTCGACAAAGTTCATCTGAATTATCACTCAGAAATCTGATGGATTACAAATGCGACTGAGATTTCTCTTTCATCCCAGCAGCAGAAACAAAGGAAAACGATGACTTGTCGTACTCATTTTCATCTTCTGTTACTTTCTTCTTTACATCTCTATTGTTCTCCCTCATCAAGCACGGCTCAGCTGTGAGGCGATAAACCCCAACGGCACTTTGAATCACTCAGGAGTTTATACAACTGTCCCTCTCCCACTGCCATCCACAGCCAGCAGGGATTATTCAGTTACAATGATAATAAAAGTAATTGCCATTAGTTAAACTAGATATTCTACTTGGACTGAAAAGGGCACGATTACCCACTGGGACAAAAATCAGCTATCGGCCTCGATCCCACTTTCTGTGAGTTCCCATCAACCACGGTGCATACAGTACATAACCACTTTATTAGATTTTGACCATAGCCACAAAAAACAACTGGTACTCATCAGCTGGAGAATATGATTTATGTGATTCAAAGCAAATATAGGGAGGACAGAATAAAAGATATTAAAACTAGATTTTGAAACGTTGGTAATTTAACATTATGGCTGGACCAAACAAATCAAATGTACTGAATTACCAACATCACTGTTCGCACATAATTAAAATACCATAATCCTAAAGTCCATTTAAGATATCCAGATTGTTTAACTGGTCCTACTTTCACTAATTCTGATATGAAAACTAAATCCAGCATGGGAAACGCACTGTAAAGCACTGTTGGTGCTTGCAAGTATTGCTACCAAGATAAATATATATATATATATATATATATATATATATAATTATATAGATATTAGGTTGCATCATTTAGCCCGATATTCATTACACTAACTGCAGCTCAGAATACCTTCGCAGTGAGGCTGAAGAATCCCTTCGGTTCGACCATCTTTTCCAGTACGTGACACTTGATGCCGGCTGTGCTGTCGTACTCGTACATCACTCCGTACTCCAGGTGGACGTTGTCCACCGTCAGACTGACGTGGTCCTTCTTGCCGTCGATGATGGCTATGGTGTTGAATTTGTCCATCACCTCTGAGATTATAGAAACACAGGAGAATGAAACAGAAACAGATCTCAGTTAACTGGCAACACAAATCAGAACATATGGTGTGCTGTATCATGTTCTGTGCTAAACACAAAGAATCTCTAACTTTACCGCAAAAAAAGATCATAATCATCATAATCTGCACTGTGGGAGGTCTCAGACCACCGAATCGGCAGTTCATTTTAGACGGAGACCCTCCGCACATGGCTTCCCTCCAAAGCCCTCCTAAAATGATTCCAAGAGTATTAAGTTAACCAGACCTATGCTATCGCGATGACTTAATACGCCAATAAATCCTGCTCCGTGGCTGTTTGCTACGAGGGGAATAGCTTTCCTGTTTAACTTTCTTATTGGGATCCATAAATCGTAGGAGGGAATTAACACTTGATGAGCCAGAGGGGGCGGCTGTTCACAGACTAACACACTCCAGATGAGCGCTGCGTCTGACTTGTTAACTGGAGAGGGCGTCGGACTTGTGTTCCCGCGAACAAGCCTGTGTGACATCCACAAACACCTTCAGCAGCATTTTATTTGACCAGATTATTGTTGCAGTTTATTGTGAGGGTGTGTTTGGTGTGGTCACCTTCTACTTTACACTCGAAGCCGTCTCCGTTCTCCTCGGGGCTCGGTTTCTGGTTGGTCGTCTGGTTGTCCTCCTGGGCGCTCTCACTGTTGTTGTACACCCACTTTATGGTGTCTTGCTGCAAAGGATTATTATATTAGAATTAAGAAGTTTCATAAAATGTTTTAGCAGCATAAAAAAGTCTTTATCAGAAGATGTCTTTGTATTTATACTTTGAACTTCTATTAAACTGCAGAACATGTGAATGTTTTTGCTTGAATTAAATTGTCTGGAAACATTACAGTCACTCATGCACAAAACTGGCAACACAAATCAGTGATCAGTGTATCGCAGCATCACTAGTGCTCAACAGGTGGCATTTCTATTTCTAGGAAGAGGGGGGATGAGAACGAATCTGACTCTAAACACACTGGTTCAATTCAGTTTATTTAGTACAGCCCACTATCACAAATTACAAAGTTGCCTCAGAGGGCTTTACACTCTGTACACGTACGACATCCCTGTCCCAGGACCTCACATCGGATCAGGAAAAACTTTAAAGAAATAGAAAAAAACTTTCACGGGGAAAAAAGGGAAGAAACTTCAGGAGGGCAACATTGGAGGATCCCTCTCCCCGGATGGACCGAAGCAATAGATGGTGTATGGATTGTGTGTGTGTGTGTGTATGTGTGCTGTGTGCGTGTGTGTGTAAGCTGAGGTGTGGGTTTCATGCAGCATGTTTAGCCGACTCTGATATGGTGCACACAGTGCTGCAGTTGGGTTTGCAGGGCGTACAGCGGGAGGCCGTCACAAACATGGAAACGCGGCGATATCATGCCAATATCATCAACCACTCCGCCTCGTGTCTCTGTCTGTTCCCTCGTCCACACAGAAAACCCCACTGAGTTTCTGCCACAGGCGGACACACACACACACAGAAAAAAAAAGGACAAAGAAAGAGAAAGAGAAAGAGGGCGGTTCTTCTGCATCCATACTTGATGTAAACCAGATCCTGTCATGTTGGAACCCTGAAGTGCTTCATTAAGCCTGAAGACACAGCGGGACTCAATTATAGCGACACACTACACTAACTCACACCAGTGGGTTTCTATTTTCACACGATTGTTCCACCTTTAACAGGTGCACTGTGCCTGCTCTCTCCCCCTACGCTGCTGTCAACCTGACTGAAGAAACCCTGGCTGGCCTGTCCTCCATCCTTTACCTCCCTCTCACCCTCACCGGGCTGCAGCCACCCCCAGATCCTCTCCCACCTCTCTGCTGCCTGCCAGTCTCCCACAGCAGGCCCACCGCTGTGAGCCAGAGGTCAGCGCTGGAAGAGCCAAAACTACTATTATTTCTGTGTAATGACCGAAGAGAAGGAAGGAGGGAGTCAGAGAGAGAGAGAGAGAGAGAGAGGGAGAGATATCAAGGTAAACGGGAGCTAAGAGGTCTGTTTGCTATGTTCTTTCTCTCGGTCGTCTCATCCTTGTTTCCCCTCTTTTTATTCCTGTTGTTGTTTAATGATCACTCACACTTCTCTTCCTACTGGTTTTATAACATAACTACCAGATATACTAACAAACAATTCACAAAAGATTATATTTTCTACCAGTGAGTTGATGAGAAATCAAAGTTTGACCTCCAAATCCAACATAATAAAATAAATAATCTTTTCTTCATGCTGCTCATCGATATCTTTTTATTTTTCATGATTGATAACCTAGATATTTAGTCAATATTTCCCCCCTGAATGGTCAAGTCAGGTTCCCTTCTACCTGTCCATTCCTCCCAGCCCGTCTCACCTGTGTGGGTCGACGGTACTTCCTGCAGGCGGTGACATGAGCGATGACGCTGGCGTGGCTCTCCTTGCTGACGTTGATGCCGTTCACCTTGATGATGCACTGGCCCGGGTGGAGACCGGCGACGGCTGCCACCGTGCCTGGCGTGAAGCAAGCAGAGAGAGAGGAATGTTGTCTGTAGGCCAGTAACCGTTGAACGTTACAACACAGGTAAGAGCTGCGTCACGCTGAAACGAATACCAGCACATCCCCAAAAACATCTTCCACATCCTGTGCACCAAATTGGGTCGAACAACATTCCTTTTCTTCTTTGTATTTACAACTTTGTTTCCTGTTTTGGCAACTCAGGAGGAGTGTGAGAGAGAGCGTGGAGAGGAGGGAAGTTGTTTATCTGGAGTAGACGAGGATCTCTCTGAGGGATGCGATTCAGACCATACTGTAAGAGGACTTCAAGGTTTACAGCTATCAGGAGGAAGTGCGTGGCAGACTAAATATTCCTCCCGTTTGTTTTCATAGCTCCTTAAGCAAACACCATGCATACCTCACACTGCAAAATACAGAATCTGTACTGCTCGTGCTGAATATTATAAGGATGAGTATATTGAGTTTGACTTCTTTTAGTGCAGTAAGAGAGTATAAAAACAGACTAGATTCAATCATTCAACAGCAAAACAGGCATCAGTCCAACACAACAAAAAGTCCAATAAGACAGGAAAGCATAGGTCAGTACCACACGAGATACCACATTCATATTATGGTAATTTGATATAATGCAATAACCGATAGCTCTGCTTTCTCTGGAAAATTTATTTCCAAAGAGGATGTGTGTTTTGAAGCATTAACATTTGCTTATTAGCCATTCCCTTATCCGGACCGCTTATCCTATTGAGGGTTGCGGGGCGCTGGAGCCGCTCCCAGCTGACGAAGGTAGCGTTAAGCCTGGACAGGTCAACACTCCATCACAGGGCACATATAGAGACAGAAAACCAATCGCAGCTACGGGCAATTTAGAGTCCAATTAACCTGAGCTGCATGTCTTTGGTCTGTGGGAGGAAGCCGGCGAACCCGTAGAGAACCCACACTGACAACATGAAAGCTCCCTACAGAAGGACCGCCCCCACCGGGTTACGGGTATCCCTCTTGCTGTAAGGCGACCGTGCTATCCACTACACCGCCGTGCAGCTTCGAACTGGTAACACAAACTTCAAACTGATTTGATCTGATCAATGTCTCCTTCGCCTTGGCTCTCAGTTGCTCTGCCTCTAATTGGTATTATCTACTCTTGCTGACTTCAGAAACCAGGGGACAGCAGCTGTTACGACAATCCGAGTGATTAGACACCTTCTACATCATCAGCTTTGTCTCGGGGAATGAGTGCACCGACACAGCAGGCTCCCAGGCAACCACACCAGCAGGCCAACCCCATGCACGCACAAACAGACACACAAACACAGGCACATACATGCAAGCACGTTTCCACACCGCTATCCTATTTAGATTGCTTAAGAAAAAATAATAATAACTCCCCTGAGAACAGCTAGACAAGGCCAATGATTGTTTTTTGATAGGACCGTATCTTGTGCCGCCCCCGATAGCAGCGCCACTAAACACGCTGTGTTCAGAGAAAAACAGAGACTCTGCATCTCCATCACACACGGGCACTCAATCACTCAGAAAAAAACTGAATCGCTACAAGGAATTATTTGTTACGTGAAAAGTGACTGATGACCAGCTGATTCTACATGTTGGCTGCGCCATTAAGCAAGCAGCTGAACCACATGGAGAGCATGAGTGAGGAGGAGAATTGGCCCCTCGTGGCCGAGGCACGCACACCCTCACATACTGGTGTGGCATCTGGTCGCCAGCTGTGCCTCAATAACACGATGAATCAAGACAGCTCAAGTGGTCGAGGTGGCGATCTCCTACCTCTCCCAACAGCATGGACCACAGAAGGGCCGAAGCCACGGATCTGGAAACCCAACCCGTCAGCGGAGTCCGGGATCTTTATCGTCCTGGTGACAAGAGGAGGACAAATAAGCCGATACAAACGATGTCGACAATATTTATCTGGCCCTACCGTAACACGTACGGCCACATTAATGCATGTGCATATGTGTAAGTGACTTACTCTCTTGGCTTGGTGCTAACCATCACCCTGAGGGGGCCCTTGCTGTTGAAGCACTGCCTGAGGAGAGCTTCCACTTCAGAGAAAGGCCTGAGGAACACCAGGTCTCCATTTATGGCAAATAATTTCTTCCCCACCTCCAGCCCAGCCATCTTAGAGAAGACAAAACAACAGATGATACAAACGTGTTCAGTCAAGCACCACTTTGTAACGTCATACAGATTACAATGAAATGTTTGTCGTTTTGAACTTCAAGTCAACTTTTTGGGGATAAGAACACCAATATTGCACAAGGATTTCAATACTTTAGAGTTAGCTTTTCGCAATAAGCAGGGTTCTTACACATTTTGACTGATGGATTTCCATGACTTTTCCATGACTTTTCCATGACTTTTCACCAAATTTCCATGACCAAACTGAAATCTCGGTATAAACATGAACAATTTTGAACACGTGATTATAACAAATTTCCATGACTTTTCCAAAACGTTTATGATTTAAGTTTTTTCCATGACTTTTCCAGGCCTGGAAATGGCCATTTAAAAATTCCATGACTTTTCCAGGTTTTCCATGACCGTACGAACCCTGCATAAGTATACAGCTAGACCCTGCTATGTCGCTGTCCCAGGCTGAATATTTAAAAGCAAGTGTGTATGTAATCCAGACCATTCAGACTCATTCTGTGCTACTTCAGGGCTGGAAGGAATTATGGGTCATGAGCTCATATTGATCACATTTGCCATCAAACTCCTCAGTCCCATATTCATTTAGCAGATCAAAGCTGAACACTAAAGGAGACCTCAAAAATACGGTGGCCTGTAATGCGCTCCATTTCTGCACGCTAATCCCTCTAACGTTGGCTCCTTGTCCATCACCATAAAGCAGGTTAGAGGTTTAGACTTTTTTATGACTGATGATTGAACCACATTTTAACAAAAAAGGCTTCTGCTGACACCCGTCTGTTGAAAAGACATCTCAGCGTTGCAGAAAAACTTTGAGGAAACAAAATAAAAAGCAACAGAATTGTGTTAAATTGCAAAGGGGATACACTGAACCACAATCTAAACACCATGAAGCCAAAAACACTCCTAAATGTTGTGAGTGCGTGCCTGCGCGTGGTGTGTGTGCATCCTCACCTCAGCTGGGGAACCCTTCTCTACAGATTTGATGATGGGGACTCTGTTTCTCTCCTCCAGCTTAAAGCCGTAGCCTCCGTCATTGGGCCTTATCTAGGAGAAGAAAAAAAAACACATCTTCTTTCAGAAGAATCCCAAGCCAGCAGACTGATATATTCACAGAGCACAAACCACACAACAGAAGGCATACTGCTACGGACAGATAGCAGCCATGGTCGTACTTTCTCAAGCCTTTGAAAAGAATGCTTACGGAGGTATAAAATGGACTTTTGCAGTGTTATGACTTTTCCTTCTCCCAGCTGTGTGCTTCCTTATGATTTACCGTGCCTTTGGTTTGTTCTGAGTTGTGGGTACATTGTAGTAAGGTCAAAGTATTTTAGACAGGATGGGAGATAATCCATCCAAAATCCACCAAGGAGTACAGTAAGCGGACACTCACCAGGAGAGACTTGGAGATGACATTCTCCACGATCTTCAGGTCGTGCTTCATGGGCTTGTGTTTGGTGTTGGAACCCTCCATCTCCTCATCAGCAAAGAAACGAAACAACAAGGGCTCGTCCTTGAATTCACTCTTTTCCAACACTGAAGGAGGTAACAACAAAGTCATAACTGAGTAGATGTCAGAAAAAGAAACAACTGACAATAGATTGGCTGAATAATCATATTTTGGGCAACCAGTGTGTTTTAAAGTTTTAGGTCCAACATAAAAGATGAACGAACAGACTTGTTAGAAAAAGTTATTTTTGTCTCATATGCATGTATTTTGTAACTTTGACAAGGGTTATGAAACCAAATTGTGATGAAATGAATGGAAACCAATGTCTGTGTGGAAGGGCAGACAACCCTTTAATATCTTATTATACAATACAATTGCACATTGGATAATTATGTCATAATATATGGTCTAGTTCAGTGGCCCAGAGAGCCTATTGATGGTTAATTGAAAACTTAACTTTCTTAATCATTCATTCTTTCTTGAACACTGTCGGAATATGTGCTACTCTTTACACTTAGAGAAGCATCTGGTTCTGTGCGTGATTAGAATATGTTCTAATGATTAATCAAGCACATTTGGAAGTTATAAGACAATGGAGCAAACTAATTAGCAGTTTAATACATGTGAACTATGTATCCCAATATGCACCAACACACACTGTGAGACCCCTCTTTCATTGCATGAACTCTGTCTCCACAGCAACACAACCTAGACTTGGTGGAGGAGTTTCTTCGTTCGACTCAATATATAAGTTCATTAACCAAATAACGTTCCGGCACGAATGGTGAAATGATCCTAAAGGCTGTGCAAGTGTAAAGTGAAAAGTGTGATGGCTGGTACTGTTATTCTATAGATGCCCTGGTAATTTGTAGAGGGAGACTTAAACTGTGGGTAGTTTGGAGCAGTTACATCATGGAGGTACGAGGAGACACGATGTGACTCATACAGTAGTGTGTATGATGTGGACTTTGGCAAGAAGGCGGAGCAGAGTTACAAATCAGTCCGACTCGCATAAACAAACTGCAACCATGGCTACCGACCGTTTTGCCCATAAACTGAAAAGCTACGTTCTCACAGCGAAGGTAAAACCAGCATGTACCCTGCACTTGGTTACGTAAGTTCAGACGCACACAAGCTAAGGACACCATGCATGGACACAGCCACAGCCCGGACCACACATACAAATGACACATTAATTCACTGGATTGGAAATATGTTCTATTCCTGAGGCGTGTCAAAGGGATTATAAGTAGAAATGGAAAGAGAACAAGAGTGGTTGTGTTCTAAAACAGGATGCTAAGTGCCGGGCGCCCTCTGTGCGGTTTCTCCAAAGCGTTCAACTCTCATTTAGCAAATGATGGACAGGATCCCACTGTTTGCGAACGGCAGGATCAAGAAACTTGTCGGGGGTTTCTGGAAATCCTTTGCAGTGAGAAATGCCGTACCGTGATGCATGAAGCCATTGTCGCACAGCTCCACCCCCAAGATCAACGCTTCCTCCCTGGTTCTGCAGTCCCCCTGCACCAGAAGACACAGTGGAGAAATGTTTAAGGATAAAGAGTGGAAAGAGTAAAGGAGACAAGGGGAGAAAAGAGAAAGACACAGAACAAAGAACATTGTAAGTTTAGAGAGCAGTCAAAATGTCACACTCAACACCCCCACCCCCCCTCCCAGAGGCCAGCAGCGCCCCTCCACGCTTCATCTTGAACAAAGCCCAAATCATGTCTAGACAGCAAAGTGTGACATCTCTTGAAGACCCACTGAAGAAATCAGAGCTATTCTGCTGACCCGGGTCAGATTCATATTCATATGGACCACACACACATGCACACGTATATGCAAGCACAAATATGTGATGTCTGCTATTGATTCTGTGGTGGTGGTGGCTGTACACATTTTATTTCTTTGTTGTCATCCTGGACAGGACTATCAATCTGTCGACCGCAAAGTTTCTTGTCAAAAACTAAAAAGCTCAGCTGTCGAATCCGTTCAGCTTTTCTCTCTCGATTTCCTTTGGGCTCCGCTGAGAGCCTCCAGTCTGGTGGCGAGCAACGCTTTGTTGTCTCAGTTCCTTTCCTCTGTTGCACACTCGAGGTGGCCCACAAAACTACGTGTACGACAATTGATTTGGCATGTTTGAAGTTGTGCATTAATTCCAGAATTTCTTTTTAACAAATGTTATTATTTATCCTTATCGTTTCATAATTTTGCTTAGAATAATTTATTGAACAAACACTTGGTTGACCGTATCGTGATCAGACTCCCACTGATATCTGATATAAGATAATGTTAGTCCTCTTTTAAAGTGTATGAAGCTGAATCAGGGTTTACCTGTGCAATAAGCCAGTCGATGAGCTTGTTGGCCATCACCACTGATTTGTAGGTCCGCAAATGGTAGTCCTTATCCCTGGATTGGTAAGAAAAGCAGAACACTTCAAGAGATGGATGAGGAAAACAAAATGAAACTTAAACTGTGCCATGTTACTTTTCAACTCAGTGATTCACTTTCAGCATAATAAAACCAGATGGTGAACAGTGAAGGTGTAATTTCTCGGGCTATTTAAACCAAAATAGCAATGAAGCCAAAGAGGGCTAATAAATTCTGACCCTCAGAAAGGCATGGTCACTTTTCAAGCACTGCCAGTTGCGTCATGAATCTGCGAGAGTTTCTGACAGTCGGTGACAGCAAACCCGCATTCCTGCGAGCATGGCTGGTAACGACCCCCGCTGTGTTCGGCCCTAGGGTGCCCCATGTCAGTCTGGTGTTGATGTTCCCAGTGTTACCCACACTGCCGCACAGGCCCCGGGAATGCCGTCTGAAATGGAGCTGTGACTTTTCCCATGAACACAGGGGCCTCCCTGGGGACGCGCAGGGGCCGAGCTGCAGGCCGGGAAAGTCCAGAACCACAGTGACTTACACCGCTCTACCACTTGCACCACATGCAAACACTCACTCAGACACACACGCACGCACACACACACACGCACACCCAACCGCACGTAAACATGCCTGTCTTGCACACAAGCAGATCAGAGAAGTAAAAAATGACGTGTACCAATCTGACGTCCAATATCAGCTTTCTGGAGCTGTTAAAATGTGAAGCATTAGAAGCCAAACGCTGCGCTGTTTCCTCCACAATGGAACATTCTGTTGCATAACTGAATTTGACAGAGTCGGTCTGTGATGATGCCGATGGCGTTGGTATTAGTCGGTGAGGCACGCCGCGCTGCATAAACTCTTGGACCAGAAGAGAAAAAGAGAAACCCTGTTTTGTCTCTGAATGGAGAAAGGGAGGCTGGAGCACAGTGAGGCTGTCAGAGTGAAAAATGGGGGTAAACATCGGTCCATTGGGCAGCCATATGTCCGGCATGAGGAAACAGCAGTTTGAGGAGTAACAGAAGGAAAGGTCAGAGAGGAGGTTTTCAACTTGCCGTCCAAAGAGGAAAGTTTGCCTTGACATGATTAAATGGAGGATGAAGGCAAACGTTGCATTTTCAAAGCATTCTTTGATGATATAAATTATGCAGAGGATGCTAAAAATTGAAGATTTAATTAACTGTTTCAGTCTTGATGGATTGTTCAACTAGGGTGCACCATATCATTAGTTATTACAAAAAAACCCTACACATTATATTATATTATATATATTAACTTATAATGGACTTTTTTTTAAAACGTTAAATCAGAGTCCCTGGAGCTTTCTTGTGAGGAAAGCTCGGTGTGAGGGGTGGGGGAGCAGACGTTATGTGGGCGTATGGGGGTTGTATGGTGTACGTTCCTCCCCCTTTGTTTCATCTATCTCGCTCCGCCAGGAAATTATACCTAATTAGGCAGGGGCCGGTTGCTCCAATTAAACTCTGGCATTCCCAGGCCCAGTGATGCATTGTACTGCTCACAGTGAGAACGCACTGCACAGATACGCTGGCTTACAACACACACACACACACACACACACACACACACACACACACACACACACACACCTTTCAAGCACCAAGAAGAGTTTTTGTACCTCAAGATATTTGGCCTTAACACAAACGCCAATGGGCTGAATGCTGACATACACACACACACACACACACACACAAACACTCACACACACACACACACATAATCACCCTTTAGGCCTTTTAGTAGCTGGATCAAACAGAAATATGGAGAAGATACAATGCAGGAATACATGCAGGATTAGCGTGCCCTTCCAGCGATGGCACAGTTTGATGGTGTGACATTAAAGCTTTTCTGCGGGTCATTTGAAACTAGCATAAACGGGCAACCTTGCTGCACTACTTTGTGGCAAAACACATTAACAGCCTGCTCCTCAAGCACTGTTCAAATGGAGATTTTTAAAAACAACACAGAATAACTAAACATGGCAGAAAATCCTTTCCACTTAGAACCCTCTTCGACAAAGGAATGTTTCATGTGCCAGACTTGCTCAAAACCACCTGATTCACTTTTGGGTTTAAGTGACTATTTCATGGGCATGTTGTATTTGTCTGCTTTCGCATGTTAACACTTATAATCCACCACAAGATAAATGAATGGGAGCTTACTTGTATTATTCCAAGTGTTTATCTGAATGACATATAATGGCACACAGAACTCATTCTGATTTCAGTCCTGAAACTTTGAAAAGAGTTTTTAAACTTTAGATATCAAAATGGATATTTGTATCATGTTGTACGTTGAGGAATTGGAATCGATGTTTGTCTCCTGCGGAATGACTTTGTGTCAGGCACAAGATCAATAAATGATGAGTCACACTCTGAAATCTTTTTTTTTTTTTACTGAGCTTTTTAGAAGTAAGAGGCTCAGCTATTGGGGCCCCACCGGGCCGGGTTTGCAATGGAGTGGCAGAGAAAATGTCTGCCTACCTGATGACAGGAGTGAAGAGGCTGTGAAGACGGCAGAAGAGGCGAACGCCCTGAGAAAAACAAGCAAGAAGCTTCCGGTTAGGTGAATGACAAGTGTGTCCAATGTGATTTATAATAAATCAAGCTCCGCTGTTACCTTGGATATGACATCGTGCATGTCGCCTCTGGGGTGGTAGGTGCCATCGTCGTAGCGAAAGCGGTACAGTACCGGCTCGGGTTTGAACTGGTGTTTGTCCGTGACTAAAAATGCAATTCAAAACATAAGGAGGTTTCTGAAAGGAGAAGTGCCCAGGGTGAAAGATGGAAAAAAAAAAAAAATCAAAAACTCAAGTGGGTGGTATTCAAATTGCGTTAAATTTGAAAGTATGGGAGGTTTAAAAAACATATTCAAGCCAAGCCAGGCTGCATGGTGTAACACACTTTCCAGACAAGAAGAAGACTCAAACCTCATACAGAGTGGTCTCAGAGAACACAGCTGCTCAGAGCGCCCTGCTCCTCTGGCTTGAGGGGACTTTGTGGAAGGCCCTCCAAAACCGTGGTAACAGTTGGCTCTGTATTCTTGGCTGCAGCCATGAGAGTTCCATTAAAGAATTGTATGAAAAGATATTCTCTCATTTTTCACATGGGCATTTCTAACAGTGCTGCGAGAGCGCTTATTCCTCTCTGTCAGGAACAGCTCTAAAGCCCAATTTCATTTCTCTGTGAGGAAGCAATTAAGTACCCCTGAGTGATTTAAGATACAACTTGGCTTGGGGCCCTACTCTTTTGAGGAGGGAAAAAACTGAAAACATGCAGAGCAGCGCGCACCATTTAATGTGAATGCAAAGCCATAGCCCGCTTCAGGCTCATGGACCAAATACACTTGTTACCCAAAGCCACAGAACAGCCACTGAGCCAATATTTCATAAACATTACGGCAACATTTATAATACCATACCTAAACATTGTGTCAAGGGAGTGGGACACATACATACGTCAATAAAACAGCTGCATTTGCATCGTAGGCTCAAGACAGAGAGAAAATATTGTGTAACAGCTGAATGAGAAACATTCACTGCTATAGGTTAGGGCAGGCAGGGACAGGCTTTTGCATGCACTATACCATGGAGCCTATAGTAACTAAGACTGTGGTAGATTTGGTTATTGATATGGAACAGCAAAGGATGATAAAGAAGGTCTTAGTGTGAGAGAATTGAGAGAACTAACCATGGTGGATGATTCCATTCTCCAGCAGAGCTTGACCCAGGTGAACCCCTTCCTCTGGGTTGCCTGTCTCACCGATGTCCATCAGCCAGGACACAAACTCACTGGGGAAACACAAAAGGCAACGCTGACATAATGGCACACATTCTCACTCAGGGAGAACACAACAAACGTACACAAAATCCCAGAGGGGTAAATCCTGTCACTCTATAAAAGAGAGAGTGTGTGTTCAGTGGAGGGAGCTTTGAATTAACCCTCAATAATCTATAAATTGGAATAAAGGTGGTGGCCTTTGTGGAGACTAAGGCAACAAACACTATCCTGAGTGAAGAGAGATGATCTATTTACCGCTGGGGGCCACATCTGTCCAGCAGGCTTTGGAGTTCAACTTCATTTATTTTAGACATGCGGTGTAACGCGATGAAATCCGAACAATTTAATTGAATCTCGGGAAGTTCATGGAAAATTAATGATGCTTTTGCTCTGCATCATTTACAACTGGAAAGAGGAAACAAACCAAACCCCAGAAAAACAAACATAGCATCTGATTTCTGAGGGGCACGAATTACCTAACGGAATAATTCTCCATCATTTAGTGACTGAGAGAGAGGGAGAGGGACAGTAAGAGGAGAAAATGAAAAGAAAGTCTCTGAGGGTAGAGGACAGACAAAGTGGCAAAGCATATCCGATTATATCCCAGATGTCCAGTCTCCCTATAAAAGACAAACAACCACGGCCAGCAGCACCACCGGATTTCTGTGGAATTCGCTAGCAGGCCATGACGGCGGTGGTCGGGTTTCCACGTCGAGCCAACTGGGGCAATTACAAACGCTTTCGGAGAAACAACTGCCCAAACACCACACCTCCGTCACTCTTTAACCACTCATCCGTGGTTTCTTTTCTCTACGCAACAGCCCACAGGGGAAAAACACAAGTCTATAACAACGCCAATATGTCAACCTCTGCACCTTAACCATGGAAGAAAACCATGGAGTATGAAGTTCCCATGGCCTCAAGCTGATTAGGGTCAAACATGCAATGGAGAGTTTCACGCAATTACAATCTACATTCGGAACGGGACAAAATATACTAAATCAAACCAATATTTAAGACGTAATTGTGGACAAATCAATCATTTGAGAGTATGACTATGTAATAAATGTTTCACTGAAATGAGCCTTTAAAGGGCCTGACAACTAAGTTTTATGTCAATAAACTTCTTACTGTAATCGATGACTTCATGATTGCCAAAGTTAGAAATGTGTTGGTTAATGAGAGAGTTAGATGAGAAGATCAATAACAGTCACATATGTCTGCCAAAGATGACGCTACTGCCAGCCGTAGGTTAGCTTAGCTTAGCATAACAGCTAGCCTCTTATGCTAAACAAAATATGCTTAGCAGCTCCTCTAAAGCTCATTAATTAACATTTTACATTCCGTTTGTCGAATTTACACAAAAGTGTAAACTTGACAAGTGGTCTTACTTCATATTTACAGACTAAATAAAAAAGATATTGTGTGTAAAGTAGTGAACTATGGAGGTGCTGGTAGATTAAATGTCTTCCCCTCGGAGAGAGATAAATAAGCGTTACCTTTCTCTACGCCACTACATTACGATAATCAGATCTGTATCTACTTTTGTGCTCTACGGTGTAATGGGCCGGGTTATTAGAGGCGTGTCCATTCCAGCCACAGGGCTCCACCCACTCCGTCAGGAGAGCATCGGGGTCAGGTGTGGGAGTGGACACACCTGGAGCTGATCTCCTCGTTAGGGAGGGGAACAAACGTCCAGCAGGGAAGCTCATCAGGAGAGCTGCGGAGGCGGAGCGGAGCCCAGCGGCCGCTCCGTCAGGGCTCCGGGGTTGGAGGGAGCTGAAGCCGGTAAGTCGCCTAGCGGCCCGGCTAACAGGTTTTTGTTTACGAGTTTAGTGGCAAGGCTCCGGACTCGGCTATGCTTTCAGTTTATATGTTACTTGGAGTTTTGAAAGATTGCGAACCTCACTCCCACTCAGTCAGTGTACTCCATATACTCCTATTACAATTAATACTGTATCTTAACTGATTCATAATTCTACCTTTCGTTAATTTGTCTACAATGCTGTCTACATCCACATGAAGCAGCATTTTGTTAAAGCTTCTGCTTAAATGTAACCTTTGTGTGAGCAGATGGAGCTAAAGGTTTATGCCAAGTTACGTCAAAAAGAGAGCAGAGGCTGACGAAGACAGAGAGCGTTTCTTGCAGTGTCTAACCTTTCCGCTGAGCTCTTTAAAGGGCTTTTCTTCGACACTACTGTCTGTCATGTGCAGAAGAGACGCACTTTGAATCGCTTTTGTTTTTCTGTTTATCGCAGTTTTAAAATTGGATGATATAACTGCAAGCTAGCTGGCTGTCGTGCACATTTTCTTTGATGAATTACATCGTCGCAGGAACCGAACCACAAATGCCATTGTACGATTGAAAAGGGGAGGAGCTCGCGATCCAAAAATATCCTCTGGCAGAGAGAGAGAGAGAGAGAGAGAGAGAGAGAGAGAGAGAGGGAGAAGAGACGGCATGTAAAAAGAATAAAGGCAGAGTCTTGCACAATGGAGGGAGTAAAGTTGGAGCCATAGGCAATGTGGCTTTCATCAGAGACATACCATGCTGGTTCCAATTCACCAATTACGCACACATGCATCTCCATGATAGTCTCAGACAGGGGAAGTACAGAAGGGCTCGAGATGTCTTTTCCCCCGCTAGTGGTCATCTAGGTGTTAGCCAAGTCATGTACAGAGGGATAGGTTTCCAAAAGGTGCTTCCCTGAGTTGCTTGCTCGCCGTATGGTCTCTTCAGACGCGAGGAGGTGCCCATATACGACCAACGTTTAATCCATTTAATCTTTTTAGCTGACAGATCCATTCCTCCTCCAGACCGCAAGGGATCTGGTGCTGCCTGCGTGGACCCAAGGAGAGAGTAATCACTCATTCCCGACCACCGGCCTATGTAACATGGCCACAACTATGCCCTATTGGACTTTTTGGTTGTTTTCTTTCTCTCTCTCCATGCTTTTAAAAATAACAGATTTTGAACTGACTATTTCAGCTTGGGTGATTTTCAGTGTGATTACCAGTCAAAACATCTCTGTAGAACATTTGAACGAATGGAAAACACGGCTCATTCTGAAAAGCAGTGCGGCGTTTACAAGGCAAATTTGTTATGGGATTTCAAGAGTCGAGATAGGCACATTTATATAACATTCGACACTGCCTCGTGAAAACATTTTATTCCCAACCCTTTTTAAATTGCTGTGTCATCACTCTATAAAAATAGAGTCACATTGAACTTTTATTTTCAAACACGCAGAGCTCTTCTGCTGCAGCCAGATGGTTTCTAGATGTTATTATCCTGATTCAGTTACAGGGCCGTGCCCCTACATATTGCCATTTTAATCATTTTAATTCTAAATTTAAAGAAGGGTTTCTGGATTAAACGCGAGGCAAACTCAGTTCAAACCAACAGTCAGTACTCGTTTACTGTATGAGAACCTGGCAAGCAAAACACTGAAAGGGGGGCATCAACTCATGCATGTTTAAAATAGCTCAAGGACGGGATTTGGAGTTAAGCTTTATTGTGAATATTCTCAACTATCAACAAGCGGAGGATAGATGGGTATATTTAGACTGATAAAAAGTAAACATGGAGGGACAGTATATTGACATAGTGAAGCTGTGGAAACTCACAGACGAACATTTTACAAAGACACACACACACAGCTGCTTTATGGTATAATGGGCCCTCTACTGCTGTTACCTCATGGACTCCTCAGCAGTAAGATGATTGTAATCTAACATGGGCAATGGAGAAAGTGGTCCGTCAGCTGAGCGGCACAGGGATATGTTCATGTGATTTACGATCCCCAGATAGCACACAATAATCCTTAAATAAGATTCATGGGCTAAATCTGTCTGGCTTTGATTTTCCCATGACTGAGACCACAGACAACACCGAGCCACCTGAACAGAACGCGCTGAAGCTTTCTTCTTCCCAGCTGCTTGTCCATTTAAGAAATTAAATCAGGGACGGATTAATTGATCTTTGTCACCACAGTGTAATCTTTAAAATCACCATATGATACAGGTGCTAATATTATTGATTGCATACTGTACAGGGACTCTCTGTCTACTTCTCAAATGTATAAAGACCCATACATCAGCAATAACACAGAATTCGATATTCCTTCTGGTTTCTTTTACGGCATCCACTTTGCCTCTGACTCACTACCTCGCAGATACACAGCTCACACTGATGTGACATGGAGGGACCCAATGCTCAGCAGCTTTCTCACTGGGCAAAGCAATGTGGCAACGATAGCGGCAAGAATCTTACCTTCCCAGGAAGCATTTGGGGAAGGTGGTGAGCTTGCGTTTACGGTCCTTAATGAGGTTACCCTTGGTCATGAGGTGGTACAGTTTCTCGCCCTTCTCTGACACCATCACCCACGTATCCTGCTCCATGCCGAGCCTCAGGCCTATGCAGCAGGGGAGGAAAGAAGGGAGGGTGCAAAAAAGTCGGTCAAAATCGTTGCACTCAGCCCTAGTGGCAACACTGATTACTAGCTGGAGAAGGTTAATATCTCCTAATTTTACAAGATAAGTAGCAATGTCTTTCACTGTCTGTGCTAATATTCTGAGGAAGCATTAATGACTGACCCCATGAAGAGATTATCATGTACAGTACACAATCTCAAAAAGGGGACGATGAGACACAGAACGTTGGACTTTTCCGTGTCGGAATGACAACCTGATAATCTGTTTAACACCCGTAACGGTGTTCGCAAAGACACACACAATATCATCACATCCCTCGTTTTTTTCTTTCACTCTTTGATGCAGATCCCACAACTCAATGTCTGATACCCCCCCCCCCTTTTTATATTAGTATGGTTAAATAGGTCTGTGTTCATTTACACATTACAGCATATATTCACAGCTATTTGATTCAAGACAGATGTTGAGAAGAAAAATAAAAGGGGAAATAAGTTCCCCTAACTGCCCCCCCCCACACACACACACAACACACACACACACACACACACACACACCCCACCACCTCCCACCTACACCCTGATCCTGATACGGTAAAGCTCCTTCTTACTTTTCCTCCGCTCCCTCTCCTTCATGATGGCCTCCAGCCACTCCTGTTTCTCCTCCGGGGTCTTGGCCATGCAGACGAACCACTTGTTCTTGGCCGTGTTGTGGATCTTCCAGCCGTTGTTTACTATGTTGCCGCTGCTGTGGTAGTCAGCTGTAACGCAGACATGAGACTGACTTCACTCCTGTTATAAATCCTCTACCTGCCTCCAGGTAGAGGCTTTGTGGTTCGTCACAAATCCCTTTCTTTTTTTTTTATTAATTTGGGCTCAGAGTACTTTGAGATGTTTGAAGGGCAATCGATCAGCGTTTGGGAAGTCGGGTTCAAAACACAACAATAACATGAGACACAACTCCAGTAACTTGCTTCAGAGAAAACAAAGTAACATAACATTGTGATAGCAACACGAAGGCAACGGGAAAGAACAGGAAATAGACAATAACAGACTAGACGTATAAAGCTTTCTTATACAATAGTGTGCTGCCTCTTTTCCCAAAACATGCATTATAAAACTATTGAGAGCAAAGTACTCTATAGCAGTGCAAACACTCAATGCGGACTCACTTTCCCCAGCTCTAGTGCCGGCCCTACCCTCTCTATTGAGTGCTTCATTGATTATCGCTCTTCTCCTTTAATGAGATAAACGAGAGGATACACAATAAAGAAGGGGAACCATCCATCAGCGTTATTTAGTGCTGAGTGTTCAGAATAGTCCACAGAGATGGAGACTACTTGAGATTCACCACCTACGCTCAAATATAGAAGCTCAGAATGTAAAAACCCAAAGCAATCTGACCTGAACTCTTGACCGTGAGTTGAACCGCTGTCATTATTTCCATCTCTTAGGAAACGTTTCAAATGCTTTACAGCCTGACCTCTGATTTTCTCCCTCCACGGGTGTAACAGAAAGCAAACCCTTACAATCATCAATTACAATCACATCTAAAAGCATCTACAGTGTGGTGTCCTTCATATGGTATGCCTCAAGGGCGTATTTCAACCTTAGACAGCAAGTGTGTGCCTGGGAAAAAGCCTGGGCGCTTTCACTTTGTAGGAATCCAAGTTAAAATACTCCTGTCGACCCAGATTCCAGATTGAGATGTCCCGCCTGTGGTGCAGAACACCCAGGAGTCACTGCACCGCTGCCTGCCTCACGTGTTTATCCTCCCTCTCAGGACCCAAACCCATCCATCTCTCACCAAAATCACCCAATATTATGGCCCATCTCGGGCTGTTCGAGAGGAAACGATGGCTTCGATAAATATAAATGATAATCACCGGCTATGTGAGGCCAAGAGACACAAACGCTTGAGTTCCCCAAGTACCAGCAGCAGCCCAGTCCCAAGAAATGTTTATAGGTAAATCGTATTTTTCCATCGGTAATTCAAGTTTAAAATCACATGTTGTAAAGGTTCCTGTGAGGATTATTATGGCATATCTTTAAACCACAGCAATGCTGAAACAAAAAATGAGCGTCCGAAAGCCAGAAAGGGAAAATCTAACTATTTGTCCAAAGAAAATGTATTTTTTCACGGGACCACTCACCCGTGCCATCATCCACATTCTCCACCTCCATCACCTCCGTGTTGATTCTCCCTCTGAACAGGTAGCGTGGACCCTCTGTGGCCGTCTTGCTGTTTTTTAAACGCCTGGGATGGAGAGAAACAAACAAATCATGTCATGTTATTGCTTACTGCGTATCACTCACAGTTCATATAAGAGCAGGGTTCTTACACATTTTGACCAATAGATTTCCATGACTTTTCCATAACTTTTCCATGACTTTTCACCAAATTTCCATGACCAAACTGAAATCTCGGTATAAACATGAACAATTTTGAAAATGTTGCGTATTGATTGCGTACGCCGGCTTATATTTTGAGCGTCTTTCTTTAAAAATCACATTCATTATTTCAAACTCGGTGTAAATGAAAATGTAATTATAAAAAATGTCCAGGACTTTTCCAAAACTTTTATGATTTAAGTTTTTTCCATGACTTTTCCAGGCTTGGAATTGACTATTTTAAAATCCCATGACTTTTCCAGGTTTTCCATGACCGTACGAACCCTGTAAGAGGCTGATTATAATCATCAAATGTTTGTCTATGTGTAGTAACCGCATTGAGGGAAATGCATCAAATTTAGATTCAATTTAAGGTCAGGGCAACACACTTTCTACTCTCTTTCTTTCGTTTTCTTTATTCAGTCATAAATGGATCCGTTTGATGCACTCCCTGCATGCATTACACTCTATACAGCGCATGCAGTAAAAGAAAATCAAAACAGATGGCCACTTGGTTAGTGGCGTGTAAACAAGGCCTGCCAAAAAACACAAACAATGGATGTAGCATTATTGTGAGCAACTGTTTAGCTCAGTGTCCCGCACAGACGTGGCCAGTGCCTGCAGAAGCACAGCAATGGTCAGCAATCAGCAGTTTCTTGACTCTTGCACTAATCCTAATAAAATGTCATATAATTTAGTATACTTCTTTACAAACTACCTAGAATATAAATCAACCTACTCTGGTTGATATTCTCATCGAGACTAATCACACATCGCCATTCCCCTAAATATAAAAAGAAATGCCAAATTCTTGTGTCCCTCTCCAGCAGGACTTCTTTCAAAGTAAAATGCTTCTCACAGTGCACTGCTCTCCTTTCCTCAGCAAAGTAAAGGAACGTGCACAAGGAGTTATTCATAAAGTTATGATGTCATGTAGGAGTACACAGTTGGAGGAACGTGTTTAATTAGCGTAAACAATATTTGTATTTGGTCTTTTAATAAAATACACACTGTGATGAGAATTGAAATGCATCTTGTGATTTGTGGATTTTGCCAGGAGAATTAAAGAGGGCCAGGACACCTGTTTTTCTTCTTGCAGTAGACCAGAAGCTTGTCAAACAGGAAGAAAATCCTCTCTTGTATGTTTCCAGCTGAAATCTTCAAGAGGACGCCGTGCATGAGCATCTCCGTGCATGTATCTGTGATATTGGAGCCCTGCAAACAGACGTCGGCAAAAGGTCAAGCAGAAGAGAAAAAAGAGAGTGAAACAGATGCAAAGCAGAGATCGACACACAGGAATTCAGGAAACAAGGTATTCACACTAGGAAATCATTTGAATGTGAATCTTTTATGTGAATGAGAAAGTTTCTAAAAAGGATTTCTGCACCATGCAATGTTCACACATAGTGACTGAACGGGAGGAGGGATTACAAAGCCCAGCCTTTCCTGTTCCCTCTCTCAGGGGTCTGTAAAAACACTCCCCGCTTCCTCAGACCAGATTGCTGTGGGACTTTAAAATGCACGGCCGTTAATAGCTTGTATAGAATAACATCCCGTCCAGTCCAACCATGTGCTGCATTGTCGCGCCTGGTCCCCACATTGGTTGGGGTTCCTGCTGCTAGTGATAAAGTGTGCTGTCTCTCCCCTTACCTTGCCTGCTCTGGGGATTTATGGACCACGTTTGATCAGCCCTTCAGAGCTAAAAATAACTCCCATGTGCACACAGCCGGAAAATGTGCTAAGCATTTCCTCCTGCTGGAGACACCAGTGGGCCAAACGTATCCCGCTTTTTCCTTCTTTCGCTCCTCGGCCTGTTTATCCTCCTCCCTTTCCTTCTGCCAATCATCCCTCACTCTCTTCCCCTCCCATGGACTCCTCGTCTATTTCTCTGTCTCTTCCATTTCTTCCTCCGCTTCCTCAGTTCATGACCAGATGTTCAACTCATTTGCAGTGAATGTGTGCGCAACAAACATGGAAACTTAAAGGGGACAATTGTAAAATCACACTAGCCCAGACGACGTAGCTGCATTTCCCAAATGGAAGTACTGACACTTCCATTTGTGTTTTTTTAATGTTTTTCACAGAACCCACTGTCTATTTACTTCTTTTATTGCAGCCTTCTTTAGATTTTGGAATTTCTCTGCAGCATTTTTCCATCACTCCTAATTCTATTATTGTTACAAGAAGCTCCACAGAGGGTATACCCAGAACTTGAGCAAATCTTTAAAACTCTCCGTCATCTATTTCATCTACATTTCAACCCTCTATTTTCATAGCCAGACAACAGCCAGACATAACAACTGCAGAAATAGATCAAATGTTAGAAAGGACAAAGCCGAATATTCCAGTAATCAAAGGAACAGTGTGTTGGAAAAATGTATATTGACCTCTAAAGTGTTATTTGTCATTGGTAATTAAAGTATGTTTTAAGAAATCTAACTAAACTGAAACGAGTACAGAATGTAAATCGAAACACAACTGAAAACGTTACCCTCCGCTCTAAAATTAACGTATTTCTATGGGGTGACAAAACGCAGACACTTGCAACACAAACCAGCTGGTAATGACCGCCCTGACAAATGCTGGCAGTTGTCACCATGGTGACCACTTCGGGCCATCGCCCTGTCTCTCCCACGCGAGGTGAACCTGCCAGGATGCCCTCGGGCGGCCAGCTGCGGAGCAGGTCTCCGCTAACAAGCAATCAGCCTGGGCGGAGGAGCAGGAACGGAAAAACAGCATCTCCCACAAACACTCCTCATCCCTCCATCATTCCTCAGACACCCACACAGAAATGCAAGATGCAACCATCACTCAGCCAGCTCTCCTTCTTTTCCTTCTCTTTCTACATCTCGCCTCTCCTCTTAGTTCCATGTCATTTAGTCTGGCGTCAGAGGATCCTCCTCCAGAGTGAGCGAGTTAATAAGGGTGAACCGCGGAGTAGTTACAGCCAAGTCGAGTGCAAGATACCGTATGTCACCGCACCCGACAGTACGGCTCATTCTGATCACACTTATTTTGTCATAAACATTTTCCAACTATTTTTGTAGCTGCAGTTTATTTGACTATGAAGCAGAAAAGAAACCGGACTAAAAGCCTTTCTGAATGTCCTGCTAATACTAAAATAGATTCATAGAAACCTGACCACTGATTTCTCTTTCCAACCACCACAAGGCCAACTGACCCCTTATTATCCCAGAAACTAATCTAAAGGCAAGCCTCCAGACCAAGAAGTTTGGTGTTCCTAAAGATGATTGAGTCAGTGACCCGTAAGCGTGACGGCTTTACTCACAGGCTCGCCCAGGAGGAAAGATTGTGAAAACAAGTCATTGTTCCCAGAGAGAACAATAAAGCTTAAATAAAGCCACTACAATTCGTGTCGCATTGCTGGCATCGGGCTAAGTGGCTTTAAATATGTCATGACTTTGAGCTTTGACCGGGGGGAAAGCTCAGCCGTGTTTAAAAAAAATTCTAACCTACAAGTCAACGCTGAGTGCACAGCAGGACAGTCAATACAGCCATTTAAATAGAATTTACTGGGTGAGATTAAATCCTTCAACTCAGTGTACACAGTTCATTTGTAACCCACCTCCCAGCCCTCGATATGGGACTGCCATTCCTCCAGAATCTCCAACTTCTCCATCTGTCTCTTGGCCTCGTTGATGCTGGAGCACACAGCCTTCATCACCTGCAGAGACTCCTGCACCAGGGCGTAGTCGTTGTGCTTCTTCGGGGTCCTTTTCAGCAGCTCCTGCATGAATGCAAATGAAATGTCACATGAAAAACTAGTAAAGTGACAATAGAGACACACACATTCCCATTATTGCACTTAAACTACTTTAAAATCAAATGTGTGGCAAATCCAACTCTTAGAACATATGTACACATGAAAACAATGATATCAAAATATGTTCAAATACGTTCACACTTACCTTCGCTTACCTTCCAGTGGTTCCTGAGTTAGGTCATTAAAAACCCTGCTACTAGAACCACGATCTAGCAAAAGCAATGGCAATCTCTGGGTCTATAGTCTGAACTCTGTCTTCCAGTATGTCGGCTCCGACAGGACAGACGGACACTGCTCTGGATATCTCTGCAGCCAGTGTGGCTATCTGTGTCATGTCAGAGCGGGAGCCCCTGGCAGCTGGGAGACTTCAAATGGCAGAGCATCAGATTACCCCCTTATTATTACCACTAATACGTCTCTGTGTCCGCGCTGGTGGCTGTTTACAACGTCTGGGTGAATTAATAGATCATAACAAGACGAATGAGACGGGACATCTCAGATCACAGACTCGAGCAAGACTTTGAACGTGTATTTAATTTCGCCCACGTTTCACATCGGGAAATGGACATTTCAGAACTAACAACTGAGAGTGCCGCTATGAATGAGCCCAGTCAACGTGTCCCAATGCACAGCTGGGTAGGGAAGGTGATGATAGGCCTTGTGGTATTACTACGATGTGGCTGTGCTTGGGGAACTAAAACAGAGGGTAGACGTATCTGAATACGAGACCGGTGTTTCATTAGCAAGGGAGAGGCTGACGTGAATGGGACGAGACTGCCCCAACTAATGACTAGGTGGTGGTGAGTGAAACGAGGGGTAGAAGGTGCACTACAGAGCTGGTGCATGGGTGTGTTCTCTCTAATACATGGTTATCGTGCACAAGACCATACTCACTCTGAGCAACAATGGGTACTTGCAGATCCTCTGGATAGGAGCGACCAGGTAACCCTCCAGCGGGACCTCTGTGTTTTTTCTGCCTCCCAGCAACATGCAGTTCTGCAGGAGAGGAAATGAGAGGAAAGGAGAGGAGAGGAGAGGAGAGGAGAGGAGAGGAGAGGAGGGTTAAGGCTGAAGCCAGCAGCTCTGAGAGGCTGTCATGCTCGTTGGCAAGAAAACCCACATTTGTTCTTGATTTTAGAAATCCTAGTGAATTAAATGGAATTATTTAACAGAGCGAAAGAATAAAGACCTTTGGAAACAAATATGAAACGGGTTTATCGGTAGCATCAGCAGTATTGCTCCACGGTAAGGTTTGCCAGGTTGTCATCAACACATTATTGGCCTTCGGTTGCCATCATTGGCAACCACCTTCTAACATGTGAAAAATATGAATAGCACAAATGTGAACGTTTGTGTCTCTTCAGTTGTATATAAGAGGGCAATCAGCTGTCTTGTGAAAGTTAGTGTTGCGCCCTGGTGAGGACGGTGTGAACAGAAAGGTCATCATGCTGACTCACTCATGAGACTGTGTAATATCTAGCTAGGGAGAGGCAAGAAATGAAGCGGTCATCACATGTTGAAGTGGTTGTCATGTCCAGATTAAACATCAGTGTTTTCGGCAATGTTTATCACCACGTCCACCTTCTTAGTTTAGTATGTGGGCATTACTAAGATGTGCTAATTAGAACAGGTATAGCTGAAGCTAGAGTGAACGTCATTGGTTTTGCAGGTCGTGGTCAGAAACCATCCTCTTGGGCGGTGTTAGGTTGTAATTTATTTTGATAACATCTGCAGAGGTCTTATGTTTTAAATTAATACATATAGAAAGATATTATAATAGAAAATATTAAGGAGAATATTGATATTGTTATTAATGAATGGCGATCCAACCAATAGTTGTTCAAATATGTTCTGACAAAAGTGGTGGACCGACCTACATAAAAACACTGCCATCTCTAAATTTAGATTCATCATAAATTAAGAGATAATCTTTGCCTTCAATCGATCCAAAAATGACCCTTACCTTCATGTGGTAGGATACAGGTTATGAGGTCAACTGCTTCTACCCCCTCTCACCTTAAATATCTACGAGGTGCCGGATTACAGTGTAAACAATAAACCAGGCTTTATGGCAGCCAGTTGGCCAAAGGTTTAGTGGAGGTTAGCAGATATCTTCACCCTCGTCATGGCCAGGCTGAGGAGGTGACCCGAGGTATATCAGGCCATAGCTAATTGTAGGTTGGAAGGTAACACGAGACCCATATAGCCCTTATAGAAGGTTAGGTCACCAAAAGGTTAAGGCTATAAAGGCGCCATTAAATCAAAGTTAATTAATATCTTTACCTTCTCTGGCTTCCTAGATTAAAGACACGCACAAACAGTAAATCAGAATAGAACTGTTGCAGCCTCTTTGATGGTGTGTTTAGTGTGTATTTATGTGAGTTAATTTACTTACTCCATCAATGACAGTTTTACCAGAAGGTCATGTGCTTCTCCAATGAACAGGCTAATCAATACATACTGTGGTTTTCTTCTGGTTGTGTTAATGTGCAGTAGATTTTAATTTTCAAAGTGCTCTATATTCTTAAACCACAAGAGGTGAAGGCGTGTTGGGATAAAACAGCCTGCCGCTCTGAGGTAAAGGAGTAAGGACTAGCAGTACACGCTGTCAAAACCTATGAACAGGGGTACAAAAGATTAAACAGCATCAAGTAAAGAGCTGTGAAAGACAAGGAAAAAGGAAAAAGAGTGAATAATTTGACCTCAAACACACAGTTTGCGACCGACAGGGGAGATGGAGTCATCTTTTGTTCTAGCAACATGAAGCTCCCCTGTGGAAATGAAATTCTCTCAGTGTCGGGAGAGGGAGTCCGCCCACACAAGGGGCAGAGTCACATCAGCTGTCAGACACACTGGAACACTAAGTACAGGCTTTAACACGGTCAACAGCGTGTGGGTGAGTGTGTGTGTGTATGAGTGAACCTGTGTGTTTTCATGTGCGAGCAGTTCTGGTTTGTTCACGCATGACCTCTCTTGGATTTCAATATTGACGCTAAGAAATCAACTATATTTTGGAATTACCTTAATTTTTTAACACATCATATGAATGTTTAACTATATAGCTATAGAGGGAGACATAAGCTAAAAATTAACAGTTAAACTTTCGGAACAATTAAAAACACAGCAGTCCATCACTAAGAGTGACACGTGTAACTAATAAACTGCCATTGAATAACTTTATGTGTGTTAGCATAAATTGGTTGCACGTATGTGCATCTTGTTCGCCCCTTCTCACCAGTAAACATGTCCGAACGCTCCTGATCTTATTGAGCTCCAGCAGCAGCCTCTGAGCCTTCTCATGATTCCCACAGTATTCATCATAAATCTGGAAACGACTCCTCTGAAAGAGAAAGAGAACGACAAGGACACGTGAGTAAAAGGAACAAATTGCAGACAGGGAGAAAGAAAGAGTAAAGAGGACCGACAAAGTCAAGCAGAAAATGGGAACCATAGTAGTGGGCATCGAGAAATCATTTAAGCCAGATAGGGCCATAAAGAAAACAGTAAAACAAGGAAAAGAACGACCACAGATGTGTGAATTATAGGTTCATTGTAGGTAGGAATTCTTCCACATACTCTCATCTCCATCATGAAATAAATAATGTACATCACGTGTGTGTATGTGTGTATATGTGTATGTGTGTGTGTGTGTGTGTGTGTGTGCATGCATGCGTGCATGTGTGTGTTTGTGTGTGTGTGTGCGTTCAAATAGTATCCATCTGCCTTGCTGCCATATTACTGACAACTTTCCACCGCAGCAGTTTTTATGACATTCATACTCCATTGTCTCTGCAAGGCAGCAGTGGGCAGACCGCACAGCCTGTAAATCACTCACTACAAAGTCACTACAGAGCTGCAGAAATAGTGCACAGTCCTCAGCCATGTGGCTCTGCCTCAGAAGGTATGCTATAAAGATATAAAGAGGCAGAGCTTTCTTAACAACAACTACAACCACTTGCAAATACACATATTTTTCATAACCGGTAGAGTATGCTCTTCTTGTTTTCTAATAGGTCATTTTATAAACCTACACAATATTTAATCATTTGACCCTGGGAATAGAGTCAACTGTAGTTTTAAAGGGTGGGTCTTAAATCCGCCTGAGGGATTTTGATTTTAGCAGCCGAATGTCCAGCTGGCTTACTTACCTATTTGTGTTTCTGTAGTAAAGTTACATTGTGTAATTCTTTCCTGGAACTTTAAGAGCATCAACATATCACTACTGAGAAAGACATTCTGAGGGGGAAAAAACAGCATAATAACAAAGAAATTGTCCAAGTCTAATCTCAATGGACTCACATGGTCACTCATGACTGAATTATGGTCATGAGTTTTCAGTTTGCTGTGAATTATATCCCTTGTTCTTCAATGAGGTCATCGCTCTCTCTCTCTCTCTCTCTTTCTCACCTGTTTCATCAGCGCCCGACTGGCACAGGAGTCGCCTTCAGCCCAACAGAAGGATGGTGAGATTTATTAGACTTTAAAACCCATTAAATGCCAGTGTGCCTCCAGGCTCAGCATCAGAGAATTGTGATTTATAGCAGGTTTGAGCAGTATATCAGAACCGTATCAAGCATATCTCATCTTGAGTAATCCAGAAAGATGAATCGACAACATGTGGTGTATCTTATCATTTTCAGCCGTACTCTGAGGCATAACGGCATTTAAGCTCTGATAGTAAACCAAAGAGCAGGAGAGAAATCTTGAGATGAACAAAAGATACATTGATGTGACTGAACTATAGGAGCTTGGACAAGATGATCAAATGATAATTAAAAGGTGGCGGGATAACCTTCAATTTGCAATCGAGGAAGCATCAAGTAATGGCAGTCGCATGTGTTACTTACAAAGTGCAAGAAGCAGCGCCCGATTTCATGGTGAGCATGCGGGTCAGGCTGGAGCAGCTCCTCCACCATGGATAGAAAGTCCTTGTGAACAGCCAGGATCTCCTCGATGTTGGAAAATAAAACCTGAAAGAGAAACAGGACCTAGAGAATCTGGTCTTAGCATATTTGCCAACTGTTTTTCTTCCGGTGGTGTTCCTAACATTGCCCAATTCAATACTTTGAACTGTAATTCTTCTGAGGCCACACAATAAAGAGTGAGGTTTCTTTGAAATGGGCATTTTGGCTTCAGATGTCTTTGATATTGGGGGTTCAAAAATTATTATTAGATTTTTATATTTTATATTTAGATGGAAATGTTGCCTTCATGTGGCGTTGACTTCTGCCTTCTTTTATGTCCTTTTTGTGGTGATATTAAAGGATAAAACAATGCTTACGCTGGATGGAGGAAGAAGCTGGTGAAATAAAACCAAGACATGGAAACCAGAGAAGCCTTTTACGGGATGAGGCACAAATAATCTTCAGTGGCCAGCAAAGAAATCTTGGAAGTAAATGTCATCAAAGAAACTTTTCTCCAAGAGGACTGGATGTCATTCAGCAGCTCGGTGACATCATCAAAACAGCTCTCTGTACGGCATGTTCCCAAACAAAACATAGACATATTCCAAAACAAGGGACGTGCAGTAAATATCCACTGAGTGTCTGTTTTACCTTCCAGAACTTGCAGGCTCACTTGAACAGTCGCTCTCCCACTGTGAGAGCATCCTTTATTATCCTCCAGCCGGAATCGCTTATAAATAGATTATATTTACAGCTGCTTCCTGGATCGCCCACTACTTCTTGCTCCATTCAGAACTTGGCTAATTTAGGTTGGAGGAGCACTCCAAACAGGGACTTACTTTATTCAGGTTCCAGTGTAATTTCCGGACTTTTCACGGATCAAGTTACTGTCTCAAAAAAGGCTCTGTGTGCGGCGTAAAAGTCAATCTTAATTACGCCGTCTCATACGCCCCACAGATCGACTCTCACCTTGACTGTCTCCTCTGTGATGTTCTTGTCAATTTTGGTGGCTGCATACTGGTTGAGACGATGTAGAAACACCTGAAGCAGAGCGGGAAAGAAGAAGAAAAAGACACGGTTAGCACTTTTTGAAACGGCTTCAATTACGTTTTGGTGTCTGATCTCTTCCTCCTTTTATGAGACAAATGGAAGACAAGATTTTATGCTTTGTGTGCAGCTGCAACACTTGGCTACCACAGCAGACTGGTCACCATCACAGACACCTGATACACACGAAACACAATCTTTGCACTTGGGAGAAAAGAAGGAAGAAAAACGTAATAATTGAAGCGAATGGTATTTCAAAGGCGATGTTAAGTGGCTGGGGATAGGAGCCTGAGAGGCCAAACAGTGTGTGAATTGAGATGGATGAGAAGTGCTCTTTCTTTCTTCGGCCCCCGAGGATACTGGTTCCCAGGCTGCATCACTACACAAGCCCGCAACAACCCATTTAATGCTTCAGGGTACTTTCCGAGAATGGCAAATCAAGGTGTGCTTCGAATGTATTCTTAAAATGTGACTAAGGAAGAATTAGACATTTTCTGAACCCCGACTGAGGGGAGAGCTTTTAGAAAAGAAGATATCCATCAACAGGTACCAGACAATAATCTCTATCTTATGTGTGCAATGGTTGGAATACAGTTTGGCAAAAAGGAATAAATTTTCAGTGGAACGATCTGGGGGAAAAGGATCGACTGCACCCACCACACTTTGATTTTTATCGATGCCCGTAATGCTTGTCACTTTGGGGAAGCTGTTGCAATTCAAAGCAAGGCTTAAAAATCGAGACTTTTGTGAAATGCAAAGGAATTGCATTCAATCGCTCTGAGTTTGAGTCTAATCAAACTGGATGTCGAGCAACCACAAGATTGTCCCACATGTGCATATTTCTGTCGAGAGCAAGTCAAGCAGCAGCAAGGAAATGTCCTTGGCACAACATCATAAAGTATCTTGTGTGATCTGGATTTGATTTTACCAACACTTTATTTTCATTTCCCATGTCACACTAATAACTTTGTTTATCCTCCAAATAGCACAAGGGTCATTGATTCAGACGAGATAAGCAGAGATGTGATGTCAAAGTAGATAAAGAGTGTGCTGGCACTTTGCCAACGTTGTCTGGAGAGAAGACTCCCGACACAGAAGATAAATCAACCCAATTAAAGAAAACATAGAAACTACACTTAAACAGTTTGACTCCAACTGTGTTCGACAACATTTAGGAACACCAGAGCTCAAAGGGAATGCAGCAGGGCTGTCAAAACACACATTCTGACTTAATCAATGCTTGATCCCACCGATCCTCTCTCAAAACCACGGCAACATGACAGACAGCCTAATAGGCACAGAGACAACTATACAACATATTCTGACACCGTAAAAAAAACCTTCAGCACCACAAAGCTTCATTTCATGGAACAGCATGACACAACCCATCAACAGCGCCATGAACACACAGCCTGACCACGGGGCCTCCCTTTACCGCCCCACCGAGGGCCATAACGCCATCTGTCGTCCAGTGCAGCCACACAGCAGGCGGCCTGACCCGAGCGAGCTCACATACTACAACCACAAAGCATGTAAACAGCTTACTCTAATGAGCAGGCAAGCCAAGAGTTATTCCGTAACACCAATATCTAAGTGAGTGGTGTTGAAAGGTGGCAGTGTGTTAAAATCTCCATTCCTAGCCAATTACAAAATGAGGACAATCCAGAAAACACCTTAAGCACGTTGTGTTAACGTCAAGCAACATCGAAAAAGTAACTGGATGAGTGTTTGAATCCGAGCATGTGTTTAAAAAAATTAAAAGGAGCTCAAATAATCAGTCTCTTTGTTGCCGGCCAACTCTACGCTGATTACCATTCCGTAGCCGCCTTGCCTCGCAACTCTTCCACTCACGAGCATTAGCATCTGATTAGCAAGTCTAATATGTAGAAACGCGGAGCAGACTTCGACAGGCATGACGGTGCTTACAGTACAGGACCTTAGCTGAGCAGAAGTTGTGATAATTTGCATCCAAACCAGCTTCCTATCATTGGTGAGAGACATCAAACATGAGCTCATTAGGGAGTCTATATCACTTCAGTTTTACTAATGAAGAGTCTATTCCACAGGAGATAATCACTCGATCTGCAAAGCACTGATTATGCAGCATTTCTACAGATATGGGGGGCTCTGCAGCCAAACATAAGGAGACACACTGCAGATGCGTATCACAAGTAAACAACACAAGAAATACGTAATAATGGAGTGCAGGAACTCTAAATCTGATTGGATGGAGATAATAAATTGTCTTATCACCCAGAAGATAAGAGGGTTAGCTGCACAGAAATTGAGAACATCTTTCATGGAGTTTTCAAGACGAGTACACCACACAGGAAACAAAAAAGTCTGAACAATTCATTGGAAAAACACTGTTATTTCTAGAATTGTGGACAGTTCAGACTGGCTTTTATTTGTGGAAACGAACATGTCTCCTCCGAGGAAACAGCCAAGCCACTACCTTGTTGATGTTGTTAAGAGACTGATCCTGGAAAAGCTCCGCAGACAGAGAATGGGAAGCTGACTGGCTGATTGGATTTATGGACACAGTAACAGTACCCAGGGTGACTGTGAATATAAGCCCATGTCCAGGTTTGTATAGTATCTGACAGAGCAGCACTACATAAATACACGGCTCATTTGCAAACGCCTCGTATTGTCACTCAGTGTCAGTGGAGATCTCCCAAGGGTTTGTCTTTTGATTGCATCCAACAACAGAGCAACTGTTTCTCAGTTTAAAGCTGCAAGAGAGTCCATGATGACAGCAAATACGAACCAGGAACTACTCAAATGAAAGGGATGAACTTTACAGCGGCTGGAGAACTGTTGAACCACCATGACATTTACATCATGGTCCACCCAGGTTGCTTTGTGACAACATTCAGTCATGACCAATTTTAAGAGGGACACATGGTGTTCCCAAGGACGAGATGTGCTTTCAAGCAGGAATCCACCAAGAATTCACTAGCGGCATTTAACGCTCAAAAGGAGACGTTCGTGATCCATGTCACGCTTTCTGTGACCAGACTTTATGAACTGAGCAGAAAACACTGAACGACAAGTCATAGTTGTCTCGTCCCAAATGTGAGTCCATGAGTATTCTTTGAGGTTTTGATTTGTTTTATGATTTCTAAGATACTTCGGTAAAATGATGAGATGAAGTGATGAGATGAAGTGATGAGCTCACAAGACAAAGAAGATTAAAAAAGTTGGACAACGGCAGGGATTTTATACAGGGTTCTTTCCATTGGCCATTCTAGGAAAGTTACACTTGTCTCTGAAATGGCAACTACTCACCTTCACAAACACACCGACACACACACACACACACACACACACTCACCCACATCAGTCCTTTGAGTGGGAATAGCCACAGGCACACTTTCTTCAGGAAGGGAATTAAACTGTGGCTGTTCTTTTCTGGAAGAACAAAAACTGATTTTGTTCCCTGGTGTAATCATTGGACTTTCGCTCTAATGGCTGAGGGGGCACTACACATTAAAACCACATTAAGGTTTTTTATTATTCCACATAGGAGATAGGTGTGGCCCTAGCTGCCATCGATCAATACAAGCTCACATGCTGAAGGCAAAAAAAGCCTCATGGCCGTACTGTCTGATGCAGTAATGCCCCCACGTGATAACAACCTGACTTTTACTGTCACGCTGAAATTGAAATCAGGTTCACTCGCTGGCCACCTTTCCATCACCCTCGTTCTATGATTGGACAGAGTTGAAAACAATCAGGAAAGGAAAGGCAGAGGGCTAACAAACTTGCAAGAGGCATGTTTCCATGCCGACAGATTGTGCTCTGAGCCAACCTAGTTCAGGACATTTTGTGAATGGACTTTAAGCAATGTTTGCCCCCCCCCCCCCCCCCCCCCCCCCCCACATCTGTCCCCTACATCGTAAAGATACAATCAGCGGAAGGCTAGCCACGCCCACTGCATATGCCGATCTCTGTCAATGAAACATGTGAATACAGCTCACTGGCTTACTCACATGAACCAACAACAACATAACAAGAGACAATGATGGACATTCTTGCTCTTCCAAATAAAGTGTATGTACAGTATAATTGCCAAACCAGAGCATGTGCTTGGGTCAAAAAAGGAAATACTAGAGTGAATGTGAAGTGAGGAGAAAAGAGAATGAACAAAGTGCAAGGAGAGAAAAAGCATGTCATTCATCACCTTACACAGCCAGCAGAGTGAGCGGTGATGGGAATACAAATCCAACCGGGGGAAAGAGCACTAAACAGATCCAAAAGAGCAAAATGATGCAGCAAATTGCTTTCATAAAAAAACTATTTCGCTGCTCCCATGCTACACAAATTAGTTTAAATAAAGTACAAAGCGAGCCTCAAACATCTGCTAATGCATTCAAGTTAAAACTATTGGCGGAGTAGGCAGGACTGAGGGGCCCGTTTGATGTATTACATGCTAAACAACCATTACAGGTCCCTTTGGCCCCTCGGACACAATGCTCTCCTTGAAATTAAAAGAACTGAAGCAGCTTTATTAAAAACAGTAAAAACATCTTACAACATTTTCTTCTTCTAGCAAAGTTCAATTGCTTTTGCGGCAATTGAAATAGTTGCAATCTGAGTTCATTGGCACTGGTCACCAGTAAACTCTGGAAGAATGAATAGACCCTCAGAGTCTATTGGACAATCTGCCTCTTTTGTCTGCTGATAATTCACTGATGGCTTTGTTGTCCTGATTGGAGAGCTGGCAAACAGACACACACATACACACACACGCACACACACACGCACATTAACATCCCGTGTCTCCACTATGATTAAAATGTAGTAGTGTGAAAAGGATTACATGTATAGGAGTATTACAACACACATGGATGAGTGTTTTCTGATCCAAACTCTGAAAGGATCTTCTCTTATTAACAAATAAAAGATAAGATGACCACCCGAGCCCAGAGATGGAGACACACTCAACAGCTTCCTCACGAAAAGCCCACTGTAGTAAATCACCAGACTGTGAAGGTATGCTCATTAACGTTACAGTCTCTTTGGAGATGTGTGTGTTTCTCCATCATACATCTGTCCCCTGGGATGGCGGACCAAAAACATAACACACTGCGATGATACCCGCTAAAGGACGGCATGTAACAGGTGCACAAGCAGCTTGGCACCCTGAGGCAAAGCTCTCGAAACACCCGCGTCTCTGGATCCGCCGTGTGTGTGTGTGTGTGTGTGTGTGTGTGTGTGTGTGTGTGTGTGTGAGGAAATGCGAGTGCAGCAGAGATAGAAAGAGACAATGTAGACATATAAATGGATAGAGAGGATGTACAGTGGGAAAGAGAAAAGAGAGCCGTGTTTGGCCTCCTTGCACAAATGAAATGCTTTTAAACTAAAGTTCAACAACACAGGGTTAAATCTCCCAGCCTCACACACACACACACACACACACACACACACTCACACACAGCAAATTCCTGGCAAACAAAAACAGAATTTTCGCCAAAAAAGCCTGACCAGAGAGAGACAGAGACAGTCTCGGATGCTGGGAGCACACAGGGGAGCATCCGAAAAGAGAGAAAAGGCTCTTTGTAGTGAATCCCCCCATAAGCCACGCACCTCCTGTCTTCAACAGGTCCTGATGACACCTGGAGTCATCCCGGGCTTCCCATCTCATTAGTCCGCTGGTTAGTTTAGCCAGACAGGCCCGTTTCTCTCCACTGGGAATGTATACAAGAAACAGACACTCTTAATGTAGCGGGGAATGTTAATTCGTCTATCTTGGGAGTGGCTATTAGGGCTCATCTGCACAGCTCGATGCAGTCTGTCTGGTTTTAATTAACAACAGAGAACATAGGGCAAATCCATTTTACCGGTTCTTTGAGTGAACAAAAGCCCATTTGTCTTTTAAAATGCAGGCATTATATATGAACACCACATGACTCTTAGAAATAAATCAAATACTGTTAAAGAACACACAAATAAATAGTTATTAGATTATTATTTGGAAGTTCATTTGAAAGTATCACTTTGTAGAAATTTCCAATAACTCAATATTGCTTGTGCAGGGTGTATAAAAGGTCTTTTCTTCACTGTCTGGTGTCCCTGAAGCATTTTATCTAATGAATATGTCTGTGTCCAGTGTCTCCGCCTGACTCCTGCTGAGCGACTTTGAAATGAACACGAGCATAAAACGATGCTTCAGGTCATGTCCGTTGAACTAAATACCCGACAGGCCGTGGGTCTGTTGAATTTCACCCCTCACGGCACTCCAAATAGTCGGAATCTTCGGCATATTAGGAAGATCTTTTGGCTCGACTGAAATTGGGTATGAAGCCGTGAGATGAGTTCTACTCTGGAGACCTTACCTGCCAATCTCCATGTGCAACCAGGCAAAACATTATCAACTGATGGATGGCAATTCCCATCCGAGCCACACCGGCCGCCTGTATTGATGAGCAAGATGACTAAGCAGAATCAATCTGCGGCGCACTCCCGAGCATGACTGTCACACAAAGACATTGTTCATTTGATTACCGCCTCAGGCCCCCAACGCCATCCATCTCAGCCGGACTGGCAGGAGAAAAGGGAAAGCTGCAGAGTCAGCCTCTCCCACACTTTGGGCCAGACACCGTCAATAGAGAATTGAACAACTGCCATGCCAGTTTCTCCACGCTCTCCCTCTCCCCAAGCACAAGTGTTCAGAGCATTGCCCACTCGTACAAATACCCCCTTCTGCCAGGGTTTGGCTCACCGGGCCTTCTTCTCGTCTGTGAATGGACAGAGCACGGGGCAGCGGGCCAACGGGCTGCATCACAACAGAAACCAGTTCAGATAAGATAAGATAATGCTTTATCAGTCCTTTTGTAATCAAGGTACATTTACTTTTACCGTCATTGAGTCAATTTTTTTAGCCGACATGTTATCTTATCAGAATTTTCATTTGTGATTATAGGTTTCATTAGTAACTACTACCCCAAAGTATTTAGCAAATCTACCCACCAACGCTCCAAATGTCATACTTCCTCCGCACAGCTTATGATATAGGTGCATCTTCTAAATATATCGCATTCAAAGGCTCACACGATTAGGGTCTGATGACGGACGCCATGCCGCTAGTCCTCACATTCAAGGCTATTTTACGGTTATCAAGTTATCCCTTTACGTGTGAAACAAAATTGACCGTCCACATGTTGTGACTTGAGATGAGAAAGAATGTAAAAGGCACAATTTAAGACTTAAAAATGGAAATTAGAGGCTTACTCACTGTCTAGGGACAAGTTGTTTCTGTGTTAGGGGCTGAAAATAAAATGGAAAGAGAAAGAAAGAAGACAGACAGACATAAATGGATGTCTGTGACATGCTTTGAGACAGAGAGACACTTTTAGAGCGACTATAGCAAATCCCATTCAAGAGCTTAATTAAATAATTTAGTGAAGTGGAATTTCCCATCATGTCTGGCTGGGCAGCTCTTGGTGTTGATGGAATCAGAGCCCAGACATGCTGGATGACAGAAGCATGAATGACTCGGAAAGTGTGAGTTATACCCACAGAGAGAACATACAGCCTGGTCCAAACAAAAAGTCTGATTAGAGAATGTAGAGCCATCTGCACATTTGTTTGTTGGAAAATCCATGGTACTCAACCACATGGTTAATAACCTCAAAAAAAGCAAGGGATGAGTATTCTGTTAATTTAGAAACACACTTTATCAGTGTCTGCAGAATCATGGAGAAGCTGAAGAAGGATGGAGGGCGCTAAGCAGACACTGCAGGCTTACTGATATGAGCACGTGTGTATGCATGTGTGTGTGTGTATGCATGCGTGTGTGTATGTGTGTGTGTGTGTGTGTGTGTGTGCGTGTGTGCTCCCTGCACAGAGCGTGCCAGCTAAAACACAAGCCCCCTTGTGATGATGACCCCTTCAACTCCATGAACGTCCTGACAAGTGTCAACCGAAGTCCCGCCAATCTTCTGCTTGTTGCACGTAAGCACCATGTGACCAGGCAGCTGGCACTGTCCAAATCAAAGGCCGCCTTCTCCTCCTTGGCAGCAGCAAAGGCACCACCTCTGCCTCCTGAGCGGAATCCACTCACTGGATTCCGCTCAGGGGTCGTTTGCAGCCCGATCGCCTATCGCCTATGCAGCGAAGCTTCCCGCTGCAAAGTGGACATCTGTGGCAAAACTCTCCTTTCCCCATCGCAGTGGAGACAGTGGGGGAAGTGTGCGAGTGTGTGCGAGTGTGTGCGTGTTGAAGCAGGAAACATGCAGCACAATGTAAAGACAGGGAGGGCCAGGAAGGAAGGAAATCCTGCTTGAAAAATGGCCTTTGGGACAAAAGAAAGAGAAGTCTCTATAGTGCAACAGACTTTTTAAGGGGATACGTAGGTTTTTTTACACTGACAATATTAGGGTGTAAATGACTGTCATCAGTTAACGCATAGGCAAGACGAGGCAATAACAAAAGTGTATAGTGAGTTTGTAGCTGCTAAGCTGGCACCCCATATTTACTGTACAGAAGTGTGGCGTCAGTCTTCTCATCTCACTCTCTGCAAGACAGGGAATACGTGTATTTACCAAAATATTACTTAACTAGAATGGGCACTCGGTAAAGCGCATACCTTCGCATATCACAAGATTGAATTATGAACAATTTGGCACTAGTTTCACGCAAATCGGATGCCAATTAACCGAGATATCGCAAATTTACGTTTTTCACCTTTTCGTGACCTTGACCTTGACCTTTGACCCAATCACTCCCAAAAACGAATCGATTGTTCCTTGGGTCATGACCAATCATCCCACCAAGTTTCATAAGAATCGGCTCAGTTTTCTCTGATTTAGACGAATAACGGACAAACGGACAAACGGACGGACATATTCACAAATAAATACACGCCGGCCAAAACATTACCTTCTGCATTTTCAATGTGAAGGTAATAAAGCACAATCCCATCCAGTGTTTTTATATATATGGGAATCAAGGTGGATGCAAAACTCTCGGCAGAAAAGAGATCTGCTGTCGCTAACCTTATCTTCAGTATAATTTATCTGCAGGCAAGTTAAAGTCAGATTTATCTTTACGATGTGGTTAAACAAGTTTATGCACACAGTGATACTGCACATACAAAGTTAAAAGGGCACAAAATAAACACAGTCAGGTCACTTCTATGACGGCTGTGGTGTGAATTGAAATGCATGTAAGCCACATGGTCCCTGAAGGGGCCCCACACTGAGGACAGACACCAGACAACAACAGTCTGCCTTCTCAGAGAGCAGAGACTCACCGAATGTCATCTAAAAGAGTTAAGGAGAAACAATATCACCTCTGTCCAGCTTCCATTTGTTTTTTTCTTACTTCTCAAAAATAAAAAACGGGTATAAAACTGTGTCTATGTACATAGAAGATAAATCTAACCAAAAATACACCTTCCATAAGATTTAAGATTCTGGTCAGTAATGGGTAAACCGTCAGCTCTGGCCCGGTATCGGGATCACAATAAACCTTCATATAAAAAGGAAGTAAAATATAGCAGTATAGTATCCAAAATAATTGATGGACCATATGAAGTCTCGCTGCTCTTTTCGGGACAAACCAAAACAAAAAAAAAAGAGCACCACAAAGAGAGATTTGAGAAATATGAAAGGGTGAAGCTCATAAGAAGTGGAATAGTAACAGTACGATAGGACAGTCAAAAATGAATAAAGGAAGTGATTTGGAAATAAAGATGATAGCAATCAGGGCAGAAATATCAGCCTGTGTGAATACACACTGCTTTCTGTGGAATCTGTTATCACTAAAAGCAGCCCATTATGGAATCTGACGAATGTAAACAACTGTAAACGGCCACAAGCAGACTCTAAGCACTCGCCCTCAGCCTCAAAACCACCCAATCCAAACACGGCAACATCATGTGAGCACAAACGTTCAATCTTATCTGATGTGACACTTTAAAAAGCTATTTAAACAGCTTAGTGGAATCTGCACAAGGAGCTGCATCACGTGGCGTCAGTCTCGTCTGCCCACTTTCACCCAGAGGCTCCCAACACTTACGGCTCCTGTCCCCCAAAACATTAACAATTGGCCTTTTTTGTTGTGTGTTAAATACTACTTTGTAAATATTTACAGTTCAATTCATCTCAGTTCATTTAGGACTTATTGAAAACAAAAACGTACAATAGTTTATTTGGGCTTCCAACATAAATACAACATGGTTCCCTATATAGACTGTTACAGCTTTCTGTGAACACTGTTTTTTTTCTTTGCTTGTGTGTTTTCATCCAATCAGGACACACTGGCCATCAGCATCTTCTGTTCCTGTTTCCATCAGAACACAGGAGGGATCTCGATATTGGCGTAAAGCCCACAGATTAACAGACAGGAAGGAGATAGAAAAAAGGGTCCGTGACCTTTGGGGTCATCGGTTCTCTGTTCGGTGCGTATGAACCTTCTCGTCGTAGCCCTCGGAGATAACCTCCTTCAGGCAGTTTCTTAAGCAGCTACTTTCTCCATTAAGGTTGATTCCCTGATTTCCTGCATCCATGTCCAGTGAAAAGACAGAACTAACTTAAAGGGACCACCGACATTATTTTAATTTTAAATGGAAATGCCTCATTGAGATTAAAAATCTCCTTTACAAGAGTGTCCTGTTGTGTCCGACATGTTTGTTGACCGATAACCTCTCCACATGAAGTCTGCGATAGCTTATTAAACAAGAATAATTGTGTGTAACTGTATTTAAAATATGTGAAAATACACATGCTTCATTTCTTAAACTTCATCCCCTGATGATCCGTAGTTTTTTAAGAGTGTGCACCTCATTATAATGTCTCAAACCACATTTATTAATTCAGATTTATGCAAGGGATTAAAACAATTTTTTTAACGTTACACTCTGTGGTTTCTTTATAGTTCAACAGGCTTTTTTGTGGGAGAGGAAGCCAGCAAGCTGAGGGACCACTTAATGCACTGCAAAGCTCTTCGGAATATATTAAGTTAACTTGTGGCTCAGATCTCCCTCCAGAATCGGGACATGAAAGATTCTCTCCTTTGTCCCTTTCCACATTCTTCCTGCAAAGCGCTTATCATGCAAGCAAATGGCTTTCAAAGCCTCTCTATCAAGAGCGGACAATGTCTGAGACTATGTAAAGTATTTCATTTGACACTGTGAAGACAAAAAAACTGAAAGGCAAAGACCTCATTAAAATGACTGTTTACATTATGTCTTGATTTGTTCCAGTCATTTAGACAATTTCTAAGAATGACTGTCATTTTATTGGCTCGTAGCAATCCAAGATAAACACCAGTGTCCACCGCCGCCCACTATATCTCGCTATAATTTTTAATTACGTAAGGAGGGCCTGAGATATTTCAAACAGCTTCCCTAGAGCTTTCTTCTCGCTGCCCGACTACTGTGCAAGTTTAGTACATGCATTTTAAAAAGTGTTGCTTTAATCCACAGAAAGTCAAATTTAGACTTTCCAATACTGAAACCTACCAGATGTAATCAGCATACTTTCCCACGGGAGGTGAGGTACAGTCACACAATAGGCTCGGACTGTCCTGGGACAAATTGCTCCAATCATCCGTGTTGTTTTCCAGTACCTTAATGGTAAGGTATGTGTGAGGTGCATTGTGTTTGAGTCACACAGATCAGCAGCAAGGATCTCTGCTCTACAGTTCAACTTTGACTACTGACCGGAGCCTCATTGTTCCCCAGCATTTCCTAACCTCGGAGGAATTCCTCCTCCAGGAAATATGGCTTACAAGAGAAGGCACCAAGCCCAGGCACTTGCAGAACCCTCCCCCTACCCTTCACCCTTCTGGCAATATCTACTGCGTGATCAGCTCTATCCTTTTCCTTTTTCCCTTCTCCCCTAGAGCAATATTTCCTTCAACCTTCTCCCTGCTGCTACTCGGAGTCTCCTGGATTATCCCACCAGGGATTCGCACAGAGGGGGCCCAGGTTGACCTCCATTAAGACCTCTAGACAGACAGAAACCTGGTGGTTCCTAACTGGTTCTAGCATGGTAGTAGAGGAAGGGGGGAGGCAGCCGGTGTGCTTGTGTCTGATCAAATTAAAGTCTTCCTTATGACCCCTCTCTCCCCCGTGGGGCTGCCTTTGATCATCCTCAATACTCTCGTAGACCGCCCAGATGATAAGACACTAGATAATAGTGACTCTTTGTCTTTCTTTCTCACTTTCTAGCTTCTTTATTATCATCATCCAGCTCCATGAGCTGCAATGCGCAGCTAAACCAACAATTGTAATCTCTTTCGCAGTCAGATCTCAATCAGATGCATCCATGCTGACATTCCCGGGCCAGAACAGAGTTGCCTTGTAAGGATCAGACACTCCTGAAATGAATCCCAGTTCCAGCACCACAGGGGTTGATAAAGGAGGGTTGGCTGCATTCCCCAAACCCCCACCGCCACGGACAGAGGACACATTCCCTCATGTAATCGCCTCCTCCTTTTCTCCAGTGATGCCACTTCTAAGAAAGGCCAAAGAGAGCTCCATCCCCTCCCTGGTCCCTCTGTCCTCCATTAGAAACATCTGGGCAGTGGGAGGGAGGTCAGGGTGTTCACATTCATGCACGTGGTCTGGGAAATAGCACTCTTAATGACAAACAACACCCTTTCGACCTGACATCCTAGCAAAGTTCCCACCGCAGTAAGAAGCTTAAACTGTTGAGAAAGTGTGGAGGAAGCCGTCAACACATCCAGTCCAGATCACATGGTATCAGTGTTTCAAGGTCATGAACATCCACAGCTTTCCTTGTCATTAAGACTCGATTCCCAACTTTACACTGTGTCTGGTTTAAACAGAGGACATTTCCAATGTTTCCTGTCCCTCCTTTCTTTAGGGTTAGGTGCTGTTATTTAATGTAACATCATTAAGCTGACAGCCCATCAGGCCTGTGTTGCTGCAACTGAGCGCTGTGCTCAGTGTGCAGCCGGAGCCGGTGGTTTTCATTTGAGTCCACCTGCGCTGTCCTTGGCAGAACTCGCCACACTTCTGGATTTCATCAAAAGTTGGCAACGGAAGCAGCAATCTGCACTCATACGGCATTTTCTACGCTGATTGAGAAGTGAGGTAATCATGTGGATGAAATAGTGACGCTGTACAGCACAAGTCACAAAGACAATGTGAGCAGAAACACACTCAAAGAAGTGTCCATGCTGAATTTCATCACGTTCTCGTTCAGATACACAGCGTATTACTTATGCATAAAAGGTAGATGCAATAACCTTAACTGATGCACTGCATCTTCAACATGTACGCTACTGTCAAAACTGCCTAAATAGTACAAATTATATCAGATTGTGGTCATAATATGGATTTTGTTAAGATTTTAGGTTTATATTTGTTAAGATTTGAGCTTTATTTATCTTAAATGATGGAGCGACTTAAAGTAGTCACTGATCCGAGAAACCACTGTGAGCCTCTATACACCAGCCTCTAACAGCTGGGGAAGAGGATTAAACATCACACCGGCTGTGCAAGAACTAAAGCTGTGCCATGCCTCTTTCTACCTGATTTTCACACTTGTCATCAGAAAAGTTAATGTGTCCATCAGAAAAGTGAATATGTCTATCTGAAAGGTGGGGTGGGTTGAGAGTATCACGGTGTATTCGTATGTTGACAACCCACTCACGTTATTAAAATGGTTATGAACATGTAACACTTAGTTCTGCAGCCCTGCTGCACGCCAAAGTCAAGTGCTGTTGTTTGGGTTGCTTACTCTGCGCTTGTCATCTTCTTGAGTGGTTTATTGAGTAAATGATGCTCACTACTTACCGAGAGGAACTCTAGCGTCCCGACGTAATCCCGCTCAGTCTTCAGAAGTTCATTTAGGACGCACACTCGCAGTCGGAGCTGTTTCTCCAAGTCCTTCCCGCTCTCAGCTCTGTGCTCGCTTCTACTCTCCTCGGTCATATTGATGGGATGAGAGATGCAACAAACACCCAAGAAAAACCTGTTTTCCTTCGACAGACGCCTCACGAAACAGGTTTCAGTGGCGAAAGTGTAACGTGTGCAGCATGGTCAACGCTGAGAGGAGGAGGGGAGGGGGGAACCGGTGTCTGTCCTGGAAGTCTAGAAAAAGTAGACAAAACACCTCCTTTCTTTCTTTTTTAAACGCGTGAAAAGAAAGTTTAAATTAAAACAAAGATGGAAACGACACGACAGCGCTAGGCTGCTTCCCACAGCGCGTGACCGAAGAGTGTGCAACAAGTGGACACCAGTTTGGAAAGTTGAGTCAATGTGACTCCAAAAATCTTCATCCTGATCCAGCCTCCCTGCAAGCCTTCAATGCGGAGAGCAGGACCAGTGTCACGGTAGCCGCAGTGCACACGTGACATTTTCCGGTTTCAATTTTCAGTATAAAACTGCAGTGACAGGTTTTGAGAAGAAGAAAACACAGATGAACATATTTAAACCATTTTTGTTCATGATCATGCAGATGGTCTTTAAACAACTGCAATTACAGGTGATAGTTGTTGAAATGGTAATGCAGGGGAATTTAAAGGTACACTGGCTGAATAGATACCATAATAAATATGCTTATGTATCCTTTTAAGTTGAAGGGACAATTACTGTACTTCCGGGGAAATTGACAGTATCTCCATTTGGCTTTACACTCCTGAATACTGGACAAGGTAGGATAATGTTTCCAACCTGTTACATTAGATAATAAACTGAAGAAAGTATCAGTCGGTAGAAAAGTCTAGTTTAATTGCTCAGACTACAGTTTTACTTCGCCCAATTCATGGAATGGGGAAAATAAAGTTATTTGTTTGAAAACTCCTTGGTTCTGCCATGACTGAAACTAGTGTCACTGCAAAAAGTTCATCATGCAAGAGAATGCTGTTCAAATTATGATAATTACTTGATTTGCTTTTGTTTTCTTCGTAATAAAGCACAGCGGTCGGTTAATGAATTAATGAAATTCAGTCAAAGAATCTCTGCTCAGATCACTAGATGGGTCACCTCTAAGAAGGGCTTGAATCCTTTTTTGAGTGTGTAACTGGAACAATATCACTGTTATTGGATCAATATCACTGTAAAGCAATACAAATAATAAAGTTTAAAAAAATAGTAGAGTAATAAAAAGAAGGGAAAAAATAATAACAAGTAATTTAAAGTAATTAAAAAGTAATAAAAAATGAAAAAGTAATGAAAAAGTAAAAAAGTAATTAAAAATGTCAAAAAGTAATAAAAAGTCCAAAAGTAATAGAGTACTAAAGTAATGAAAAAGTCCAAAAGTAATAAAAAGTGCAAAAGTCTTAAAAAGTTAAAAAGTAATACAACGTTTTAAAGTTATTAAAAAGTTAAAAAGTAACTAAACACTTTTAAAAGTAATCAAAAATAATAAATCAATACAAAGTTAAAAAGTAATACAAAGTAATAAAGTTATAAAAAGAAGGGAAAAGGTAATACATTAGTGAGGTTCCTTAACTACTATGAAAAACAAACAGTTAATAACCAAGTAATTTAGTTGGTATGAGTCTGCTTTAATCTCGCTGCATCTAGTCAGGTCACAGTCGGGAGAAAAGGCTGAAAGACGACTGAGAACGCGAGATCTGGCACATGTGCAAAGGGTAGTCCCCAATTAAACACATTTATTTTGCATTGATATGCACACAATCTAACCTAAATAAATCTAACAAATGAAAGTATTCCTACACTTTGTGTTACCCCCATTAAATTTAAATATCTTCAGCCTGTAATTGATTTAATTAAATGTATCGAAGCATATTTAAATGTATCACCTCTAAGGAGGGCTTGAATCGTTTTTTGAGTGCTGTAACTGGAACAAGATCACTATTTTTGGATCAATGTCACTGTTAAGTAATACAAATTAATACAATTATAAAAAATAATAATGTAATAAAAAGAAGGAAAAAAAGTAGTTCAAAAGTAATGACAAATTAAAAAGTAATAAATAGTAAAAAAAAGTAATGAAAGTACCAAAGTAATAAAAAAGTAAAAAGTCATGAAAAGTACAAGTCATGAAAAAGTATGTAAATAATAAAAAGTACAAAAGTAATGAAAAATTAATTCAATTACAAAAGTAATAAAAGGTTTTAAAAAAGTAGAACATTAATGAAAGTACAAAAGTAATTAAAAAGTACAATTGTCATATAAAGTTTTTAAAAAGTAATTAGAAAGTAATAAAGTAATAAAAAGTATAAAAGTTATGAAAAAGTTACAAAGTTATGAAAAAGTTGTAAAAAGTGAAAAAGTAATAAAAATGAATAAAGCAATAAAAAGTGAAAAAGTAATAGTAATACATTAATAAAAAGACAGGGAGAAAGTATTACAGTAGCAAGATTCATTCTAAACTACTATGATATCTTTGTTTAGAGAAGCCATTTGTACATTTCAGTTTCCATCAGTTCTTTAGATTAAAAACACGTACAATGAATTAACTTAAAGGAAAGAGGGCCTGCACTGTATATTAGACATCTCCTCACACAATGACAACCTCTTTAAATAGACTTCATCCTTTCCTTGCTGATTGAGCTACACACTGGTTTAAAAATCACTTTTATTGCCAACAGAAAAGGGACATTGTGGACTGTGAGGGTCTCGAACTCGGCATCAGCCAGAGCTTCAATATTAAGGTCCTTAAAAAAAGATAACACAGTATTTCTCATTCATGAGACACGGTTGCATTTTGAAACACATTCAGACCTGTTTCATCCTCAGCATCATCACATTCAGGCTGTATTCATTTGTGACCATTATTTGACAGGCAACATGTCTAACAACACACGTGTGCTTATTGATTGTGATCGACAGAGTTTGGCCATTCTAACAGACAAACTGAACATTTATTTGAGCAATGTCCCCGTTCCAAATGTATCCTCTGCCATTTTATATTATTAGATTTGATTTAAGATCCTTCTGTTAATTTAGCAGGCAGATGCTGCCACAGGAAATATTTCCACACTAATTATGTGAATCCTGTCCAGTTGCAATCCGTGTAAATAATATCCAATTATCATTCTGCAGGCAACTGATGCTTGGAATTTGGGTACAACTTCTTATGTGGAAAAATGCAGGAAAAAAAAAGCTAAAGGCATGGAGGCGCAAAGATGCAAAAACGACACACACAAAGATGAACAAACAGTTATAGGAAATCCTTTTCCCTCTCTGACCTGAGAGCTGTCCCATAAGTCCATCTTTTCTCCCAGTGCAGGAAGAAGAGAAGAGCTCCTTGAAAAGCTGGTTAAGTGTTTACATTCTGCATTAGACACTGTCAGTCATGTAGTGCTGAGTTAAATAGCAGCACAATCAACACTAGAAGCTTTAATTTCACCAGCCGTGTACGTCTTTTGAGGGGATTTTATGGAAGCCATTTGCAACCCACAATAATCATTTAAGGATTAACATTTCAACAGGTGGGGGATTCAGTGAAAGCCATTCTTCAGAAAATTGTTCCGTGACGTTCAGTTTTATGCATCTCAGCGTATTCCAAAGAGTCTGTCTGTAAAAACTAATTCACCAAAAGAGAAAATGGATCCGGCGGAGGACTGCTGCCCTGATTCATCAGCACCAGAGGAAGTCTTTATTTGATGGAGCATTTTATGTCTCAATTGCAGGTTAGTGTCAGTTGTGTGGGAACTGGTCCTTAAACTTGAGTAAATGTTGACGTATACTATACTCTGGTGGTTACATTAAGTACTGCATTTCTCGGGTTTATATCCTGATGATAAAGTTGTGTATTGTATTGTTTCTTTACTGCCACCAGATGGCGCTATTGTTTAAGACTAAAATACTGATCCTCCTCTGAATGAAAGGAGGAGTTCCATCAAACAGCTTAAGTTAATTTAGGAGTCTATTCATTGACAAAGCACGTGGGAGTCTTAGTGGGCCTCGGTCCCAGTCTGACACTTCATGTAGTAAATGTGGGTCCTAATCTGACAAAAAAGTTGAGAAACCTCTTCAACATTTGCGGGTATACCAACTTAATTATAGCCTCTATATTAGTCATTCCAGTGCAGGTACATTTCCAGACCTTCATCTTTTATTGCCCATGACTGTTCTGTGGAATTAATTTCTATTTGCGGTTTAGTGCTGCTGTTTCCTTGCCGAGTGCTGCCAGTGTTCTGTTCTTCCCATTGGAAGAGGAATGTTAGACTGATATGAGCTGCCTTTTCTGATTATTTGCTCTTACAATCAAACGTGAGGGCCGATTACAGTGTTAATATACACTGATATGGACACGTTAGCCTTTATTTACACCCATGAGACTTTCAGTGAATCAGTTTATGGCAGCCAAAACCAACATTCCTTCATTACATATCTCCAGTGGTGTCAGTCAAACAAGGTGGTTTTGTCTTTTGTTCTGATTTATTCCTAAACACAGGGTTATCCAGTATGTAGTTTATCCTTCTCCAACTATAACAGCTTATTAAACCGTAAAGGAGGAAAACATATACCGGTATGCGTATAGATCAGATAACAACTTTTCCTGGCAGATGTGTAATGCCTGTACAACAGCTATAACAGTTACATAAAGGAAATGAAGATATTTGAAGAGAACATTCATCCAGTGTCATTTGATAGCAGAACTACAGCCTGGGTGGGCCAATATGTATTACAAAAAGGCCATTCATACCCAGCTCCAGGTTGTATACGTAGCATTCTCTGCCCACTGGTTAATGTGCAGTAGTTCATATTTCAGAGGTGTATAATAAAACCCTGTGTGTTGCTCAACTTTATAGTATTCTTGTCTTGTAGCTCATCTGTTTTGCTCCTCTTCTGTTTCCTGAGTGGCTGATGAGAATAACAAGTAGTAAAATGCATCCTTTATCACTTCTAGTCCTCACATGATATGGTTCCTATCATGATCATTAGATACTGTATTAAAAATATCAGTATATATTGTAAATTGATATCAGATAAAGGGGTTTCTGTGTTATTAGAAACGTATTATAACTATCAATTATTTACTTCAAGAAAATTGATTAATATCCTTTAATTTGATGTGAATTATACATAAAATATATTCATCTGGATTTTCTGATCTTCTTTAAATCCAGTTTTAAAATGTCCACATTTCCAAAATTGAGCTACATTTCTATGCAACGAGGAAGAATATGTGTTAACTCATCATGTCAGATTATTATTACATGATTTCATCACAAAACTGAAAGGAATAAATCCCTTTGAAAGAGAGACTTGACAATCAAACTCAATTGTGACAATTAAAGTAAATTAAATGAAATCTGTATTTATTAGACATGTGAAACTTGTTTTTATGAACTTGTATTGACTCTTATTACACCCTCAATATTTAGCTGATTCAATTTGGTCTCCGCATTGTGCCTTAAATCAAAATTACACACTGCTTTCTTTGTACCTCGTGTTTGGTTTATGACCTGTAATTAAATCTTTTTAGGCGGGTACATCGGCCCTCAATAAATGTTCAACCCACTTTTCCCCCTGTCATATTCAACAGAAAACTACCCAAAATGTAATTATTTATTTTTCCAATATCGCAGTTTTTTTCCATGTGAGTTACTATAGATTATATAGATTTATTTTTTCCATCTGCTAAAAATAATAAAGGTTGCTCATTTAAAGGGCCAACAATCTGAAAGGTTGGGGAAAACATGTGCAATTCCTTGACACTCTTTCTCCAACCATATGCTCTGCTGCCAAGGCGCCCTGCTTTTCATTTAGCCTCAGTCCGGACTACCCTGATTTCAATTACTGTATGCAAGTCTTTGTGCTTTGTAATCCAGCAGATGGAAGTCTGCGAGCTGCAGATGTCTGTGCAATGGGTAATGTAACTCATGTTTCATCTTTTGTCTCACAGTGACACATGATTGCAAACGTAAGTTCTTGTTATTGAGATTATCTTCCTATACATTCTCCAGACTGTGCACAATCTTTAACCCCCTCAACTCCTTTTCTTTACTTCTACCCTCAAGGTCAAAAGGTCATTGGTGTGCACTCACAGACCTAAACCCCCCCCCCCATCCCCCCTCATCACCACAAGCAGAGAAAGCCGTACCCTCATGATTGCTGCATGATTATCAAAGAGCTCATTCACACATCTGAGCACAGTTTGAGACTCGGAGAGGAACATGGTGATTTATTGGACCTCAGTGCCACTCTAAGAAAGATGCTTGTTTCTTCACCTTCCCGCAGACCACAGCCCAAGGCACTGCCATGAGCCCAGCTCTGCGTTATGTGTAAAAACAACACTGAGACCATCCCACCAACTCCCACCGTTCCCTTCAGCCTACGTCTATGTGCCCAGCAAGTAACGCTTAAATGACCGGCCAACCTTTTCCTGCGGGCGCTTTCACTCTCCCCACAAATCCCTGAACACGATACACATGGAACGCAAAGCAAGCATTTTATGAATATGCTTCTGTGTGCAGCTGTGTCGCGGTGCTTGAAAAAATAATTCTGAGTTAATGTTATGTTTGAAAAGCAGCTCAGTCAGAAAACACCCTCTTCAAACCGTGGTGCATTTAAGTTTTAACTCACATTTTCCAATTAAGATGTGGATTTTTATGGTGTTTTAACCACAAAGGTTTTCTTTGATGTTCTTCAAAATTTAGTTTGTTGACATGTTAGTTTTCCTTCCTAGTTTTTTTGGGTTCCAACAGACTTATATATGTACATAAAATATTGCAAAGTTGACAACGGTTTGTGTTTCTTTTTTTACTGTAATAATCTTTCTCATTGTGTTGCACATTTAGTGCAGGTCATGCGATACAGAAATTACATTTTTTTCCGATTGCTAAACGACAATGGGCACAACTGGAGTCACATGTGCAAAACTCTAACTACAGTCTGCACTACCAACAGTCACCTGAGCTGAACAGTTCACATCACCTGCAAAACTCATTCCAAGCAACACAACTCTTAACACATGGCTCAAAACACGCTCAGTGCAGCCATCACTATGCACACCCCTCAGTGAGACAACACACACTGTCACTCAGAACACACGGAGAGTCAAAACACCAGCATCAAACACCAATACACAGAATACTAACTTTTCATCTTTACAGTTTGAACAATTTCAGTTAAATTTCAGTTTTCAAAGAAAAGAGAGACATTCTTTCACGTGATTTATTAATTTTTTTAGAACATAACAATTCTTTAAGGTAAATGAAAATTAGCAGTTTGCTTCAATAGTCTGTAGTAATTTACGGAATTACAGTAATGAGAAAAAAAAGGTAGAAACTAAAAGTACATACTGTAATTCGAACAAATAATTGAGGGGCTAATCCTGCCTCTCTCTAGCATCAGGCCACATGTTTTCATCAACATCACATCTCATGTTCTCTCTTGCCATGGACCTGGTGAAGAACCTTCTGGATGCCTTATCCATCCCTGGCAGTCCTCTGGACTCCTCATCTGAAATAACAGCTTTTTGTCTTCCTCCACGTAACCGCTCTCTCCCTGCCTCCCTCCTCCCTCCACAAACCCATCTTCCTTGTTCCATTTCCAAAATGAGTCTTTCTGAGCTCTACATATATATATATATATATGTGTGTGTTCACTAACAAGTCTAAAACAAGACACCTGCTTAGCCTTTCAGCTGAAATTGTAATCATTAGTGTTTGAAAGGCACAAGACTGAAATCTATTCCGTTTTGAATGTGTGGTTCACAGTTTTGACAGCAGTGTGTTAGCAATTGAACAAAGTGCTGTGCATCCACAGTGTTGTGCAGGTTGTGGTTAAAGTCATGGGACAAGTGTGTAGAGTTTTGAAAACTGTGTTCAAGCAATGAAAAACCAACTAGAATTTGGTCCACATGAACTGCTGCTGTGCAGACTGTAGTTAGAGTTTTGCACATGTGACTCCAGTTGTGCCCACTGTCGTTTAGCAATCGAAAAAAAACTGTAAAACATTGTTGCTACACCAAATTAGGACATACCGGATGTTTTATTTTGTCCTTTTGTCTGTCAAAAAGACAAAGAAATGTACAGTATGTTACTGCACATATGGTAGTAATGTTGGAGAACCCATAACATTATGATTCCCTCTTAAACTCTTCGTTAGAAATCCAAATAGACTTTGTTAGATTTGGGCTATAAAGTATTGTCAACACCTAATTTAATCATGCTTTCAAGGCCAACTAAAAATAATGGGTAATATCCTGTCGTGGACTTCTGACACATGTCATCAATTTAAAATCTTGTTTAATCCTCATTAAAGTAAAGGAAAGTTTGCGACGTATTCAGCAATAAAACAATATTAGTTTTTTTAAAAGGGCAATGTCTAATGGCTGCAAATCCCTAAAATATTGACTGTCAGTGTGGCAGATGACCCACAGTGGATTTGTGTTGTATATGGGAATTTACATCACAAAACAAAAAGCCTTTTATCTCAAAGCCATCGTGGACATTGATCTAAAAATGGTCACATCAATAAAATGTTCAGTTTAAAAATAAATGCAAAAGACGATTAGCCCAATGCTACTTAAACTCCATCCTCAAGTCATCAAGCTACTTATCCCTGCTCATGTGCACACCTGTGTTTTGCTAAAACTATTATCTCTACGGTTAAGACCCTAATTCCACTATTTGTACTTGTGGATTGAAGTGGGGATTGTCAAAAAACACTTTGCTGTGCTGTCTATACTGTGATGTCAGTGTGTGTGTGTGTGTGTGTGTGCGTGTGTGTGTGTGTGTGTGTGTGTGTGTATGTGTGTGTGTTTGTGTGTGTGTGTGTGTAAGTGTGTGTGTGTGTGTGTGTGTGTGTGTGTGTGTATGTGTGTGTGTGTATGTGTGTGTGTGTGTGTGTGTTTGTGTGTGTGTGTGTGTGTGTGTTTGTGTGTGTGTAGGGGAGGATTTTGGAGGAAGCAGGTAGTGTTTGGGACCTGCTGTATAGTAATTGGGTGCATAACAGGTGACACACTGTTGACACTGGAGAGAAGCATGTGAAAAATGTGCTGCTGCCATGATCACAAAAGGAAAAGGCTGACGGTTGACTTTGGCATTTAATCACTGTGTTGGGTGATATGTAGAGGATCAGACAGAGGCACAGAAAGCAGAGAATAACAGGGAGAGACACCTCAAGCTCAACAGAGGGATTCCTAGTGGAGCCAGGCCAAGGCACTGACAGAGCAGGTAGCTGGTTACTACTCGGCTTTGAGCTATAGAGGCATAAGCGAACAGGAAGCTGAGGATTACGGGGCTTAATATGCTCCTAATGTCCGAACCAGCAATTCTCTGGATTCAGTTTGTTTTTCCTCTCCATTGGGGACATACATTTTGGTCAAGTTTGGTACACACACATATATATATATATATATATATATATATATATATATATATATATATATATATATATATATATATATATATATATATATATACAGTATATATTTAATTTATACAAGAAAAGAGCTGAGTGTTTTCCTCAGAGGACCTGATCTGAGCACATCTAGAATGCGCCTGTGGTTCTGGAGAGATAACGATGAGTTACTTGCTACAGTTCATGTCAGCTCACAAAACTTTTTGCATTACTTCAGATCTAAAGAAACACGTATTTTGCCATTTAAAAAAAATCAATTTCCTGAATGAACATGTGTTCGGCTCACTATACATTATCCCTTGAGCACACAGTGCGCACCAGTGATCAGGGATCCAGTTACCAACTTCACCGACACCGGGCCACGTGACTCAGGTCCTCCTCATTTCAAAAAAAAAAAAAGAAGAAAAAGAAAGAGAGCTGCTCCCCAGCAATTCCCTCCAGAGCTTCAAAGAGGTGGTGAATGCCTCCCCTGTGCCAGATGATCAACTTTAGCACCTTTTGTACCTCGTGTGTCAGAGGGACAACTGCAGAGTGCGACACGGCAGAGGACAGACTTTACCCACTCAATCCCATTTGTGCTCTGAGAAGTTGGCGCGCATCCTTTTAAAGTGTAGCCCGTGTTCCGTCTGTGATCCGCTGTGCCAAGGATGCTACTGGACCAAAGGAGCGCATTCCGCGTCTCCGTTTTACTGGCTTGTGTGATAATCTGCAGTAACGTGCTATGTCCCGTCGGTGCCTACCTCTACAACAACCGCTACGCAGGGTGAGTAAAGACCCCCATTCATTTATTTCTGGGGCTCGTGAGAGACTGGTGTGCGCTCTCGTTGTGCAGGGAAGGCGCACTGCCGCTATCACATAGACACCCACACATCAGGACACGGGCGTTATCTTCAGTTGTAGAGGAGAGAGACTGAACAAAGAAAGTCTTTGTGATGACCACCCTTCTTCTTTGAGGACACATCTCCTGTTTGAGACATAATATAATGTTGTTTTTAGTTTACTCGAGAGTGATCGTGCTGTCTGATTCAGTGTTTGTTTTGATGTGCTGCAGAGAGGCATTCATGTTGCTCCACAGATGACACTTGGGGGATGCTTGCAGTGACAGTGGCCTGTCAAACTGCTCAAAGTATTCCTTAGAAAACATGATGGTGACCCCTTCATTTTCTTTTTGTAGTAATGTTTGTCTATAATCAGAGAGGCATTCTTTGTCATTTCCAAAAGGCTGTCAGTATGTCTGCACGTTTATGAAGCTAGACCCTAAAAGGACTTGGTAGCATATTAGAGGGTCTCCAATGGGACAACCTGGAGCTAGACACGTATAGTAATTTGGGTAAATATGTGAGACATGACATAGGCATGTGTGGATTTATGGTCTGTTTTTCAAAAAAAACATTCAATGTAGTTACACCGCTGCTGGAAACCCCCACCTCTGTGTCTAACAACATATATTTGTGATATAATCTCAAAATTGCGTAGTTCACGGCAGTCTAAAAAAGAAGATTGTCAAAATATTTCACATCATTCTGTAACAGAGATTTATTGAATGTAGATAAATGATGATTATACACAATCAAAACACTGCAGAGAGTCAACTTCTTGGTTTAAAACAAATTGCTTCCATCCCAGAGAGAGCACTGTGGGAGTAAACAGACTGACAATTTAAGGGCCGTTTTAGTGCCGAGAGGCCCGCAGCTGGCAGATTCAAAGCAAAAGGCCAGGCCGGCACTGTAACAAAAACAGTCTGTCATCTCCACAATCACTACAAGATGAAGAAATGGTTCAAGTTGGACTACAGTAGAGCTCTGGGGTGCCACTTTATGTAATCATGCACTGTGTGCTGTTGCATATGCATTGGTGAAAACAAAAAAAAAATCACCAGCCTGGCAAACTTCGATCAGCAAAGATTGAGTGAAGATGTGGAAACACTGTTTCAGACAAAAATAACATGTCTGGATCCCCCCACAATACTCTTACCTCCCAAAAATATGTTAACTTTGAAGTCCAACACGCCTTTGTTGCCTTGGAAACAGGCTTTTTTTGGGCACAGTGTTGGGGTCACTGAAATGGGGCGGCCACTCACGTGGGACACCCGCACCCCTTTTGTTCCTCGAACCTAAGAGTGGCCGACCACCACCTTTGTTTAGGGGGCCCAACTTCCTGTGTGACACATTGTAAAAAGCTCTTAGAAATAGGCGAAACATGAGAGAGGAAGAACGAGGTCTCAAAACAACCGGAGACATGAAAGTGAACACATAAACAACCCTGTGCCACGTAACTGGGCCGACACAGAGGGGCTGTAATTAAGAGACTGTAATGAATGATTGGCAGCGTGTTGCTTTAAGGTCCCTGATGTGCAGCGTGAAAGCAACACTAGATTCATGCTGAATAAAAAGAGCATCTTTGTTTTAATATGAAGGATGTGGCTGCAGAATGAGTTAGAAAGGCGGTCCAGCTCCTCTATTTGCTCAAGTGTTGGTTTAAATGATCTGCCAAGAGCAACTTCTGTGTAATCATCTGTATATTGAATTATAACATGTTTTATGAATGTATTCGAGCCTGGCGATATGGCCAAAATAATTAATATATCATTTTCTATGACTAATTTTGATAACAATATATAAAACTATATAGCATGTTTTCTGGTATTTTAATGAATAGATAGTCTACATGGTTTTGTATACTTGTGTGAATTAAATATAAGTAATTTAATTCAAATCTAAGTAAGTAAGTAAGTATTTGCTTATAAATTTGTATTGGTTTTGTTTCATGAGATCTCGATATTTATCCCGGCCTTAACATTACAGTTTTAGATTGATTGATTTTGTTCCTGTGTAAAGCAACATGTATTTACAAAATATGTTGCGGTGTCAAACACATTTATGTCGTAGATTATTCTTGTTCATATATTTAGGTGTTGTTACCTGCAGCACATATGACTGATTCTAGCTGCTACTGTAACCACCAAAGAATAGTTCCAGGCACTACCTGCCTAGCTGGAACAGAGACACATAATCCTGTAATGGTGTCACACACCGCCTGTTTGACTGGGTGTTGACCCTGTCATCTATACACTCTAAAAGAGGAACCACCCAGTTCACCTCAAACATCTGCTATTATAAATGTCCCCTTCCGTCAGGTAGTATTACCTGGGACTCCAGGGCCCAGATGTTTTTTAAATGTGCACTTAGTGAAAATAGTTACAGTCAATGTTAGTGCCGTAGAAAATGCTTGAACCTAAAAGAGCTCTGTTGTTTTTGCAGCGATCAAATCTTCAGGATAACCCCGAGTAATGAGGAGGAGGTCCAAGTGCTGCAGAAAATTCTGGGACACATGAAGGTTGGCACTTTTTTTTATATCCACACATGCTCCCTATTCTGACCTATTGTTGACAGTATGATCCCCATCACACACCATTTGAAATATTCCCACTTGAAGAAATCTATTGTGTTCAGATTTTCTATTGTTGTGTGTATTCTCTGAAACCTCGATTATAAGTGTTAAACTATTATTCTGCCCACATGTATGAGGGTGGGGGGAGAGGGAGTGTTGGATGTGACAGGCAGCCGTCACAGTCAGGACATATTCCCTCCTCTGAAAGACCAAGATACTGTTGAGAGGAGGAGCCCCATGAAAATAGTAATTTTGTATTCATTAGGATGTCTGAATGTCCCTTTCAGTAACAAACTATATGAACATGTGTGTTAGAAATAGTGAAATTAGGGGGGAAACCCTCAAGGACACAAAGGCCTCGCCTCTTTTACCATGTGGGAGTAATTACCCATCAGCCTCAGGATCATTGATGACCTTCCTTTGCACATTGCTTAGGTATATGAATACACAGCAAAGATTCTAGACGTGTGCAGCAAATAGTCAACACTTCTTTGAATGAATTGATTCAATAGTCGAATAAACTAAAAAGCTTTTCAGCATTATTATCTCCCTGCAGATGAATTGTGCTTCTGCAAAACCAAAGCATATTTTTGTAATATTTGTGTGATAATTTACGAGTAATAATATGTGACTAACTGAACAAAGGCAACATAGAAGCGCTGGTTGCATAAAGGCTTCTATGTCTGTGCAGCCGTATGTCATACTTAGCCAAAGTCAATAAATCAATCGATCTATCGATGTTTGGAAAGCAGTCCAGCGCTGTGTCTGATTTAGATTTTATTTTACTGAAAATGTATCAAGACATTTTTGAAAAACAGAAGAAATGGTGCGATGATTTTTATCGTTAAATCTCAACACAAGTGTGAAGCCCTAATGAAATACTTTATATAACAAAACAACGGTGCAATATGGGGCAGCAGGAAGTTTCCTGGTAAGAAAACGATGTAATATGGTACTATTTATAGAGAAAATAGAGGCAAAGCTCTGTGACAGTGTGTGTGTTAGTTTTGTTGAGTTTAAATGTAGTTCATGTTCAGAACAATTCCCTTGAAATAACTGCTTCATTAAATATAATTGAATTGAATAGCTAACTGAGTAAATAAAATATGAAGAATTCAATGAAAACATCTTAGGGATTTTCTTTGGGAGAGCTGCAGAGATTTCGATCTGCCGTGGCAGTGTGGGCCGTTTCTCCAGTTTGTGTTGGTCGGCTTGTATCTGTGCAGCCAGACGCCACGCAACAGTAATGAAAGGCATCTGTTCGGGTTCAGGTCGGGCTTTTTGTTTGATGGTCCAGAACCAATACCGCTCCGAGCAGGGAAAGAGCAGAAGAGGGCAAAAAGGAGGATTCAGTAAATGTTTATGATTTGCGGCGAGGGCTTCGAGAGCCAGGGGGCTGGTCTGGACACGGCCAAATGTTTATGCCCGTAAGGACAGCGGACACGGCGCTCCGAGGCCAGCCGAGGCCGTGCAGCCACTGTTTGGACAGCTGTGGACATGTGTTTTCAGTAGCTTAGCCGCGCTGCCATGCCTCCAGTGCAACAGTCAAACTCCTCAGGCTAGCAATAAGGTCAAATAATACACAACTACTGGGCAGTGCAGAATGCAGGGGAATCAGGAGTCAGATCCATCAATAGATAGAATAACCCATTTATTTGAGTTATCGATCAATCTATTTGTTTGGCTACACTCTGTGGTTGACTGATATTTAATCTAAACCGTTAAAGACCTGTGAAGGAGTTTTGCCTTTTCCAAACACATGGCCATTCCTAAATGGTTGACTATAGATAATACAGTCGAGTAAATACCTTTCAAAGCTTTGCATTGTAAAGATAAGATATTGCTACATAATAATAATCACAAAAGGTTAATAATTAACACTCAGCTCCTGGAGAACATGTTCATGACTGGAACTGAAATGGCACATGAGATAATGAGTGTTGATACTGGGATACTTATTTTCATTTAATTATTTGATGCATATATATATATATATATATATATATATATATATATATATATATATATATATATATATATATTTAAATTTGATCTATAATTTCCAAAAACCTGAAGCTGATGGCTTCAGATTGGTTGCAAACACTTCAAAACCCAAACGTTCAGGTTATTATTGCATCAAACAAAGAAGAAGAGAAGACCCTCACATTAGGGAACCTGGAATTATGCAATGTTTAGTATTTTTGTTTGACAATTGTCTTTGAGAATGAATTGATCAGCAAAACAGGTACTGATTCTGTTGATTGATCTATTGGCATATTGTTTCTGGGACAGACATGCGTAACACATCTTCAATGTCGATTGACAAAAGGAGTAATTGTCACTTTCCTGGATCATAGAAGATTAGTTTGAAAGGTTCCAGAGATTAAATATGTGAAACAGATGTAGGCTACCATCAATAATCACAGTGGCTGCTGTCATTGCTTCCTAAGACTTGATCCATTATTTACTGTCCATGGAGCCGTTGTCTATTGATGACATCATCACAATGTCTCTGTGAGATGGATTCAGTGAATCTGAAGCTGGTTATCTTTCGGTCTGGAAATGAGGGGAACTAACTTCCTGATGTCTCCGCTGACTGGAGACCTCACCGTTGACAACCAAACTGCAGGAAGTCATTGCACTTGGACAGGAAATAATCAGATCAAACCAAGAAACTAGAAAGTGTGAATTTGTGAGCTGTGGAGATGCTTGTGGGTGGATTGGGTTTCCTTTGTACTGATTCCATTCCTGATGCTCAGCTCAGCTAACCAGCTACTGGCTGTAGTTCATATTCAGAAAGTGATACCAGTCTTCCCATCAAACTTTCAGAAAGAAAATGCATAAACGCATTAACCCAAATGTTGTAAAACAGCTGGTATCTTTGTTTTATTAGATACTATCTAACAAACAAACGTGTCGTACTTTGATGATGACCTGTTTCCTTTTACTTGACTAAAGCTACGTCTTCACCGCAACTGCCTTCAGGAAAGCCATCTCTTTTTATTGAACTATAACTTTTTCTTTCTTGTGCTGCCCGTGCCTGTGTTACATCAACCAAGATAACACACAATTAATTTATAGCTACCCTGGATACATAGACCCACATAAAAAAGGAAGAATCCCATTAAGAGTGAGGACACAAAAGATGTATGAAGCAGACAAAGAATGCATCTTAAGGGCTCATAAACACAGCTATTAAATAAACTGAGAGAATTGTTACTGAAGAGTTGCGTTATCTGATCAGGGATATTTAAGTGTCTTATATGCGTATGTGTTTTGGATTTGTGTGATTAACAGCAGAGTGAAACATTGAGGTACTTCACTATTTAAAAATACCGTAAAATCACAGCAGCAGAGAGCTCCAGGGCACCAAACAATCCAACTGAGGATTTTCCCCTCTCTAAATAAAGTTAAATTAATCTGGTATGCACTCTGTAAACCATTAAACCACTTGACACATTAACAAGCATGTGTGCCAGCCGGCATCTTTGTGCCCCCATGTTCGAATGAAAGCTAGTTGAGGAGGCAGAAACACTGAAAGTGCGATATCCTCTCTGCAGTGACTACTGTGTGTCCCATCCGTCGGGCAGCTCTCTCTGTTATTTTATCAGTTACAACACGATGTCTGTGTTTATATGGCTGGCTTTTGAGCTGAAGCTAACAGACCCGAGTATCAGGGCCCGATAACAGGCGCTGAAAGACAGGATTTCTGGAGCTAACATGAGGTCAAACGGAGAGGAAAGCAGAGGGAGCATCAGGTGGTTGATGGGACACATCAGAGAGGGTTTTGCCTCATTAACGCTGTCGAGCCATCAAGATGCCCCCGATCGAGTCCATCACTGAAGGTAGAGACTAGTGGAATATTAAACTGGCCACGTCTTAACAAAACAAATTGGTCATCAGCACTAAATGTTTGGGGCTATTTTAAACACCCAGCAGATAAGATAATAAGATCAACTATTTTTGTAAAACATATGCTCTTTAACCCTTCACTTAAGTCGGGGCAGTGTTTTGGACCGTTGTGAGTGTCCATACTGGCTTTGTCAAGTGGAGCAGGTATCAGCCAAAACGTAACAGATCCACATCAAATACAGATTTTTATCAACATCATTATTCATTTCTTTCACAATCAGCTTCATTGAAAGCTGTGTCCACAAGTAATCCCTTGCCCCATGTTGCCTCATTCAAATTATTTCCCCCTTGCAGTCTTTAAATGAGGGAAAAGAGACAGTGGCATTGGGTTGGCAGAAACCCATTTGACCTGAATTATTTTCCCTTTTAATTAAATGTTCGGCATTTAATTTGCGGGATTAGTCCAAAACAGGCATTAGTGTCAGATAATGTTTGTCCATGAACGGTCTAGATTTAATGTCACAAAATAAACAGATCAGGCAATTAAATTAAAATGACAGTAAGAGGGGATTCATTGTATCTCTATCACTCACTGCTACTCTTCTTTGTGTGTGTGTGTGTGTGTGTGTGTGTGTGTGTGTGTGTCTGTGTGTGTGTGTGTGTGTGTGTGTGTGTGTGTCTAATATGTTTCTCCTGCTCCTTTAGGTGGACTTCTGGCAGCCCAACAGTGTGACTCTAATCTGTCAAAATGAAACTGTGGATGTCCATGTGCAACGCAACGACACGCAGGGTTTACATGCACGCTTAAAGCAGCAACATCTTGATTATCGGTAAGACTGGAAAGCCCACCAGCAATTACTACAGAAACACGCCACAGGACACACTCATGCTCCCTTATGTACCCTCACATAATCGTGTATGCTGAGCGTCTACACCCAGAGATGCATCTGTTGCAATTACCCAGCTGTCCTCAGCCAGAATATATGATTTGCACATGCCGAGTCGACGATACTTTGCATGCAAAAAAGCTTCCTCAAAGCTACGACACACACATGCATATCAGAGCCCCTCTCCCAATCTGCTCCAGAAGCAGCTCTTTCATCTCCCAGCTCCATCCCTCATCACAATTAACATTGAAATTATGGAGTCTTATCAAAGAGGCCGCAACTAGAAAGAATCCATTGTCATCTCTTTCCGGAGGGGGACATTGCAGATCTGAGGATGAGGGTTTCTTCTACTTGCCATGTTTTTTGTCTTATTTTATGGACATAATTGTGCATACAAGGACCTTATGAGGAAGTGTATTTTAGGAGTCTGGCTGCCCACATAGCCGCTTTGAAAACAGATCACATCGTCTGTTGTAGGTTGAGTAGGAAGTGAGGAGGCATAGGGTCTGATGACACGCGGGAGCAGTCTTTAAACAACAACGATGGGGATAATGATGGTCTTGGTCTATTTATAACACATTTAATGTACTGATAGACAGCAGTGTTGATACTCATATAATGTGTGCTATGTAGAAAAGTGGGTTGGATGTTGGAAAAGAAAGGGGGGTGAGTGAGGGCAGTTGCATAAGCGGCGTTAGGAATGATTCAACAATACATTCAGCACCCCTTCATGCCAACGCTCAACATTATATTAACTTAAAATGCATTGACTGCAGTCAAACAGGGGTTATAACAAATTATTAAATGGGAACGTCTGCAAAATAATTTATTGGAGTAAATGATTAATTCTTTTAGTATGCAGATATTTGCACAAGCTTTTTATGGCTCTTGGACAATTGAAACAGTCATGAATAAATTCATAAACTACAGACTTGTTAGAATGTGTAATGATGAACCAACACTAAAATGCACAGTAACTTATTATATTATACCATCAGGTCTTCCTTATTGGCCCGCTGTTGGCTCACTCGCTCACTCACTTAAAAAGAAAGATTAAGTTATGCAAGAGGTGGATAAACAGACACAACACAAACAGCAACCAAAAAGAGTTTAAATAGCTTATTACTATTAATACTACTACTATTTAATAGTAATGGTGAAGATGCCACGTGATTATAATATCTTCCATGTGTCTGTCTAACTTCCTTTCTTCCATCCGCAGCGTGTTTATCTCCAATCTGCAGAAGGAAATTGAAAAGCAGACGGGATATCGCTCCTCTCGCAGGCGGAGGTCAGAGTCTCAGTATGACTACGAGGTTTACCACTCTCTGGAAGAGGTGTGAAGCCCAGCGTCTACCGGCCTACCTATCTCTCGCTCTCCTCTACTCTCCACTCTAATTCTCACACAGAGTAAACAGACATCCTCTCTAAGGTGCTCTCAAACTCCCCCATTGCACAGGTCTCTCTTTCCCAGCCTCACACACAGCCACACACACTCTACTTCAGAGCCTTCAGGTCCAACAGCCTCCTGGTTCATGAATCCGCCAGAATCCGGTTCCCACACACAGATCCCGAGAGCTCACACACATCTTTAGAGGTCTGAGCTTTGATCTCTCTTGTTTACATTGGTATTGCTTCTATTATTTCAGTTTTTACCATGTAAAGTGCCTTGAGTACCTTTTAAAGTGCTACACAAATGGAATAAAATAATGACTATGATTGTCCTCCTCTCTTTCGGTGTAAAACACACACAACCTATACACACACTCCACAGCCACTTAGACCTGTGTGTCTGAAGAGGTTTTCACTCTAGCTGAGAAATGGCTTTTCAATTGTCTGAAATGTAAGGCTCATTAAAACCGTTCTATTTGGTGCATTTACTCTTGAAAACGTTGAAAACAAACATTATTCTCTGTTTTAAAGATCCAGAGCTGGATGTTTGAGATGAACCGAACCAACTCCGGCCTGGTTGATATGTTCTCCATCGGGAAGTCGTACGAGGGGAGGCCCCTTTATGTGCTTCAGGTAGGAGAGACACATGATAACATGACACCCTGCACAAAGACACACAGCTTCTCTAACACCGACGGTGCTGCTCTCCTGTCAGATAGGAAAGAGAAGTCGTCATCAGAAGAAAGCCGTGTGGATCGACTGTGGCGTCCACGCCAGAGAGTGGATCGGACCTGCTTTCTGCCAGTGGTTTGTCAAAGAGGTGCTTTTGTTCTGCTCATATTAATATCTCAATGCTTTTTGAACTTCATTATTTGCGTCAATGTCTCGTCTCTGATTGATAGCATGCAGCCTGCAGCAAGCAGCATGTATTGGTTTGTTTCTAGGGTGAACATATGTTCATTCGTCATGCACAGTTATGCAAATACTGAAGAATACTCTTTATTGTTCAAATGTTGAACATAACCCAGACGTACACACACGTTCCATCACACACTTAAAGTCTTAGTTACTCTGAAGTGAGGACGGGACCCGACCGGAGGCAGACATTAACTGCCAGAACCTTTAATGGCTTGTTTTATACTACTTAGATGCCAGATGATTGGGGTTTGCAACACAGTACCAGAGCGTTGAGATAATTGAAGGGAAAATCAATGAATGTCAGAGCAGAGCGCTGAGTCACCGCCTTTTCAAGGAATTCCACGACCTCAGCGCATGGGTACTTGAAAAAGGCTTTCACAAATATTTCAACTCTTCAATTAGCTGATGTTGTGGATAACTCCAACATGTTCCACTATAAAGTAGTGCATGCACATGCTGGAGCGTACCATTTACCAAAACAATGTTTCTGCTGTGCTCGACAGCCATTCTGCAGACACTTCTGGCCTCCAATGTGATGGTTCAAACTAAAAAGCATAACAAGCTCACCTACGGCCTTCACATGGACAAGTTCAGTTGGAAATTCTTCAAAGAAGGAAAAAGTAGGAGTGGGAAGTGAGTGAATATGGAAGGGGAAAGACAAATAGCAGCAGGAAATCAGAAACAGGCTGACGTAAACATTAAGTCGGGAAGTAAAATAGATCAAGGTAAAAACATTTGGCTGAGGAAAACAGTCAAAGATGCTCAACTTAGCTCAAAGAATGTGCTCTGTAATGTGGATCCACTGTCATGTAGTAACTAAGGTCGGCCACTGGAGGTCAGGGTGTCATCTTTGTTTCAGGCTGAAGCGTTTACCTCGGCCTGGTCTGATCAGAGTAGGTAGAAGCAGCAAGGTTAAAATAATAATAAAAACATTAAAAAGTCATTACATTCAATTCAATGATTAGACAGCAGTCTAGATATGTGCTCTGTAGTTATACTGTTTTTATTTCATAATTGAAGGCCATCAACTCATACCAGCATGACTCTGTGATGAGACGCCTTCTTCACCAGCTCAACTTCTACATCATGCCTGTCTTCAATGTGGATGGATATCATTTCAGCTGGACCACGGTACCGCAGATCCACACACACAACAAAGAGAATCCTGCTGCGGGTTATTTTCATTTTCAAGGACGAGTGTGAAAGTTTTCGACCTTTTCGTGAAATATTCAGATACTTAACAGAATGCGGGGCCCATCAGCAAAACATAATTATTTTAGTCAGGTGCATAATTCAGGAATTCAGAATAATAACCGCTAACACATCACTCCTGCCCACATATTTTGAATACTTTCCAGGCTGTATACTGAATATCTTGTGTCCAAGTAGTCCAGAATGTATATCATAATTGAAAAACTAAACAGCAGAGCGAAAACAATGTGTTTTTCCCCCTAGTATGCAGCACTTATGTCTGTATAAGTATCTCTGAATAATTCAATGGGAAAATGCCTCTCAACTAATGTCTGCATATCTCTAAGTAAGAGACCAGTTAAAGCTGAATGAATGACAGAATGGATTATTTTGGAGATGGTCAGTCAGCACACTCAGTGACGGGGTCCTTGTTTTTCCTGTAGGATCGGTTCTGGAGAAAAACGCGGTCCAAAAATCACAGGTTCCACTGCAGAGGAGTGGACGCGAACAGAAACTGGAAAGTGAAATGGTGTGGTGAGTTCAAGGACACTGTGCTTCAGCAGAAATCCGAGGCAAATCCTCCGGTTCTCTCTCACACATGCAGAACATTCTCCGGTTCTCTCTCACACAGAAACGTTCCTCATATAGTCGGTTGCTGATGTCGTCTTTTATGACTATTTATCAGTGTAAGTTGTGGCGAAAATATTTGTGCGCTGACAACAATCTGTCTGATGTCCTTTAATCTCTGGTGGGAAATGGCTGGGAGGGTTCTGCTGAGTCCTCATTTCACTGTGGGTGGGCTCTAGGAATTTATCTTAGCTGTTTTACAGACACAGATGTGGTGTCAGAGGAGAAACAGGGAAACTGAGAAAACAAGTTTTGCCACCTTGAAGGAATGTTACCTCATAAAGTGGCTATTTGGGCACTTGATTTACAAGCTCACGTCAGTGAAATGGTTCTGGAGTCATGCAGTACATGAGTGATTGAGAGTTTATACTTTTCTCACATGGTGGAAGTTTTACCTGATTTCACTACAAAAGACTATTGTTTATAGGTTTATATATCATTAATGGACGACTGGAGAACTGCATAAAACAAAAGATAACTTTCTGAGATTACTTTAAACTTCACTGAAATCCATGCAAATTATTTACATTCCTACCACCACATTGTTATATGACTTGTATCGAGAGGACTTTTATATGAAAACCTCTTATCCTTGGCGTTATAACGTAACTTTGGTGATTTCAATCTGGGTCTGTTTCCCACCACAATCACTCTCCATATTCGGACACTGAATTTAACATCACAACCTATTTTATATCTAGTTTGAAAATCTACATGGAATATGATCAAAATGTATTCCTGTGGGATTACATAATACAATGTTTTTATTCTCACCTTCCCCTCACCAGAGGAGGGGGCCTCGTCCCACCCCTGTGATGACACCTACTGTGGTCCCTTCCCCGAGTCTGAACCGGAAGTCAAGGCCGTCGCCAAGTTCTTGCGCAAGCACAAGAAACGCATCAAATCGTATATATCAATCCACGCTTACGCCCAAATGCTGCTTTACCCTTATTCCTACAAGTACGCCTCCATCCCCAACTTCAACTGTGTGGTAAGACATCCAATTGCTAGATAACAAACCAATAATGAACAAGTCTTTATTTAAAGATAATATTCTTATCCATCCATGTTGGAGTTACTTAACATATATATATATATATATATATATATATATGTATATATATATATACATATATATATAAAGGATCACTAATGAGATGACCTTGTGCTCTCACTGTCTAGGAGTCAGCAGCTCATGATGCAGTGACAGCACTGTACTCTGCTTATGGAGTGAGGTACAGATATGGCCCCGCCTCCACCACCCTGTGTGAGTACTGCTCCTCGTCTTCATTGTGTCTTCCTTATGACTATTTGTCCTTTCAAAACCTGTTGTTTTGTTCTCTCCTTCCAACCGTATCTGTTTTTGCCGACCAGGAAAATAGATCCTCCTTTATGTTATGAAGGAAGCAGAAGTGCCCGTTTGTTCTATAAATACACATTCAATGTTAATTCAGTGAAAGTACTTCTAAATGCGTATATAACAGAAAACAGTCCAGAACGTGTCTCATGTTGTGTGTTGAACTTGTCCACAGATGTGAGCTCAGGCAGCTCTATAGACTGGGCCTACAGAAACGGGATCCCGTATGCGTTTGCATTTGAGTTGAGAGATACAGGACACTTCGGCTTCCTCCTGCCCGAGTCCCTGATCAACCCCACCTGCACTGAGACTCTGAGGGCAGTGAAGGCCATTGCATCCGGTCTGCTTAAGAAGTGTGGAACAGACAAGGACAGATTTCCATATATATGAGCACACTGTAGGTCCCCGATCTCCACCTTCACCGTTACTTATCTCGACAGCTCATATTCTTCTGAGATTTCATATTCCTCCCAGATATAATCAGGTGGAGAGCTGAGAAGGACCAGCAAAAAGCATGCATTTTAATTTGCTATTCTTGTGTTTGAGATTATTTTCCTTTCCTTGTGAGATATGAACTGATGGTGGCAGGGTTGTTTTTTGTGTTTTTTTCCCCACCAGCCTGTTTATGTACGATAAGATCCCTCATCGTGTCAGGATCAGTGGGCCGTTACATGTACCTTGCTAATCCACTGTTTAGATCTAATGTTGTTCCCCCCTCATTCCAAAAAATCTTTACTGCTACAAATATATTATTAATGTTGACTTTCCCATGATACAAGCTGAAAGGTGGTCATGGGAGCACTCTTCATAATGCAAACAGCTAAGATTTGATTTTCTACCAAAAGTATTTTCATATTCCGGTTGCGTTCTATTTTTAAATGAGTCAAGCCAAGTGCCAGTATCTTAATGTCCATGTATTAATGCCTTTATTACTGCAACATTGTTGGCGTATGTACATTATGCTATCACCTGACAATCTTGGGTTTGGTTTAAATTGGAATGTTTTTGTTTGATTATTGATTTTTTTGTACGCATTTGGGTCAGACTTTTTACTTTGGTAGCTTACTGTCTTTACTCAGGTATGGATCAAAGACAAAGTCAGAAATGTTTACTTTTTGACAGCTCATGTGCTTGATATGAGGTTTTAATAAATGGATGATATCTGATTCAATAAATGTTGTTTTATAACACTGTAAATGTTCATGTTGTCATTTATCTTTAATTGAAAACAAACACGTCACAGGAGGTGTATCCCATAGTTGTATGTTTCACATGTTGCTTTTACATTCGATAGCTCAATGAGTCACAGCATGAAAAGCACAACACTTTAAATCAAGCGCTACAAACAACCTCCTCTTTTTCTTTTCCACTGTCTAATTCTGGGACTCTGGTCTTATTTATGGATTCACAAATGGTGGAGCTGACATGCAAGACTTCCCAAAGAGAACATTTAAGCTGCCACCCACAACTACCAAATCTGTGTTGTCAAATTGCCAGATTTCCTGGATGTATTTGCTGCTGAACTTTACTTTACTTTACTAAGTGTTCCTCAAGGCCGTAAAATGCATTTTAACTAAGCACATAGGTACAGTCATTGATGATGTGGTGCATTAAGCAAAGTATTGGTTGGGTTGAACAAGAAGATAACAAGATATATGCAACATAATAATCAGAGACAATAACATAATGTGAGTTATTCATGCCGTAGGTAAGGTTAATCGTGTAGAATTGTATTTTGTTTCTATGTGTTTACATCTGCAATATGTCTAAATGCTAGTGGTAAATATGCCCATATGTTTTTATATATGATCATCTAATAATAACAAAAATACTTATTTTACTTCTTAATGTCAAAGTTTTAAGTTCATTTTTAAATATACCTGTAATGTAGCTGTAAATATCACACACACATTGGATCCTCAGTATTCAAAAATCTAGCAAACATTGATGCTGGCATGCTTGGTCTAATTCGTAACAGCTTAGCACTGACTTCTCTCTCTCTCTCTCTCTCTCTCTCTCTCTCTCTCTCTCTCTCTCTCTCTCTCTCTCTCTCTCTCTCTCTCTCTCTCTCTCTCTCTCTCTCTCTCTCTCTCTCTCTCTCTCTCTCTCTCTCTCTCTCTCTCTCTCTCTCTCTCTCTCTCTCTCTCTCTCTGCCTCACTGCGACCGTTCTCGACGTACGTGACGTCGCTTCCTCTCTCCAACATGGCGCAGGAGGCTGGTCGCTAATGGAAATCTGAGGGATTTACCCCACCTTCTGTGTTTATTTATGTTTGTCTGTTAAAGGGCTCGGAGGCTGACATTTGTAAAGGACTACATCTCTATTCGAGGCGGCTGCAGCCCCCCCACCCCCTCTTGGGACCAGGCACACCTCGCCCCAAATTCCGGTGCGACATGTTTGAGGGCAAAAAGACGAAAAACATGTTCCTCACACGAGCTTTGGAAAAGATCCTGGCCGACAAGGAGGTGAAGAAGGCTCACCACTCGCAATTGCGCAAAGCCTGCGAGGTGGCACTTGGTAAGTTGTGTTGTTTCAGCTGCACATTTTTCCATGTCTGGTCTCGGACTCATTGATTTAGACACGTCATGCAGCCGCTCACTTATTAACCGCTGATCCTGCAATGTCGCAGCGTTTGGCGACGCGGTGTCACTACTGGTCATTCAGCGGCCCCACCGCTAATGCCGCTTTGTTTTGGCGTTATAATTCAGCCAAACCTGCGTATTTAACGGACGTGGCACACGGGCTAGCATTCCGTATCAAACACGGAAATGGTGCAGGAGGGGTGGGTGTTTGCAACACTGAACCGATGCTGCGAAACTAGTAGCGACGTGAGAACAGGCCGAGCACTGGGCAGAAAACTAAGTTGTTAACGGCTGCATCCTCCTTCAGTATCAAACTGAGCAATAACCGACGCGTAAACATTCACCAAGTGTGTACTAAACTCATTTACACGGCTTGATTTGACGCGTTTAACCCCATAGAGGCGTGAGGTGTTTGTGTCTCTTCCTGGTGCACAATACCTGTAAGCTAGGAGCCGTGCTCGTTGAGTTCATGGCAGTTTGTCCTTTCTAGTAAATCCTTTATGCAATAAGCAGTGTGATCATTGGACTCTCTGGCCGCTAATACGCGTTATTATGTTGTGAAACTACACGAGAAGTTGGGACAGTGAAGTCAGAAGGCGTCAGCTGTCAGTAGCACCTCGATGCTATAGAACAGTGTCAAGCTAATGGTTCTGGTAATGGATGATTTCCGGTTGGATCGAAAATAAAATACAATTAAAATACACGTGATACTTATCAAAATTAAAGATATTTAAATAACAACCTGAAAGGATGCACATATCTGTAAAATAATTAATATTAAATAACAAACCTTTACTTTGTATTGCACATATATCGACGCCAGTTGTTGTTACATCGACCGTGCTTTTATTTTGAAGTCAACATCGCTTAACTCCCGCTTTCAATTGAGCTACATGTGGTAGCTTTCTGAAACTATTTGTTAGCAGGTGTATTTTCCGAAGCACCTTCTCGACATGACTATTAATAATAAATATACATTTTCTAAATTACATAACAGACATTTTCAGAGCAGCATTTTACATGTATAATACCTTCATGAATATTGTTTTTCCATGCCATACTTTGTTTTTAATCTGTTCTGACTTGGAACAAGCTGGGGTTTGTCCTGCAAAGGGGAGTAATATGACACTGCCAGAGAGACAATGACTCCATGTTGTGCAGCAGCCAGACATCCAACCTGGCTTGACAGTTGCTGCCTTTACCGATTCATTCAGCTGTTGTGGCGTTTTGAAATGGCCTTGAAGGCTAAGGCTTACACACATCATATATTCCTCCCCCCACTTTGTTTGTTTAGCAACAGTAAAGAGAGGTTAGTGTTCATTGAAAGAATGAGGCTCTGTAGCATGGGTCTTAAAGAAAAATACACCATAAAATGCCCCAGTCATCATTGAGAGTCGGTATTCTCTCTTTACATGTAAATCGGAGCATAAAGACCTGCATCGATGATGACGACAGGTGACACCCTTTGTCACTGCAAGTGAACTGACCACGCTATGGGTTTTATTGAAATGCAGGCTGTCCAAATGCGAGTCAGAAAACAATCAAGAACATGCCGTTAATGCTGACTGCCATACAGCATCCTAGCAGTTATTTACTGTTTCGAGAGCAGCACCATATTTTGTCTCCAGATGTCATCGCCACTACAGTCTGTCTCTATGCGACTGATCAACAGTCACCAGTTAACACTGAATTCTATTCCAGGGCGTACTTTCTCATTCAGCAGTTTTAGTCACCGTTTTATGATCTCCTCAGGTCAGGCTAACGATACTCGGGTAAAACCCTGTGTGGCAGTACAGTGCAGAAAGGACATAGTACCATTTCTCAGCATAATTAACGGTCCATGTGGATTGAATTTCACACTGAGCCTCAGTCGTACTCTAAGAACCTCCAAAATGAGAATCTCTGTAACGAGCGTGACAGTGGCACAGTAGTAGTGCATATCAAAAACGACTCGGTGACCCAGTATACTGAGTGACTTACATAATCCCCTCTAGCTCTTGGGGCTCTGAGACATCTCCGAGAGATCGCCTGTGCCCCAGTCTCCACTTTACTGCCACTGAACTCCTGTTATTCACTGTGCTGAACTATGTGCAAGTATTATTTGATTTATTTTCCCTTATGTAACACAAAGGTTCACTGCAGTGTCTTAATGCATAGGAATGAGGGGAAAGGCTTTGGCTCGGCTGCCTTTGTTTGACAGTCCAGCCTCCTCTCTCCCAAACTGACCTTTCTCTTTGATCATCAAAATGTCGCTCAGCAGTTTCCCAAAAAGAATGGCGTCTCAATTTCTCATACACTCTATACAGAAGCGGCGTATATAATAATAATATCGGTGGTTTCTGAGAGAGGAGCTGTCTGATTGGAGGAAGAGATGGAAGGGAAAGCTGACCGTTGACTCAAGTTATCGTGGGCCCTCAGGCTGCAGCTGCCTCTCACCTGTTGGAGGCGAACATACAGATTTTTTATTTTATTTATTGGATCCCCATTAGCTGACGCCTTAGCGACCGCTAATCTTCCTGGGGTCCACAGAAAGGACAAAATACAATGCATACAAAAAACATACAAAACATATTGTGAAACAAACAGTTAAAAATAGTACAACAAAGTGAAGAATAATGCAGTCAGATGCACAGTACAGTTGAAGGATCAGATATATTTTATGCAATTTGACTTAATTCATACAAAGAAAAAGAAAAATTAGATGACTAAAAAGCAATAGAATCCGTCAAGTGGTGAATGTTCTTAGATGCGCCTTTTAATTGTTTTTTGAATGAAAAATTATTGCTTATGTAAGTTAAACGAGGAGGCAGTGAGTTCCAAGCGGTAATAGCACGATAGATAACAGTATGTTTGAGGAGGTTAGTTCTTGGGGTTGGTGGTATCAATTGGCCTAAACTAGCGTTCCTGGTGTTAAGGTTGTGTCTGTTAAATGTGTATTGTAACTGATTGAAAAAATATACCGGTGTCTGATTAAATATTACTTTCCTGAAAAATGCGAGAAGACAAAAGTGAAGTTGAGTTTCAACTGAAAACCATGGCAGGAGAGGGTGCATGTTGGCAGTATTAGTTCTAAACGAACACTGGAGTGCTAATCTGGCAGCTCTGTTTTGAACCGTTTGTAATTTGTGAATGTCCTTCTTGGCAGCCACTGCCCATATACATGGACAGTACATCAGGTGACAAAAGACCAGGGAGTGTAACACCTGACAAACAATAGGGAGAGTTAAATAAGGATGCTGGCTTAAAGGATGGTTTCATTGTTTTTTTAACCCAACCTGTCTTGTTTGACTGGAGAAGCTCACGCGGCTTCACTGCGACTGCAGAGTAGTCACACTGTGAAGGGAACAAGCTTAATCAGGGAACTCTGTCCAAGCTACCAGGCGAAGAGGAGTGAGAGCTTGTATCCAGGATAGTCGTCATTTGAGGAGCGGAGTCCTGCTGAGCTCCTCATTATCGCTCGCCTCAGGGTGTGTGATCGGAGGGTCAGCTGCATAGGTCACAGCAACCTGTAGACCTGTTCTTCGTTCCTCCCGTCAAGTCCCATTACCTGCAGATGCATATTCTATTCAGTACCTGGAGGCAGTCTCTGGAAAGAGAACTACACCACGTCTGAAGCTTTGTTGGATACTCAATATGTCTGGCTTTTTTTCTCCCTTGTCTTTCTTCCCACTGACCATCGATGAACAAAATATGTACTCGATACCCGTGGTTGTAGCTTAAATATAGTGGTTAATGTGTTGTCGTGTAGACAAAATAAGTACGGGCCAATAGCTTTATTATTGTTGTTTTCCTGTCCTCGATCAAAAAAATTCCAGATTGACTAACCCTCATACAAGTGTTACTTCTCAAAGAATTGCAAAAACACATCATTTAAAATCTTTTTTTGACCAAATCATAAAAAATGTCTAATCGACGAGAGAAAACAATCAATCAGTCGACTAACAGAATCAGAGGGGGCAGTCTAATTGTTATCCCGTTTTTAAACTATTACCAACTAACATCAAGCAGACAACATGGATCCGGTTGGATTTATCTTTATTTCCACCTGACATCCATTATTCAGCAATGTTTTGCCCTGGTTTGGTCGGCCAACTCTTGAGACAAACATCCGACTCTCATTGCTTTCTAAATATTTGATTTCCTTCTTCATTTACTGGAGTCGTTTCACATTGGACAGGTACGGTTAAGGAGTCTGGGATTGTTTGCTGGAGGGGAAATACCTGCCTTTGGTTTTATACGAGTGTGTATGTGAGAGCAGTGTGTTTATTTTATGCCAGAAAGTCGTATTGTGAGTAAGCCATATCGTTGTCAGTTGGCTTGTCAGCGATTGCTGGCTGGCATATTGACAGTTTGAGTGTCTGCGGTTTGTTCCCTGCTGTCTGAGGGGTTTAATATTCATTACATCTGAATGCTTTGCAACATGGGGTTGGTATGAGAAAATAAATAACAATAAACCAGGAGGTGGCAGCTATATTGACACGGAGCGCTGACTCTTGGCACGCTATAGTCGTCGTGTTTGTTTCCTTTAATTTATTCATTGGTCCACATCGACGTTATCCTTTTCTTCTTTAAATGTCAACACGGATGTTTTGTTATCATAGTTTTTGTAGCTTTGGAGTGAACATGGCGTTCCCAAACTTTTGGCCATACACATAGATATTATTATCACTTTAGTTCAGAAGATCTGAACAAAGCAATTTGGTGACTAAGCAATTTCTTTAATTGATCCTCCGCCACCTTATTGTCAGTAATCTTTTAATAATCAAAGGCTAATAATTAATGATCATTAACATCCCCTAATTGCAGATGACATATTTGTAATCTTTTCATTATTAAGAAATGTTTCCTCATACATGGGATGTTTTCTTCAACTAATGCCTTTGAATTTGTAGCATAACCGACTGTAAACGAGGGCAAAAACTACAAGAGTTTGCACGCTGTTGTTCTGCACCCACGTCCAGACCCCTGTCTGCACGGGCCACCTTTTATTTGGGGTTGGTGAACTTGGCAGGACGGCCAATGCAACAATGCCTCTGATTGTCAGTAATGGCCACCACATGCTCCTCTATGATAAGCTGCCCCACCGTCGCCACATGCTCCACCATGATAAGCACCAGGCTATAAATGATCCTGTTTGTTAATTAAGGCTTCTACCACGACACCCTGAGGACCCACACAGCCGCCTCTAAACCCGCCGTGCAGGAGCTGAGGGCTGCCGTCAGCGCCAGCTCCGAGTGTTTGTGCCCAATACCCAAAGCTTTTCTGTGTCTGTGCACCTGACAACCTTTTTACCGGCATCCTTCATATTCCTGAAAGAAGTTTATCAAGCCAGAAGTTTAAAAGCAGTCCCAGTGCAGCGGAGGCACAACCTGCTGATGAAAGTGGCAGGCATTCCTGAGGATGAGAAAGTGTAAATGAGTGAAGCGATACTGTAAATGGCACTAAATGATCCATTTGCCCTTCTAGCCTGTTGGGCTTCAGCTCACGATTATTTGCGATTATTCCCAACAGTGTTAAAATGTAATAAAGTATAATAATAAAAGCCCTTTTGCAAGTTCTCAGTCTAAAGAGTAGAAGAGGCTGTACCTGATTTTTTTTTTTTTTTTTTGATGTGCTGTATATGTGTTAACAAGTCTGGTAAAGGTGTTGCAACAATTTGCTCCACAGTCAAATCTGTTTCGACATTTCCCTGAAGGAAAGAGAGACATGAGAGGGTGAGGCCCCGCGCCTGGCTTGTCTCTTCCTCTGCGGACTAAGTACAGACGCTAAAGCTGCTTGTAACTCCAAAGGTTGACTGGTGTGTAGATGATGAGCAGTGAAAGCTCTGAAAGCATTTTTTTTAAATGTCACAGACATGGACAAGATGATTTCAAATTTAGAAGAAAAGAGGCTGTTTTTTTGTTTTACAATCCTGTTTCTTTATTCATCTCCTTACACCGATACCTCCATACATAATGCAGTATTTCTCTCCACTGACGCCTGCTTTAGTCTCGGGACAGGTGATATATTTATTAGGCTAAAAATGAAGTGGAAACCTCCCATTTCGCTTCTTCTCATTTTCCTCTTGTATTTATCTGTAGTATCTATCTTGTTTTGAGCCATCATCTTTATTCCTCCAAATAATTCATCCCCATTAGTGAGGGAGATGGGGGGGAGGAAGATAAATGTCAATAATAGGTTTCAGCAGGGAGGCAATGTTAGCCAGAAGAATTTGGGAGCTTACAGCTGAACTGAAACTAAAGGAAATGTTTACTACCGAAACAGTGTTTAACCCCTTTAGAGTTTGTTTTTGGCTAGTGTACTTACATAGTCAAATTTGTTCAGTGGTCCCTTCCAGAGGACATGTTTTGTTATAACTGATTACAGTCAGTGCTGTTTTTTGATTGGTGCAATTCTGGTGTGGAAAATAACTCGGAGCTCAGCTGGTTTTACAAAACATGAACGAAAAGCGAACGTGAAGCAGCTCCGTGGTGGCCGAGTGGTTACAGCCTACGGATAACGTCCCGGGTTTGATTCCCTCCGTGGGACCTTTTGTTGCAAGTCGTACCCCTCTCTCTCCCCCACTCTCTCCCCCACTCTCTCTCCCACGTTAACAAGCATGGCTAACCGTCTTCCACACCAACATGATGGCTTCTCCCACCTGTTGGCTTTGTCGAGCTGCAGAGGCAGAAAGGTGCATATCCAATGCAACGTGGGCTCACTCACGCTACTTGGAGAACAGTTTGTTTCCCCACAAGCACACCTACAGGACTCCAACCTCCTCTAGGCAGGAGCACAGCAAGTCAGCTGACGATGCGTCTCATCGCAACCCAAGCTTCAGTTAAGCCTGTGGAACTTAAATGGTCCACAAAATGATTGAATCCTCTTTTAAGACATGTCGGTTTGCACCATGGCTTGCTGCTAAGCATGCTGGGACTTAGAAGAGGGCAGTTTTTTATGAAAAAGATTACTTTGACTAAAGGAGCTGAGGAGGAGGCGGATCACAATACACATATTCATCTTCCTTTGACCGGCTATTATCTGCAACTTGTGCAGCAAGGACAGGAAAGTGCAATTCATAGCATTGGAGCAGGAAAGGGCCAAATCGTGTGTCAGCGGAGTTATTTTAAATGAATTCAATCCAATAACAAAGCCAGCAGCTGAGTAATCGAGGCCTTGTGGAGGGCGGTTTGTGTCACCGTGTGGCAAAGAAAAGGAGAGTCCTAATTCAGGCCTGGTGATTAAACGCAGGCTTACGCATGTGCGAGTGAGGAGGGTGGTTGGCCACACACACACACGCCGATGTAATGCACGCACACACAGGCGTGCGCACGCATGAGCGCACACACGATTAGGTAGCCCAGACAACCTCTGACAGTGTTTCGTTCTTCCCTCTCCCGATGTAATTACTGCCGTGCAACCTTTCCTTTCAGCCGAGACAAAAGAAATGTCAGGGGTCTGATTTTTCTCAGGCTCTGCGTGGTGGTCGCAGCTGCCGTGTGTTTATCTATGTTTGGTAGGAGGTACACATTGATTCATCCACAGATTATCTTTGGGGCCCAAAGCTACAGTGTAGTTTTTATTATTATGCCTATGGACATTGTCTTCTTGCCAACTGTTCTCAAAATGCTGTTTCTTTTATTTAGAAACGCACCAGAGACGTGATCATGTTAACAGCCTCAATAATGGGCTCAGTGTTGGACACGGATTGAAGATAAGACTATACTTTTTATGTATTTTGCCATCATAAAGCCAGTGTATGTCCATCTGAGTCTTGAGGCTTCCTTTCTCGTCTCCACGGTTTCTTTTTCTCTTATCCAGTCCAGCCACACATTTTATTTTTCATTACCTGCTAGAACATCCTGCGCAGTCAGCTCCTCCTCTCCGGAGACACGCAGTCACCGAGACCACCGTGTTCTACTGAGGTGAAAGCAATCGGGTGCTGGATTGAATTAAAGCTGATCGCTGTATACGGAGTGGTTGGAGCCAACCACGGGATCCATGCCAGAGGCGGACGCGCTCTGAGCTCTTTGAAATGTAAATGCTGCAGGATGGCGTTTCTCCAGCTCCTCGCTCAGGTGATGGAAACTGAGTCAGAGGGTGACCTCTAATCTCTCCTCTGTGTCTGTGTGTTTAAAGATTGTATGGAGCCCATGAGGAAGGAGTATGTGCCTTATGTTGTGTTGTTTTTTTACCCACCCATGAGGAAGGCAGGAAGTGATAAGGATGCTTTTATTTCCGTAATATTTCTCCCTCTCTGGGAGTGTTTGCATTGTTTCTTTCTTTTGTCTGTGGTTGAGGATTTTAATGCAAAAAGCCTAGTGTGTGTGTGTGTGTGTGTGTGTGTGTGTGTGTGTGTGTGTGTGTGTGTGTGTGTGTGTGTGTGTGTGTGTGTGTGTGTGTGTGTGTGTGTGTGTGTGTGTGTGTGTGTGTGTGTGTGTGTGTGTGTGTGTGTGTGTGTGTGTGTGTGTGTGTGTGTGTGTGTGTGTGTGTGTGTGTGTGTGTGTGTGTGTGTGTTCACATTACAAGGCTACTAGAGTACAGTATCGTTTTTTGGGGGAGTTTTTCCTAATCTGATATAAGGTCCCAGAACAGGGATGTTGTATGTGTACAGATTGTAAAGGCAATCTGTATTTCTGGAAAATAAATGAAATTGAACTGTAGAACAGACGAGACAAGTTTATATAGCGGATTTGTTTTTTAAGCCAGCCTCGTCCTCGTCCTTGCTTTCTTTTGCTTTTCCCCCTTGCTCTCTCGTCGCTCTTCATCTGCACCTCCTCCCCAGCGAGGCTGTTTTCTTGCTGCTGATCTCGTGACGTCGTGCAGAGTGTCTCCAGAGAGCGGTCTGTTTATCTCTGGCCCTCCTGCCAGAGGAGCAGCCGTGTACAGGCTCTGCTGTGTCTTAATTGATAAAACGCTGGAGCTCTCATGGGATTTGTGGTGTGAGTGTGTGTTTGAGTGTGTGTGTGCGTACTGTATCTGTGCATGTTTGATTGTGATTATGTGTTTAAACATCTTGCTGGTAAAATGTTCACTTAGAGAATTAGTGATCATCCTACAGCAAGTCAGCAAGTTTATTTGCCCAGTTTCGTGCAGCCTCCGAGGCGTGTCGTTGCGAGGCTTCACGCCCCGGTGGAGCCTCCTCTAAAGGATGATACCACTCAGCATGTGAATCGGACTACTTTATCAGACGGCTCCGTGATATGCTTTGGTAATAGATTGCTACTCTTGTTTTCAAACCCTTTTCATTTATAATATATGCCGACTTTAACAGCCTTTTATAAATACATCTGCAGTGTTATGTTGTTTATTGTGATCCCCTGCACTCCAGGTTCACGTCTCTCTGTGTACATCTTTGAAAACCAATGACGAATTCCTGTAACATATTACAATAGAACTTCAGGGCTGCACAAACAAGCATATAGCAGCCAGGTATTTTTGAATTAAGAGTCGACATTTACGTCATGCGTCAGCGGGCAGAGCCCCTTGGGTTGAAATAATAATAATAAGTCTCCTTGCCTCTGTTTACGCATCATTCTGCAGACGTACTGCACCTAGGATGAGGTTCTGTATTTGTTTAAGCAGAGAACCAAAATGCTAATCTTTTCTAAAACATCTTTCACAACAGTACTACTGAGTGGAGTGGATAGTCCCAATCAGGAAATGATGGTAGTATTCAACCATTTGCATATTTAAAAAACTAAAGTTAAAGGTGCCTCGTAGGGTTTTCTTGTAAATAAGTAAAAAGTTGTCTTACTGACCGTAAAACATTGAGGTCTAACAAATGTGTTGGTGTATTTCAAATCAGGCCTTGCTTACATCCATGCCTACTTGCTAGCAGTCGTTCTTCTTCCCTGACTTACTTGGTGCTTCCCTGTGCCCGTTAGCGCCCTGTTGGTCTGTGGACTGGTGTGAAGCCTTTGGCAGGACTGTGTCACAGCAGGCGTGCATGCCCATATGCGTCCTTCTGTGCATGCATGAGATAAACAAGACGAGGAGGACTCCTCCTCATGGGAAAACCACTCGCAGTGCACTTGGCGATTAAGTAACACCACGGGGAAGCGCTCTCTCCATTGGAGAGCAATTGTTGTGTTCAGTTTTGTCAGAGGCACTGTGTGCCGGTCACTTGCAGTCAGCTAGAAAAGAAAGTGTTAAAAACATCAACAGTACAACTCCAGGACTTACTCTCAGCTCAAGTAACATGTAGGCATTGCATTGTCTTAATGCCCTCTTGCACAAGCACCCATTACATGAGCACACACACATCCGGGGAGGCTAGGACCTGTGATGCCAGTGTTTAGGGTCCTGGGGAACAGTCGTTGATGGAATGCTTTGTCATGCCACTAAGGCTGGTGTTCCCCAGGAAAGAAGAAGAAGAAGAAGAAGAAGAAGTTAGCCTTCCAGCAGCTTCCGTCAGCAGTGAGAGACGGCGAGCAGCTTTTGTCACGCTGCCTCAAGACACAGCCGGACTTTGATGTGATGCTTCCTGAAAGCAGACTGCCATTCTGCTCCGTGTAAATGGATGTTGTGTTTTCTAAAAATGCATCATCATGTGGCGCAGCTTCCCCCCTCCCCCCTCCACCTGGAGCCGCCACGGCATAGCTTTAGCCTCTCTGCCGTGTTTGGTTATCCAGGGGGAGTTGAATGAATATGCATGCACACCTTTGAGCAACACCGTTTGCTTTCCTCCACATGCATTAACTCATGTTCGGAGCATTAGGGGGTAAGCTGCGGCGCTCCGGGGATTTCGGTAGAAGTTGCGACACAAGCGGAGCACATTCTACATTTGCTCGGCTTAGATTTTCCTCCAGATTTCCAAAGGATTTAAAGTGTTAACCCTGTGACAATCCTGCTTCTAACCTTTGCACAGGGTTTGCCAAATACTCCTCTTGCTGATTCATCAGCCTTATCTATTACGGCTGCATATTTGCATCCTTGGGGGCTGACTACACCATTGTGCCGCGGTTATCCAAGCCATGATCAGCTTCTGCTGTAGCTGCGTGCAAGTGTGATGGAAGGGATCTCTGATGAGCCCCCTTTTGAAACATGTATCGCGTAAAGTCTCTGCTCACTGTCGAGCTCAGCTCTGTGAGATTGTCGTGCCTGTCGTCTCTCAGAATAACAGCTATCCTTCCCGCAGTATTTCAATCGCTGTCATAAAGGCCCCGGTCTTCATGCCCCGTGCTGATCCCACCGTGCGCCATGCTATTTGTTTCCCAAGTGCAGCATCCATAGCTGACCGGGGTGGCATTTGCTTGTTTTGCGTGAGCTGACATGAGGTGCTGAAACTTTTGCCTTGACGTCATCCTCAGCTCATTTATTTTTCACGGAGGGCCTTGTTGTGTAGGTGTCGTGTATCAGACTTTCAGACTGTTGGCGCGAGGGACCGAGGCTGTTCGCTTTAATTTGCCTGCCGTGTCACAAGGCTGATCTTTAGCGACGTGTGTGTGCGTCCAATAATAAGTAAGGATATGTTTTATAAATTAGTCATGGAATAATGGTTGGAAGTTTTGACTCTGTAACTTTGTGTGTCATGCTATTAAGATAGTAGCCAGGGCTGAATGTTTTCTGAAATTCAGGAAGTGCTTTATTTTCCCATCAGGAGGACAACGGTCATTAATACGGTTGGTGATACAAAACCATCTGACAGTGGGGAGGTGGACCTGACTTGCCTGTGTGCCTATACTCGGCTGCACTCATGCATGTCTATTTTGTACACTTCCTATTTCTTAAAAATCGCCCTGTGCTCACTCGCCTTTATCCAGGCGTGCAGTGCGGTCGCTCCAGAGATGAGGGGAGAAATGATTAGCCAGGTTTTGACTGACCTTCTCCCCAGCGGAGAGGCAGCTTCCAAGGGGGCCTTTGACTAGCTGACAACCTCAGGGTGTATGGGACGTGGTCGTGCAAACTCGAACTGGAGTAAAAGGCTCTCATTCGCACCGGATCTGGTCAGGACTGGACTGGTTCACTTGTCTTTGTTGACACTGCTGCTCGAGCACGAGAGGCGGGATGCCAATGCAATATTACGCCAGAGAAATAGGACATTCCAAGACGTATCTGGCTCACGTCTTTCTTCTTGGTGAAGAAATAAATTAAAATGTAGACTTAAAATGAGCATCTTCAAAATGGGAATTTGCTGTGTGCTGATATTAATGCATATTTAATGTCTTACTGTTAATATCTGGGTCAAAGTCGGTGTAAGAGGGAGCGATTACCTTGAAGATGAGAGGAATGGTTGAGGTGATTGAGGGCAGAGCCGGCTGCTCTCATACATTATGGAGCCGTCAAAGGCTTTGTGTCGACGTCTGGTCCGTCGCTCACGGGAGAGCAGGACGGTCGGTCGGGAAAGAAGGGGTCTTATGTGTCCAATCCCCCACTTGGTTTGGTAAAAAGTGTTATATTCTCAGTGTTTGTTTTAAGGATGGGACGGAAATCTTATTTTCACCTGCAAGGATTGTGATGATATAGCAAAATCAAGCCTGCATGTCAGTATGATTTAATAATTAACAATGCAGTTTAAATCAATCAATAGTTTATGTAGTCTTTTTAAACAAGTGGAGGAATTGACCTCATTGTGCCTTTTTGGTGATGTAATGGGAGGATACTGGCTGGGTGGAGATGGATGTTTTTTGCAACGAATGCACCAATCCTGGGCTTTGTGGGAGTCTTATTATAATAATAATAATAATAATAATAATAACTTTATTTATATAGCACCTTTTTAAAAACAATGTTTACAAAGTGCTCCACAGAGAGTCAAAGCAAAACAAGTGTGAATAGCAAGAAACCGATATTACATTTAAAAGTATATATTAAAATAAAATGGACAATTAATTAATTATAAATTAAAATTACTAATAAATTACTAAACTAAATTATGGGAACCAACGTGCCGCATACAATGACTAGATTAAAAGCTGTTCTATAAAAACGGCCTTTAAGAAGTTTCCAGTTTCTCTCTTTCAAAGTCTCACTAGTTGTCTCACGAAAGCCCCTGGTCTCTTTCATTTGAGCTCCTCAGATTAGGAAGCAGTGAGCCATTCAGGGTCATCTGCATCAGCTCTATGTTTTGCCCACGACACTGAACTACCGCTGCTGCGGCGCTGCTTTGTTGACACTGGGTCCTGGCGTCGGACAAACCAGGACACGGAACACGGCGTCTTCAAGGTCGGCAGTATTTATTATGAGAGAGAGGGGCCGGGCTGATAAGCGTCAACAGGTTTCCACTGCTGGCCTCATAGTTTGTACAGAAGACAATCTAAACGGGAAGACCGCAGGACACCAGACATGTTTGAACAGTTTGTTTTATTTAAGTTGTCAACAGAGTTTAACTCTTCTTCCAGCAGCGAAGAACTCCCTTAGTTTTGATCCAGTGTTTGGTTTAGTTGAACAGACAATAATGAGCTGTTGTGGGATGCGTCTGATTTAAATAATTAAAACAATGCTGTATAAATCAACAGTTTATTTTAGTCCGTTCAAAAAAGTGATGGGATTGACCTTATTGTGCCTTTTTCTTATTTTGAAAATGTCATTCCTTCAGTGTGTGTGTGTGTGTGCGTGTGTGTGTCCGTCCCACTCGGCTGCCTGGCTGCCGGCATATGTCTGCACTCTAACTGTGTGTGTTTGTTTTGAAACCGGTAGCTGGCAGATCCGATGTGATTCCACCGCCTTAATTTGTGGCTTGCGTCTGCCCAGTACCCGGGGTATCCAGCACTTACATGTCTGTTTTTTCTCATCAGCAACACCACCCACAGTTGCCATGGTTTCCCTGTTCAAGTCCTTGGTTGACGATTCCTCATCAACCCTCCTGACACGCCAAGCTAATTATCTGACGGTTACTTAGACAGACAATATGATGATGCGCATCCCTCCAACCAAACTGGCTGCTCGTGTGCTCCCCTGCCTGCCTTCTTGTGTTTGGTGTGTGTGAGTGTGTGTGCAGGAAATACACAGAGCAATAACATTCATGAATTTCCATTGTTCTCAAAGTGCAGTATTCATGTTAGAGATAATTAGCGCTGAAACAAGTAGTCAATTAATTAATAAGTCGATCAACAGAAAATTAATCGACACCAATTCTGATGATACATAATTAATTGCTGGGGTAATTTCTGAAGCAGATATGCAAAACAAGCTGAAATAAAAACAAATATTTTCATCATGGTAAATTATACTTCTTGAGTTGTGGCCTATTGGTCAGATAAAACAAGGAATTTGAAGATTCCCAGATGAATTGATATTAGAAATATTTTTTTCAGTCGTGGTGATTAAACAAACATCTTTGAACAATGTGCTGCAGGTCGTACGTGTACGTTCAGGATATAAAGAGGCAGTTAAAGTAGTTAATAGGTACTTCATGTTGAAGTCGCCCCTCTCTCTTAGCAACCAAAACTGTTTCATACAAGTATGGCTTGAAGTGCCAGCTTTTACCTGGAAAGAAGTCAAATGTGAGGTGAGAGTTGCGATGATATGTATAACATTAAAACTGTATTTTTTTGATCATTACGAGCAGTGGGCTGCTGTAGAGCCCGGGAGCCACTGGGGGTTCAGTGTGTTGCTCAAAGACACTTCGACATGCAAACTATGGGGAGAGCGTGGTACGAACCGGGTACCGTATGGTCTTAGGACGACCACGTATTACATACATATCACATACATATTACATACATATTACATACATATGAATAAACACAATATTATAAGACATTTTTCAATAATGTCCTTTAGTAAAAATCCAAAGATTTAAGGTAATATGAGAACACTGCCATCATTATTACAGGTCAATTACAGGTAAATTACTTCTATTCATTTCAGAATCACTGCTTCCCAAGAGAATAATCTTTAAAATAGGAATCAATAATGGAGGTAATTGTTAGTTGCAGGCAGCCCAATTGTTAAGTGATTGATTATAATGACATCTATCAAAGAAAATACTCAATATTTGCAGCTTCTCAAACATGAGGATCTTTCTTTTTTTCTTCTTTTTTTACTGTGCATGTTATTATTTAATTTTGGAATATTAGTCTGGGACATTATCAAACTTATCCACAGATTGATTAATCAGTGAGTCTCTTCATTGTAGTCGTCTGGGTAACAAGGCATTGAAGGAAGTGCGAGGTTCACACACACACACACACACACACTTGATAATGCCATGAAAAGATGACAGGGTTACATGTAATTGGATTTCATGTTGGCTTTGGATCCACAGGGACTGCATGTATGGAACGGATGTATTGATTTGCTGTTCCAAATCCAAAGGGCTCTTGGCTCTGCTTCTTCTGCTCGTGGCGGCTCCCCTTGGGGGTCGTACAGTGCAACGTGTTTGAACCCAGCCGTAATATAATTCCACCGAGTGTCAAGTGCTAAATATTCTCGCCAAGTGGATTTCTTTGAAACTATTGTAAACCTTCCAGCAGCGAAATAATTGGTCTGTCATTGCAATACTGGGGTTTTTCCCGACCATCACAGACGAGTGCAATTCATTGAGGACTTTGCCGATTGCCACCGTTTTAAAAAGCTTCTTCATTGAAGACTCCCTTTAATGTCTTGTACCACCTCTACTGTGCACGCTCCAGCTCTATTTCTGTCTCTCTGTCTCACTCAGGCCACTTTCTGTTTGTTCTGCTCCTCTGTGCCTGCGCTCAGCAAGTTCATACAGCCTCTTTCATGCCTGTGGATCTGGGAAATAAACAAATGTTGGCCTGAGTGAATAATGATTACATTAGCTGCAGCTAAGGAAATATATTAAGCAGGCTCCTTTCTGCACGGCGTTGGGGCCTCAACAAGAACATCACCATGGCAACACGAGGAAACTTAGGCAACAGTGTGTGTGTGTGTGTGTGTGTGTGTGTGTGTGTGTGTGTGTGTGTGTGTGTGTGTGTGTGTGTGTGTGTGTGTGTGTGTGTGTGTGTGTGTGTGTGTGCTCTATTCTTGGAGCTACAGTGCAAAACATGTCAGATATTTGCAGTTATATTATATGTACTGTCAGCACATCGTGTAGCTGTGAGGGGTACACACACACACACACACACACACACACACACACACAGATTCAGCTTCCTGATCTGATTTTCTATGAAGCGTCATTCATATAGAAGTCTAATGCTTTGTGCTGTCGTGCCTGATATGTGCTCTATATGGTGCCGTAAGATGAATAAAATACTGCTCGTATTTTACTAATTTAACATCTTTTCCCTTTCTTCTTTTGTCTTTCAGAGGAAATCAAAGAGGAATCAGAAAAATTAAGGTAAGCACTTTATTAATTACATCCCACAATACGGCATTGAGGGCCATTTAATTGGTTTTGTGTCTTTCTGCTTGTTCAGTCTGTCAAATTCTAAGCTGGACTGCAGGCCTCTCGGTGCTTTCTCCTGTGTTCAGTCTAGTAAAGGGGATTAGGTGTGTTTGTGTGTGTGTGTGTCTCTCTCTCTCTCTCTCTCCCTCCCTCCCTCCCATGCCTTTTCCCAGCAGCCCCTTGTCTTCTCATTAATGTCTTCCTTTATGAAACCCTGCTTAATGCTGGTCTTGTTTTGGGGACTCTGTGTATGTGGTCACGTTAGGTGGGCTCGCATGTGGGCTGCCAAATAACGTGGGCTTGGAATGAAACGTGGCATCATCTTCACCTCTCCTCTTCCTCATCCTGGCCCCCTCCTGCCGTTTGATTTGTATTTCCGCCCTTCCTCACACACTGTCCCTTTCTCCAGCTTTTCCAAATTAGCATTACCTGGCAGTAACCGTCTTCATCCCGATGTTACCCTTGAGGTCGGGGCTGCTAGATCAAAGACGGATAGATGTGGAAGCTGTGTGCAGCCGGCCACACCCAACTCACACACACCATTGCTTTGGGATTCATCTCTTGCACTTTACGACTCTGCCATGTTTCATGTTCCATAGATGCAATAGTCTCGCGGTGCTACTCTGCAATACAAATATATGTTTTGTGTGAGCTTGCAGTCTGATGCAAATTGTTTCCCTTTGTGTATTTAGTCGCAAACGAGGGCAGATTTAATAAGGATGTCTTTAAAATATCAGCGGTGATGGGCAATATCTATCACAGCGTAGTTTGGAATCACTACAGAATAATGCATCTTGATATCATAGATTTGTTTTTAATTCAATTTAGAAACCAGTTATATAGTAGATAAAAGGACCAGGTGTCCCTGAGCAATATTGTCAGTTTACACACTGATATTTAATTCAGATATTAATATACAGAGATGTGGGAATTGGTTTAGGATATTCAAAATAAACAATAAAGGGAATGTAATTACCAAACACGTGGAAGGATTTACAAATACAGTAAAGGGCATACTTAGAAATTTTGGGAAATCGCTTTTCCTCCCTAGACTCGGATGAGCTTATTGACAACCCGTATTTATCAATAGCTTAACTCGAGGACTGTGAGAATGGTGAACAGCTCTGTGGAGGAAACGGCACCTGTAAAGTTCATCTTGTGTATTAAATACATGCAAACACCAAAGCGTACTGCAAACATATATTGTTGTTTTGGGCTTCGCGGCTTCCCTTAACACCACTGTGAGGTTGCCAAGCAACCAGTTGAGGCTCCAGGTGGTAATTGATCTCCTCGGCTTACGCATAAGCAAATATGCCTACATCCCAAAATGGCGAGCAACTTCTTCAACAGTTCAATGACAACTGAGCAAACTTCGAATGCCGAAGAAGAAGACGGTGCAACGCGGCGCTGTTGAAAGGAGAGTAGGGGCGCCGTGAGTGGAGAGGGGGGTCGTGCCTTTGTCCCTTTGTCAAGGATGAACTGACAAGCTCAACCTTTAAAGATACCTGTCAATATTGCGCCCACCAAATAAGACAAAGTATAATTTCATCAGGTTGTTCATATAATATTGATCGTCACTTCTGTGATGAAACAGGTGCTGCTGAGCTTTAAATGAAGCGCCCCGCTGTGGCACCCGGGGGGCTGTAGACCGTACTGTCTGACTGAAGCCCGCTTAATGGCCATATTATGTTTTATAAGCAGGCTAAGTGCGACGTTGGGCGTATTATGAGGCAGAGGGCAGGCCAGCTGACATTCAGCAGCCACACAGCGCCACACTGGGAGGTGGGGACGGGGTCACCACACAGATGAGCCAGCAGAGTGGCGGCCCGTTACAAACTCTGCCCCACTTTAATCGTGTTGTCTAAAAGGTTTTGAAAATGATGAGATGTAAGACAGATTTGCTTATTTTTGTTTACTATTTATATATTTGTTCAGTAGTTATCCCCCTTTAATCGGCGGTACTCGGTGCCTGTTTCCTCTTCTGTTTTCTGATGGCTCTTGTAGTATTGTTCTGGTTCCCTTCCTTTACTTCCTTTCCTAAGTTCTTCTCTCTTGATCTAACTCTAATTCCTCTTTAATTTGTGCTACTCGTTCCCCGTTTCTCTTTTGTTTTGTTTTTTCTTCCCCTCTCCCTACCCCTTTACGAGGCACTTCATCCTGCCCCCCTTCCTCTGTCTCTCCATGACTGTGCCCTGCTATACTGGGTGAGGTCATCCCTTTAAAAGAGCTGAACTCATAGTTTTTATTGCCAAGACATAAACAATACAACCCCTCCTTCTCTATCTGTCTCCCTCCTTCGCTCTCTCTCGCTGTTCTTCTGTTATTCCAGTCTGGGTGTGGTGGCTGTGCTTGGGGAGGCCGTAGACACAATGACTGCTGAGAGCAACGGTCCTTATTATTTAATGTCCGTCTCTCTGGTCTTAAAATATACAGAAAAAAAAGTCTCTGTATCGTTTGATGTAAGACCAGGAGATGTTTTGTCAGCATGAACACATGGCAGAGCCTGAATAATAAACCCCTGGGAGTGGGACTACTACCCCTCCTTAAGAGAGACGAGTGAAGCAGTCAGGCATTGCATTGAATTCAGTGTAATACAGATGTTGTTATTTAGCATTTTCCCAGAGGAACATGATGCTTAACATGTGGAGGTTGTTGAAACATGGCAATCTTTGCACCGTGTCAGGGTGACTATTTCGTTGTAACCCTGCTTTCTTTCTAGTGACGCCAGTTGACAGACTGCACTGTGTGGTCGCTGTGCTCTTCTCATCTATTTCTCTCTGCGTTGTTCAGTTCTAGTCCTCCCGCTGAAGAAGGAAAATCGGGTTCCAGCACGTTACCGCCAATCAAATCAAAGACCAACTTCATCGAGGCCGACAAGTACTTCTTGCCATTTGAGCTGGCATGTCAGTCCAAATGTCCCCGCATCGTCATCACCTCGCTCGACTGTTTACAGGTCAGTGGCAGGACTCTCAACGTGTCCTCTCAGATCTCATGGCTGCCTAAAGCTAGTCCTTAATGGACCGCAGAAAGGATGGAGATGGAACAACCCAGGAGGTCATAGTGTGTGTGTGTGTGTGTGTGTGTGTGTGTGTGTGTGTGTGTGTGTGTGTGTGTGTGTGTGTGTGTGTGTGTGTGTGTGTGTGTGTGTGTGTGTGTGTGTGTGTGTGTGTGTGTGTGTGTGTGTGTGTGTGTGTGTGTGTGTGTGTGTGTGTGTGTGTGTGTGTGTGTGTGTGTGTGTGTGTGTGTGTGTGTGTGTGTGTGTGTGTGTGTGATTCTGCCTTGTAGAAGCTGATAGCGTACGGCCACCTGACGGGCAGCGCCCCGGACAACACGGCCCCGGGCAAGAAACTCATCGACCGGATCATCGAGACCATCTGCGCTTGTTTCCAAGGGCCGCAGACGGATGAGGGCGTGCAACTACAGATCATTAAGGTGTGCTGCGGTCTCCGTCTGCCCAAACACCACACTTCACTTCAGGGCTCATTCAGCATCACAAGAAACAAACATTTATTAGCTAAGTGTGACACACACAAGGAATTTGACTCCGCAGCGTACACATTAGACAGACGTGTAATAATTCCCAAAAGCAGATTAGTTTATTTGTATAACTTTGATACAACAATCATATTGATACCTAATTACATTCATTCACAATGTTAGAAGTAGCTGATAATCATTAATCAATAAGTTGTTTGAAAAGAGTAATTTAGTTGGTGTGTAATTATGTTATAAATGTGATAATTTAATTGGAGATATTTGGAGAACCTTAAATAGGCAATTAAAGAGTGACGTGGTGAATGCAGTAGAGACTGTATCCGATCATCACACCAAGTAAAGACTATTTGCAGTATTTATAGTATATTTTTATATAGATGACACATATGCTCTATCTGTTAGTGATTCATATTTGCAGTGTTAACTGGTTCCTGCTGGACTGAGCAAAAGATTCAGGGATGTTTTTGAACATAACACTGACATGTCAAATGGCCAGAGCTTTTATGGAGTGCAGCACTCATGTGAAAAAGGCCTTAGAGACATATTTTACAGATTATGAGATCACATGTTAAAACTTTCCCAAGGACCGTCAGAAAATGAGTTAGAAAATGATCAAATGTGTATTAAAATGTATTCTGCTCTATAGATTGTACCCTTTTGCTTTTTAGTTTTTTTCCAACTTGCCCGAATTAACCAGTCAAATCTCGTAATTCCCTGTTCAATACTTTAGTATCTGTACGTTTTTCAACCCGTCTCTGCCACTCGGACACCTCCCGTCTTCCCTTCTGTCCTCCAGGCTCTGTTGACAGCAGTGACCTCCCAGCACATAGAAATCCACGAGGGTACTGTGCTGCAGGCCGTCCGCACCTGTTACAACATCTACCTGGCCAGCAAGAACCTCATCAACCAGACCACGGCCAAGGCCACGCTCACACAGATGCTCAACGTCATCTTCGCGCGCATGGAGAACCAAGCAGTACGTCCACCCGTCTGGAAAAGATCCACTTAGAACATTTAATCCTGTTTCTGTAGAAAGACACACAAAGTGAGCGAGAGGGCAAGTCCTCCCTTGAGCCATTGTCTGATGAAATTTGACTAACAAAAGCCAAATAGTGTTTATCGGATAAAACAAGTTGTTCGATTCATTAACAAAAGAAATGTAGTTGCATTTTAAAGATGCTGCAACAAATTAAACGTGTGTAAAACTGGCATGGGGTCATTTCAGATTAATGATACGATATTGGCTAATATAATGAAAGGCATTATATTCTGTGGGAAAGCTTTCTGCCTGATGGTTTACTCAAACCAACGATGATTTGAAGTCTACTGTTTGCTTTGTGTCCAGAGGGACATTTTCGGTGTTACCTTCAGGAAAAAAAAGCTTGCTCTAATGTCATCTTTTTCTTTTTGAATGACACTTTTCCCCTCCTCACCTGCCTCCCACCCTTCCTTTTGGACACATAGCTTACAAATCACAAGCTATCTTGGTCTCTGGCCTCCAGAAAGCGTGACCGCCAGGTAAAGCGTGCAGGACTGCCGTGACTTGCCTGATCAGAACTCTCAAACTCTTCTCTGTGTATCTGTGGTTGCGCTTTTTCCCCTCATCCATTCATGCACTCATTCTTTCTCCTCCTTTGCTCCTGCACAGGAGCAGGTCTGCTGTGTACTTCTTCCACCATATGCTTGCTGTGGCTTTTTGTGGACTTGCCTACAAATCATCACGCTTTCCTGCACCGATTGACATTTTAGCTCGCACTCACACTCGCACCAGAGCGCGGTAATCGTTTTATCGCAGGTCCGCCACGCCCGTCTGATTCCTGACAGCTATTTTGTTTAGTTTTGTTCCCCCCAAAAGCCAAATACAGTTCTTTTAGAACAATGATCGACGGCTATTGAAGTTAAACACAGACGGAGAAACGCAAATAAGCAGTCCGGGGGTAGAGATGGAGAGACGAGGCAGAATTATTATTGTGTTGTCACTGCCTGTGTAGTGCTGTGCTGCCGCGCAGAGACATCCACTCTCTGTGTTTGTGTGTAGATCCTTCTGAATGCAGCTCAGCTTGATATAAACACACACACACAGTGTTTGTCTGGCTCACTCTCGCACAGCCTCCACTATCCGACTGAGGTGGCATTTAAATAATGAGCTTAGTTTGTTTGCGCTGTCTCTCATGTCCCCTCCAGCTTTAGGTGTGTTGTCTGCCCTTGTTACCATTCCTCATTTTCAACACTAATTGTTTCATTTAGAATGTGTGTCATGGAATTGAGTTGCTTACATTTAGATGTGATAATAGCAGCATTCTCATTTAATTAGCATTGAACAGCTTCTGGAAATGGGGTTTTGAAAACAAGACACCAGGGGCTTTTATACAAATAAGTTTGTGTATAAAGTAGTTGTGAATTGCAGTTCTTGGTTTTCTGTTTTTGAAAAACATAACGTTCTGTACAAGGCAGCTTGTATAACTGAGAGTCCTCCTGACACCCCCAGTTCCTCTGCACTTGGCAGATGTATCCTGTTTATTACAGTTCTTAATGGGAAAGCTAGTCTGCTGCAAATGGAAGGATCACCATCTATCCCCCCTGTTTTGTCAATGTGTCACACTGTTTATATTGTCATCCGTAACCCTGAATCTCTGAAGTTATTGTGCTTTTTCTTCTTCGAGTCACTCAAGTCTATCATTTGTTTTTTTTTCCTATTTCTAAGCCCAACAATTCTCCAAAGGCACTTGGATTGAAAATGCACCGTGGGCTGTTTTTGCTTTAGCTTGGCTGAGAGAACTTCCACTGCTTGTAATTGTTTGCTCTCTCTTTTTTGGGGGGGAAATTGTATCGCCGTTTAACTCTGCACATAAGTACTTCTTCCCCTCTGAAATCAGCAGATCTGAAACTTTTCCTCTTCCTCTCTATTATCTATAATAACACAGTATTCACTCCTGTCACGCATTGTTGCCACAACCGTGTGCAAATGTCTTGTGACCCACTTTTAGCTCATGACCTACCCGGCTAAAGCATAGCAACACTTTCCAGTACTTGTCAGAAGCAGTGGTACAGGGTAGGCGTGACGCATCGGCCGGGACTCGGCTGTATGAGCCCTTTCCATCCGAAACACCTTCTTCCACCAGCCGACTAAAATAGCCCCAGTTCACACCAGCCAGCATGAATCGATTCCACAAAGTTTGTCTCATTGCTTTTTTAGTAGCATGTCCTACTTCTTCTCAGTGAGTGTGTTTTCATTTACATCTCCAAGAACACACATCTAATGTATGCTCACACTGTAGATGTTAGACAATAATATAAGAAGTGTTGTCTTTGCTCTCTGTTTTGACATCTGGAAGTGTTGTGGCGTTGGGTTCAATGAGCCCTCAGGGAATCTAAACTGGTAGTTGCAGTTATGAGTTTGTTTACATATTCTTAACCTGTCTTTTTCTGTGTGTGTGTGTGTGTGTGTGTGTGTGTGTGTTCTCCGTGTGTGTTGTGTGTGTGTGTGTTTGTTTGCCCCTCACAGCTACAGGAAGCCAAGCAGCTGGAGAGAGAGCGGCACCGGCAGCACACTGAGCCGGACTCCCCCCAGCTCCAGGCCCACGTCCACCCGCCGACCAAGGGTCCGTCCCAGGAGGCCAACGGGGCCGTCACCTCTCCGACCCCGAGCAGCACCGTCCCATCCACCCCGTCCACCCCCTCGACACCCGCCCCGGAGGGCAGGTCTGTGTCTGGAGAGCAGGACGAGCGGAGGGGGCAAGAGGAGCCTGGAGAGCAGGGGCCCCCCTACGAGAGCCCAGAGCCAGAAAATGGTTCAAATTTCTGCGAGGCTGAGAAAGAGCAGACTGAGGCAGATCAGGCCACAGCAGCAGCAGCACAGAGTAAGACAGGGAATGGTTTTATCGTCCTATGTTCCTATAAACTATCATGATTTTCTTTTATCTACCATAAAAGACTAAATGACTATAACAGTTGGTTTGCAATTTTGAATTTACCCTCCATGTTACAGTACGTTCTTCCCCAATATAAGGTTTTAACAAGTAAAGAAAAGGAAATAGGTCAAAGACACAAACGCGATATACTTCAAATGAATTGTGGCTCCATACACTTGATGCAGCCAGAGAACATGTATAAAACATGTCACATCTCCTGAGCTGTATCTACATTATGTGCTGGTTGTGTTTGGTGATAACAACCTCTCGTGTTCCTCTGAACATCCTGAATGTGCTCAATGAAATCCTCACTGTTGACATTCTGTGCAATTTCATTAAAAGAAAAGAAATCCTCCAGAACCAGTGTTTACCTTTGCCAACATTTGATACCACATGCACAGCTGCAACGGCCCATTCACGCACTGAGGGAGCTGGTGTAGAATCTGGAGAGCAAGGATAAAAAATAGGATGTCAAACGCACGACGCTTATAGCGGAACGGATGAGTTGACGGCCCTCTGTGCCTTTTTACTCAGCAATAATTGTGTTTTCTGTGTGTTTGTGCGTGCTGCTTAGATGCATCAGCCCAGCAGCATCCAGAGGCAGTTGAGGAGGAGACGCCAAACTACGAAGAAAAAGCCCATGAAATTGTGCAGAGTATTTTGCAGGAGGTGGTCAATACTGTGGCAGGAGGTGAGATGTATTCTGTATGCAGTAAAACATCGATATATTTATATATATTTGAAATGTAAAAATGCCAATTATGATTCTCTGAGGATATTCTAAAGTGTTTTTATTTCTAAGCACGTTGGGGTTACTAATGTTGTAGAAGTCATTCAACTATTTCTGAAGGAAATAAAAGCACACGGCAAAAGAAGGGATTAGTGGTACAACCCACCGTGGTTAATCCGTCTAGTGGGTGGAGTTGTCGTGGTGCCTCGGACAGTCAATACTCCAATAATTAAGTTGAATCTGAATTTGAACTGCCGTCTTTGTTCAGGGGAGCTCCTGCACGCTCTCCCGTTGTTTGCTATATAATACAGGTTATGTGAATTTGCACTTACCCTCTGAAAACCGGTGCAAATTGGCAGTTTTTTGAGGGTTGGATTTTTTTCCATGCAAAACTGACCCTTGCAAAATGCTCTTTGTAATCAGTGAATGGATTGTTCTAGGTTCTCAGGTTTCCAGGCTGGTGCCCCTGTGTGAAAGATAACAATCCCCTCTCTGGGTACAAAATGTGTTTGAAAGGAGATGCAAAAGTCTGTTCACGAAGCTGAGGAAAACTGGTCATGTCAAGCTCCCTGAAGTTCCCAGAGATGCTGACAAAAAGATGGCAAAGCATTCTGTGTGCAAAAGTGTGCAATTTTTCCAGCAAAAAAAAAGAGGGGCCTTTTTAATTCATTCCCAGAAAAGAAAAGTGCTTTTGGCTTTCTATTTTTCAAATTTAACCTTGAGCTACAATTTGACAAACAGACTTTGATGGTCGGGAGGAACGGAGAGCGGGAATGCACTCTTGTATCCTGAAGGTTCTCTTAGATGTGGTTCAACATGCTGTTTACGAAGGGGCTGTTGTCATTCTCTCTCTTTGTACTCGACCAGAACAACATGGCTAACCCCAGATTCAGGTCTTATTAATTAATGCTGCCCTGTCGGTTCTGAAACAGGCTTTCCTGATTCCTGCTGGAGGATATTTCAATGTATTGAGGATAGAGACCAAGGTGTCACCCCTGACCAAATCCTCCCTGCTCTATCATCCTCACAGGACACTGCTTGGACCCCACAAACCTCTGCTCTGACACCAAGGAGTCCGGCGGCGATGGCGAGCCGGCGGAGTCGGACCCGGCTGAAGCGGTGACCGAGGGCACCCAGAGCTCCCTGGAGGACGAGGGCACTGTGGGCAGCGACAGCGAGCACGTCCACGCTAACGGCATCCCCGGCACGCCCATTTCTGCCAGCTTCACCCCCTCGCTGCCGGATGACAGGTTGTCTCTCTCGTCCACTGACACTCAGGTGAGCACGGACTAGAGTTATTACATTATGAGTCAGAGTACAATCTACTGGTTGAAGTTCAAATCACACTGCAGATCCTTCTGGAAACTATTTTGTTCATGATGTTGATAACATTTTGTCCCCGCTGAATAGCTGTACTGGCGGAGAGTCGGAGGGAAATAAACTTCTTGATTTAATCAGAAGACAAAATAATGAAAAAAATCTGGTTTCTTTTATTAAGCTGAGAATATTTCCTGGACAGTCTGATTGAATCGCCCTTCTTTTCTGCTGTATAAGAGGTCTCTAATCATGATTGATGGCACTCCTCAGTATTCAATATTAAACTAATCTCATAGATCCGGAGGCTTTTATTCACACACTTCTCATGTGTTGTCGGCTGGGATTCGGTGAAAGAAGATGTTGCTCGATGGTTTACTGTCTTTGTTCCTCTAGGAGTCTGGAGCAGCACCGGGACAGCCGCCGGGGGCAAAGTTCTCCCACATCCTCCAGAAAGATGCCTTTCTTGTCTTTCGCTCACTCTGCAAGCTGTCAATGAAACCGCTGTCCGACGGACCGCCGGATCCCAAGTAAGAATCCATTACGTTTCCTGTGCAACAAAGGGATTACAGTATTATTTGCTCTCTTTCTTTTACAATTCAGCCGTATGAAATAATCAGTGTACAAGAGGTGAGAGGAAGAGTTATAATAAGAAGGTACAGGAGCAGGCTGTAGTCCGTCACAAACATTTTTCCTTGTCATCTAAATATGTTCAAGTTGTTGCTCCTAAGTAAACCAACCATTGGTCATGTGCTACTCTCTGTTAGTTCAGCCCTTGTGAGCCACACCCTGTATTCCCTTAGTTCGTATTCAGTGTTGGGTATAACGTATACGTATAAGCCATGAGTCATGATTTAAGATGCTCCAGTGACTCCTGTAGTGGTGAGGAAGAAGACGACGAGGCATCACTCAGATCGCTCTCAATCACTTCCTGGTTTCATGAATCCCCTCTTGAACTGTTTCCCTTTTTCAAAGCAAAAATTTTGGGGGAAATAATCTGCCATCATTCAATATTACTTCTGACCATGCTCTAGTTTGCCAAAATCAAGGCATCCGATTGGATCGTCCTGATAACAGTAGCTTTTTTTTTTTTTTACGGATTTCCTGCATCTGGTATAACTCAATTCACAGTGACCGTGAGGCGCATTTTATATTCGTTTACTTTTTTATGCATCTAATCTTTTCAAATCTTCAATCGCGTTGGAAAATGAATGTGGTGTGTGTGTGTGTGTGTGTGTGTGTGTGTGTGTGTGTGTGTGTGTGTGTGTGTGTGTGTGTGTGTGTGTGTGTGTGTGTGTGTGTGTGTGTGTGTGTGTGTGTGTGTGTGTGTGTGTGTGTGTGTGTGTGTGTGTGTGTGTGTGTGTGTGTGTGTGTGTGTGTGTGTGTGTGTGTGTGTGTGTGTGTGTGTCTGTGTGTGTGTGTGTGTGTGTGTGTGTGTGTGTGAGGAAGGCCACGTCAATTTCCTCAGCACTGATGCGCCACGTCTCTGCTAGACGGAAACCTTTTACTTTTCTAACGAGGCTGCACAGCGTGGCGTCTCACTCTCAGCCTCACACAAACACACACACACACACACACACTGCAGCTCGCAGGCAGCCATGTATTCTTTGCATTTTCATAACTACCGTAGCTTTCAGAAGGTATCAGGTGAAGACGTTGGATCTGTGGTGATTTATAAAACACAATATCTCTTTTCTATATTTGTTCAGTTGCTCAAAAGTGTAGATGTTACACATGTATTGAATGTTGATACATCCTCATAAAAGGGGCCAGATCAGACATTACATTTCTAAATATAAATTATATTCGTATGTTTCTTCACTTTTTACTGTTCAGGATATTACAACTATAATAGTTTCTCTTTGGTAGAATTTCCCCCCTTTTTATAGAAAAAAGCACTTGCAGGAGCAAGAGGGACACATTTGTGTTGTGCCACATAAATCCTACTTGTCTGCTTGCCAGAGATGGAAGACATTGCAGAAGCAGCCAATCTTGGCATATAAAGTAGCTGAAAGTCTGTTTTTTGAGCTCCATTTTTTTCTGTCCTGCTGCTGCAGAAAAGGCGTTGAGACGAGCCGGAGCTGTACACGCAGAGGAGCTTTGATTTAGTTGCTCTTGCGTTTCTTTGATGGCTATTGAACATTCTAAATCTGAGATAGAGAAATAATGTATGATGTGGTCTCAGCGTGCATTACGGCGTAGTTCCTTTGAGCTGTAACTTTTCTTGAAGGACAGATAATTTGCCTGTAAGTACTTAGTTTTAGTGAGACTCCTTTCTGTTTTTCTTGCTGAGTGTATTCTGTGTCTGAAATGTTTCTACTCATCCGATTGGACAATGTGTTCTCATTGCCTTGAGCTGATCCTCTGAGTTTTGTGAAGGCTCATTCCCACTGGGCTCAGGCAACATTCAATCCACAGTACGAGGTTTTCATTTAAAACCGGGGTTTTAAAATTAAAAAGCGGTCCCCGCCCCCGTGGGTGTTTCTGCGACTTTGCTTTGTTACAGAAAATACCACAGAGTATTCTAGTCTTTAATAATACAAGTTAGTGCTTGATGCTTCAAATCAATATGGTACACAATGCAGCATAAGAGCTAAAGTTACAGACATGGACCTGCATTCATATGAACAAAAATACACACATTAGGTCTTAAAATCTCATTGCATTTGGATTATAATGTCCGTCCCTGTTGAAACATTCAGACTCGCCTCATGATAATAACCCCCCCCCCTCCACCTCAGGTCCCATGAGCTGCGGTCGAAGGTCTTGTCCCTCCAGCTGCTGCTGTCCATCCTGCAGAACGCCGGGCCCATCTTCAAGACTAACGAGATGTTCATCAACGCCATCAAGCAGTACCTGTGCGTGGCCCTGTCCAAGAACGGCGTCTCCTCCGTGCCCGAGGTCTTCGAGCTCTCGCTCTCCATTTTCCTCACTCTGCTCTCCCACTTCAAGACCCACCTCAAGATGCAAATCGAGGTAACGGCTTCGCAGAAGTGTTTTGAGTTCATTAAGAAAGATTCTAGTTCTGTTGACAATGTCTCAGACTGAAAGTGTAACGGTTATGACACAGATGTGGGAGCCCTGCTCTCAGCCTTAATGGACCTGAATGCGGCAACGGTGACGTTGTTCAGGCTTAACACCGGAGCTTTTTTATACCGTCTGCAGCTGTTTCACAGTCATCAGACGTCTTCAACTGAAAGCTTTTAACGTGACACTACAAAAGCCGTCCGCACTACCAAAACCGCACACTGGCTTTCTGACAGCTGTTACCTGCTGCTGTCATCTCTTCCCCGCGTGTTCCCCAGCTGTATTTTGATTCACACATGCAGGGGAAACCTGAGGACCCCGTCGGCTTATTACAGTCGCCGTATTTATACACCCACCCACCACTTCTTGATGGGATGCATACGTTTCACACCTTTTCTGGCTGCTGACAGTCTTTCTGGGTATAGAAGGACTTGAGTGCAAACACATTCACCACAGCAGATTACAGTTGCCTTGTTGTACCTTTGTGTTCTGTTTGTCATCTTTTCAGTCTTTCCCTGTTTAAGAACACCACATACACAGCATTACAATGCTATGAGGCTTTTTCATTGATGTCTGGAATATGTGGTTTATCACAGAGTGGTGGAACATTCTTGCACCTCAGTGCGATTGAGAGTTGCACTATGATCTCCGTCTGCTGCCCACAGTTCATGGTTTTGTTTGAGTTGGTTCAAAGTGTCTAACGCAGGGCCACCTGCTTTATTTGCTTTGTCTACTGGAGTGAGTTGTGTGGGCTTCCACTGACTAGTGTGTGTTGTGTTGGCTAACTTGGCTGTGTGTTGATTGTTTTTGCCTCTCCCAACTCTGTCTGCAGGTGTTCTTCAAGGAGATTTTCCTCTACATTCTTGAGACGTCCACAAGCTCCTACGACCACAAGTGGATGGTTATACAGACGCTCACGAGGATATGTGCAGGTTTGTGTCTCTGTTTTCATTCAGTCGGCTCCCCTTCCTATGTCACATTTATTATATTACACATCCCTCCCCATCTGAGTATCTCTGTCCATGGCTTGAGATCTTTGCAAAGGTGCACCATATTTTTAAAATATGTTGTTTTTAGGAGGGGGGTCCTAAAGAGACGAGAGCTAAAACACAGCGTGTCAGGCAGAGGGTGAATACAGTTATAGTCAGACAGACGGTATTATACAAATGTGTTTTTTCAACATAAAGGCATGTAGACGTATTCTAGTATGAACCTGAAAATGAGCATTGTATGTCTCCTTTAATTGAACGAGTATAACCTAAAGTGCTTACTTGAATCACACACATCGTCTATATTTGTTTCATCTTCTCACTGATAACCTCCGTCTGTCTCTCTCAGATGCCCAGAGTGTGGTGGACATCTACGTGAACTATGATTGTGACTTAAATGCTGCTAACATATTTGAGCGGTTGGTCAATGACCTCTCAAAAATAGCGCAGGGTCGCGGAGGCCACGAGCTCGGCACAACGACCCTACAGGTGCTTTTTGTTTTTCAGCTTCTTTAAAATGTTTTTTCTTCATTTGTTATCACTATACAGATTCAACATGTTTTTTACAGATGTTCATAATGTCATTTTTCTCTCTCCCCTTTCTAGGAGCTGACCCTAAGAAAGAAAGGCCTTGAATGTCTCGTGTCCATCCTGAAATGTATGGTCGAATGGAGTAAAGACCAATACGTCAACCCCAACTCCCAGACCAGCCTTGGTAAGAGATGCTGAACATGAATGTGATTTATTACGGCAGCTGTCAAACGCAATTTGCTTCATTCTGATTCTACACACTGATTAGTATTTAGACTAATAGCTGGCAGAATTAATGTTCGTATTTTAGTCTGTGTCGGTATAAGAGAATCAAACGCACATCGGTGTTATTGATGCTGAACTATCGATCCCATCACTAATATTGAAGGAGGAATTCCAAGTCATTCTTGAAGAGGGCTTATGTCACTTTGTTCTGTTATTTTATCAAGACGTGCTTTGAATTTACATCCACAGCTTAAACACAGATGATTCATGCTGGAATTGTGTTTGTGCCTGCAATATTACGCCTGGCTGGCTTTGCCCATAAAAACCCAGACTGTTGTTATTCCTCAATAGTCTGTGGAGAATTGAACTTGTGTTGTGGAGCGTGCGTGTCGAAGATGACACTGCCAAGGTTAAAGCTGGACTCTCCTCTGAGCGACCCGTGTTTTGGCAGCAGTTCATCGTCGAGGTTAACTGGGGTTAGCGATAAAGCTCTCATCCATCAGCCGGCCTGCAATCAGTTGGAGGATTGACAGTTGGCATTCATCAGGGACTCTATGGCTCTGAGGAGGAAAGCGAGTATTCATCAGCTCAGCTCCAGCCAGAAGAGGCCGTGAGATAATGCCCACAGGCCATCTCAGACTGGCTAATCCAGACGGTTTAGTGGAGAACAGAGCGGTACCTGAAGCCGAGCCCCTCTGAAAGGCCAATCTCAGAGTCTATCCTGAGTGTGAGACTGGCCTCAGGTGCAAGTGTAATGTTGTGAAAGGGCTGGGAAAAATCTCCCACAAGCCTCTGGACCGATCCACAGGCCGGCCACGGGGTCAGCTGTCATGGCTAACCAGCAGATTTGTGTTCACTCGCAAGGAAAACCGATGTAACGAGTGATCAGATGCAGCCGGAGCTCGTGGCTCATGCTTTACATTTCTTATGTTGAATTCCTCCCGCCGGCTGTTGAGGTTTCCAGACGAAGAATTCCTTATATAATCAGACGGCAACATTATTTGTGATTGCGAAACATTGACTTGTGTGATGCATTCCAGCGCTATATGTGACTCTTTCAATCGTCCCTTGTGCCATCTCCTCCCTCTTTTGTACGTCTTCAAAGCAAGAGCAGGTAACGCCAGAAGACTACAGAGGTTTTGCTAGAACGTGTTGCTGTGATAGGAATCGTTAAAACCCGTCGTGTCTGTAGCTTGAGATGATTTGTGCCCCGGTCTCACCTCCTATAACCTGTGTTGTTTGTCGGGTTTCCTGTTGCCACTTACACCAAATAGATTGTACCCAAAACGTATTCATCAAATGAATGGTGGAAACACCTGTTCTGAACTCCATGAGTAAACATGTTGCTCGTGAGGAATTTGTTATGACGTCTTTCCTCAGTTAATGTTTCCCTCCTTTCTGTATTCCTCCACCTTTTTCACTCTTTGCTGTAAGCCTAGAAATGGCGAAGACACCTTCAGCTCACGTTACTGTGACACCGTCCTGAATGTTTAAAAAAGTTTCCGATGGGTAATCGGATACCGGGCCCTGACACTGGGTGCCAGGCTGGACCCGCTCCAGCTCCAGCAGCAGCACGTCTCACTTCTGGCTGGCTTAAACAAATACAAAGCCTCTGCTTGGCCTCTAGATTCTGAGTGCTTCCTCGTTGACTGACTGGAGCTTTTTCAGATAACCCACCTTTTTATAAAATCCTCCCCTCTTACCCTGCCTCTCACCTGCTCTGTGTGAATAAGTGTGTTCTGTGGAGTTGGCTGGGCTGTGGTCTTGTGAGTAACACCGGTGTGCATAACCTCCCCGCCAACAACAACCACACGAAGGCCTCAGGTCATTTTGTTCTCTGTTGCAGTCTCCCCTCCCCTCTCAATTACTGAAATCCATCCCGTAGTTACGTACTAGCATTAAGTTAGCTCGTCGTTTCTCAGAGGCGTCGCCTCTCACAGACTGACGGGAACAATAGAAATACTTTGATTATTTCCACCCATCCATCATCCCCTCTTGGTTATCTTATCTTGTGTCTTTTGCTCTTCAGGCCAAGAGAAACCGTCGGAACAGGAGAGCACGGAGCCCAAGGCCCCGGAGACCATCAACCGCTATGGGAGCATCAACTCTCTGGACTCCACGGCCTCGTCTGGTATCGGTAGCTACAGCACCCAGATGTCAGGGACCGACAACCCCGAGCAGTTTGAGGTCCTCAAACAGCAAAAGGAGATCATTGAGCAAGGCATTGACCTGTAAGTTCAACTACGCACCAGTCTTTTGCATTTTATCCTGTTGTTTCTGAGGTTCTGTGTCGGCTACAGTTTGCGTTTTGTCTTTGGATTCTACAGGTTTAACAAGAAACCAAAGAGAGGAATCCAGTACCTCCAAGAGCAAGGCATGCTGGGTACAACCCCAGAGGATCTCGCTCAGTTCCTGCACCAGGAAGAGAGGCTTGATTCGGTAACGAGTCAGCGTAATCATAAGGATGCATGATTTTATATATACACAACGTATCTCACTGGGGTGTCCTTGTGATTCCATATTCTTGGAGAGAAAAAATCTATTTGTTCAAATGATCAGGATAATCAAAAAGACAAGATTTTTTTGAGGTGCAGATGATTCGTTCTACCCCCAAAAACATGCGTTGTATTTATCAAAAAGAAGACTGATGTAACACAGATGGAGGGGGGGAAACTGGTTTGGATTTTGAACACGACTTTCAAATAATGTTAAAGTCATTACAGGCTCAGCTGCATTCTCGTTATTGTGTTACTGAATTTTTTTCAGTTCAAGTGAAACAACATTCGTATCAATGTCATGTCCAGCCCCCACCTCTGTGCTGATTTTAGGGCTCTTTTCTCAGATCTAAGAAATCTGTCGAATAACAAGCAAACGGTGGCAACGCTCTTGAAGTTCTTACCCTAGTTCACAATAGACAGCAGATTTAACACCAGCATCTTTGTTGGGTTGGTTTGGGAGGAAAATAATCATCCGCCAGCTGAAGTGGCAGCGAAATGCTTGGCAAATAAACAAACTGCCAGTTGAGCTCAACACACTCTGTTCTCGCTGCCTTGTGCACGAGCCAAGCAAACCACACACACGCCAAGCACTAATCTAGAGCCGGTCCACCAGCAGCGTAATGTGAACCCTAATGAGCAGCCGGGGGCTCGAGGGTGTCTGTGTGCAGCGCTGATCGGCACTAAAGAGCGGTCTACATCTGGTCAGAAACATGGGCCCTGAGAGGTGGTGGTACCACAGAGCGGATAACCATGAACGCTCACACGTTCATCTAATCCACACGGACATGGGCCTGCTGTTAAAGTGGGGCTTCTGAAAAGTGGAATGTAAGACAAATAAGTATCTCTTTTACGCTGTCTACATTTTTTTTGTCTGCCTTTCCCGCTAATAATGAGAGAAATGGTTGTTGAAGAGCAATTTATTGCAATCGTAGTTCACGGGTCTAGTTCCCGGGTCCAGCTCACAGGTCTAGCTCAAGGGTCCAGCTCACGGGTCTAGTTTGCGGGTCTAGTTCACGGGTCCAGCGCACGGGTCCAGCTCACGGGTCTAGTTTGCGGGTCTAGTTCACGGGTCCAGCTCACGGGTCCAGCTCACGGGTCTAGTTTGCGGGTCCAGCTCACGGGTCCAGCTCACGGGTCCAGCTCACGGGTCCAGCTCTCAGGCGGTTCAAACCAGACGGCACATGTTTCTGGTTTTCATCACAAGACGCTCTGTGGTTCTGATGTGTATGTTAGATTGCAGTCTGTTCAAATAAGACTGACCTCTTCACTTTTGCTCTCCTAGACTCAGGTGGGAGAATTCCTGGGGGATAATGACCGTTTCAATAAGGAGGTGATGTACGCCTACGTGGATCAGATGGACTTCCAAGGCAAAGACTTTGTTTCTGCGCTGAGGACTTTCTTGGAGGGCTTTCGGCTCCCCGGAGAGGCCCAGAAGATCGACCGGCTCATGGAGAAATTTGCAGCGAGATATCTTGAATGCAATCAGGGGTAGGTTTACATCTCTTGGCGGAAACTCCAGACTGTGGGAATAGCTGAATGTGATTCCACATTCCCCCGTACAAGATGCTGCCATTAACACGCTTTGTGTCTGTTCCCTCCTCTCGCCGCCAAATTCTCCAGACAAACCCTCTTTGCCAGCGCTGATACGGCATACGTCCTGGCCTACTCGATCATTATGTTGACAACAGACCTTCATAGTCCACAGGTAAGCATTCCCCCAGGGAGGGGGCATCCTTTGGGAATGTCTCCTGACTGCAGTCGCTCCCTCAGTTATCCGTGCAACATATATCACCGGGATTTCATGAGCTGCTCTTGATCCATATCCTTGCTCTCGTCTGCAAAGGTGAAGAATAAAATGACAAAAGAGCAATACATCAAGATGAACCGCGGCATCAACGACAGCAAAGATCTACCCGAGGAATACCTCTCGGCCATTTACGACGAGATCGCCGGAAAAAAGATTGCCATGAAGGAGACGAAAGAGATCACCATGAAATCCAACAAGCAGAGTGAGTCTCGCAGCTTTGAGGGTGTCTCAAAGATGTAATAAATGTTAAGACTCCTCTGTTGCCATAATGTTTTTAAATGAGACACAAGGACAAATGCATTCAATACAATTTTAATTGTCATGAAGAGGCCTATTGTTGGCTGTTGTCTCTCCATAGTTCAGCCTCCTAGCCTGTTGGATGCAGTGTTTGCTTTGCTATAAATTGTTGGTTGCTTTAGAAAGCTGTGTGTGTGTGATTGTGTGTGACTGTGTGTATTTGTGTGTTCTTGCTCAGGCGTGGCCAGCGAGAAGCAGAGGCGTCTGCTGTACAACGTGGAGATGGAGCAAATGGCCAAGACGGCCAAGGCTCTGATGGAGGCCGTCAGCCACGTCCAAGCGCCCTTCACCAGCGCCACGCATCTGGAGCACGTCAGGCCCATGTTCAAGGTATTGTACATAAACACACACGTACACACCTATGAGGCTAACACATTTCACACACCCATCGTAAACCTCATGCCTCTGTTGTTTCCTAGTTGGCATGGACGCCCTTCCTGGCAGCCTTCAGCGTGGGTCTCCAGGACTGCGATGACACGGAGGTGGCTTCCCTGTGTCTGGAGGGCATCCGCTGCGCCATCAGGATAGCGTGCATCTTCTGCATACAGGTACTGCAGTCTGCACTGACGGGGGACTGATGTCTCGTACCTTGCCGTTTTCTGACGCACGGCCTTCTCACTTTGCCTCAGTTGGAGAGGGATGCCTATGTTCAGGCCTTGGCGAGGTTCACCCTGCTGACAGCCAGTTCTGGGATCTCAGAAATGAAGCAGAAGAACATTGACACCATCAAGACCCTCATCACTGTGGCCCACACCGATGGCAACTACCTGGGCAACTCTTGGCACGAGGTTTGCTCCTCTTGGCTCACTTTTACTCGCTGATTTTCCTCATAACATTCTTTAAACTATCTACCTCACCTCGTCCCTCATATCTTCCTTTCCCGGTTCAAGCAGTAGACCATAATAAGCCTTAAGCCTTAATCTTAATTGGATACGTTGCCTCTGCAACAGATTGTTGTTGCTGTGCGCAACATGAATAAACTAATGTCTGAACCGTGTATTAAAAACTAAATTCAGTAACATTTTAGGAAATGTATTTTCTTGTATTGAACATGTGTTGCTTAAGCAGAACAGGTTGTTAAATTACAGCTGAATAAAAGATCCTGATGTATCTACATAATGCATTTTATACAATAGATGCTGAACCTCCTAAAATTACTGATTTGAATCTGAATGATAATGGTAGTCGTATCATTATGATGCAGTAATAGCTGCTTGTTTGTTGTGTTTTGGGGTATTTTTACAGCAACCAATTTGAGCTTGCACTGGATCTTTCCTGACATCTTATTTCTCCTTTTTCAGATCATGAAGTGCATCAGTCAGCTGGAGCTGGCTCAGCTAATCGGGACAGGAGTGAAGACGCGCTACATCTCGGGCACGGTGCGGGGCAAAGAGGGCTTCATCACAAGTACCAAGGAGCAGAGCAACGACGAGTACATGGGTCTAGGTCAGCACCAACTCCTACATATTGTAGAGTCCAGCGTCAAGCCTTCACCTGTTGGCTTTGTTCTCCAGTGTTCGTAAATCTGTAACAAATACACTCAATTGTTGACTGTGAAAGCGTTGTTCTTTGCCCTATAGTTGGAGGGACGGTGGACCGTAAGCAGATTGCCTGCATCCAGGAGTCCATCGGAGAGACCAGCTCTCAGAGTGTGGTGGTGGCTGTGGACCGGTACTGAAAACTCTTTGTTGTCATTGCAGATACAAAATACTGTATTATTGCCCTGCCACAGTGTTGGTTGTTTTTGTTTTGGTAGAGCATGGTAGCTCAGTTCAAGTGTAAAGAAAGAGAGGAAACCAGCCAACTGACTGCATGAACCAGGACAGCAACGCACACAAAGGAAACGCATGCTTTTAAACAGATTTACAGTGAAAATTAATGAATTGAACAGTTTGTTTCCCAACATTCCAAGTAGCCCAACAATTGATTATATTGGTCATAGTTTGTAATCTATGGCAGTAGAGAACAATCAGTGAAACACGAGTTTTAAAACACATTGAAAGGCAGTTAAACTTGGACTAATGAGGCAGTAAGAGGAGGATGTTTATTGGCAGAAATAAAAATGTTTGTAAATAATAATTGTATCATATTTCTCGGCTTTAGGATATTCACCGGTTCTACCAGACTGGATGGTAATGCAATAGGTGAGTGCGGTGGATCCATACTGTTATTCCTGTTGCTCTGAGGACAGATGCATCCTAGCTGTTGTTCTGATCGCCGTGCATCGTGTCTGCCGTACCAAACACTGTTTCCTTGCTCATTGCCACCATCTTCTCTCTATTCGTCAGTTGATTTTGTGCGCTGGCTGTGTGCTGTGTCCATGGATGAGCTGGCCTCGCCCACACACCCACGGATGTTCAGCCTGCAAAAGATCGTGGAGATCTCCTACTACAACATGGGCCGCATCAGGCTGCAGTGGTCCAGGATCTGGGAGGTTATCGGAGACCACTTTAACAAGGTGGGTGGGGATTGGTTACAGAGGCACATTTCTAAGACATGGCGACAGTATAGTTCTGTTGTAAGAAAGTAAACAGAACTTCTGTTTTACGAAAGGCTGATTTCAGTCGCTGATGAACACACATTGTTGCATAAAAAGCTTTCATGTGGTTTGTTATTCAAAGACACATCCTTCATTGAGGTTCTGCTTTCCACTAAGTGGCTGAAAATGAGTTTAGAGTGTGTTCATTGTGTTGGAAAGTGGATTTTAAGAAGAGGAACACGTTTCCTGCTGGCGGGTCTGACTGACCACTGCACTCAAGGAACTGGTGACGAATGTTACATTTAAAACAAATACAGGGGGATCTTGCTGAAATCTGCTTTATCTCTGTGCAGGTTGGCTGTAATTCCAATGAAGACGTGGCCATTTTTGCCGTGGACTCTCTCAGGCAACTGTCCATGAAGTTTCTGGAGAAGGGGGAGCTGGCTAACTTCAGATTCCAGAAAGACTTCCTGAGGCCTTTTGAGCACATCATGAAGAAGAACAGGTAGAGTCGTACACTTGATGTTGCTGCTCTCATGTAAGTCTGTGGTGCCGGTGCGAGCACAAGGCCTGTATGGGGCTTTGAGTCGTTACTGCTTCTCACATGGCTGCAGACTCTCGCTCCTCCCCACCACTCGTCTGTTATTCTGCCTCTTTCTTCCTCTGTGTCTGTTCACATACATTTTCTTTATTTGATTTCCTCTCATGCTTCCTACTTCCTCATCGGTCCTTCAGTGCACTCCTCATACTCGATCTTCTCCGGTCCTCTTTTGCCCCGGTCCTCTTTACGATCCGCTCCTGTTGTCTCCATCTGCCCCGTCCAGGTCTCCCACCATCAGAGACATGGTGGTGCGCTGCATAGCCCAGATGGTCAACTCCCAGGCAGCAAACATCCGCTCAGGCTGGAAGAACATCTTCTCCGTCTTCCACCTGGCCGCTTCGGACCAGGACGAGAGCATCGTGGAGCTGGCCTTCCAGACCACGGGCCACATCGTCAGTGAGTCCTAAGCAGCATGTCAGAACGCCGATGACAACCTTCCTGACTTATTTCGATACGTTCATCTTGGGACTTGATATCTCTCTCTTTCTCTCTCTCTCTCCCTCTATCCGTCTCCCAGCGAATGTATTTGAAAAACACTTTGCGGCCACAATCGACTCCTTCCAGGACGCCGTTAAGTGTCTGTCGGAGTTTGCCTGTAATGCCTCGTTCCCGGACACCAGCATGGAAGCCATCCGCCTCATCCGACACTGCGCCAAATACGTCTCAGAGAGGCCACAGGTCAATGGCAGGCCCTGCTTTGTTTATTCCTCACTATAAAGATCCCATATGCAGAGAATAATGCAGGCGCTGTAGCTTCTATTAAACATGTTGTGTCGGAGCAACGCACTTAGAATGTTAGATGAACGTACCGAACTATAAGCATGTAAAGCTTGACGGACTATAAGCATGTTAGAAAGGATGAATTAATGTCTTTGGATGTCATCAAAATGCTCCTGCTGCAAATGTCTGCTGGTACAACTATATGTCTTGACTTACCCATAACATTACAAAGACTGAGAATGTAATGTGTTCAGGGGCAAATACAGTATGAATGGGAATGTGTATTTGTTTAAAGTGGTTAATTGTCTCCCAGAGGCAAGAAACGCTGAACACGGCTCGTGTTCCTCTTTCAGGCCTTCAAAGACTACACCAGCGATGACATGAATGTGGCGCCTGAGGACCGCGTGTGGGTCCGGGGGTGGTTCCCCATCCTCTTCGAGCTCTCCTGCATCATCAACAGGTGTAAGCTGGATGTCCGGACCAGGTAAGCGGGTTCACCTTCAGCCTGTTATTTAAACATGCGTGTTTTGAGACACATTACTTTAGATTTCAAGACGGCAATAAAGACGTGCTGCCGCACATTCAATATGAAGATGAAAAAGACTATAAGGGATATTGTGAAAAAAATGTGCATGTAAATATTAGCTGTAACATCAAGGAAAGGACAAATGTGGTTGTGTGTGTGTGTGTGTGTGTGTGCATTTCCCAGAGGGCTCACAGTGATGTTTGAAGTGATGAAGACCTACGGGCACACCTTTGAGAAACACTGGTGGCAAGACCTCTTCAGAATTGTCTTCAGGATCTTTGACAACATGAAGCTGCCGGAGCAACAGACCGAGGTGCGTGACGAGTCTTTCGTCCTCGGCCGCCGGTTCAAATGCTTTGCGGCTGAATGTCTCGCATATTTAACAACCTAATCTCCAAGCTGCAGCATTGTGTTGCGGTGTTTGTTCTCACCGAGGTTGTGTTGTACCCCCAGAAAGCCGAGTGGATGACCACCACCTGCAACCATGCACTTTATGCCATCTGTGATGTCTTCACCCAATACTTTGAGTCCCTCAATGGCGTCCTGCTGGACGATATTCTGGCTCAGCTCTACTGGTGTGTGCAGCAAGGTGAGCACACAGCGACTGCGTTCTCTTTCCTGCTGCGTGTGTCTGTGAGTGGACAGCACCGGGGTCAAGGCTGTCCTTTCTTAAAGCGACAACAGTTTATGGAGATCAAAATAATAGGAGGCATTAGAACAGTTCCCGGCATCAGCCGTGACCTGAGCCTGTCTTCACTGACTTAAGTATCAATACTGGTCGACCACTTTATACAAAGGTGAGGTAAATAGTCAATAAATGTGTTTAGTACATTGCAGTTGTTGGTTGGAAACTAAATAAAAAGGCAAACATCTCTGATACCGTGTACCTATTTTTAACTTTTTTTTAATTTGAAATTTGTTTTAATGTACCCTTCCCTTGTCTCTCCCTCCTCATCCTCGTCTGTAGATAACGAGCAGCTCGCCCGTTCAGGCACCAACTGTCTGGAGAACGTCGTCAACCTGAATGGAGAGAAGTTCTCCCTGGAGACCTGGGACAAGACGTGCAACTGCATGCTGGACATCTTCACGACCACCGTCCCAAACGCGTAAGCGCCTCCACTGAATATCAGAACGGCATCTCTTGGATGTCAGAAAACAAGCCATGCTTTGACGTTTAAATGTGACTAAACTTGCAGTCGTATCATTATAAACTGGCCATTAGTTACTAATTGAAAGAGGAAATGCAAACCTAAGGGGATTTAAATCCACAAAGACGTCAACCAAATGAAGACTTTGTTTAGCTTGATGCATTTTCCAGACTGAAAGTTGGCGGTGTTTGTCACTCTGTATGTGATGTTACTGGGTAAACTGTTTTACAGGCTGTTAACATGGAAACCAGCAGGAGCAGTGGGAGAACACTCGACACCCCAGAGCCTGTCAGACAAACAGCTGGTAAAAAACAAGTATTAATATTTGCATGTGACTGAATCATCATTCATCCTTTGTGTGTGGGGGGGAGGGGGGGTTGGGCGGTTGTTATATTTGTTTAACTTGTGTTTTGCATATCTTTTTGAGAAGTATTTGCCTTGTCATGCAGTTTTACTTTGTTATTTGTAATACATATTCATACACACTACCTTCACTGTGTATAACTCAAGTACTGTGTCTACACATATAGGCCTTCCAGTCACTCTGCCCTCTTTGCTCACAGGACTCCATTTCCCAGAAGTCCGTGGATATTCAGTCCCGCTGTGACGACCAGCACTCCATCAGCAGTGCCGATCGTGTTGCCATGGAGAACCGTCGGCAGAGTCAGTACAGCGCAGCCTCGGGCATGTGTGAAGACGGCTCCAGGAGCAGGACCCCGATAAGTAAGCGGCCGCTTCGCTCAAAGACCGCCTGCTCGTGTTTTGGTCTGAGTAAATGTTCTGATTGGCGTCTCCCTCCCTGCCCACAGAGGTCCAGGAGCATCGCTTGTTCGCGGCGCTGCTGATAAAGTGTGTCGTGCAGCTGGAGCTCATCCAGACTATCGATAACATCGTGTTTTTTCCGGCCACTAGTAAGAAGGAAGACGCTGAGAACTTTGCTGCAGCTCAGGTACAAACGCTCATGTTCAGGGTTCGTACGGTCATGGAAAACCTGGAAAAGTCATGGAATTTTAAAATGGTCATTTCCAGGCCTGGAAAAGTCATGGAAAAAACATAAATCTTAAAAGTTTTGGAAAAGTCATGGAAATTTAAGTCATGGAGTTTAAAATAATTGATATGTTTTTTAAAGAAAGATGCTCAAAATATAAGCCGGCGTACGCTCTCGATACACAAAATGTTCTAAATTGTTCATGTATATACCGAGATTTCAGTTTGGTCATGGAAATTTGGTTTAAAGTCATGGAAAAGTCATGGAATGCATTGGTCAACATGTGTAAGAACCTTGCGTGTTCCTCCGAGGTCGTAAGCCTCCACCTCTGTTTCTATACATCAGTGTGTGTGTGTGTGTGATTCATAGACAATGATGAGCTGTCTCGTGTGTGTGCCTTTTTGAAGCGGGATGCCTCGTGTACAACCAGCGTCTCAGTGGAGACCCAGGACCAGGGCATGTACAGCCACCTGACCTCAGAGCAGCTCCTCAAGCTGCTGGACTGCCTGCTGGAGTCGCACGGCTTCGCCAAGACCTTCAACTCCAACAACGAGCAGCGCACCTTACTGTGGAAAGCAGGTAGGGCGCCAGGCCCCCGTGTCCTCAGGCTGCGCCGCTTCTCGGGCAGTTTGGGGATAATGAAAAGGATCATCGTCATTTTAAAACAGCTGTGACTGTAACTCTGTGTGTGTGTGTGTGTGTGTGTGTGTGTGTGTGTGTGTGTGTGTGTGTGTGTGTGTGTGTGTGTGTGTGTGTGTGTGTGTGTGTGTGTGTGTGTGTGTGTGTGTGTGTGTGTGTGTGTGTGTGTGTGTGTGTGTGTGTGTAAGGTTTCAAAGGAAAGTCGAAGCCCAACCTGTTGAAGCAGGAGACCAGCAGCCTGGCGTGTGGCCTGCGCATCCTGTTCCGTATGTACACAGACGAGAGCCGCCAGGACGCCTGGGAGGAGGTCCAAAGACGACTGCTCGGGTAAGGGGACACGTCACGCTCTCATTGGCCGCTGCAGCAACACCGTCACTGCTCCTCAATTAGTGGGCGTGGAGGACGATGACAGCGACTCGGTTGCCTCCATTGATATGTGACATGATTTCAAAGTGGATACTTCTCCTATTGTTCTGACACTCGTCATTGCAGTTGACCCGGTGACGTCACCACAGTCTGCCACACACATGACTGACGGGCTCATGCTTTGCTCAGTGGCCACCGCGTTGACCTTTACAGGTTAAAGTGCAGTTCTTTGTAACGGTCTCTGTTGTTGTGCTGCTTTTCTCATCCCACTAACGATGCTGTCTGCACATAATGGACTACTCATGCCCAGCATGTGTTCACGGGGAGTTGGAGCAATACTTTTATGTGTGCATGTGCTCTCAATTTGACAGAATTCAGAAACTAATTGACGGTTTTGTTGTTGGCAATGTCAACAAGAGAATTGCTTTCTGCAAAGACTTGACTTGATTATTCTATTAGGTGTGAAATGGATGATGTGGGAATTTGTTGTCGAACTACATTTATGATTTCAATAGAAATCGAAGAATATTAGATGGATTTAAATAATATTGGGGGCCAGTTAGCAGTTATTTAAAGTGCTCCAGATGCTAAAGGCTTCTTTTATTGTCACTCCTGCAGAATACTTTGGAACCAGACCAGGGATGATGTTGCAAATGCATCTGTGAAATATTAATATCGACTCATCGGTTGGGTCTATGTGTGCGTCTGAGTTTAAGCATATGTGCTGAGGACTATGTCATAGGACAAAGCCTAACACGTCTCTCACACATTCACCATCACTCGCTCCAATGTGCGAATAAAGAAATCACACTTCCTTGAGCGCAGACGTCAGTAGCCTCCTCAGAGGGAGGACAAATTAAAAGTCACTGACCCTGAGAGGAGGGGAGGTTGTTTTGATGTCCCTATCGTCAGTCAGCGGCTCGTGGTAAAGGCACAGCGTGTGCACAGCGCGGCACTGCTCTGTAACAGATGTCTCGCGCCCTAAAGATCCAAAGGAATCGGTGAATGGATGCTGCTGCCTGTGAGGGGGGCGCAGACGTCCTAATTCATGGAGACATTATGTGTCAACATGACGGTATTTTATGTTCCTTCTTGCTCTCTCTCAAACTCACTTCATCCTGTAGCAACACAGTTTGAAATGTAATATTGAATTACACACACACACACACACACACGTGGACAGCCCACGTGCAAGTTGTATTAGTGTCGGGTGCAAAGTAGATCTGGGAGGCGATTAGGTTAGAGATTGAAGTATGAGGGCGGTGGTATGGGGGGGGGGGGGGGGTGTCAGAAGAGTGCTGTACGGTGGAAGGAGAAAGGTCAGAGGTTGCGTCATATAGTTCTCACGCTTAAACTGTGAACCAAAGTGCCTGATTGTTTCCATAACCGCTTCAGTCGGTGTCTTTAATTAGCAGCTGGTGAGTGAGGTCAATCTTCATCATCCCCGTCCTGACCATTTGTCGTGATAAGCGAAGCAGACGCTTTCTTGCTTAAATAAGTTACAGACGCCCAGCGCCAACGTCTACCCCGTGTCACGATGTCCAGATGTCCCTTGATGTTGAGGGACACGATACATCTCTGACACACTCTTCTCTCTGGTGGTGCAGTGTGTGCAGCGAGGCGGTGGCATACTTCCTGGCTCTGACCTCAGAGAGCCACCGAGAGGCCTGGACCAACCTGCTGCTGCTCTTCCTCACCAAGGTGCTGAAGATCAGCGACGAGAGGGTGAGCAGCCGGAACACGTGTGTGATGACACCTTTGCTGACGCATGCAGGACGATTCACAACTGGGTCTGCTATCCCCAAAATAACCGATGGGGCAGTTAGTCCTCTATGTTGACGCTTCAGAGGGTATTATTATTATTATCACGTTTATAACATTAGTGTAACAAATACGAGGTATTCTCAAAACTTCATCCACTTTTAAAGTGTTTTGCATGTGTAACTTGTTTGCTGTGTGGTTTACCTTCGCTATGTTATTAAGTGATTCACAACAAACAAAACCAATATTTTGTTGTGGCCATGGTATAAATATAGATTAAGCATAAACATAAGTGATATTTAGATTTGTCCCACCATTGGTAGTTTTTGTAGTCATTTATTCTATAAACAATATGCAGCTTGTTACTAATAACCATATGCATATGAATCTGATGTTATCGCTTTAACCAACACGCGGGTCTCCCTCGCCGTCTCCTCCCACAGTTCAAGCTGCACGCGTCCCGATACTACCACCTGCTGTGTGAGATCATGCAGTTCGACCTGATCCCCGAGCTGCGGGCCGTTCTCAGAAAGTTCTTCCTGCGCATCGGCCTGGTGTTCCACATCGCGCAGCAGCCCGAGCCTCGGCCGGCGCACGGCGAGGTGGCGGAGGAGGCCGAGTGACGCCGCGCCGCCAACAGCCTGGAACACGGAGCCCCGCGGGGGCCTCCGCCTCAGATGTGTGCGCTGTGGCTCCGCGTGACCTCAGGGCGACCACGGGGTTCACCACCGTCTCAAACAGCCGATGATCAATCGGCTATCGACTACCACCCACCCGCACCCTTAACCACCTTCACCACACACACACGCGCGCGCACACACACACACACACACACACACACACACACACGCGCGCACACACGCCTATTCACTCAAACAGCCCGACAGAGTACTCGATATCACCATGGAAACAGTAATGTCTGGTCCCCGGTGGAGCGACGCCTCTACTGACGGTTATCCATATCTCTGATCTGCTCAGAAGGATATATATTTCAACAGATGTGTGCTTCTTACTGTATATTTAAAAATTAAAGAATGAATGGATCCAACAACATGCAAACGGACATAATTAGTAACTATTAATGTCACACATTGATAGTAAAGATCTTTGGCTAACATTAGCATTGGTAGCCTCTTGGATGAAACTAGTTGTACAGATCTGCCGCTGTGTAATATAATCTTATAACACTAGATTTCATTTATTTTTCTTTATTTTCTTTCCCTCCTCTGGATTTGCTGCACTTGATCTCTTTTTTGAATGCACTGGAGATTTTACTTTTGTGATAATTTATTTGATTGTACCATCTCCCGCAGATTGTCCTCTATTGTACGATTGGTAATTGAACATAAACATGGAAAGTGAAGGGTTAAATTATTCCATTTTATATGTTCTTAGGTTTTTATCAGAGAGATGATAACTGGGCTTCTGGAACTGGAGGATAAGAGAGAACCCCGACGCTAGCTGCTTTTGACTCGCTAGTCTGTTTCGTTGTTTGAGTTTAGTTTTCACTCGTGTACAAAATCAAAAGTTAATAATATATTTAATGTTTTTTTTTTCTTTGGTTTGCGGGAAAGGTATATGTAAAGAGAAAATGACAAATGTTAGCTGTGCTTTAAGTATGAATGGGATGCATTCCTGCTCATGGATGTAGAAAACTAAATGTATATGATACAGCAATGTAAAGTTTTCTATGTTGCAAAAGATTATGTACAACTTTCTGTACAAAACATCATCTGGCATTCTAATCAGGTTCTAGGTCAATAAAGTTTTTGAACTTGGTTGATTTGAAATGCTGAATCACTGACTTCTAAATGACAGAACCGCTCGCTGTTTGTTTTTCTCTATTAACGACCAGCCAGGACACAAGTAACATTTTATAATAAAATAAACTCTCATATTTCTAAAGAAATTACTACATTAACACACGTGTGTGTGCTCATGGTCTATTCACAGATCGGCATCATCCAAAACATTCATGGACTAAAATCTATTACAGGTTCAAAAGTGCACTCTTCATGCTAAAGGAGCGATCCTCACTGGTTTGGAGCTAATGGGAGCTAATGGGAGCTATGGGACTATGAGACGCGGTGTGTCAGCCAGGGCGGAGCATCCCTCCCACTGTTTGCTCTCTCCATACCGGCGCCGCATTTTACAGTGTCCGACGTGCCGGGCCGCAGCCACGCCTCTGTGGCAACGGTCTCCATGGAGACACGCCTCTCCAAGGCAGAGCGTATCGACGAGACGTCCACCTCATCCTCAGACGGGCCCTCTGGAGAGGACATAGGAGTTCATTATCCATCACACAGCTCTTTATGACATCTACATCATTGTTTTCTTCATATCTTCAATTATATAATATATCTTCTTTTTGGATTGTTGAGGCAAAGCACGTGTCAGATCTCTTGCAAAATATAATAGTTAATAGCCAGCTTCAATATAAATGACACACTTTCTTTTAATCTATTGCTTTCCTGGTGCAATATGTGTGAGATGAGACTCAGAGATATTAAGATATGTTAAGTCTTTCTGTGTATCTTCACGCAACCATTTGCCAGACTTGTAATGCTTTGGTTATATTAGCATTCGTCCTGTATACATATTAAGTATGTTCTCTTACCTGATCTGCCGTAATGATACCCAGGGTCTTGTCTCGTGAGGCGGTGCTGGTTGTGGTCCCTCATGTTGGATTCAAGGTGCGAACTCGTCTCTGACTGCACAGACTGAGCATCTGGCTGGTGGCTCCGGTCCCACTGCTCCAAGGACACCGACACGCCCGGACAAAGAGATGGGAGGCAAGAGATTGACCACCATTCTCATCAACTTAACGGGATACAATGAAGAAAGAAACTGCTGGCTCTAGACTAGAGTACTATCCAAAGCAAACAAATAGTGTGTGTACTGCTCAGCCCCATACATCATAGTCATGTCTCCTCCGTGAAGTTGTTCTCTCGTGGCGCTCTGCTGAGGGCTGGCGGCGTCTCTGTTGATGAAGCGGCCCTCCACTTGCATCCCCGCTGTAAACATCTGACAAAGCATCCATCTTTACACATAAACCTATTCTTGGCCGAGATTAGTCCAACAAGTTTGTTCAGTTCAAATATTTGTTGTGTGAAAACGCTTTTACTCTTTCCACACAAGAACACTTTTTCCTGGAAGGGGTTCGGATGGAAAAGGCTAAGTATGCAAAAAGCCTCTATTTAAACCGTCTCTAATTCCCCCGTTCCCAATGGCTGGCGCTGTGCTATCTCCACCCTACAGCTGGCATGTGCCCCTTGCACTCCACTGCATCAGAGACATGAGCTGGCACGTGCCACAATTAGCCTGGCTCAGAGACACGGCGCCCTATTGTGAGGCAGTATGGAGCCGACCTCCCCAGCCAGGTCACCTTTATGGAAAATGTCTGGAGCCTCCACAAAAAGGAAAATAAATCCCAAAGCACAGTGTGGCCCCACTGATGTAAACACTTTCTTCATACTTGAAAGAGGGGGAAGAAGAAGGGAAGAGGGACCGGTGTTCACAAACAGGCCGTGTTTAGTCAGGCTTACCAATAAAAGCGGCCTCAGACGGCAGCGTGGAGCCTCTGTGGATGGAGCGTCCAGGTTTGTTCCTCTGAGAGAATAAACAAACACAGGCAGGCACCAATTAACTTAGAAACATGCGAGATCTACTCGACCATCCTGTCACAATACAATGTGTATTCATTATGTGATGAACACTCACAGAGTGAAGGTGGCTCACTGGCTGTTCCAAAACATCTGGAAGGAAACACAGAACAATGCGTTAAAGAGCACAAAGGGAGAAGTGAGAGCGTGTGTCTGCCGACTGACCTCGCTCCTCCTCGCTCTTCATGAGTCGCATTTTGCGTTGTTGTTCGCGAAGAAGTGCCCGCTGTTGGATGTCCAGACTTTGTTCGTCAGTGGGAGGGTCCGGGTACATGTGACGGACCTCCTCACGAGACGGTGTGTCTGACAGATAACAGATAGTGTGTTGTCCCACGAGATATTACCTATTTGTCAGACAGTAGCTACCAGGTGGCATCCTTGGATTGATGCAGCAGTATCTGTTGCATTAGCACGGGATTAGACGAGCAAGATAAGGCCGGGAGGCCCCGATGAGAGGGAGAGATCAGAAGAGAAACTAACCATTTTCATTTTGGTTTGAGTGATTTATAATTGCTCCTTCATTACGGTCGGTTCCTTCCTCTCCTCTCTGAACGTGGCTGTGACTCAGCAGATACAGCCTCCTCCGTGAGGCGCATCCTGTCCTATCACGGCTTGACTTTACAGAATTGATCTGCTGCAGCTTTCAGATGCAAAGTTGGCATGAATCCATCATGTATATCTCGAAGTTTGACCATAGAAGTGGTTTGGTCAATTCGAGCAATTCTTCCTATTTTTGTTTTTTTTTCACAAGCTGAATCTTTTGCGTGTCTTTCAGACTCCTGCATTAACTCGGTCTGGGAACCAATCCAAAGCCATTTCCTTGGTTGCTTGCATTACATTCTCTGTTTATGCTGCCAACCGGCCTGTCACTGATGGACGCCTCCCATGACCTCATGAGAGTTAAGTTTCAGTGAGGGAGGGAAACAGAGGACTGATGAAGCTCTGGAAAGTCTACACCGTCATAAACCATCTGGCAATGGTGGGGGGGGGGTCAACCACTTACTTAAAGTTAGAAAAATAGGTTGTTTCAGAATACAGGAGGAAATTAAGTCCAACTGGTTTAAGAATGAATACAATAACATGATTTATCATCAAAGGATCATATTCAGTTCATCACTATTATCTGAATGATCGGAGTAGCAATATTTCAGTTTTACGAACCACTATATAAAGTCTGACTGCAGTTCATAAGTGTATCGTGGGACGTCTTCTAGCAGTCGGGACTTGTAGCCTGTGACCTATTGGTCATATTGCACCAAGAGGTCTATGGTGCCCTCTATGGCGACCTCTATGGCGACCTCTAGGCACAATTGAGGCAAACAGATTACACTGAAAAAAACTTTTTTCTTTTCTTTGAGTAGGCTAAGAGTGATCTGATTAACAAATATCGCTTCTTAAAATAAAACCAGTGTCCAATCAGTCAACGCGTCTTTACCTCTGTACTTGAGCTTGACAAACTCCCTGATATTGTGTACACCTCCAGCCCCAGAGAGGGGAGCCCTGGTTGGTGGTTGCACAGTTTGCTTGTGCATTGATTCAAAGGCGTCTCTGGGTCGTCCTCTGGGTCTGAGCAAAGGAGGAAAAGACCCCTTTAAACAAATAACACACATATGCCTTTGGGATAATGTCCCAATAATTCACAATGAATGCTTTTCAGTTGTGCACAATGACGACAGCATTAAATTACAGTTGATACACTAGTCCTTGTACATTAGGGCCGATTCAGAAAGAGTTACGGGAGTATTGTTTTGAAAAAGTAAGGACTTAACAAATGCTTTAAGTGGCCTAAAGAATGGAGCTTTCTGTGTACGCGGCTTATAATGGCACCAAAGACAAAGGGTGACACCGGCACAAGTTCAAAGGCATTTCTCTGATGGCTTGCAGTAAACTAATTTGAATATAAGCAGAGCTTTTACAAGTTGCTAATAGCCCAGTCCTGCCCATTTTGGGGGTGGAATTTCCACACACGAGATCTTCAAGGTGGATGTTTAGAGGAGAATAAGCAGCCACACTGCATCCCTACTGAATCCTGCGCTGCAGGTGGACCTGCTGATCTGGCAAGGTTAAGGCGAATAAAAAGAAAATGTCCGCTTGGGATCATACTGTTACTTATCTGCAGTAATGAGTCCCTCAAACAAATCTGAATGCAGATTAGAAGATAGCCAATTAGACCTGGGTCACTTTCATTAACTGGGAACGTGAGAGAGCCTCCTTACATGCAAAAAGCTAATCAAGCCAGAATTAGCATTGTGTCTCAACCGTAATGTGACTGAGGGTGTTTTGGGTCAAATGGGACCTGAAGGGGTCGAGCATGTCTAATAGGTTCTCTAAATGGCAATGTTCTTCCCCAGGAAGAAGGTTATTAAACCCTGTTCATTGTGGGCATGTTATATTGACGCATGTCACCCCTACTGACTGGAATACCTGTTGGAGGGCGTGAAGTGACTCTCCTGAAGATCTGTCTGGCCGAGTTGAACCTCCAGTTGTCTCTGCTCATTCCTCAGATACTTACGGAGGGCTGACAGCTCTCTGATTACTTCCTGCTGGCCGTCTGAAACGACCACAGGGAGTGAGGGGCGACAGGATGGGAACAATGAAGGATTAAGTGGCAATATATGATTCACAAGCAGGTAGCCATTTGATAGGGGCTTACTCACCTTGTGGCGGGGAGATTTCCTCAGGGACTGGTGGAGAATGTGGCGCTGACACAGAGCGCCTATGTTGTTGAAACTGTGTGCATTTAAACAAATGTTTTTTAAGAGTCTTGATTTATAAAAATAAAAAATATATGTGTGCATCTGTTTTCCTGCGTGACTTACAGTCCTGTCGGTGAGTTGGCTCTCAACAGACGGAGGTCTGGATGCCACAAAGGCCGCCTGCTTCCTCTGCATGGTTGGGATGGGAGGAGATGGCTCTCTCTGCTAGTTTATGAGCAGAGTCACATCACTTGTCAGAGATGTTAAATAAAACTCAAAGCTTCAGCACAAATGTTTTTGTTCAGGTTGAATGTACCTCGTAACTCAAAGGCTCCTTTTCCTCCTCTCTGTCGCTCTCAGGTAGCTTCTTCTCACTCTCCTCTTCCTGTCTCACCCTCTTTTCCTCCTGCTGGTGTGGAGTTTTAGATTCCTGGATCCAAGCTGCTTTTTCCTCGATATGCTGCAGAGAGTAAAGACAAGCTCATTGTGAGGAGACCTCTTCACTGTGAGGAAGGACGAATGACCGAGCTGCTCCTCATCAAAGAAAACTCACCTGCATCTGCTTTTGCTTTCTTTGCTCCTTTTCATATTCTCGCTGAATGCAAGCCCTCTGGTCCGCCAGCCTCTTCTCTTCTTTCTCCTCCTCAATCCTCATTCGTTCCATCTCCTCTTTCTGCTTTCGCTTGTTGTCCTCTATCTGTTGGTAATGACACGTTACATGTATATATTTACAACTTCTTCAAAGATATTAAACCTATGATTTATTGATAAAGTATTTCTGATATCAATAAAAAGAAAGGAGAGACCTCCGAGCCGCATCCAGGCTGCCTACGCAGACTGCAGCGCGTGGCCCAGGACCTACCTGTCGTTTCAGGTCTTCTTTGTATCGGTCCTGCACGTGGAGCTGCTGCGGAGTCGGCTTCTCACTGAAACCTGCAAAGACAAACAAGGACAGTCATCCCTCTATAAAGAAGAGCAATGTGTGCATGTACACACACACACACACACACACACACACAAATGCACAGTGCACTGAAATCCTCTGGGTGACAGGAGTCAGTTTGCCACGATGTTGGCACAGTGACTCAGAGAAATGTAACCCTACCTGGTAGTCGATGGGAAAGGGGGGCCGTGCCTTCAACTACAGGAGTGTGTGCGTCAGTCATCGTAAAGCTCTGCGTCAGTCCACTTTTCTTGGGCACAGGATTCCGATATGACTCTTCGTTGGTCTTGTGCATTTGATTCAAGTCACCTGAGGGTGCGGGAACATTTACAATGCACCTCAAACAAGCTGTATTAATATGCATCATGATTCATCTTGTATTATCTCAAGTTTAGTCGACCTCATGAAAAGACAAAGTGAAAGCGAACTTACTAACAAGGTTGCCTTTTTCGTCTTTAATTGAAGCACCTCCTCCACTTCTCCCCCAGGGGTTGTATGCCCTCATATCAGCCTCTAGCTTTACATCATATCGCTCCTTCTCTTCTTTCTCTCTTCTTTTACGGTCTTCTTTTTCTGTGATCTGGACACAAGGCAGGCGAGATGTTTCAGATGTTTCTATGAAACTAAGAAAAGCTTCTGGAACCGCTTCAGTGGAACGTGAGTCGATGTGAGTCGGAGAGTCCTGCTGCAACACAGTTCTTTGCCCATGGAAAAACGCTAACTGCCCCATGGTCTGGACGAACTGTCAACATATCTGGTCTGTCCCTGAAGTCCATGTCTGGTGTTCCTCTGATGTCGGCACAGAGGAACCAGTCAGTGTGTCCGTGTGACTGTAAGCATGTCGGACAGTGTGCTGCTCCTTGAACTGTGATGGAGTTAGCCCCCCAAAAACATCCAACTACCAGCTAACAGAACTGGAAGTTGGGCCAGAAAACACACAGCCCCAAGTTCTTATTGGTTCCAAACTGCCATCACTATATTTGTGAAGTTATTTATTAAATATGTAGGTCTGCTTCAAGCAGTCGGGAGGGATGCAGCCAGGGGAACATGTCCTACCTGCTGCCTGAGGGCTTTCTGGTAGCTCATGGCCTTCTCTCTCTTCTGCTGGGACTTGTCTTCAGGAAGCTCTCCACCATCCAGGGGAGACCCGCCCTGCTGGTCGGTTGCTCTACAAGCTGGCAGGGAGGGGGCCGACACAGCGTTATTTTGCCGTGAGGGCCCTCTTCTGGAGGAAAAACAAAAAGGCTCATGACCCGGTGTAAAAGCTCTCACAAGCTGCACAATGATTTTCAGTATAAAGAAGTTTTAACACATTTGGAAATTGTGTTAAATGTTGTATATTGACTTATGTATGATAAACTACTATTGCAGAAATTAACACTGACTCCGTGTGTCCTCTGAAAGTAGGTGGTATTTGAGGATGGCTGTGGAAATCCCCAGATGGAGGCATCCCTTCAGGCAGATCTAACAGAGAAAATGCAAAAACACACGATGATGAATACAAACAGATTGAACTGTTGTGTTAACTATCTGCTGCCACAGTCTGGCAGACTTTAGAGGCATTCAAATATATGTGAGCTCAGATCTAGGCCAGAATTTGTCTGCACGCTTAAAAAGGAAAGAAAATAAATGTAACCAAACACACCGGCTGGATTAAGTGAGATGCATCTGGATTTGCTGAACTCATATCAAATAAACAGCATATATTGCCTTAGTGATAAAATCACTTCTGCTGGAATATTAGATTTATGAATTGCTCAGCCAAGTCCTCTTGGCCATTGATATGATGATAAAGTGGCTCCGTAATAAATGAAAATAGTACTTGACTATGAGGTCTGGGAGTTTATTTAAGTCAATGTTAATCTCTCCCATCTAATCTGAAACGGACAGATTACTTTATGACTGAAGACAATAGAAACAGAAATGACTGTGTTTAGTACAAATATGCACACTTTACATTACTGCTGACCTATTCCCCAAACATTACTACTCTAAGCAGCCAATGTCAACACAATATGAAAATCACTTTGCAGAGAGTTGAACTTTAAGAGTAAATGATCCATAACAGTGAAAACCATGACTTGCTTTTATAATGATGAGGTGAATTTGAATTTTACGACCTTTACAATGTTCCTACCACGGTAAAATTAATGTAACCCAGTGTCTGTCTTATATGTGGGAGAGGCCAACAGGATTTTTAGTGAAAAGCAAAAAGGCAAAAATAACATGAAGATGATTGAAATACAGTACTCTGATTGTGAGGAAGATTCAGATTTAATGGATTCCTGTTCCCATAGTAGTCGTAAGCTGCATCATACGGAGTCTTGTAGTGGTTAGTTAAAGTGGGAGGAACACCATCAACCCTGAAAAATACAAAATCACATAAACAACAGTGAGTTCACAGCAGAGTGGTTCATATCGTTCCTGTGTGGCAACACACAGCACGGCGAGCTACCTCGGGTTGGCCACTTGTGCCAGCATGCTTGAGGACGCCCTGTGGTAGTCCTCGTCCAAATAGTGGAGAGAGGAGACACCGTGTGCTGCTCTTGTTCCTGTCTTCTCTGTCAGCGGACTGGGCGCTGTCCTGGAGTCCACATGAGTCCTCCCTGGGGGGCCTCTCTGCTCCGTGTCCTCTTGTGAGACGCCTCGTCTCCAGCTGTCATGCTGACCATTTATAGCCCCAAACTGCTTTCGTCG